>JAODJU010000001.1:21549222-21563440 GCA_026776725.1 Gnathonemus echidnorhynchus
CTGATTGGATCATACATGCAGAGTAAGATCATGGATGAAGCTGATTGGATCATACATGCAGAGTAAGGTCATGGATGAAGCTGATTGGATCATACATGCAGAGTAAGGTCATGGATGGAGCTGATAGGACATTCTGCTGAAATGTGACCTTGGGGTATGGCGACTATGATGTCCCTAAAAAGGTGGCTGTGACACTTCAACTAGCAGCTATGCCAACAGCCCACTTGATTATCTCCCATAATTCATATTTCAGCAGCTGATTCTCTCCCCACCTTGGGAGAGGTCATGTGATACTAACCCCCCCCCCCAGCACCACCAGGAGCTTCACATGGAAACGAGGCTGTAGCTGCTCCTCCCACCTAAAACGTCATGGAACTGATCACATGATCACGCGGTGCTGGTGAGGGTTGATTGGTTGACCTTGTCACTGAGATATTTATAGCTTAATAAGAAAAAAACAATATAAATAGGCACAAAAAGTCTAAATTCATAATGTGGCACCTGCAGTGCATGCAGGGAGGAGCGGTGAATGCAAACTGTACTGCACTGGAGCAGGCTGTCAGCTTGCAGGTGTGATGTGCGGCTCTATTTTAAGCGTCTCCTTCAGGAGGCTGAAGGTGCACCTCCTCACCACCTACACCCTGCCATTCTTCCTCTGCCCTGCCTGCGGAGAGGCCGCTAGGAGAGCAGATCTCGCATTAGTATACCTGCCTGCACCGTGCTGTACATTTTTCACGCGGCGTCACGTAAGATCCAACAGCTCGAGTTTTAAACAGCTCAGCTGGGTTCAGTTTGTCCTAGACGAGGCTGATTCAATTCTGGAGCTTCAATTCCGGGCCAATTTCTGCTTCCGTAATCCTCCTCTGTGGGGGCTTTGGATTGCCAAGACTGTAATTGGATAATCAGTTAAATAAATCAGATCGATGGATGTTAGAAACATAAAACATGAGAGCTACTGAGGAGAGAGGGAGAGGACGTTAAAATAGGGTGAGAAGGATGGTGTGTCCAGCACAAAAGGCTCGAGAACTTAGCTTCGCTTATAAATGTCTGTAATTTGGAGCGCTTAGACCCAGACAGCACTTGTCTGGCTCTGTGACCAGTTGCCCTCACCCGTGCCAGCTAACTTGGGGCTGAATTTGGTGAAGCTAAATCTGCAGGTTATTGTGCTACTAGACAGAGCAACTCCATGAGCCATATTTCACATTATTTCCAGAATAAGACAGCAGAGCTCCGCTGCCGGACACAGAGCCGAAGCAATTTGCTGGCAATTTGCTGGCCCTGTAATGTGACCCCCCCACCTCCCACCTCCCCGTTTGAGGTCCAATCACTAGCGGCAGACAGGGGTCGCGAATGATGTGGCCTCAGGGTTAGTGACCGAGTGGAACGCGATTGGCAAAATTAAAGGGCTCGTGACGCCTGCTACTGGAGGCTGTGATTCATCCTGTTCCATCAGCGTGTGCGTGAGCGCATCCGTGTCCCAGTTTAGCGTTCGTGTGTATGTATGTGATACTGTGTTCTCCGCAATGTGTTAAGAGCGTGAGCCAGACGACTGCAATGTAAATGCAAATGACTGCGATAAGAGTCTGTGGGAGGTCTACACCGAAAAAGCATACGATTACAAGGTACAAAAGCCAGCCAGACCACTACGCAGCTAACATAAATTGTGTTAAAAGTGCCAGCTGGATGATCACAGTTAATATAAATGTAAATTTTGCCATTCACCCATACAACAAAGCAAACTTTCAAGTGATAGAAACTAAAGTTTAAAGATTAAATCCAGTTAGCACACATTAATTAACAGACTTTAAATGCTAATTGCTTGAGGTAGACTTTGCTCTTGTTTGCACATACTGTCATTTTTGTGGTTCAGTAGCATCACAAGTACAGATTGGGCAGCACTGGGAAAGTCACATGACTGGGCCCAATATGACAGACTGTTCAGACTGAGGGAGAAGATATGAGGTGTGGCATGGGTCTGGTGACATGTTTATCAGTTGTTGGGGGATTACCCATGGTCCTCCTGTTGATGCAATGTGTCATTGGTGTTTACATTGCTGTCAGTGCTGACCGGGCCATCCTGATTGGTTGGGGGGGATGGGTGGATTTTCCAGGGACCTCTGGAAAACTGATTAGTGTCTTGGAGTGGCGGCGGTGCTGCACCCGACATACACTGGCAGCACTCACTGCAGTTTTGCTGTTCTACCGTCTCACCCAAGAGCTGATCACAGACCTTCGGGGTGACCGTGATTTGTAAGAAACGTAAAACAAGCTATGCAGAAGATTAATCAATTAATTGATTGATTGATTAATTAATTAACTTCAAATCATTGTTAATAAACAATTTTAACATCATTATTATTTATCTGTTTATTCAATCCACTATATGTATTCCAGCCCTTTATGAGACTGTACTACCTATTGTTTACCTACATGGTGCACTGTGCACACAAACTCTTATGGACCCCGTTTTGCACTATAAGTTCTGCGAAAATCCTCCCTTTCCCACTGGCTGTCTGTATGTCACACCGTGATCCTGGGGAAATGTTACTTCCTGCTGCTGTATTCCTCTATATCAATTTATGACAATAAAGTGCACTTGATTTGTCTTGACTAATAATTGGAGACTGCTGTGAAGAGTCCAAGAGAAAAATCAGTTCAGGAACTGAGCTTGCGACCAGGAGGTGACAGATTGACAACTAATCCATTACAGTCTGCACTAAAAAGGTAGTGAAGACAATCAGATCAGACATCAACAAGCAAACACAGAAGCAGGGAAGAACAGCTGAACTTGATGCAAAATGGGCAGGAGCCCCTGATGCTGTCTAGGATCCTGCTTAAATGGGCGGGATGCGGGGAGATCCTCCAATGGAAATGCGCAACACCAACACTGTGAGCCAATCCAAGAGGAGAGGGGCAGCAGCAGGAGTCCAGCAAGAGGAGAACCCACACGCAACCAATACAAAACAGGCGGTAATGTAACTTGAGTGATATGGCTAGATAAACCCCTTAGCCCCTAACATCATGGGTTTGAATCCCAGTCTGGACCTACTGAAGAGAAGGACGTAACTTGTAGATTTAAGCAAGACGACTCAAATCCTTACGGATGTGGGCTTGATCCCAGGCTCTGTGTGTTTGGAAGTTACATGTTCTTCCCAAATTTGTTCACATCTTCCCCTGCTGTGTCGTTGGCGTTTCTAAAAGTACCTGGCACTCTCTCCAGGCCCACCATGACCCTGTACCAGGACAAGAAGTATTGGAAGATGGATTAAAGCAATTTAAAAAAAAAAAAAATTCTAATAAAAGCTGAACATGGGCTGAATGAGATCCACCCACATTTGTTATAAATATGCCGCTGTCTTGGGGGCTGCATCATTCAGCCTTTTTCATGTTGACTGCTGGGGTCTCGATCTGACAGATCTGCTCTGCCGGGATGCCGATGGTTACGTTTCCAAAATGTGAATGTCAATGTAAATCGAAATGTAAATGTCAGTCCCAAAATGTGAATGCAAAACGGGATTCGTCTGGTGACGGAAGAGACTGAATGTGATGAGACTCGGGGCGTGGGGGCTGCAATGGGCCATCTGGTGTCAGGAATATGGATGGGGCTCGTGCCCTACAGGGGTCACATGCTGGGGTGCTTTCTGTGTGGGGGGTGCAGTGGGGGGGGATTGACAGAACAACCAAACTCGATGCAAAGTGAGCAGGAGCCCTATATGTGCTTACATTGCACTCCATTTATGTCTTTATTCAGAGTTAGGGGTCTGTTCATCAGAGGTACCGGATCCATATTGTTTTGGTATTTGTATTTATTGTCATACTGTGTGTTTGTGCTTAATTTGCACTTACAGCTAATCAGAAGGACAAGCAGAGTAAGATTTTCACAGTCTAACCGTCTGTTTACTGTGCATATGGCAATGAACTCTCTTCATTCTCGAATGAATATGAAACTTCACGATGCAGATGGCGAACTGTTACTCAGCAGAACTGGACCAGAGCATCGCTGCTAGTTAAGTGTGAAGAACCCAGGGCTCGCCATCAGATCTGGACCGAGCCAATCGAAACTGTGTGTGTATACACGACTCTCTGCGTACCAGGGTTTGAAGACACATTTCTTTCAGATTTCTAGCATTGCCCCACCCCATTGAGAAGACTCTGTATGTTTACCCAGGAGATCCAGCCCCCGCATCACCCAAACAGTTCATGATGTGCACTCATGCTGCCATGACCTCTGACCCCTGGATAATATATGGGTCTGTCGATAGGTGACGATTAGCGCTGGGGAGCTTTAACAACAACTTTACTACCTATTATTGATGATCCACAAGGCCTGCCTTGCGTCTTCGGGAGGAGGGAGATGGATGAGAATCAGAAATGGAAAGAGGGAGAGTAACAGAGCGATGAAGGATGTCATGGGCTATACTGAAAAGAGGAGAGTAACAGGGAAGAAAGACTGATAAGCTACAAAGAGAAAGAGAGAGATGAACAAAGGGGTGCGGGACTGATGAGCTATCGCTGAAGAGAAAGAGAGGGAGGGAGGGAGGGAGAGTAACAGGGTGGTGAAGGACTGATGAACCAGAAAAAGAGAGCGATGGAGGAGAGAGAGACAGAGAGACAGACAGAGAGAGGGGGAAGCACGTAACATGATATACCAGTAAGCTGGTCGTTTACTTTACAGCAGTTAGTATGCTCATGGGCCAACTCCGCTTTGTGAAACACTATCCAGACCTGACTACAACTTGTGGTCAGTGGGCAGTGACCTGGCTCTGTGGATTACAGCTTGTAAACTGTAGTCTGAGCACTACTGTCCGTGACTTGTGCTCTATGTGGAATGTGGCCTGTGATCTGCAGACCATGATCAGTGGTCTGTGGATCGTTGTTTCAGCCTCGTTGCACCGGCGTTTCACTTTTTTTCCAGCGCCCCCTGACGTCCCCCAGCTCCTGATCCCAGACGTCACCCTCCCCACAATACCTCCCGTCACGGTTCACTCAGGGGACAGAAGCTTTTGGATCCGGCGACGCGTCAGGTCAGCGCTAACCGTTGTTTGCCCTCGAGCATCATCACCCCCCCCCCACAACGTTGATAGGATCCACAGGAGCCCAGAACCTGCCCCCACCTCTAGCGGCTGAATATTCATAGTAGTGTAAGGGCTGCTCGGCCTGAGGGCAGCGTCAGTGACTTTTGCATATCCTAGTTATCAACGAGGTGGTAAGACTGCGGTGGGGGCCATATCCAACTAGGTTCCCTTGCAGAATATTGGCCACATCTTCTGAACCCCCTAGACCACTGGTCACCAACTATGCTCCTAGAGCCAGCTATGTTGATGCTAAGCTAGCTCTGATATTGAAATGCTAGTGAAGGGGCTGATTATCTGTATCAGGTGTGTTAAATTAGGGCTGCACCTAAGCTCTGCAGGGCGGTGGATCTCCAGGAGAAGGGTAGGTGACCACTGCCCAGGACCATACTGCCCAGCTACAGGCTACATCCTAGATCGTGTGGGCATGGATAGGTATGGAAGTGTGTCAAGATTCCAGTTTTGTATGTCAGTACAGGGGAATTCGTATTTATCTATCCAATCGGTGACATAAAGCGTCCAACAGGATTAAGCAGCATAAAATGAGACAAAGGCACTTGCAAAACATCAAAGCAGTAATAGGACTACTTAATGTAGAGGTTCATATTTATAAAATAAATATAAAATAGATAGCAGAAATGGTTAAACCTAAGATATGGCGAAATAAGTTACAAATAGGTGAAATAAATAAAAAGGAAAGCAATGGTTGAAATAGGACTATGGCAGAGTAAAGTCTGTGGCCGTTTGTGTATCCATGATAAAGTGTGTGTGTGTGTGTAATACTGGGGTGTCACACGGCCATCAGTGTACTGGTTTCCCCAGTACTGGGGCATGTGGAGTAGGCAATCCAGCCTCGTCACTTTCAGATTGCAATGCTGGTCACATTCCAAAGGGATCTGTGGAGATTATCAGGCCAAGCGGACTTCAAAGACCGAACCCAGAATTCCTGTGAAGGTCCAAAGACCCAACCGTGCTTCGGAAAGGAAACCTCTCGCCCGAGAGGCTGATGCAAGCCTCTAGTTTTGAGCCGTTAATGATGGACGACTGCGATTGGCTCTTGGTGATTACACACATCAGACCTGATTACGAGCCTGAGAAACCGCAAGGCCGTGGACTCAGAGAAAGCCGGCGTCGTCAAAATAGCTCGCCATAGAAAGAGGCTGTAAGACATTTTAAAATGCTGCAATTTTCACTTCCCGCAGTGGACGAACTCCCCGTCGGCACAGAAAGAAAACCCTGACCGACTCGGACCCACAATCACACCCACACACACCACCGACGCCGCATTCGTGTGCCCTGCACTTTCCAGCCCAGGGACTGAGACAGGCAGAAATCAAGGGGGAGTTTGGGGGTGGGGCTGGAGGGGTTCTTATCGCTGAAAAGGACTTGTGGCATTCCAGGGCAGAGACACTCAAAGATCATCACTGCAGGGACGTCTGCCTTCAGAAGACCCTTGATGCCCGGTTTACGATGCATCACCTCTGAGTCACTCCATTGTACCACGGTACACATTCGCAAAATATGCCAAGTAGTACATTCACATGCATTAAAATAAACCATATGGCGTTCCGTGAGACTGTAACTATTATAAAAATGTTTCTCAGCAACTATTATCGCACATACCAAGTTAAAATGCACGGTCTCTCGGTCGGAAAGCCAGCTTTGCAGTTAAGTGCTATATGAAGTGCCTTGGAGAAGTTATGAAAAAGGATGGTGACTGTGTGTAACAGCGTCAACGCCAAGGGTTCACGCAGCGTGAAATAATTCGCGAAAGAAACTGGAAGGACGAAAGCCGAGCCTTTCGAGAATAGAGAAAGCATCAAAAGATTATGCCGTCGACGGCGTCCGCGACATGATCGCTGAGACCTGGACAGAGCCCACAAAGACCATCTTTTATCGGGACGGCACACGCATTTACCAATGTCATGTTTCTCCCCCATTTTATAAAGTTTCACAGTTCAATAAAGACGCGCTATTCAGATATTTCCACGAGAGCGTGTTTCGGCAACGCCATCCTCTCCTGCAAACGGGAGATAGCGGTATTACCCTCGGAGCAACTTCACAGCCGCAGGCACCCCGAGGAGCAGGGCTGCCGGCTTTCTCCGACAGCTCTTTCTGCATCTCTGCAAAACTGCACATAAAAGCAACAGCACACACACACGATGCTTGTATCCAAAGGCATGCACACGACCTAAAATCAGAGCAAAATTAAATTTATACTGTGTAATTGTATGCATAAAGTAATTCCGCCTAAATGTTGATTTTATGAAGGAATTAAGTCATGCACAGCCCAGTCTCGGATCCATGTTTACATTAACTTTCTGTACTGCGTCTGTATTTCCTGTTTGAATTGTTTTATATTATTAGCGAAGTATATACCTACACATGTGCACATACAGTAATCATGAATATACCATAAATATTAAATGCATATCATTTCACCAAAAACTATTTAAATAGGCCTGTGCATTTATATGTGAAACGTAATAAGGCTATTTAAGAAGACAAATATACTGAATGATTGGCTTCCTTGTGTATCCATTCCGAGCCCTTTCTGGTTGCCTAGCAGCTGCCTATTCTCTTTCAATCTAGAAATGTCTTCAATATATTTTAATCAGGGTTCACACAACACCACAGAACTGAAATGGCTCATATCACAGAAACTAATGCTGTACTTCTCTACTCCCCATTCTCTTCTTCGGGGCTAAAGTGCCCCTTTTAAGACCACAGGTGACCACAATCTCCTGGTCAATCTAACCTTTATGGTCTCGATTGATGGATGATTTGTTGGCTGTTACTAATGGCACATCTCTGCTTATATATGAAGCCTGGATTCTATATGAGACACATTAGGTTAGCTGGACGTTTCTTGGATGACACAGAACACCCCCACTGAACCCCCGTATGACAGAAATCACACCAGGAGACCTTAAGTTATTCAGAATTACATTCTCAGCCTTTATGCTGAATGAAGCATGGCTCTGTGTCAATGCTTTTGTAACTGAGAAATCCACGTTGGTGCCCCAGTACATCTGGAGAGGTTTAAACATTGTAAATGTGCCACCATTTTGGTGAAGTTACAAACAAATCCAAAGTAGCTTATCTATGAAATGAAACTAGGGGCGGGATTCTGCTGCCTATGAAAAATACAGGAAGCTGTCTCCATGCATTCATCATCTCACGATAAGACTGGTCTAATTTTCCACTGTCTGCGGCACGTTTCCCTAAAGTATCTTCAACGTTCTCCAGACTACTATGAAAACTGAACAGCACAGCCATCTTAGCCCTATACTCACCTCCTAGACTGAATGTCTGCAAATAAAAACACCACTTCTCTCATTTAAAGTCATGAACAGACTCCCGCCATTGTATCCCGCAGATAGAATTCTCATATACACTTTTCCCCTGATTACTTTGTGCATAAAACAACACTAATGGCTGAAATGGGAGAGTAGGGCTCCTGTTTTATGTAATAACCAACCTACTGCTGTCTGGGATTCTTACACACTCTTTGTGTTTAAGTCCAGTATAATCCTTCGTATTAATCTCTCTTAAAGCCGTCGATGGATCCTCACCACAGAGTTGTTTCTGAGCTAAGCAGTCTGTGATTCTGCACTAAGACTGCAAGTGATGACCCCTGTTAGCTGTATTTTGCCATGTTTTAGTGTTGACTGTCTAATTTCTCCATCACGGTTGAGTATGACCTCTGCCTCTGGCCATTTCATTGGTTACCTTCACGAGGGCTCAGTCTGCATTACAGTTAAGTTAAAGTGAATCACAATTAACTGATTGTATACGTGCATAATTTTTTTGTGTTTTTTCAGCATTCTTTTGCAACCACAAACTGGGGCCCGTCTCACCAGACCAGTAAAGGACCCGTTCTCTTATGGTTCAGTGGGTTAAGAAGTCATACCTGTGATCTGAAGGCCATCATCTTAAGTCCTGAGGTTGGCAGAGTGATGTCACCACTGGGCTCTGGAGTGAGACCCTTAAGCTGCACTTGCTCCAGTGCCTGCCGACCTTGCTTGCTCGGGGTGCTTTGTGCATTGCTTTGGGTAAACGCATCAGCTAAATAAAACTAATCTACCAACATTCAGACTTCTAGCTGAACTTGTATAGTCAGGTGGACCCTGAGAGCTTTTTTCCCCCTATTCTTCCGGCCTAAGAAGGCTTTGTTCCTCTCCATCGCTGTCTTCTGGCTCTTTCTGCTTGCACAGTGTGCAGTATGTTTTCACATATGTATATGTTAAGTTGTCTGGGCAGCTGTGTTTCTGTAGGGTGCTCTGCAAAATTGAACTGAGCAAAGGTAACCGAGCCACATGTTGGGATGTTGCAGTGTGCTGATATGGTCTTCTCCACTGGCCCACTCTCACTGCCCTGCCCCCAAAGACCAGCCCATGATTAATTCCAGCTGCTGTCACCCATGATCAAGCCGTCTTTATACACTGTTTACATATTCCTCTGTGAAACTGTGTTTTCATAGGCACTATTTTCCATCACTGCTTCTTGATTGCCTCCTTCTGACGTGGAACGGAATCAATTTAATTTTTTTTATGCTGTGATTTGATTTCTGTTCCAGCGGGAAAAAACATACGTAAGCCACTGTAATCAGATTTATATGGCAGCCACTATGACCTAAAAATTCTCGTTATAATAAGATCTTTTGATGTTTTAGGGTTATTCTTTCTTGTTAAAGAATGAAAATGATCTCTTTACAAGGAAACAAGTGTTCTCGGTATATTTTATTTTTGTCATGGTAACAGAAATACGCTGCTGTAGCTTGGTAATAAATGCGGTATACTATCTTTTAAACGTTGTTGCTTTAATACAACTGCAACTGAAGATATCAATGCAGAGCTGAAATGTTCCATTTAAGAACCGATAGGTGGCAGTATTTACATTTAAATTCTGGCCTCGTTGTCGCGCAGGACCTGAACGCAGCGTGCAATTCTGATGCATTTTTCGTATAAGGAACGACTGTTTTACTAATCCGTGAAGCTATTCATTTTACGTTCATATAAATACAGTTTATGATCTGTAAAACAGAATGTTATTTAGCAAACAAAACGAGGCCTGCATCCTAACTTATAATATTCAGTTGTTTATATTTCTTATTTTTTCAGGTAATTTGTTCTGGAATGTTATTATACATAATGTTTGGAAACGCTGGAGATAAATAATACGGCATAAACAGTGCTCAAAATAAATGTTATCCATAAATGGACATAAATATTATTACACAAAGTGTTCCTTAACATCATAAATTACGTTCGAAATTGAGGAGAAAAAAAACCTTCCTGAGAAGCTTTGGAGATATGATAAGGACATCAAAAAAAGTTTCTCTAATAGAATCGTAGAAAACTCTCGCTTTTCGGGGTATTTCTAACCCAGTCGAATTCATAGGAACCAATGACGGTTTTTACGACAGACAAAGTGAAAAAGCGCGGTGCATGCATTTTTCTCAATCCTAAGTATTTATACTTCGCCAGTTTACAAATAATTTGGCCTGTACTTTGAGGAAAGTTTTAGAGAAGCAGCACACGACATATATATAATACACAGAAATATACAGAAATATATTAAACATTTTAATCGGTTTTTTTGCTGATCCATGCACAAAGAAAACCTCTTTTATTGCTGCTGATTGGTGCAGAGAAGTTAACTGACAGCTCACAGGGCGAATAAACTGACAGAAACTCATGCCACATTTGAGGAACTGAATGGCTTTCGCTGAAATTATAGTAACGTGTACAGCAAATAACATTTTATGTAATTCCATACTAATTGATTTACCAATAAATTTAATTGCACATGTGATTTTTATAGTTTTATGCTGGTTTTACCACGGCTTGACCCTTTGGTGTACATCACTCATGTACCCAGTTTCCTCAGAGAGAGTGAAAAGACTGTTTGAAAGAACAACTTCCTGTGGATATACAAAGTATACAGTCATCACATACCTGTTTTTAAGCCTCGGGAAGTGTGATGTCCTACGGGAGGATGCTATCTGGTCCAGCCTGTTTTGGAGTCATTAAGGTCTTCAGTGACTAAGCAGTGATTCACAAAAGAATAGCAGAATAATTTCAACTAAAAACTAAATAAATCATCGACAGCATGAACACAGATGTTTGTGTCCCATAGTTAAGTCAACACTAAGCCCAACCCTGACTCAAACCCTTAAGTCAAACCCACCCCTAACCGTGGCTCTAACCCCAATAGCAAGCTTAACCCTAATCCTAACTTTAAGCCTTAAGACAAGCCTAACCCTAGACCTAACCATAAAGAATATCAAATGAGACTTAAGTTGTTCGTACAAGAGAAACTGCTTCCCTTGTCATTCAAAGTAGCCTTTATTTCCAGTCACGCTCTGCTTTTAACCTATCCTGGGATACCCCCTGCAAATAAACTGTACTGATGGCCTCCTAGTACCAAGCCACCATCGGCAGGGTATTGCCATAGCAACCTAACTTCAACTTTAGCACTTTCATCATTGCATTCCTTCCCAGACAGCTTCCACTTCCACTCTGCTTCCAAATGCTTTCCCATGTACCTTCCAAGCACCTCACTGCCTTGACAATGAGCTGTGACTTTGAGTCGTTTTATGTTTGGATTGATTTGCATAATTTTCTTTTGTTTTGGCCTGGGGTCTTACTGGGCAGCAATTCCTACCCGGTTAGTGGTGCCATCTGAACCTCTTCCCAGATGTGCTTAGACCCATAAGGGTCTCATAAACATTCAGAAAATGTTGCCTGTAAAGTCAAGGAATTATTGTTGTACAAATCACCTGCATAATGGATATCCCTGGATTTTGTACAATTTATTTTTCCATACCATTAGTTGCTATCTGACCTGGATATTGTTGCGGCCATTAAATCCAACATGGTTCAGCATAAATGTGCCCTTAACTCTGTCGTTCCTGCTCACATCTGGGACAGCGTGTGTCCATGACCTGGCCATTTTTTGGAACGAGTGCGTGCAGGACATCCTGTGTGTATAGCAGATGTTCTCAGTAGTTTTGGGCTCCTCCAGCCAGGCCGTTATCACCAAGTTTCTGCCTTGTTAGTGATTCTCTTTGGCCCCAAACTCCAACAAGGCGGTAGCTGTAACAACTCTCTCCCTGGCAGCGTTTCCACCTCCCCGTGCATCACACGCCTGGACGTTGCCAACTCTGACTACAGCAAGGGATGGTAGCTGTGAGCCATATGCTGCAGAATTAGCAGAACATGAGGTCATGCCTGTGATTGTGACCCATCTGTGGCTGCACCATGGAGGAACCCCACTGCAAGATGTAGTCACGTCTTTTTCATAATTCATGGTCCTCCTTCCACAGCTGACTTCTTCTCATGGACCTCAGACTTGCTTTGTTAAACCCAGTTCTTCTCTCATGAGGTTCAGTTCTTCTACCCCACGCTGACAGATTGCTTATGAAGGTTCCTGAAGTTCTGGGACTCAGTCATTCTAGATTAAATTCAGGTTGTCTTATGGATCTCAGGTTATGAGGTTCTAGGGCTCTACTTTCTAAAATCAAGGGTCCTCAGAAGAACAGCTAAACAGGGTTGTAGGGAATGAATCACATGCAGTTTCTCCCATGCGGAAAGCTAAATTCAACAAACCTCTGGGCCACACCTTCATAAAATGTCCTTGGGAAGCAGCTTCTCTGTGGTCAATGGCAATCTCCCTCTATATTGTCCCCTCTACAGCCAAGATGGCAGTTACCCACTTAGAGCTCTGCAGGAGGGCGTGACCTCCTCACCCACCCACACAGCTACGAAAAAAACCTCAGACCAACATTGGAGGCTGAGAATGGCACTAACTGTATGAAAATGACAGCGCCAAACGGGGGTGGCTCATTTAGCATGTGACTCATCTAGTTCCATTTAATGTCCAAGCTTGGACGTCACTGGTTGCTCTGGTGAATATGATGCAGCACAGCTTTTTGGTCAAAGTATAGTTCATATTCTTGTCTTTTTGGCCTTGATGTATTGAACCTGTTCGTTTGCATATTTGTGAACCACCAGGTGCAAATCCAAAATCTAAGCTAAAGAAAGATTTCTTGCCCAAAGACAGCAGCATCAAACACAGTGATACTGTATGGCTACAAACACACACACACACACAGGTTTGTAATTACATCTTTGTGGGGACTCTCCATTCATTTCTATGTGGAAAACTCTAATCCTGACATGGCGACCTTAACCCCTACCCAGCCCTAACCATAACCATAAGTAGCCAAACTAAATACGAGACTTCTGGCATTCTTAGGTTTTTGATTGCATTCACAGATCTTTGTGAGGACCTGAAAATTGTCCCCACAATGTCAAAATAACAGGTTTTCATTACATTTTGGGGGACATTTGGTCCCCATAATGTGATATAAACATAGTCCACACACACACACAATTATAGTGCAGCTGAGAGATGTCCCTTTGGTAGCACTACTGCCCCCAGTTAGTTCAGAACAGACTCTGTGAGAAATTATGCGCCATTCTCAGGGATTATGGGTAAATCCTGCCACTCTCTTCCCTTCGCTCACTAATCCCTGCTGCTATGTTTTCAGGCTAGTTAGACCAGATGTTTCTTCTGGGGGGCTGGTTGTTGGACACCTGGAGATGACGAGTTCTATGGGGTGAGATAGCGTGATGCTGGGGGAGTGAGGGTGGGGGGGCTGTCCTCTCATCCCTTCCCCCGGAGTCACATGGCTCTCTGATGAAGGTGAGGCCAGGGGAGAGGCAGGGAGCCGAGTCAGCAGGAAAGAGAAGTGGGGGAAGATGTTTCCTCAGCGACTTGGGATAAGGGCTAAAGAGGCGTCTTTACCTTCCGTTTTCTATCCATTCTCTGTCTTACACAGTCAGTAGTGTGGAGTTACCAGCAGGGGAGTACAAATGGTATCTCAGACATACTGAAGCCAAACATGTATGTGTACAAACACACTGGAGAGATCTCCAGTTAGCAACGGGGGGGGCATTCCAGGGCACACATGCGACAGCTAAAGTCTTGCCAGTATCCTGCTTGTGTCTCATGGTGTTAACCTGACCCTGGTCTGGAGAAGCTATTCCATATTGCCCCCCCCCCAACAATGGGTAAGAACAACAGTAAGCAACCACCCCCAGTCCCCTCCCCCCTCCTCCCCCACACACCCACCCTGT
>JAODJU010000001.1:21579210-21597306 GCA_026776725.1 Gnathonemus echidnorhynchus
GATCGCAAAAAAGGGGAAAAAAGGGGACAGGGAGTGGACATAAAAATTCCAGTGGTTGTTGAAGCATCGGAGCTTCATTAGCATGACGGCTCTGCTGAAAAGGCCTGACCCCCAGGCCGGCCTCTGCGAGAGGCAGCCCAGCTCATTGACTCTGAAAGGAGCTTCTGTCAATGGGGCAGCCTTTCTCATAACCACCATCCAGCATCTGCAACCACCCACCCCAACACCGCACAGCCACCCCTGCCACCCAGTTCACCTTCCCCAAGTGCATTTGTTAACCTGGTGTGGTGTCCAAGTTTACCTCTGCTTCCTTTCCCGCGTGGGATGAGATGGTCATTACCACAGTTAAGATCAACCATCCTCTTCCTCCAGGTCATCGTTACAAATATAGACTCCTACGAAACATTAAAGTAAAATCGGTGTACTGACTATCAGTATCAATATACACATATTGGAGCAATAAGCAGTATTCAGTGAAGAAGAAAAATATGAAATGCGTGATTTAAGACAGCTTCTTCCTGCTTGTCACCTGTCACTGCTTAGGAAGTGATGCGTTCACACCTCCTCTGGGCTTGATAGGATAGTTATTCATAGTGATTCCTCAGCAGATCAAAGAAATCATAGGTCAGACTTCCTTTGCTCTCATAAATAATAATATCATGTGAAAATGAATGTGGAATAGAATCAAATAGAACATCTGACACATAAAAACATAGGATGAGGAAAAATTGCTAAACATGGACCATGGATGGAAAAAATGAGCATCTTAGCCCAGAATTGACTTCCATACCACAAATTCTGACTGGGCATCGAACCTGTCAGACTAATAACTGGCCTGGTTTTGAAAAAACGTGATATCAGTACGATGCAGGAGAACTGAGAAGCACATAATCGGCACAAATATTAGTTATGTGGAAATGTACCAGGCGTGTGTGTGTGTGTGTGCGTGTGTGTGTGTCTGTGCAAAGCCATGAAAAAGGCTCCCCGGAAGAAAAGTGTGGGGCCCTAACTGGAGTGTTTTTGGGGATCGGCAGTGGGTGGGGGGTGCACCTAGCCCCTGACAGGTGGAGAAAAGCCCCTCGCTCTGCTAACTGTGACCCTCCTCCTAACCCGTCCTGACCCTGACCCAGAATGCGCAGCTGCAGGCAGGTGAGCAGACGACCCATAGAGCTCTTGTAGCCAGTTCCACGGCTTGCATACAAATCTGACCACACACACACACAAAACACAGGCGCACGCAAAGACGGCCTCCCTCAGCACCACACATAAAGGGGTCCTGTTCCCTCGGGCCTGGGTTAAAACATAGAATGAGACGAATAGAGAAATCTGCTATAGAGGGCGGAGAGAACAGCTATACAGTGTGATACAGAAGGTTCCCGAAGATCAGTCATTGTGTTGTGGTTATAAAACAGGCTGTTAACACAGGAAGCTCACCTTCTTACTGAGAAAGGGCTGGCCTGTACTGAATCCCCTCTCTGTGAAGAGCTAAATCAGGTACATGAACTTCTCTGGTGCCCCCTAGGGATGTGGAAGACCCAGTGACTGTCAGAACAGCGGATAGTTCAGCCATAAACGACCTGCTGACCTCAAGCGCTCAGTTTTCTGCCAGCAAAACAGTCGTGCGAGGGCGGGATTACACACAGGACCCCTCCCAAATTGTTGACTCATTAGCTGGTTGGTGTACGAGCCTTCAATCAAAAGTTACAGAGCTTCATGGAGTTCTTTATAGGTGTTTGACAGCGTAGAGCGAGGCAGGATTCCGGAATCTGTTTCCACGTCAGCTTCAACTCCTTTGTAACTGAAGGCTGTTTAGAGCTGAAGCCCCCCCCCCTTAAGCAGTGCCTGCAGGATTAACAGTCTGCAAACCAGAGCAAATGAGCCCCATGGGAAAGAGGGTTAGGCTAAGAAGGCCAGTTTGGGGGGGTGGGGGGGCTGTCAAGCTGGGCAAATAACATATGTATATGTACTTTTTCAATCTTAACCATTAGATTGAAGTCTTGTTCTTTCATCAGCTAGAAGCCAGAAAATAATATGTGGACTTATCAAAAGAGTCACAAAAATCAACAAAACATTGGTAGGATGTGTACGATGTGCCCCCCCCACCCCCAATAAATCGACCTTTAAATTTTAATTATTATGTGGGGTCTCCCAATTATCAAGCTCACTCCTACATCCTTAATTGAGTGTCTTTTCTATGATTTGCTTCCAGCTAAAATGCGGCACCCCACGAATTTACTGAACACTGGAGCATTCCAGTTAGTTAAGTTACTTCACGTATGGCTGAAAAAGGGAAAGATAGATAATATATGCATGAAAAAGTGCATGACGTCCATTTGGCCACTGCTGGCTAAGCCACTGATGGATGGATCTGACGATCACGTGAATGCTCACACCACACTCTTCTTCCTTGTAACCACATACAGGGGAGTCCTAATACAAGAACCTGCACTATGAGCCAGAGGTCTCTGAGGGAAACACAAAGAAATGCCCGTGAGTGCACCTGCACACACACACCTCATGGTGATAGATTATCTGAGATGTGTCATGTGGGTGTGGCCAGTTGGCATGTGACCTCTGGGTGACGACTGGGAGCGACCCCTATCTGTAGACCATGGGTTGGGCAAGAAGTTGGGGGCGTGGCCTGTGGGTGCAGAAGTATCCTCAGGGTCCAAAAGGCCTCCAACTTCAATTTCCAGACTAGTTCAAAAAAAGTCACCCCTGCCCTGATCTACAAAGATACCGGCACAATCAGTGTGAAGCAGCAACCCTACTTGCTTAATTACTTAATTATAGGTACAAGTGATCTTAAATGCCCAATTTACAGGTACACATAATCTAACAAAGATATTTTTAAAACAGCTGTAATAACGTGCACTGATTAGAGATTCAGATGCATACATTACATTTACTTAGGAAATGCTTTATCCAAATCGATGTACAATTGAGAAGGCAGGGCCAGAGAATTCATGGAGCAACTGGGAGTTAAGGGCTTTGCAAAAGGGCCCAAAGGTGAAACCACAGCGCCAGCCCTGGGATTTGAACCGATGACCTTCCGATCACATGCAGAGCATCATGGTGTGCTGAGCCACAGGTGCGCACTAACACAACTACAGGTACAGAACCAAACTACAGGCTAAGAAAGCAACCTACCAATACAATACCCAGACATACATGCAAGAGACAAGGTATACAGGGCAGAGGTTAGGGGTCAAGTGTCAAACTATTTGACACTAATTTGTCCTCCTCAAATCAAGGTAACAATAGTAATGTGTCCCTCTCAAAATACATAAATACCAAACAGACTCCCTGAGGACAGAAAACAGCCAATGGAAGACAGGACTTTAGTTATCTCTTTTTCTGCCTGAAATAGTAAGATCTATATTGCAAACAGAGAGATTATTCAGCCCCATATGTTCAGCTGGAAATGGCCATCGGGCCTGAACGATTTGTGATTTCAGAAAAGATCATTGGTAACCTAGCCTCTGGCTGGGCCTAGTTGTTGATTTTGGGCTCTGTGATGGAATGTCGTCAGCATCACAGTGACACACAACTGTCTGTGCAAGAACTGGATCAACATTTGAGGAAAACAACACTAAAGGGCCGAAACACTGATGCAATCAAGAGACGTATACCTCTGTCCCTCATCCAGGGGGTGGTGCATTCCGATGTGCAGACGTGCTGTTCTCCAAGTCAGGGCAGTGAGAAGCAGAGTGACACCTCAAAAAAAAAAAACATATTCTAACCTGCTACTCCTCATTAGAACAAGCATCCAAGAAATGAGTTCCTGAGTTCCTCAGATCAGAAAGCCAAGAAAACTACCAAGGGTTCTAAGTCTCAGGATGGGACATTTTTTCTGCACCTAAAAGAAACCTGTACAACTCTATTCCCTTCTCAAAAATCTGTTCCAGCCTTAAGAGTTTATCTGAACATTTCATTTGAATCTCAATTACAGAGGACATTCCCACCAACATCTCGAACTCCACAACACTTATTCTCTGCCACACCCTCTAACCCTGCAACCGACCACCTTTCCCCAAAATTCAGAGAGATTTTGCTTCGATTTATACTTCGCTATTGTTAATTCCTCAGATATTGACATTTTTCATGAGGTATAGTCCCTTATTTGTACTTCAGGTAGCTCACTAACTTCTGGCAACCAGGAGCACACAGGCTGTAGTTCTCCACCAGACCATCCATAGCATTATCATTATTGTGAATTTCCATGTTTCCTCCTTATACTATTAACTATACTATACTGATATTTAATTTCGTGGAGTATAGTTGCCTTGTGCTTGTAACTTTCGTGATAGGCCCCCCGTGACCCTGAATACGACAAGTGGGCACTGAAAATGGATGTATGTATGTATGTATGATGGATGTATGTATGATGGATGGATGGATGGGTGGATGGATGGATGGGTGGAAGATTCGGCCCTGGAGGAGAGGCTGATAATCTGACGATGATTCACTTCGACACCACTACGTAGTTTGCAGGTCATGAGCAGCTGTACCTGTGCAGCACAGTTTCCATTTGCCCATCGAAGTCTCACTATCATCTATGTCTAGGGCCACAAGCAGCCAGTAGGCGCCGGCTACCACACTGGAGCAAAACAGCAATCAGTAAATAATTGGCGAGCAAAACTCAGCCAGCGCTACTTCTCACAAGACACTGATTTTCAGACCAAAACAATACCATGTGGAACGATGTTTACTGTTGCCCGCTCATATTATCAGGAGAAAATCTGGATACGACAGAGTGAGAGACAGGTGAGGCAGCACCAGCTGATTTAGGGTTATTACAGAAAGCCTCTTGCTCCAGGTTAATTAGTCGCCAAGGTCATGGAAGCGATCAATGCTATGTACTTAGAGATATTTAGAGAAAAGTTAGTAATGCCTAGGGCAAATAAGTCTTCTGAGCATTTGTGACACAAGTTAAATACATATGCATTACCTTATATTGGAATAAAATATTTTGTATTGTGTAATTTAATGAAATGATAACATGTAAAACACGATTTTTGTGTTATCACTTGGTTATATCAGTTAGACAAACTTTCTTCTTCTTTTTCTCCTTCCTCTTCTTGTTGCTGCATTTTGTAGCAAATAAAGAAGCATACAAATTTGGCACCCCTTACCTTAAATCAACTATTACAATGCCTGTAAATAAAGCAATTGATTCTGTAAGTAAATAAAAGAGTTGTATTCTATGTGTACTTCTTTATTCATAAAGCAGAAATTTAAACCACAAAATCTAGCTGATAATGCACTAAATATGGCTACAGTTCTACAGCGTTGCAAGCTATACCGGAATATGTATACATATCTAAATATCTATTTTCATACTTAGCTAAGTAATACTTTTTTAAGATGATGTCAATTCTGGCATTCATTACTTTGTACAGTATGGTACAATCCCAGGTCTTGGATGCCATTTGGTTGGTTTGTATTGTCGGAACATGAAAAATGAAGGACTCAAGGGCAGGTGTGAGGAAGTAAAGTGGCTTTATTCAACAAAAACAAGACAGGAGCAGCAGAGGTGGACATTTCAGGTACAGAAAGTAAAAATCCAATCCAGGATTTTGTTTCAACCAACCAGTTGAGTACTCTCTGACTGTGACTCTTTATGCTCAACTGGATGGTTGAAACAAAATCCTGGTTTGGATTTTTACTTTCTGGACCTGAAATGTCCACCTCTGAGGAGCAGGGAAACCAATGGGATTATGAGGATCAAAATAGGAAAACTAGCACTAGGAAGGGCACAAGCAACAGGAGGACTAATGTCAATGACTGAACTGGGGCTGACGAGACAAACAGGGACTTATATACCAAGACGAATGAGGGGCAACAAGCACCAGGCGAGGCTCATCAGGGCCATGTGGGGGAGGAGACAGGAGGGTCAGGCGGACTTAAAGGGCAGGACATGACAGTAGAACATGCTGGGCACAAAGGACAAACAGGGGAGAGGACCAAGGGGACTGAAAGACAAGGCGAACAAATGGGGCTAGGGACAGAGAGGACACTGGACAGGACAGGGTATGGCATGGCAGGACTGACAAGGCACATGGGACAGACACCACACTGACAAGACAGACCAAACACAACATGAAACCAGGCACCAGGGACAACGGACCAAAAGGACAACGGAGATCAGGGAACAGAGGAGACAGAGACAAACAGAACAAGCCACACCAGAACAGGGAAATGAGAAGGAGAACAACGGAGACAGGGAAGGAAACACTGAAGGGAGCAATTGGGGACACGCGCCAGGGCAAATCTGAGGCAAGACTGGGTAGCGGAACAAAGACCAAGGTGGGACTGAGGGGAACAGGGAAAGTCCGAGAAGTCTTCCACACCCTGAGGAGCTGGGAGGCAAACCTGAGACGCAAACCCTCCTTGGTCTGTTCCCCATCAAGCCAATACCCATCTGAACCGTAAGGCCTAAAGGCCTCAGAGGGCCAGTGGGGCCAGAAAGCACAAAGAGGCCAGCAGGTTAGGAGCAGGAGGGCACCGAGGGAACCACAGAACAAGAACAGGAGGGCACCGAGGGAACCACAGAACAAGAGCAGGAGGGCACCGAGGGAACCACAGAACAAGAGCAGGATGGTGCTGAGCAGACCACAGAACTGGAGCAGGACGGTGCTGAGTGAACCACAGAACAGGAGCAGGAGGGCACCGAGGGAACCACAGAACAGGAGCAGGAGGGCACCGAGGGAACCACAGAACAAGAGCAGGACGGTGCTGAGCGGACCACAGAACTGGAGCAGGTGGGCACCGAGGGAACCACAGAACAGGAGCAGGACAGTGCTGAGCGGACCACAGAACAGAAGCAGGACGGTGCTGAGCAGACCACAGAACAGGAACAGGAGGGCACCGAGGGAACCACAGAAGAGGAGCAGGAGGGCACTGAGGGAACCACAGAACAAGAGCAGGAGGTGACAGGAGGAGCAGTGGAGGTGACAGGAGGGTCAGGCGGACATGACAGGCAGGACGTGACATGTATACAGCACATTGTTTATATTTATATATTTATGTCCTTTTGTGCTGTAATCTTTTGTTTTGTGTATTGTCCGATCCTGTCACAATGGAAAGACCTGATTCAGAAATAAAACCATACCATTTTCATATACTCCGTGCAACATGCTCATTGCCTAAAGTATCAATAAGTATGACTTCAGCATATATTTAATGGAATGTCATAATCGAGGTAAATGAATGAGGATGAGGAAACGTCAAATTACATCATCATCATTGTTACATCATTCTGTTTCTTGGCAACCACATCCGGTGTGGTTAACATAGCTCACAATTAGACTCATTATACAGGTAGATCATTTACAAATGCAGCGCAGTTGAAGTACCCAACTTAATGGCCCTTCAGGAGGACTCATGCGGGCCAGGAGACCAGCTGAAAGCATGGATATTATTATAACTGTCAATAGACATATTCAACAGTGGGATTTTAAAAACACTGTTAGATAACATATAGGAAACATTTAAAGGAAAGAGGCTTGCAACAGTAACGTCAGAATTAGTCTTGATCACCGAACTGCAGGAAAACAGTCCGAAGCTAAAATAAGTTTAGCAATATGGGTGTTCAGTGCTATACAGGTGGCGAGCTCACAGACATTGTATCTTCCACTCTGGAATTGGAGGTTGGGCTTAACAAGCGCACAGTGGTACACCCCACGGTGCCGGTTAATTAAAATTAGGGTGGACTTTCTTATTTTGGGTAATGAAGCAGGGAGAGCAGAATAAGGGCCATTTTAGACGTTCCCTTAGTCTGTTTCATCCCCATGATGAATATCTGTTTAGTCTTTTGGAAGAATGTGAGCGAGAAGGAGAATGATGACTGGGGATTCTGTGTGTGTGTGGGGGGGGGGTGGGACCTAAGGAGAGGAGTAGGGCCAGGAAGAGCAGCATCCAGATGATCTCATCATTAGCTAACATCTAAACATGCTTGTGTGAGGACTGGTACTCACCACCCCCTGAGGTGCTGGTCAACCCATCAGCTGACAGAGGCAGCCACCTAGGGCACCATCTTCTGGGTGGGCAAGCCAGGCTAGCAGTAAGCTTCCTGCTGGGGGGGGCAGTAGTAAAGTTTCCTGAGAAGGGGGGACAGTGCCCAGGGCTTCATATGGGCTTTGACCAGCACTGCAACTCCACTCTGAACTACATGGAGAAGAAACTTTGCCCCCTAGCTTTGACAGGAGCTTGACAGTAACACATTTCATGCACAAAGAGGCAGCTCAGAAATTGGTCTCCTTCAAATCTTTTATTCTGATATTAATAAGCACAATAGATGACTAAAGGGGCACCTCTGGGCTGCACACGTTTTCCAGTTCTGTCCAGCATGAGATGAAAAAGAGCAGTGAAGTTAATTTAGGTGCCTCACTGCACTGCTGGAGCAGGAATTTGCACCTGCTGGACTGTAGCCTGAGTTGGTCTGTGGAGCTGTGATGAATGTTGAGGACAGCTTGGACAATCCAGAGAAAGACCTCAGTGCGTTAGGACAGCTCAGGTCAGGGATCCATCCGGACTGTGGCCAGCTCACTCCCCGGGCCGCTTGTACGTAGACTGGAATGTACCATGTACTCCTAGACAAGCAAAATGCTCAGGATGAAAATCACCTGCTGAAATCCTAGATGGCTAACGCATGAAATGAGTAGCAGGCCTCGTCTGAGCTCATAAATTCGGTGCCATCCACCTGCTCCCCTTCCATGGGCTGCGATTTGCCCTTCGGGGACGCTTTGTGTTCCCGGTCAAATAAATCGGAGAGCCATCACCGCCACCAACATCTCCCATTGGGGGAGGGGGGGGGGGGCGGCTGTGTGGCTCAGCCATTATGCTGGAGAAATGTTGTTTTTGTTGTATTTTTTCTTCCTTTTTTGCCCCTTTTTTTGCCTGTAGAAATGCACCACTAACCGTTTTTGCATACAAATGTAATTATTCATGGAGAAATGGGTTTAACCCCATGGTGGCCTGGCTGGGCCTCACTGTCTCTGTTTTCTCTAAAACTATGAAACAGAGAGAGGCCTTTGCAGCTGGTCATCAGATGAAGGAGATAATTGCTGATGAAAAGTCAGTCCGTGGCATTATGTTGTCCCCGAATCATTGTTCATTTCTATCACCATTGAGGACTCTGCTGAAGACCCAAGTGTTTCTTTTCACTTTTGGTATTCAGACTTGGTCGCCTAGCAACTAATAAAGGAGAAATCACCCACTGTATTAGCCAAGATGTGGCACAGGCTGACCCACTACAATGCAACTTTGTAAAAGGCGTTGATACAAGTTAATGATGGTCATTCAACACAACATTAATGGACTCCTTCACGGTATAATAAACCATGCATAGGACTGAAAGGGGGGCAGCTCCTCTGCCTGTGCACCTTTACAACTTTGTGTGTTTTGCCCCCTGAAAAACCCCAATGCGCACTACACAGGAAATCTCCCTTCCTACACGTCTGTATATTTCCATGTTAAATTCACATCACTGACCCATTGTTCGCTTAAATGTGTTCAACATGGGCCTATATACCCCAAAAGCCTGCCTGTTTACTTAATTTTGTTTTATGTCATTATGTTTTGCATAGAAACGCAAAGAGACTATACATGATTTTCCCCGGTGGGTGTTTAATTAAAGTTATTTTAAGAGAATTTTTAAATGCGCTTCAATACAGTTGTGCAGTAGGTAGGCTATATAACGACTGAGATATGACCCTTCTTAGCGCACTGGATGGACTGGGGTTTGAGGGGCCGAGCTACCCAGCCGCTAAGCCGGGAAGATCTTCTGGAATGCCTTTCACTCCCGCTCCGTAGAGAAAAAGGGCAATTTTGTAACATTACTATTCGTTGCACTCTTTCTAAGCGAAGTAGACAAAGCTGGGGTTCTGTCGGCCCCGAGCATAATAAAAGGAATCAAAGGATTTCCATCTTAAATGGGCTAATTTTCTCCTTGAATTATGAAAGTAATGGCTAGGTAACACCGTGCGCTCTGTACCCGACTGCTTAATACCCCCTAAACCTTTCCACGTGGCCAGGCTAGCCGTAGCAATTAGACTTCATTATAGACTCATAAAGGATCTCATTTGTGGGATTACTTAATAGACAATGAAATTTCATCGCGCAGAATTATGGTGAAAAATAATATTGGAGGTGGGACGGTGCGACGTCGGCGCGCGCCATGCATCATTCCGCCTGGTTTGGGATATCGCTCCAGTCCCTGCGCCTCCCGTCTTACTGCCTGCACTTCATTACTCCAATTACAGCTGCTATGACAGACGTGTTTGTTTGCCGTCCATTTATCCAAGTTTAAAGTCACATCGTATTGTGTTTTAAATACAGCTGATAGTTCGGATTGCAATTAAATTCCTATAAATGCCGGTGAGTTACCGGCACTCAGAGCCCCTCCCTCGACTTAATTAGGGAACACTTACCGGGCCATATTAAATTAATATGATGTACCCAATGGTTATTTAAAGGGCTGATTTACATTTGCCTTGAAAGAACACGACAAATATAGTTCAATATTATACACCACACTCATTTAATTGAAACGCATTTAAGCTCCGTTATGTTATTTAAAATGTAAAAAGAAAATGTACATAACGTGTAAGTACGATGACTAAATAAGCAGTGTAAAATTACCGCAAAAAAAAGAAAAATACCCGCTGACATTACTGGTTCAACTATCGTTTTGTACAAGTAAGGAGCGTTATGTCTAGAGTTAAACCTAATACTGACCCGCTCGGAGATCAAACTCGGTAATTATTGTCACAAGACTGGAGATTAACACATTTCTGGAATAGCTGTGTGTTTACACTGGAGAAATGAACTATAATAAACACTTTCTAATTGAATCCTAATCGTGATCAAATAGCCAGCCCCAGTTTCTTCAGAGATTCATCAATCTTTAATTATTAGACCCGAAATCTTAACCAAATAGCCGCGGACTGTTATTATAAAGTTACTATTTATGTGGCCAATGGAGAGTCCTGTTGTTTGTTCACTTGCATCTTATTTCCACGGAGATCCTGAAAATACGTTTTTCCACTTAAAATATAATGGGAAAGGGACGTTGTATTGCAAGTGATGGTAAAATACAATAAACAAATCGGCCTTAATATTCGAAAACTTATTGGACGGATCTGTAAGAGTGTTAGTTGACTACTACTATATTCAGGTGTGTATTCCCAAACAGCTATTAAGTCATATAGCGACAGTGGCATGATGCCTTCTTATTGGATATGGGAGAATATTTTCATGTTCAGTTAAATATAATGTCAAACAAATAAATTTAGATGTTTCGGCACTTTCACTTTAAATTTCTTTTATAAAAATAATAAAAAATAAATTAACTATATTTTAGAAATATGTAACCGACTATGATTATGAAGTCTGAGGGGCAGAAAAAAAAAAAAAAAAAAAAAATATATATATATATATATATAGATAAAATTATTTGCAATATAACCTGATTAGTAAATGTGTACTGACCTGACGTTTTATTCAGAAAGAGTTTTTTGTGATTTAGGATAATACAGTGACCAAAACAAGTGAGCGCACGACTGTTACAATCACCAAAAAGATATTTATTGAAAACACAGAAGTGTTTAATTTCTGTAGATAATTTAAGTGGCGTATAATACAGAAGAGTAGATAATAATATCGACCCATCCCATTTGGACAGAAAACAAATAAATAATGCACCATGGATCTGTAAGCAGGTGCTGAACTTGGCCACTTTTTGTCTTCTGGTCATGTTCTGAAAGCGCCGCCAACAGCTCCCGAACATTAGTAAACTAGTGTTGCTTACTTGTTATCCAAAGGACTTAAGCCACTAAATGGGGAGGATTTGATTGGAAGCGCTTTGATGAATCACGTGTCCCAGGTCATTGGCGGTACTAAAGTCCCGGAGCGGGGCACGCACGTGGGGGGCGTTAGGACCAGCCCTCTCCGGGGTCGCTTTTGTTTAACTATCGAACATAAGCACCTTCTGAGATCCCAAGGGCTTCAGATGAGAAAGAGCAGCGTTTCGTGTCGGAAACGTTGACCGCATCACACCGCAGCCATGTCCAGGTCATTCTATGTCGATTCGTTGATAATTAAGGATTCTGCTCGCCCCGTGCCCTTGAACGAGCATCCAGGGCAAGACTTCCTCATCCCGCTCGGCGTGCATTCACCGGGCGTCATGGCCGTGGCGGCGCCGGTATGTCCCTCAAGGAAAAACGGCACTTTCTGCGTCTGCCCGCTGTGCGTCACGTCTCACATCCATTCTCCCAGGAGCAGCATTCCGCTGCTGAAGGGACAGTTTCCGAGCGGTGAGATGCAATACTGCCAGAGGATAGGACACCAGCAGAGCGCAGCTCTGACGCAGCACGGTGCTCTGGCGCAGCACGGACACACACCTGTCGGCGCGCCTACATACAGTGTCACAGACACTAGGAGGTTTCACTGTCTTTCCATAGGTAAGTTAGTTACTGAGCGTCAGTCTTAATGTTTTCTATGAATGTCGTTTTTCTTTTAAAGTGAGAATCAAGTGTATAGTTTGTTTTAGTACTTAAAAACTGAGTGAAAGGAATGTATTCTTGAAGCTCACTAGTGATGTTTTCCGTTAAATGGGTATTTCGGGGGAAACTTCGAATGAATGACTTTGTTGGGGTGAAATGAGATGAACTTAATTATCTTTAAAATAATGGGATTATAAATCATGTATTAATCCGTGACATCTTCTCGTATAGGTGCGCCTGAGAGCAGTCACATCCAAAACGGGAAGAGAATGCGCACTGCCTTCACCAGCACTCAGCTATTGGAGCTGGAAAGGGAGTTCTCCTCCAACATGTACCTCTCCAGGTTGAGAAGAATAGAAATAGCGACGTACTTAAACCTGTCAGAGAAGCAGGTTAAGATCTGGTTCCAGAACCGAAGGGTGAAGCACAAAAAAGAGGGCAAAGGAACGCAAAGGAGCGCGCACGGGGGATGCACATGCGCCGGCGGGCACGTGCACTACTCCCGGTCGGAGGACGAGGACTCGCTGTCGCCAGCATCAGCTACAGAGGAAAAGGAGATTTCCCCCATATAATGACATCCCTGTCACACAACCTTCACTTCCACTAGCACTTAAGAAAAAATATCGAAATATGGACAGAGGCCGATTGGAGTAAGATTATAGGCCTATACATTACATTCTCGTTCAGATTTCTAAATACACGACTTCTACAATTCTCTTTTTTATTTCTGTTATTACTGTAATTTTAGCATTGCATAAATGGAAATAGAGACTGAAGATATATATTAAACTTGTCTTCCAATATAAATAAGTGAAAAGAGAGAATTGAAAATCCAAGTCTTTGCAAGTTCCGCCTGTGTTACACGGGGAGATACGGTATGCCTTCCTGCGTGGCGCTTGTATACTTTCTGTCACGTATACATGAATATTGTAAAAATCAGTCGGTAACTAGATATGTATATTGTATATTGTTATGATTTCCCCATGATTTGTATGCTCATATTATATAAAATGTATCGTGTGGGCACTCTGCGATGAACTGGCGTCCCATCCAGGGTGTATCCTTGCCTCGCGCCCTGCGCTGCCTGGGATAGACCCCTCCCCCACACCACATCTCTCTGAGACCCCGAACAGGATAAGTGATTAGAAGAGGAATGGTAGGGTGGATATTACTATATAAATGTGTATATTTGTATTTATTTAAATAAAAACAAAACTTGCCTGATGTTTCACCAACACGTGTCAGCTATTTCGTCAATGACCTTACTTAAGAGGTTATTTTTTAACTGCTTAGCGCGCCGGTATGGTTATTAAACAGGTGCTAACGGGGTTTAAAAGCAATTCTGGGTAACATCAAATCTAATCAATTTTATTGTCACATCACTAGAACGCGTGAACTACAGTGAGTGGAAAGTTTTGGGTCCAGATTTGCCCATAAGTTGTGCAATACATGAAATTAATTCAATCTGTACATGAAGTGAAACGTCCAATTTACTAGAAATATATTTGCAACAAAGACAGCAGTTCCAATCCTGAAAAAGTTATGTCAATTTAATATAATGTAAGTTTAACCTAAAACGAAAATTGCTATTTAATTCAGAATGCGGTGTTTTTCGCAAATTAATATCACAACTGTCAGATGATGTGTTCAGTCTTTCACCCTTTCCGTACGAACCATGTCCTATGTATGGAAGAGAATGGTTAATAAAAAATTGTTTCAGATTAATGGACTCTTGACAAATTCCATCTGTTTTAAAGTCTGAAGCTGGCAGTGCCCAGCCCGGATTGCAGCGATACTGCTTGGGCTCGCCGCTTCATTGTGTCTATTTCTATAGCCGTGACAGGTTTATAAAGACGCTTTCAAAGCCGGAGGCGGGCTCCGTCCTCTTTAATGAACTACACTGTCAATTTTCACTCAGAGCCTTTGGAGCTGGGGAGTCCCTTCTCCCATTGCCGTCTTCGGCCAGTGAAAAAGGCCCGGCTCTCTTTAATTGACTTGCAGCGCAATCCAGTCGAGTGCACTACAGTAAATAAAGTGAGTGAGAGATGTTTAGGAAGCAAACGTGAAAGGGGCAATTGAGTTTTCCCACATATCAACATATAACCCGATTCATCCAGAAATAAACAGTGTATGTGATGCGTTTGCTTCAAGTAATAGTTCTTTCGTGCAAAGTTAGAGCAGAGAAATCGAGTATTGGGAGCATATTACATTTTTCATATTTCAAAAGCGAACTCCAGAAGGTCAAGTTTAAGTTTTATACACCTTAATTGGTCATTACTACTACTTTACGTTTATTTTAATAATACAATAACTTATTTCAGTGTAATCATAAGTGCAACGAATGGAATACCCAATTGTCCCAAAAATAAATAAACAGCTTAAGATTTCTCTATGTAAGTCCAGTTTTAACGACTGGATGCTCCGACGGGGCAACAAGGGCACACACTCCCGTTACATTCAAACTGCGTAGCTTTGATTAACATATCACCGTTTTACGCGCTAATTAAAAATAAAAATATTTTTTAAAAACCCTAATCCACTTATAATTATTGGCTTTGCATTAAAATGAAAAAAATGTATTGACTATCAAAATAACGTCGAATTTACACATTTGTAAAGCTGTAATGTACTGTATTTCAACGTCTACAGTTTATGCTGAGATATGTATCCTATCTTTTGATGAATCTGCTGATGTACCTTAATTCATAAAAAGACGCAAAGTCCAGTATTCTCGGGAGTTTGGTATAGCCTATATAAAAGTTGCTTTCATACAAAGCAAAGATAAAAATCATACGAACATACAGTAACATCAGAATTTGCAATAAAACGATCCAGCACTTTTGGTAACACAGAAGTAATGTTTTAAAATCTGATAACATCGATGCTTCCCAGCGATCTTGTCCCTAGTCCGTGGTAATAACCGCAGTACGGTGCCTCCTTATTCAAAGCTCCATATTTTATGCTCGCTTTTGTGCATCTCATGGCTCCAGTGTTAAATTAATCCAAAGGGAGTTTAATTGCAGTTTCAGTCCCACGTCGGCTGATTATGTAGCAATTCCACCAAAACCACAAAAAGGGCTACATTGAGTGGGCAAAGGCTTTGACTGGTGAGATTGTACTGCCAAAGGCTTGCATTTAGCCGGGAGACCCCCGACAGATTCGGGCCTGGAGGCTTTGAAGAGACAGCGACAGGGTTCCTCTGTGAGCGCCAGAGAACGATTTAGTCACTGTTTCATTAGGCATTATTTGAACCTTTCAACTTCTGGTAAATTGAGGGGGCAAGCTGAAAATGGAAGGATTACGTAGGAGGGGCCGTTGGAAAATTAGCTAACGGTTAATTTAACTCGTTTTCTGTCAGAGTTTGGGATACATTCCTAATTGAGTGGAGAAGCAGGTGAAACTCTGGTCCCACGCAGACCTATTCAAGGCGAGAATAAATGGTTTCTTTTAATTTCCCGCTGCTGATAATATATTATCGAGAAAAAGACACCTAATGAATATATATTGAATTTCTTATTAATCGAATTAGAATTCGCTCTTGCAGGTGTGGGAGTAAGGACCACCATCCTTATTAAAACGGGTTAACAATGGAGTTAACCAGTTTGCGGAATGTTCTCCTTTTTATATGAATATATAACCTGACCCGGATTCGCCAATACACAACCATGCATACAACATGTTTGTCGTACATTTTCATGGAAAAAAGCAGCAAATGCAGGCGTATGGAACAATCATATTATCGGATTTCCTTTCAGTCTGTGAACAGGGTATTGCAAGAAAGTTGTATGCATTTTATCTACCAAAATTACCAGAATAAAGGTAAAAAAATAACAGCAACTTAGTTTTCATTTAATGTTGCAACATCATCAGTTGAACTGACAGTGTTACATCTATACTAACAATAAATGTAATAGCCTATTCCGTAATAGAAGAATATGTAAAAAAAAAAAAAAAAATGATAGAAACTGAGTTATGTCTACGGAACACTTGATTAGGCGTCGGAAATACTCAAAACGACAAAGAGGTGGAAATATGCAAATAACTCGATATAAAACAGATACAATACTGAACGTCCAGGTTTCTCCAAAAGCCTCCGAATACCTATTGAAAATGCAGTAATTATGCATGACAAAGGACAATTAATAAGCCCGCTCTCAGGCGCTTGCAGCTGCTGGCGAGTCGGGAAAAGTAGGAGGAAACTCGAGTGTGAAAGCGCAGGGAAGTCGTGGGCCCGCGGGGACCTCTGCTTTAGTGGTGAATCCACAAGTGGGGCGTCAGCTTTCGCTCGATGTAAGAGACACCCATGTCAGCGGCTGAGTGCTTTTAAACCCATAATCCATCGCGGGATGCTCTGGGCTGGGCTCTCTGCGTGCCCGATAGGTGGCTGCTACAAAGATGATGAAACTGCGAATTCTAGACACGTGTCCCATCAATACCGCCTTTAGTGACTTAATTTAGTGAGTGCCCGGTCACCGCACAATATGTCTCGGCGCCCTTTGTCATTCTTTTCAGAAAGAATCCTTTTTAAAACGTGTCAACCACTTTTAAATGCATCCCTTTGTTTCGGTAGAGCGTGTCTCCTATATCATCAGCTTCATTTAGTGACTGGACTGAATTAAACAGTAACACTCCCCAAAAGCAAGGAAACTGAATAGGATAATAAATCATTATATTTCATCCGTCTCACCAACACTTAGCCGACGCAGTACAAAAAGCGGGATATATTCATCAAAACAACAAAGGTTTGGTAATGTTCAGTTATGCTTGTCTGCAGCGTTTTAACACATCTTTAAATGATGATCATCATAACGATGTTTTCATAGATTTCTACAAATATTCTACCGTCATTTACATTAAACACGCCACTTTACTGGCTCCATAATTGTACTGCAGCGAGACAATTTCAGGTTTAGGTAATTGCTCCTAATATTTTGTTAAGCATTTGTTTAAGGAGACATTGCGTACCTCTCAAGTGGGATTACATATTAATTAAATCCCTAATTATCAATCAGCATCATACGATTCAGTCTGAAGAACTTGCCTTTCGAAAAATGCACTACAATCACGTCTGAAGAGGGTAAAACGAAAAGGTTGAGAGCGCTTCAAAGCCTCCTGGCTCCTGTTAATCTCCTTGAGTGTAGTCTATCACATTCACGAGACGTTTTGTGTCTAAAATGTTGCGCAGTGATGGTTTGTTGTCAATACCGACAAGGTGATAGTCTACCTTTTCTCTACGTCATAAACTGGAGCACAGCCCTTAATGCAATTTCATTTACATTACTGTGCCCGTAGCATTCGGAATATACATGGACCCCGCAACCCTGACAAGCGGCTAGAGAAAATGGATGGATGGATGGATGGATGGATGGATAGATTTTCCTTACTTAACTTGCAAATGGTTTAACAATGCTGTCCCCAAGGTGGGTTTCCGATACATTTGCAATTTTTAACTAAATATAGCCTAATAAGTAGTTTATTATGATTGTAGTTATTGTTTGGGCTCTATGTAGGCCATTGGTTGTGCACTTTTGTGTTTATGATTGCGCGTGAATAGGAGTCTGTGTGTGCATCGGCGTTAGTAATTTATATA
>JAODJU010000001.1:21604538-21628178 GCA_026776725.1 Gnathonemus echidnorhynchus
AATATACATAGGACTAAAACAGCACCCAAACAGATATATATATATATATATATATATATATATATATATATATATATATGCTAAAACTAACGCTATGATTAAGTGTTCTATAAACAGATTGGGGCTTATTCTAAATTTTAATGAGAACATTCCCACGTAAACACAGTTTAATGGGCTGAAAAATGAATGGGTTATTTTAGACAACCTCTAATGCGAAGCGCCATTTTGGCTAAATTGTTTGCAGATGTCTGCTTAAATATCTATATTTGACGCACGTGTTTGGTGCATGCGTGAGCTTCTATTTAATATTTATTAACCTGTCAGATGTCGACAGGTTACCGTTACTTTTTTGCATTGTGAAATATTATAGCACAAAAAATCAGGTGAGACTCAAAATTTGCATAGTTCATTTATTTGAAGAGAAACGATGTATTTTGGCAGCAGTTTAAAATTTTATTTAAATTATTTTGAACTAAATTAAGCAAACTTGTTTAGGTAAGTACCGTGTCCGCTGGTGCACTTCCGGTTATTAATTGTAATTGTGCGCTAATGGTACTGGGCAAAGTATTAAAGTTATAGTACAAATGCTTATTGTTCTAGTAGCTGTTACTGTGAACACATTTCCAATGGGCTATAAAGAAAACAGCACCCACTGCACTTACCGTGGGTTAAAACACATTGACTATGAATGCCTAAATATAATTAAAATATTTACAGTTATAAATATATTATAATTTACAATTTCAGCTCATTGTGTCTGAATATGTACTTTCTCTTCGAAATAATGGAAAGTTGATTTAGATGTTTTGTGATACATTATTTTTGAAAAGCAATGTAAAAACTGTATTAGATGTATTAGTTTTAGATACAGCAAACGAGATTCTTGATAATTATTAAGTCTCTTCAACCACTGATTAAGTCTTCAGCTTCAATGTATTAAGTTGACTTTAGAAACTGCATTTAATCATTAAGCCTAATTCTAAAAATCAAATAAAGAACTGAAGGTAACGTTACATGTAACCACTTGAAGGCTTTGTATGCAAATACACATAGGGATTAACCTGTATTTAGATAAAGAAATTGTTTTGGAGGAGCAGCGAAAGTCAAAATCAGTTTGGCCGAGTAAAGGAAGCTCGATATTGTTAGTCGCCGATACTTGAATATATATTAACGAAATTAAAACTGTGTTTGTTTTTTTTTCTTTCGATCTTAGAAGACATTCAGTCGCAAAGTAAATCGCAAATTCTGAATTGCAGCGCCATCGTGTGACGCGAGGTTTCTTAAGGTTTTTTTGGAATTATATTGTCATATTATTTTTCACCCAAACCATAACACACTTATGCCAGTTAGCATGTGACAAGCCAGTGTGAGTATAGCGATAAAATATTTAACATATTTAGGGAGAGGAGAGAGGAAATGGGGAGGGGTGCAAGACGGGGGGGTAAAGCTCGGGGGCCAGAAAGGCGCAGCTGACGCAGACTTGCCATCAGGCGGTAACATTCGTCTCATAGCGGACATTCCAGAGCATTTAAAAGTGGAAATGCGCATAAACATCACTATTAAATTATTTCAAAGCTGTCTGGTGGCAACGCCCCTGCATGTTTATGAAAAAGCAACTTGACATTAATTAGTTTACGCGACAAAGTAAACCTCTATGAGAAGTTACCTGACAACATTCCCTTTAAAGGAAAACAGAGCAGGACGGATTAAAAACTTTAAAAGTCTGTTACGGTATTCGATTAGTGTAAATGGTCCACACGAGACCATACAGTGGTTATAGACAGGATACAAAACCACGTAAGAATACACTGTAAATTTGGAAGACGGATGGGATATATAACTTTCTAATATCCGTTTTTATTTAAAGTAGGCCTACTTTTTGTTTTAATGGCGTGTTATATTAGTAGCTAGGCCTATTACGGTTACAAGAATCGTCTTTACCTTCATTTTAAATTCTTTATTTGATTATACAGGCAAATGAGCGACAACCGTAATAATGTTTTGAACAAATCTTTTTCCTTTTTACTGTTTGGGGTAAATTAACTATATGGTTGCGGTCTCTCGATGGTGGAGGTGGGATCAGTGAATGGCAATATTACAAGACTTAACAACACCGCTGTTTTACTGAAATTCTGCAATGGCAACGTAGTTTGACGAAGCAGCTTTCCACGGTCATTTTCCCACATGATACGTTTTAAATGTCACCCAGCTTTACTATGTTGTGGCAGTCCTGGAAATATATTTAAAAAGGCCTCGCAAATAAAAAAGTACAAAGCTCTGGCCTTTTGTGAGTAGAACAAGGCGGGCTGTTCATTGTGCGTTTTTTTTCCGCAGGAACATGTGGAAGTAATCGCGGGGTTGTAGGTTCAGAGAGTCGTGGATATATTTTTCTGTGCAGGACTGCTACAGGCGTTGCTGGAGCTCATTGGTGGGTAGATGCCTTATACTATAGTCGCGGGCAGAGCCCAGCGCGCGCTACACAGCATTCGCGTACCCATTTTCATTAAATAATGCATTATCTCTTATGGTTCAATTCTCGTCCGAAGTAAAAATGGGAAACCACCATTTCTCGATCTGAGGAGGCTCAAACCACTGACACGAAGACACCGAAAGCGTCAAGGAACCGTGAAAAATACAATTCAAAGTTTAAACGTTTACCTTTTTGACGAGGACAGTTGCACATTTATTGCGGTGTTACAGTGCCCCCTGTTTTCGTCCGTGGTATCGGCAACATAATACCACACGAGACGCAATTTGGACTCTTATGGCAAAAAAAAAAAAACATTTCGGAAGGCATCAGTACTGCGTAAACTATTCACAGACACCCTAAACATTCAGTTAACATCACACATAATAGTTTAAATTATATAGGGCCGGCTGCAAATAATCAAATTTCATTGCATCCTCCTATTTGTATAAAGCTGCGCAAATGAAGGCAAGAGGTTAGATAGTTGCTATTAACAACTAGCGGACATAGTAGAAAATATATATACAAACTTTAAAAATGTTATATTTTTGCCATTTTAGCGAATAGTACAATACATCAAATGCCTTTAAAGCATCCAATGACCTAGGTATAACTTGGGCTGCCATCGTTCTGGCACTTCGTAACGAAACGATGTTTCTCTAATGGATAGTTCGGCTTTTTCACAAAAGTAGCACCAGGGGGAAGAAAAGGCTTACTCTGCGAAACATATGTTTTTTTTTTTTTTTACCTCTTCGCTTCCCCATGTGCCTCCCCCCCCCTCCCCCCGAAGGCTAAGCCGAGGACTCTTATTTTGAAAACTCTCGATGAGGGAAAGGGGGGTTCATTTCCTGATCCCTATTTACTCTAAGGCAGATGATTACTTTTAGGGGAGGATGGACTGTTACATTGAATCAATTACGGGTCGCTGTGCTTGGAGCGCATTCTGAGCGCAGCGGCGGAAGCTGGCAGAGGAGCGCCGGAGCCTCATGCTCTACGCGCAGGATTTTATCCGACGCATCTGTTACTGGGATCCAAGGACTGGCACCGGAGCGTAGATGATTTTTTAACATTCATCCAGGGGTTACCTTAATTAAGAAAAACACCCAAACGGAATTTTAAAAAGGTATTGTATTGGTTTCTTTTACAGATAATTTAAACCGACACCCCCCTCCCGCTATGTAGGTGGTATTTCGCAAATTTCAACATTTCGGATGCTTTTTTGTGGGATTATAAGATAAATTCACGGAAAGTGGGATCTAATTAAAATGAAATGTAGTTATATGGAATTGGTTTCTGTTGATATACGTCTACGCGTCTTTCGCTTGTACATTCAACATATAGAAGTTTGGTCAGCATTCCAAATACAGATGTGATTTTTTTTTCTGGATTTTTTAAAGTTCACAAGGACGTGGATTCCATTAAGTTTCTTAATTTTTGCGACGGAGTTGATCATTTCACTGGGATATTGTCTGTTTTCACACGACAAATGGCTTCACCTCCAGACGCTTGTCTGAGGTACGCTGATGGGTCTGGATGAAAGAGGCTGATTTCGACTTCGCAGCGGGAGACGTCACCCGGACACCGCGGGGCTTCACCCAGGATGGGGCTAAAGAGGTTAATGGGAAAGCGTTTGAAAACGAGTGCAAAGCTATTTGCATTCATGCATATGGGATCTCACATTTTCGCTTGGAATATAATCACTTTGCGTTTTCACTGGAACGTGTTTTTTTAAGGGATCTTACTGCACTCTAAAGCTAAGATTCAAGGGAGACCTTTCTCCCGAATTAGGGAATTGAGGTTGGGGAAAATCGTTTTGTACCTCTTATCGGTGTTAAATTAAGTTTTTTTCCAGTTTTAAGAATAATTTGTTTACGTCGTTCCTAAGAATTTGAATTGTGTCGCTCGGAAACACTAGTTTCACCCATACTAGCTATCATTCGCCTGGTTTTCTATTTGGTGTATTTCCATGGAAATTAATTATTCGTGTGTGGAATTAGTTTTAGCCGTCAAAAAATTATGTGGAGGACCGTCGGTTGGAATAAATTTCTCAACTACGCTCTTTCACGGAACCGCTTTGGTACTGTGAGAATCGGCATAGAAACGCCCGAGTAGAGGATACGGGCAATCTTCTTGCCTGGTTGCTAAAAGATAGACAGCTATTGTAAAACTGGGCGATTGGCGCGGTTAAACAAGAAGATCATCCTCCAAGTGGTTGAAAAAGATCAGAAGTTTGTCAAATTCAGGCAATCATAAGTTGAATTCCCACGCAGCTCTTGTGCTTAAGCCACCTCCGCAGAGCGGTACTTATAATTACAATTCCGACACCCCAATATTTCTCAGGGATAATTGGTCTATTCTGTACATTGTGGCAAACTCGATGGGACTTCGGGATGGATTTCGTCAGCATAGATCTAACTTTTATAAGTTCTTTACGGCTATGTAAGTAAGTAAAGGCAGAGGACGGAAATTATAAATACAGCGTTCAGTGTCACACAAATCATCGCAAATTCCTGTTTTCTTCTGCTAAGGACTTAGCATTTGCAAAACCATTTGCATCATACAAATGCCACGAAATGGAGCATGCACTGTTTTGCACGCGTTTAATGGCTATGCCTGGTTTAGAAATAGAGGACAAAACGCCTGGATATGAGAAAGTTCGAATTGCACTCTGCTGAAAGTGTAGTCCCCGCGCGTCTCTGCGTGCTGTTCTGTGCCCGTGCGGCTACGCTGCAGCGCTGATAGAGTCCAGGGTCCAGAGCATCAGACTCTCCGCCGAACAGATAAAAAACAGATTCCTACACTGTCTCTTGGGCAATTTCTCCACTGACGAACCGAGCCACACTGATTAGAAACATTCGACCAGATGAGGTCTTTGACAAGAACTTTCGGGAGGGGGCGGGCGCGGAAGTTTAGATAGTGTGTTACTAAAATAGACTAATAATTCTCTTACTAATGCAATTATCATCATAATCACGCATCTTGCTTAAGCAGATAGGCAACTAAAATTTACCCTCGGGAAATGGGTTGTATTGTGAAACAACAAAAAACTTTTGATGACTTTAGTTTTCTTGCTTGAAAATTAATTTAACGTTTTCTTGGTGCGTAAAATTAGCCAAAAGGCACATTCGGAAATTCATTCATTCGGAGATTCAGCCAATATGAGCTGTGATTCCAGCATATGCATCTTATTCTAGACGAATGTGCACTGAAGCAATCAAAAATATCCAGTGTCTGAATATAGGCTATTGTCACTCGCGAAAACTTGTACTGCTGCGCCCTCTTGTGGCTACCATGGGAAGAACCCCCTCCTTATTTTTCCTATCTTGTTGCGTTGGCAAAATGAAATTCAGTAACTTCCAACATTTTTGTGGCGCCGCTAAGGGACACACAGGCATTTGGCTCGGCAAGCCTTTCTTTATGACAGATTCTTGTAGTTGCTAACTAATTTTGGGTCTTGCTTAAAAACGTAGTTATCAAATCGATGTTCAGATAGATTGAAAAATTTGAAATTCATACTACGTGTGGGGATGTTTCCAATAAATTGCGTGCTTGCTTCTCTTAAGAGTAAATAATTAAAATCTGGTCCAAATATTGTTAAGATGAATTTGACTTTTTCGTTTTGTCGCCCCAGCTTACGTTGACACCTGGGGCCATGGGTGTCGCGTGGGCCATCCTTTCATTTGGAGTCTGTTTCATCGGGATCCTCTTAGGTAACGTGACAATGCTTTATTTGCGTATATTTCATTATTTATTATAGCCATTTATAATTGATTAACTGGGAACAAATGGGAAAGTATGTAAAACGTTTCGTTTAGGCAAATCATCCTGAATACCATTTATATAAACACCGTTAATTTGACATTAATGTCATCCGATGCAGGTCCCCGGGCCATTAAGAGCGAGTCGTCACCTCCACTCATCCATCCCTACCTGTCCGAGCTTGTTGTTAAACGTCACGCCAGCATCAATTTGACCTGTTCCGGGACGAGGGCCGTCAGATGGATGCCCCCGCTGCCGGACAATACCGTGGTTAAATGGGAAGACCCCCGAACCGCCGTGCTGGTGATTAAAGACGCGTCCGCCGCCAACACTGCAGCCCTAGTCTGCGAGTACGACGATTCGCAGGGTGCAGAGGAAGATAAGCAGGCTGAAATATACATATTTGTTCCTGGTAAATAAATAAACATGTTCCCCATGCAAAATTTAAACTTATGTACCCTACAGGGTGTGTAACTCAATACAAATTTTGATGCATGAATATATGTATATATTATTTTATAGACCCAGAGATTCCATTCGTTCCCGAAAATGTGTCAGGGGAAACGGACCTTTCGACCCAAATCCCTTGTCGCGTTACAAACCCGGACTGGCACGTCGTGCTCAGAAGTGTCCATTCCCAGACGGAGGTGCCCGCAGCATATTTAAGCAATATGGGCTTCCTGGGGACTTTCCGCGAAGGCTCCTACGTGTGTGAAACCACCGTGAACGGCAAGACGCGGAGCAGCGCCATCTACACGGTCAAGGCCGATCGAGGAAAAGACGGTAAACAGAAAAGCCCGACGGCACGTTTATTGCAGTATTTACAGACGGCGCTTTTACATATACGCAGTAGGGGGAGATAGACAGCTGAACCCTTAAGCAAAGTGCTTAATTGGTTTAGAAAGAGAAAAAAAATTGCGTACGGGATTAAAGATTTGGATTGGATAGGAGCGGGCAGCGGGCTAATCAGATAACGGCGAGGCAAACACGTCCCAGGGAATCGTTTGTGCCAACGTGCGGTTAATCAATTTTTTGGTCGAGAAGTGTTGAAGTAACTATTTTAACATTACAGACATGTTCCGTGGTAACCTAACATAAGTATTTCTGTAGAATTGAGAAAATGTACACACTTTGATAATGAACCACTTAATAGGGTTCCGTTTTTTTCCATGTGATGTGGGACAGAAAGCACATTACCTGATCTTCCAGGTGTTGCTGTTGTAATGAATGTTGGAGCAGAAGTTTCTGGTCTCACTTACATGTGGACACAGGAGAAGATACAAAGTACAGTATTGTATGGAGTGAGCATTGATATACTCTGGGTCAAAGAGCATGCAGTACAGTCATTGTCCTGCATGAGTGTGTGTCTAAGTATATGTTGGGGTGGGAGGGGTCTTCAGGGATGAATGAGTTCACATCTCATATTACATGAGGGGGGAGGGCAGTAGTGGGAGAATAGCTGTCCTTCATTGGACTGGTCTTGGCTGGTGGGAGGGGCATTTCTACAACACTCCGGGAAATGAAAGCGGAAATGCCACGGCACATATCTCCAGTCTGCTGGCTTACTGCTGCCCCCCCGTGTGTAACCTCATACCTCCCCCCTCCCAGATGATTTCCAGTTGAAGCTGCATGCCAGTCAGCCAGCCGTGCGGGTGGGCGAGCCCTTCAGTCTCACCTGTGAAGGCCCCGCCGGAGACTCGTACCAGCAGACCTGGCTGCACCCCAGCAAGCAGGCAAGGGCCCCCGGCCGGCCACTTCCATGCCGTTCCTTGCCGTGTGGCTACGCTGCAGCACTGATAGGGTCCAGGGCCCATCAGAGAGGAAAGGACTCGGAAAACATAACTGCTGTCAAGGAGCCGACTTGGCATAAAAACAGCTAGGCTGAACATAAGCAAGAACATAAGACTACTATTCAAATCATCAAAAAGTATGACATTAAAAGCATTCAGGGAGTGTGAAGTAGTGCCAGGCTGCTCGAGGCTTTCCTGGAACAGATGGATCTTGAGGTGTTCCTTAAAGGTGGACAGGGAATTTGATGCCCAGTTATAGTTCAGCAGCTCTTTCTACCTGTAAAGTCACCTTGCATGCACTTCCTAGGTGCCCCACAATGACAGGAAAAAAGAGTACCAATTAGTACCTTTATGTGTCACTGGGGCTGTACTGGGGGAGTTTTTAGCTATCAAAAAGATCAGGGGCTAAGTGAAGTTTAGCTGGGGCTAAAGTAATGACATCTGGGCTACAATACTCAGGGCTATAACCCCGAACGGACCTATCGACGCCCATGGCTGTACCTTCAAGGTCTGGCAATTTTACTCCAGCTCTACGTAAATGTACCTTTTAGTCGAATTTAAGTTACAGACTCTGTAGGAATCTGAGGAACATCCCCAAGGTACAAACAACATGAATGTGCCCCCAAGGTACAAAACTGTTCCTCATAGTCCATTTCTGTTCCTTAAAAGGTACAATTACGTACAGCTATAGGGCATAATTGGCAGGCCTTTGAGGGTAAAGGCCAAGCGACAAGGCAAGGTACACACTGGTACTCTCTTTTTTCTGACCGTGGAGCTGTCCTTACCTGCTCTTGCCTGTCGTCTTCCTCCAGATCACTGGTGCTGAAGAGAGCAGGCAGGCTGTTGCTGGGACCGTGCACTACACCCTAAGCATCCGTGCAGCATCTGAGCAGGACACCGGGTTCTATGACTGCGCCATCATCGATACTCTGACCGGCATGACCAGAGTCCAGAGGGTGTCTGTCACGGTCTTACGTAGGTTGCGTTCCTGGACCTTGATAGAGAGCTCCGCCTCTCACAGCCCATTTCACCCAAAGGCTCTACTTTTTCGCCAGCGGGTACTACGTTCATCAGACTGGACCACAACATTGCGCCGCTGGAATTTGCAACCAGTCTGGAAGAGAGTGTGTTCAGCGTCTTCATTGATGCGTACCCTACCCCCAAAGTCCAATGGCTGAAGGACAATGTGGCCATTGATGAGAGCCAACATAATATCTTCATCAAATTTAACGCAATCACTGCTAACAGGTAAGGATCAGCTTCTTTTGAACTTTTATATTGTTTCCTGTTGACAAAAACCTTTTTATAGTTTAAGAATAATTATTTTTAAATGAGGTGTAGAACCGCCTATGCTTGTTATACATGTTTCTGTGTTTGTAAGTTTAAGTATATTTATAGCCAACCTATAAATATCAGCAAATTATGGCTGTTAATAACTGGAGCTTAGTGCTCATGGGCAGGTGAGTACTAGGGCAGGTGAGTATTTGGGCAGGTGAGTATTTGGGCAGGTGAGTACTTGGGCAGGTGAGTATTTGGGCAGGTGAGTACTTGGGCAGGTGAGTACTAGGGCAGGTGAGTATTTGGGCAGGTGAGTACTTGGGCAGGTGAGTATTTGGGCAGGTGAGTACTTGGGCAGGTGAGTACTTGGTCAGGTGACTCCTTAGTCATGTGATCCAGTCACTGGAGGCAGGGTACTGAGAGAGCGAGAGGTGATATAAATGACTGTCAGTAGACTAGATCAGGGTGACTCCCAGATGTTTTCTCTGGACATCAATGAATTTCTGGCATTTGTGGGTAACCTCTTGCTCCCCCCCCCACTTCACAGGTACCTGAGCAGACTGACACTCTCCCGCCCCCAGGAGGGCGACAGTGGGAACTACACGATTGTGGTCTCCCATGAGAAGGTGCCGCTCGATGGCCAGGCAGTGCATTTCTCCTTCCAGCTGAGAGTGAGAGGTGAGACCCACGTCGCCCCCTCCCCGCTCCCTTGTAGCTTAGCCATATGTGCTGCCATGCACCCAGGGCCGGAATCTGCTGAGTGCCCCCCACCCCCAAGCGGCAAAAAACAAATTCTCTCAATTCATTTATATTAAAAACATTTCATTGGCACATAGTATCTGTCTACTAACTAGCTAGCTTTCACAAAACATTTCACTAACATTTTCACAAAAAAGTAGTGAAATATTAAAACTAGTGCAAATAAATAGCATCACCCAAATTCAATCAGAGGGGTTTCTTCTGATTTTTCTTCACTCGCTCTTTTGCACCCTAGAATAAAATGGTGCCCTAGGCGGTTGCCTATGTCGCCTGAAAGACAAGCCAGCCCAGCACATGCCCTCCACATGAATATGCACGAGTGCAACACTAGACAAGAGCTAATAAGCTAATGGAAGCCACTTTCATGTACACAATATACGTTTATCCTGAGCGAGCTAGTTTTTAGAATGCATAGGCAAAGACATAAGCATTCATAATGCATAGTTCTAAGTCTGTACCATCTAGATCCCAATTTATGCCCACAACAACATGGTATCAACCCAAGCACATTACAGTGGCTTGGCTTAGAGAACCACACCTGCCATTTTGGACAAGACTGTTGGTTCTCTTCCCATTGGGATCCCAGAAACTCAGTAATAGACATGAAGAGGCAGGGAGTTTTGGTTAACAGCTAACGCAAAAATGAAAGGGTTTGCAAAGCTCTGGACACTGCTGGATAACCAGCTTCGCAAGACTCAAGTGTGTGGGGGCTGTTGGAAAGCTCAGTCCCAAATATTTGTGTAAAACCTCACTAAAATTTAAATCTGGATAAAATCCAATGCAATAAAAAAAAAAACCCAGAGTCTGTTTTTATGTTTCAGGCGCCGATCCACAGCCCTTGCTGCCAGCACTGCCCGAGATCTGGCCCCAGCAGACGGAGATGGTCGTCCCTCTCCACCAGGAATTCACCCTCAAGTGCAAGGGTGAGCGGGAGGTGCTCTGGGTCTTGCCCATCTTCCCAGGAGACTTCCTGGAGGACACAGAGGAGGATAACAGTGGCCTTTTTGTGACCACGCTCACTGTGATTAATGCGACTGTGGAGTACACGGGATATTACTTCTGCCATCATGTGGACAGCAACCACACCGAGCAAGACATGACTGGCATCTACGTCTATGTTCCAGGTACAGTACCAAGGTTCTGTGCCACGTACTGTGACCAGGGTTGGGCGATCCCATTACGTATAATGGATATATTTGCTCTAGTGCCCTTCATAAGTAGCCTTACATAAACACAACAACAGTATCAAGACCTGATATAGCTACTCAGTCCCTTTGTAAGTGATTGGAACTCTGGTACAACCTCAACTTTCCCTCTCTTTCTCCCATAGACCCCCACGTGCCCTTCGTCCCATCTCTGGACCCCTACAGCAAGCACGTCCTGGCCAGTATGGATGACATGGAAATCCAGTGCCGAGTGTCAGACCCCAGGACCAATGTGACGTTGCTGAATGTGGACACACAGGAGGAGGTGCCAGCCACCTATGATGGCAAGCGGGGCATGGTGGGCTTATTCAGCTCCGGCACCTACGTCTGCAAGGCCCTGGTCAACGGCGAGGAGCACTACAGTGAGGAGTACATCGTCCATGGATGGACAAGTAATCACCGGCGATGATGTCGTAATTAAAGTCAATAGAGCATTTTGCCGTGTGTGATACTTAATGCCTCCTTCCCACTCTCTTGCAGCTAACGATGACCTCCAGGTGGAGCTTCGTGTGGAACACACAGCTCTGCTGGTGGGGCAGAAGCTGGTGGTGAGCTGTATAGCACGTGGTAGCGAGATGCTGGAGGACCTCTGGAAGTACCCTGGGAAGATGGTGAGGGCTTCTCGCATCGAATTGTGTCAGGGGGAGAGCACTGAAGACCAGTAATTTAACTGTATTCTGTAGTTAAGCACGTACCTGTCAGAGTTGCCTGTTGATACAGCCCAGGTTATGGTATCACCTCTAGGAACCAGAGGAGACACATTTAACCTCCACAAAATCAAGGTGCCATCACTAGGAGTAATGCTAGCAATGTTCGTGTGATTTCCGTTAAGGCCAAGCCACTGCAAAAGCCAAAGACATGGCATCTGGGCCATGTGAAGTGATGCATGCTGGGTGATTTTTTGGTGCAGGCCTCAAGGGGAGTGAAGACAGTGAGGGAGAACAAGGCATCCCAGGAGATCAATTATACGCTGACCATCTCCCAGGCCACCACCAAGGACAGTGGCCTCTACGAGTGCTCCATAACTGACATCATGACCACAATTACTCGGACCAAGAAGGTGGAAATCACAGTCTATGGTATGCATAAATTGTGAATGAATAAAAGGCTTCTCCATGACTTGGAGCCCTGCTTCTCTGAGCACTCTGCATTTTCTCCTTCCACAGAAAGGGATTTCACATCTCTGGAGCCCACCTTCACAGCAGTACAGTTTGCCGATCTGGACGAGGTGAAGGAATTTGTGGTTATCATTGATAGCTTCCCCACTGCCAGGGTCACCTGGCTGAAGGACGGCAAGGTGCTGAACGACGTCAACGCTGAGATGACTAGCAACCTTCGGCGCGTCAGCGAAACCAGGTAACCACAGGCATGACACCCCAAACAGTACTGACATAGCAGTTCATACACCTAACCAAACCTGATGACCCAGTTAAACCAAACACCTTGACTCCAGACTACCCAGTTGTTGCAATCCTAGAATGAAAAATGCTGAACAAGGACAACTAATGTTGACATGGTTTTGAGAAACTGCAGATGTATTCAAGCAACATCTGTTTCCCAGATACCAAGGTACCTTGGTTCTGATCCGAGCGAAGGAAGAGGACAGTGGAAACTACACCATCCAAGTTAGAAATGGGAACCTGAGCCAGAGCTTCAGTTTCACGTTGAAGGTGAAAGGTAAATGCAGTGCAGCCTTTAATTATGGTTAAATCATGTGACAGTTGGGTCAAGGTAAAGAAGGGTCTTTTCAGGGTTGTGAATTTTCCCTTGTTTGTAAGCAGGCAGAGGTAAACATGACAGTTCAACTTGACAGCTAATCATGACCAACCGTCTCTGTCTCCTGCATAGTGCCACCAAAAATTGTGCAGCTGATGGACCTGCACCACAGCTCTGCCACGGGACAGTCTGTGGTGTGCATTGCAGGAGGGCAGCCCCTGCCAGAAGTGGAGTGGTTTGTCTGCAGGAACATCAAACTGTACGTTTCCTCTCACATGTAACACGCGCTACGCCACATGTGTCTATATAGGGCCCAGCAGGTCAGCCACCTCATAACCAAGGGGGAGGCTGTCTGAGCGAAGGCAGCAGCGTAAACCATGATGTTATCCTTCTGTTTGTCCACTAGATGCTCTAATGATTCATCTCAGTGGACCTCCCTGGTTGTCAACTCCACCGATATCACCATGGAGACTCACATAAACCAGGACAACCAGCTGGAGAGTCAGGTGATCTTTGCCAAACTGGAGAACTCTCTGGCTCTTAGGTGCCTGGCAAGGAACGAGCTAGCGGTGGCTAGCCGGGAAGTGAAACTCGTCTCAAATGGTGAGTGTCGTTATTAATGTCCCCTTATTTTCAATGATACCTGTAATCATTTTTTTTTAAAAAGCAGGCCCCATGGAAAATAGGGTTTTTGATAGATTATATTCTAAGTAATATGTAATAAGTAATGCTTTATACTTTTGCACTGTGAAATTGCCAAAGGAGAGTTTCTCATAGAGAACCACTTACCCAAAAAGTTCCTGAGTTCCTGATTAATTCAAAACATATTTGATGTTTTTCCTGTGTAGCCCTACAGTCTGAGCTCACAGTCGCAGCTGCTGTCCTGGTTCTGTTGGTCATTGTCATCATCTCTCTCATTGTCCTGGTCATTATCTGGAAGCAGGTATTGAATGTCATTCATTAATTCTACTTATAAAGGCTTGTTCAGTTTACCTGCAGCCAAAAATGACAATTGCATGTAACAATTACCACTACATCCATTGTACATTTTACCTGTAGTTACACTGTCTATGCTTACACTGTCTACGCTTACACTGTCTACGCTCACACTGTCTATGCTACACTGTCTATGCTTACACTGTCTACACGTACACTGTCTATGCTCACACTGTCTACGCTCACACAGTCTACGCTTACACTGTCTATGCTTACACTGTCTATGCTAACACTGTCTACGCTACACTGTCTATGCTTACACTGTCTACGCTCACACTGTCTACGCTCACACTGTCTATGCTACACTGTCTACGCTCAGACTGTCTTACGTTTCACACTTCCAGTGTTCTTAGCAGTTCCTATTGTTCAGTGTCAGCAATAGGATTTGGGTCCAAAAGTTAACAACTTGCTGGAAGTGTGATATTGAGGTTCCACTGACTAATGGACATGAGGTGTGCTTCCTTTCAGAAACCCCGGTATGAGATTAGGTGGCGTGTCATTGAGTCGATTAGTCCAGATGGACACGAATACATCTATGTGGATCCCATGCAGCTTCCATATGACTCCAGATGGGAGTTTCCCCGTGATGGACTTGTTTTGGGTGAGCCTTGTGATATATGCCTGACTCCTGCACATCCAGTCAGATCATTGGCTGTCCCTACATTCGTTGGCTTCCAACACACACTGTTCATTGGATGCATGTCTACATTCTGTCAGATCATTGGCTGGCTCTTATAGACATCCTATCACATAATTTTCATGCTACATGTATAAAGTAGGGGTGGGAATCTGCAGTGACCGTCCAAAATAATATAATATCGATATTTGTTGGCTGATTTGATATGTATCGCAATTTTTAAACATATGTTGCCAAAAACACATTTCAGGTCAACATTTAAAGTAAAGACAAAGGCTACGATGGTGCACATTCGTATTGTGCTTCTCAGTTACAGCATTTTCAGTTTGAAATGCGCAATGAAACAAATTAAAACATTTCTTGACCCAGGAGAAACCTAAAGTAGATGTTCAGCATGGAAAACATTATGCTAATTGTGGCTTTGAGCTGGTTACAGCTAGAGAGCTCAAAGATCCTCCCACATCACTTAAATCAGCAGTTTGGGCACATTTTGGCTTCCCAATAAATTACACCAATGACAGAGAGAGTAGTTGATAAGACTGTCTGTCAGCTCTGTCATTCCAAAGTTGAAACAGATCCAGCATGCTAACTCCAGCTAATTTTAGAAACAGAGTCGTCGACGCATCACAGATGCCCGTCAGATATCCAGCAGGCTAAATATTTGGAACTGTCGGAAACTCTCAATCCTGTAGTGCGAAAGGTGTTGCGACTGGCAATGAGTGCGGCAATGAGCTACAGCCAATGAAAGCAACTGCCGATGAGTGCGGCAACAAGCTACAGCCAATGAGAGCGACAGGCGATGAGTGCGGCAACAAGCTACAGCCAAAGAAAGAGCAAGACATAGGGTGAAGTGAAACCTGAGGGAGTAGTTTAAAAAAGGTGTATATGGTTCAGTTTGTTCTTAGTGTTCAGGGAATAGAGATATTCAGTGAAAGTTTACTTTTCACACACTAGCGTTTAGTTAGCTATAGTTAGCTTTAAACTGAGATGAGGCAGTCTCAGCACACGCTTACTCATTCATGACAGCACTGTGCCAAACTCATGCTTGTCAGTCCCTTAACAAAATCAGGCTGTGGGCAACTGGTCAAATATATTAGCAGTACCAAACGTAAACAAAGTTAAAAATTGATTTCTAAACATCATTAGTTACTGAAATTAACTCTCACGGCGATACTACAATCGCCACCTTGAAGAATAGCAATCAATTCTACCCCCCCAGACCCAGGGCTTTGCTCATTCCTGGAACTCCACTTGCGTGCTTCTGAGGAACACAGCATGATCTGTCCATGTCCTCCTTCCCTGCAGGCCGTGTTCTGGGCTCCGGAGCTTTTGGGAAGGTGGTTGAGGGGATGGCGTACGGCCTCAGTCGCTCACAGCCCGTGATGAAGGTGGCCGTCAAGATGCTGAAGCGTAAGTCATCACCTGGCGGGGGCTTTGGATAGTAGCTGAAAGTCGTCAGAGTAATAATGTTTGACCAAACTGCTCATATTCTTCTCTCAGCCACAGCAAGGTCCAGTGAGAAACAGGCCCTCATGTCTGAACTGAAGATCATGACTCATCTGGGGCCTCATCTGAACATTGTCAACCTACTGGGGGCCTGTACCAAGTCGGGTATGTAGCCTGGGTTTGACAATGACCTTGTAGAGAAGGGGCTCCTGCAGTTCTTTCTAGTGGAGCACATTTTACAGCTCATTGACGACCATAAGCCCAGGTCTGACCAGCCACCTCTGCCCTTGCTCTCTCAGGACCAATCTACATTATCACAGAGTACTGCTTCTATGGTGATTTGGTCAACTACCTCCACAAAAACAGAGACAGCTTCATTAGCCAGCACATCGACAAGTCCAAGAAAGAACTGGACATCTTTGGCATCAACCCGGCCGATGAGAGTAGCAGGAGGTGAGTGGCAGGTTTGCATTTTGGGCTCAACTTATACCACTGGGGTTCTTAACACTGCACTGTTCTTATACCACTGGGGTTCTTAACACTGCACTGTTCTTATACCACTGGGGTTCTTAACACTGCACTGTTCTTATACCACTGGGGTTCTTAACACTGCACTGTTCTACACAATAACCATCCCTATTCATACTGGTCCTCAAAGCCTTCAGGAATAAACAAAATGCTATTCATGTTAATATTCAGCATTGCATCTAACACAGCACCCATCTTCGTGCCCCTGTCTAGCTACGTCATCCTGTCCTTTGAAAGCAAAGGGGACTACATGGACATGATGCAAGCCCATAACACCCAGTACGTCCCCATGCTGGAAATGAGCGACGCTTCAAAGTACTCTGACGTCTACGGATCCAACTATGACCACCCGCCTTCTCATAAGCACAAATCTCTGAGCGGTACGGATGACATCCCCACCCTTCCCCCCTCCAGTGTTGTGGCCCTGATCCTGTCCTATAATTACACACTGGGTAATAGCAGCACACATGTTGCATTGGCTATCCACAGAGCCTTCACTAAGAAAGGCAGAATGGTCAGTCCTCTATATTTATACTGAGGTCCGCTGGTTTGACGTTTTCTGCTCCAGATATGAGTCACGTGAGCTAAACATCTTGTGTTTCGCTGACCCCGCAGAGAGGGAAGCAAACAGCCTGCTGTCCGATGACTCTGACGACAGCCTGAGCACTATGGACCTGCTGAGCTTCACATACCAGGTGGCACGAGGGATGGAGTTCCTGGCCTCCAAGAACGTGAGTCCACTGGCGACCAGGGGCTCACCGCTAAAAAGCCGGAGGGCTCGACTGGTTGGAGATTCTTGTTGTCATGCTAAAGGACCCGAGGTTGTGTCTGTGTTCCATTCAGGAGTTTTTTCTGAAGGCTGTATGTGGCTCGTGGGCCAGAATACCGTGATTGGAAGGTTGTTTTTTGTAATCCTAGACTTCGCAGGTTTCACCACTGGGCTGTGGAACACAGCTTCCTCAAAAAACGTATGTTTCTTTGGAGGAAAATCATCTGCTAAATATGTAAAATGACTCCAATGCAGGGAGGCACCTGTTATTTTATCGGGACGATAGTAGGCAAACCAGTGGTGACACCATGTTAGATTGAGTATAATGTAATGTAGGCAACAAGATGCATTAGAAGCCTGATGAAGTTGCCTGGCCAGACAGACAGTAGGGGCGGAGTCAAGGACAAGATACACAGCCAGTTATTGCTAGGGGAGGTAAGGGTGGGACAGCAAGTGCAGGGGAGGACTGACATCATGTAAAGGGAGGGAGACGGCCTTGTTTATGGTCAAATAGCAGTACCCTCGCAGGCCCCAAGCTGAGGGCTTTAATTGCTGTGCTGTCTCTCAGTCCTGGGCTGCCCCGGTGCCCACAAAGATGATGGCAATAGGTTCCTCCCGTCTGAGAAAATGACAGCCCAGGCGTCCAAGTCTGGGGTCACATGGCTGTTAAATCAGGGGTTGGGCAATAATCAGCACTGGAGAAGTCTGGACAGGCAGAAGAGAGGCCTGTAAATAGGCCTGAGGCTTAAATTACATGGTGCCACAGAGCAGCGCTGCTCATTCTTGCGGCAGACCTGTTACCCTGTTTCTCTGATTTTTTCCAGAAGGAATTTTAAGGTCTTGGCAAGGAGAATGTAACTTGTTTCTTGCCATTTGCTATCATGAAATGCTGTTAGTAAATCAAGTGCTTCTGCTTGCAGTGTGTATAGCCGTGAGACCGCATAAGACCCACTGACTACACCAACACTTTGTTGTAACACTTTGTTCTCTCAAATTTAACAGCAAATAAATACAGAAATATACAAACTATATTAACTTGGCTCCCACACAGTGTGTGCATCGAGATTTAGCTGCAAGAAACGTCCTGCTTTCCCAAGGCAAGATCGTGAAGATCTGCGACTTCGGCCTGGCCAGAGACATAATGCACGACAACAACTACGTTTCCAAAGGCAGTGTGAGTAGGAGGGCACTTTTCAGCAAGGCACAGGTCACGTGACCACGATGTGTGTGCGGGGAGATCTCGTAGCAAGTGGAATATCATCAAAAAGAATAAAACTGATGGTTTGGGTTGAGGTAGAGTTTAAAAATGGGTGGAAATATGAAAGTCAATCATGATTCCTTACACACTAAGAGCTTCAGCTCTCACACTTACCCATGTCTTTGACCTGCGAATCTCCCCAATGCTCCACAGACCTTCTTGCCTGTGAAGTGGATGGCCCCTGAAAGCATCTTTGACAACCTGTACACCACAATGAGCGACGTCTGGTCCTATGGCATCCTACTGTGGGAGATCTTCTCTTTGGGTATGTCAGACAGACCTGGTCAGGCACCCTGTGTTCTCTCAGTGTTTCACACAGAGCTACACTGTCCATTATATAACAGGAGGCCTGAATTTACATTTCTTCTGTTTTTTTTTTCCAGGTGGGACCCCCTATCCTGGTATGGTAGTGGACTCAACCTTCTACAACAAGATCAAAAGCGGCTATAGGATGGCCAAACCTGAGCATGCCACTAGTGACGTGTATGTCCACAATTTTCCCATAATGCACACACCATTACACACATCTAGAAGGCCTACTTTACTACACATCATTACAGTAAACCACATTACATTACAGCACAGTGCATAAGAGTACAACAGTACATACTGCACTATATGTAATATGTGACCCCTGCCTCTGCGGCTACAGGTATGAGATGATGATGAAGTGCTGGAACAGTGAACCCAAGAAGAGACCCTCCTTCTTCAGCCTCAGTGAAACCGTCGCCTCTTTGCTGCCTTCCGAGTACAAAAAGGTGGGTCTCTCTCAAATCCAGCTTTACAGCCGAACACGACCCGATCTGTCGTCTCAAACCCCTTTGATGGGCTCACCTCCTCTCTGTAACACCTACCTCTTCTTTTAGTTTTTCTTCCTGTCTGTTACTATCACTTCCTGTCTGACACTCACCTCCTACTTGCTTCTTACACCCTCTGTATTATTGGAGGGTCAGGCTAAGAGGACAGAATTCCCAGACTTGCTTGCAGAAGTAGACCGGGTGTGTAGGGACCCCATAGAACAGTGGTTCTAAAACTTTTTTTTATTTTTAAGCCTCACATATTCAGAATATCATGCCATGGCCCCTCCCATGACTTGGCGACCCCCCAGGAAGTCACGACCCATAGTTGGAGAGCCACTGCTACAAGGCCTGTTCGGTTCATGGCTCATGTGACAAGGCTGGCAAGCAGCTGTGTTAATGATGGGATGTCCTTTAGGAGGCAAGCCGATGTTCGTAATTACTACAGGAAGCCCTGCATTATTGGCAGCACATGGCGGACTGCATGCCGCCACATCGATAAGACCTTTTGGGCCTTTTATGATTCGGGGGAGTGGAGTAATTAGCTTTTACTATAACACCGCTGGGTATTTGGTGTGGTTTCCCTGGGAAACGCACCCTGGGTTTACACGCACCCCATAATGGGAAGCAGCTGCGTCAGCTGAGACTCCCGTCGAGTCGCCACGGCGATGCTGAGATCCTGTCCTTTGGTGCGCAGTGCTATGAGCGCGTCCACCACGAGTTCCTGCGGAGCGACCACCCGGCGGTGACGCGTGTGCAGGTGGACGGTCTGGACGCCTACGTGGGGATGCCCTACAAGAACCAGGGCAAGCTGAAGGAGCGGGAAAGCGGCTTCGGTGAGCAGCGACTCAGCTCCGACAGCGGATACATCATCCCGCTGCCCGACCTGGATCCCATGTCTGATGACGAGTACAGCAAGAGGAACCGTCACAGGTGCGTAGAGTGACCACTGCCAGAAGAACCGCGGCACCCTAACCCTGCCCTGATCAACCCATGAAGCCTAGTTCATGTTTCTCTTTTCCGCGTGTGCTTTTCTGTGCTTTCGGACTGGAGAGAGTCGTACGCGTGACAGCTTGAGTTCACATTACGTTTGGCTGCAGATGCGAATGCGAATGCCGATGACTGCGGTCGGTGCATGCATACAGCTGTGATATTCCACCAGATCAAGAGGGAGATGTATTGCAACAAACACAAATACAAGCAGTGTAGTGAAACGGGTAAAGTTATGAACAGTTTACAAGTTATTAGTCAAGGCTTGGGGGGTGCCATCTTTTGAGGGGGGGCCGATTTAGCAAGCCAGTTTCATTTTGTCTCAGACAGGGGGCACCGGCGGTGAAACTAACCCACTTACTGCCATAACCCATACTGACACCCTCTTCCTCTAAATGCCACCTCTAGGCTGTTCCTCGTAATAGTAATGTCACAGAGCTGCACCGCTGTCCCAAAAGTACTGCTTCAAGCAGATTCTGATCCCAAACCCACTCTTGCTCCTTCTCTAGTTCCCAGACGTCGGAGGAGAGCGCCATTGAGACCGGCTCCAGCAGCTCTGCCTTCGGCAGGAGGGAGGCTGAGATGCTGGAAGATTCTGAGATGCTGGAGCTGTGCCTAGATTCAGGAGACATGACAGAGGACAGCTTTCTGTAAACTCCACAGAGCTACACCCAAAACCCCCTCCATTCCCCTTCTCCAGGACAGGCCGGCCGCTGGGAGTCTGAGACCCAGTGCAGAGCATAAACCACTTTTCTCCGTGACCCAAGGCCTGTTCTCCAGGTGCCCCAGGAACAGAAATCATGGGCGCCTCATGGTGACGAGTCATGGACTGCGGATGAACTTTGACCCCTGGCAAGTCACGCTCTGCATGGTTGGATCATCTCTGGCACATTGTGATGCCTGTTTGTTTTGGGGCATTGAGCACATAAGGATGAAGAGGACATCTTAAATGTACAGCACCTATTCTGTGGGCATTTGAAATCCAGCGATATAAGCGACAGAGGAATCGGAGGCGAGGAACAGAGAACCAAAATCACGCTGAACCCCCAAAGACTGACAGTTCCTGGAAGCAATGACTGAACTGATTGAAAACCACTAAACCCTAAAGCATCATACCCACAATTCCACTGTCTTGGTAAGAAGAAACATCTCTAAAGAAGGCTAAACCATGGAAAGGGCAATTCGTGACCTCCTTCCCTTAGTCCACTCAACATCCACTGCTCTTCCAAAAGCTAGCTGACTGAAGAAACCGTGATGCAATATTAAAAGCACAAAGTTTCACTACATTATGTTCGCGTGTGTGAGATTATATGTCAGCAGCCAATTAAGCGCAGCAGGCAGATTTATTTTTTTACTTTTGATCTTTATCATACCTATGAAAATGTAACATTTGTTAATACTTCTGTGGAGTGAGCATTATTGGGGTGAAAGATGTGGCTATATTGTAAAAGCTTTTATGTCGTTGATGTTATTGTAATGGTAACTGCCTTGTCCTGATTAGAAGTAAACAAACAATTTTCACCTAAAGGTACTTTTTAAGGCAAAAATATCCATGGATGATAATAATAATAATAATAATAATAATAATAATGATAAACACCATAGAAATAACTTCATTTCAGTTCCATATGACAAACATTCCAGAATTTGCCTTTATATAAAACACATTTAAACCAAATATTATACACAAAAGCATTTAATCTACTTGTTAAACAAACTTTTATTACAGACTTTAAAAATACTGTTACATGTAGGAACCCAACCAGAAATTTCCATCTCAATGAGACCATTCACGTTTCTGTTTAAGATACCTAATTGTACGTGACAGTCGTTTTGAAACTCAGTCTAAAGACTTGTGCTTGAACCTCTATGGATGCCAAAATATGCAACTAGGTCAACTGAACCACAATGCCGATAGACAATTAGAGGCATTAGCTCTAGACAATCAATAACGGACTTGTCGCTGATCCAGTTCGAAGGATGGACATTTACCCTGTTGCCATTGGATCCCAGGCATTAATTTCCCAGAAGACGTCAAGCGTACAGGACCACCAAAGAACCTTGTGCCTGGATCCAGGCAATGAGGGAAGCCGTCTGGATTGATAACAGTCCTGAAAGCATTCCAGGTGTTAAATGCCTTTGTGAAACAGTCTAGCAACAGATTTGTGGAAACTAACAATGTTTTTCCCAGATGTGGATTTAAGGAACATCCAAAACTCCTACAAAGCCAAGTAATCTGCCAGTCTGGAATGGGCAGTGCTAGATATGTACAGAAATGTGTTTTACCTGCTGGAAAAAAGACTAGTTAAGTACAACGCGATGTCATACATCGATGAGTATATTTGCGTATACTGCCCTATTTACCTTTAGCTATGTCACTGCCTCTATTGTGCCATTGACGACTGTGATGTACTCTACGGGCACTAAGAAACTTGCACTTTTTAAAAACTTTCCTTCTTTGGCGAGAGACAAGGTTTGGACTTGCGTAGAAAGTTTTCCTTTCAACGGCGTGACAGGGACGGGAACATTGGAAAGAGTGACCGTTGATCTTTACAGAAGGTACAATGCTTGTAATTATAGACAGCTTCTCAATTACAAATGTATCCTTTTGTTTTGTTATTCAATATGTACATTCAGATGATCTATATTTCAATAAATGATTTAATAAAGTCATTTTGCCTTTAATCTATTCATAGTTTACGAGCCAGTATGGTGCTTTTACAGTTCTCAGTGTGTCTCCATCGTGGAAGGCGGAAAAAGGTTTTCCTAGACTGCAAATTCAGAACTTAAGATACGGAATGGAAAAATGCATTACTTTTGAAATCTTTCGGGTGCAGAGTTATGGGAAACAATATCTTTCACGCTTTGAATTATGAAGATGAATTGCCTGTGCGGTGGGAATGTCAGTTTCTGTTTGAACCTGATTCTATCATTTTTCACTCCGGTTTTTGCCGGAGTAATTGTTTTTCTGTACCAGTAAATGTGGAAAAAAATAGCATCATATATCATAACAAGACTAGCTTTCACTGAAGTAAAACGTACATTAACAGGAAAACCATAAATTAAACACAGTAACACGTTATTCTGCGATTAGGGGAGGAACACGGGTTCGAAACACAAAGTAGACAGCATCACTACCTGGAAAATCCACTGTAGTCAGTGCCGGTATTCTGACAAAACGTCATACTTTATCAAAACATCATACCGTAGTGCTAATCGATAGCCCTAACCCTAACTCTTACCCT
>JAODJU010000001.1:21629498-21642786 GCA_026776725.1 Gnathonemus echidnorhynchus
CCAATGCCAATTTTCCCAGCCCAACATAACCAAAAGAAGCCCAATTGGGCGGAAAACCGCCCAATCTGGCAACACAGACACAGGCTTGGGGGTGGATGACTTAGGCTAAGCGATGCCCTTGAAACAAAATGGAGAAGATCAGATGACCCACATTGATTCATGTAGGACAGATATCGCCTGGGAGGTGGCAGGGTGTTTTGGTTACAGTTTTGTCTTGCTGGGTTTCTAAGGGTTAATTCTGCATGGAACTTGGATGATGAGATCAGTATGCAGTTGGGAAGTTCAATCTGTGACATTTGATGGTACTGCATTCTGTGAAGACACTAAAGAAGCCACATCTGGATTTACAGCAATACTCTATTCACAAACCTTGATAGTCTGCTATTAACTCAATTGTAAGCAGGCACACATCCAGGTAGTAAAAATACGGGCCCCACCCCCGACTGCCAAAATGACATACCAGGGAGACTTCCCCCAGGTCAACACCCCCCACACACATTTTATTTTAGAGAGATACTCTCTAGAGCTAAAGCCTTACCAACCTCATTAGATACTACTGAGATAGTCTCAGGAGTTAAGATTTTAACCTCATTATTAGATACTACTGAGATACTCTCTGCAGCTAAGGCTGTGGTATCATTAGTTAATAATACTGAGGTGGTCTGTGGACCTTACAGCTGTCATTTGCGTACCATGCTGGCCGAATTACTAGCTCTGGGCAATGATTATGGGATGATCAGTACAGAAGAAGCTTCATGGAGTTCCTGCTTTCTATACAATAGAAGGAGCACATGGAGTTCTTGTTTTTCTGTTATTGTTATGGGAACTGGGATCCTGGAACCTTTCCTATTTTACAATATTATCATGTTTACATCAGGAGCCTCATAGCTAAATGGTGCTCAGTTGGCTATGAATGTGTACACAAAACATAAATACATGCATTGCTTTATCACTTAGCAAATATCTAAGGACACACCCACTATCATACCTATTCTGAGAACACACTCCTTTTACGATGGAAAAAGGCGAGTTGTACCGAGAACATGGCTTTGTCTTATGATCTGCAGAGCTGGACATTTCAGGTCCAGAAAGTCCGCCCCAGTGTTTATACCAAAAACGTTTATTATTTTTACATAAGAAGAGGCAGAGACCCAGAATTAATGCCCGACAGACTGTGGTAAATACAAGAACCCAGCAACTGAGCTAAACATGTACTGTTTGAAGAAGACTGTAATGCGTCATGAACAGATCAACAACCAGACCCAAACAACTAGCTTCTAACTAGGGAGGAGATAGGAGCTTCAGGTGGACATGGGGGACTCTTTCTCATATATAAGCCATAAAGTTTATTTATTAATTCTTTTTTGAGAACTGAGTAGTGCAACACACACACATGGACACAGCTGAAAATCATTTGACTTTATGCACATAAGGTACTGCAAAAGGGGGTTATTTTGAAGTGCTTGAAGCCTGAGAAAATGTTGACATGTTGGACACTTCTCTTGGTTTTTGCAGTATGTGATACGTATTACTTCATTGCTGCGATGCCTTTTACTATAAGTTGAGTAACATAGATAAAACAGAGAAAAATGCATTAAAGGCAGGCGTGTCCAGACTACTATATATGTGTGTGCGTGGGTGTGTAAATATGTAGACCTGTGAATGTATGAATGCCTGTAAGTTTTATTTTTATGGATCCTGCTAGTGAATTTTGTTGTACTTGTGTAACCCACCAGGACAATGGGAAATAAAAATTATTTTAAAAATTCTTTAATCCTTTAAACAAAAATTTTTAATTAATTTAAATTCCCGTAAGGCGCTTTGAGACAGACTTGCTGCAAATGCACTATACTATGTTAAATTTGATTGCCAGATTGATTGATTGATGTTTAACAACACACCATGTAATACAATCACGTGGCTTTCATAGAGAGCAGCCATGAGGGTCTGAAAAGTTACTGTTATGCAAAATTGAAACCAAAACACTCTGGAGCAGTATAGTGGAAGCATTCAACCGGAGAGAAACTGTTGGTTAGCAGGGCCAAAAACCCAGACCTGCAGGGCTAGAAGGCTAGAGGCTTTATCAACCTCAGGTACAAATTATATCAGCGGCAGAAAGTCCCGTGCAGGTCGAATGAAAGCCAGAACAAAGGCCATAGGAATTCTGGGACATGTCAGACGGATATGGTGCTTCTAGTAACAGACTCGCATATCAGCGCATGCAAAGCACCGGTGACAGTTTTGCATTGTGATAGGAGTGTTCTAGCAATAGGGAAATGTGTCTCCGCGCTCTACTGTTGCCATGACATCGCTCTGTGTCTGATTCCGAGCTCCCTGAGATCCGTGTGTCTGGCATCTGTCCAGCAGCTATGACACCGACACACATGGCTCTGTGTGCCAACTTAACGGTGAGCCTCTGGGCCCCAGGAAACAGTTTCCTTTCCCTAAAATGCCAAACCAGTATCAGCCAGAGATGGAAGAGTGACATAACAGACAGTGGTTAAGCCTGATATGAATATGAAGCCTCCCCCCAGGGGGAAACGGATATGATCAACTGGAAAAGAAGGAAAACCCCTTACAATGCAAACCTGCAGCGCCAGTCAACCCATTAGGCGATACAGGCTGAATGGGAACACAGCATCTCCTGAGGGGGTGCCGACCCTGCAAGCCCATTTCCCTTAGTGTCAGACAGGGGGCGCCAGTGGGGAAGCTTCCCTTCAACTGGCACTGCAGTCTCATCACAATTTTTATCTTCAAAACCCACATCACGCTCCTGCTCATGTTAAATGGATCCTAACCACAGAGATGTTTGGGGGTCAAGCATTCGTTGCTTATAACGTTAACATTGCTGTGGTGACCCCTGCTGGCTCATTGTCGCCTTGTTTTGTTGGTGTCTCAGATCTACCTTGTGGGTTATGATTAACCTCTACAACCTCCATGTTTATTCAGGTGCACTAGCTTAGTTCACTATAACTGCTCCAGGTTCCTGTCTTGACTTCATAATTGATACAGCACTTTGCCTTCCCCCGCTTTCCTTTCTGGCCGGCAGTAGCTTCTAGAAAAAAGTTTCCCTCCAGTTGCTGGTCCAAGCTATAACAATTGAATTTTCATATTATTTTTATATAGCACGTTTCTCAACACAGCTGCCCTGAAGGCACTTAAACAAGTGAGCAGCAATGCAATATTAGCACATAAATACATGATTGTTCGTGACAGGGGGAAAAAGGAAGAAGGGAAAATTCCAGAGTACGACGAGGGAGAGGAAGCGAAAACTCCATAGTATGGATTAAAAAAAAACCTCTGGGGGTCCAACGTCAACTGGCTGCCCAGAGCCCCCGGGCATGCTGACGGTATATAATGCAAAGAAAGGTATCATGCTTCCTTAAAAGATATATAAGAAGAAGAATAACAGCACTAAGTTTGAAAGAAAACAAGAAGTTCAAATAATCTCAGAACAAAGGACAGGTGACTGTGGGGGGGGGGGGGGGGGGCAGGGGCGTGTGCTGATACACCCAGCACACGACAAGTGTCAACTTTTTTCCCAGTGGTTGGAGTGCCAATCCTGCCAATTACCCCCAAACATTCCCTGGAAGTTGGAGGGACGTTGAATTGACTGAAACAGATCCACAAAACCCTGACTCTGATAACTGAGACAGGCATATGGCATCGGGATGTTGGTTCTGGGAGATTTAGGAGTTTTGTGAATGTTAGATGCTAGTTTGGAGAGCTGTCTTGCACTGGCTTGAAAACTGCTCTGTAAACTAGAAGCCCTGGAGCAGAAGCCTTCTCCATCAACATCTCTTTTATTTATTCACATAATTTCAGAGAGCTCTCTTGTACCTCTGCATTCCATCCTTTGTACCCTTAGCTGCAGGAGAATTATAGCCGTTTGTAACTTTATTACGGGAGAATCCATATTCCTCAGTATTTGAATACGTATCAGCAGAAATTACACCCTGGCACATATCACTCCTATTTGGTTGTAGAAATTTTTCCTGGGGGGGGGAGGATTCCTTCACTGCCACGGTGTGGCGAATGTATGTGTTTTTTTATTAGTGGAATCAGGGTATAGATAGAACTTAGGGGGAGGGGAAGGTTCTTTGGATGACTTGCAGAGATCAAGGGGGAAGGTTTTCCCTGGGTAAAGTGGGACATTATGTTAATAAAGCATCGCTAATATTTAATGGCAGGAATGTATTAACTAATTGGGGGGGGGGGGGGGGGGGCTAGGCTGACATCAGCAGAGACACTCAGGTGTTGCTCATTTAACAAAATATTCCATTTTTCCCAAGGTGGGGGGTATGCCCTTTGAAGAGGAACCCTAACGTAGTCTCTGTTTAAAGAGAATTCTGTGGATGGCTTCAAGTGGACTTTTATAAAGGAATCATTTATTCTTGCTTTGAGATATGAAATAAGAGAAAACAGCAGAAAGTTAGGTCCGGCCTATGGCTAAAGGCACATTTCCTAGTAACATTTACGTCAGAGCTGCACTGCATTACACAAAGTGCTGGGTCTGCAGTGTGCAGACTCTGCTTTATCATCGCTCAGTAATACAATGCATCTCAGGCAACACAGCAAACCCCCTGCGCATTTTCTGTTGCTCGTGACAAGCCCTGCAGCAGCAGAAGTAATTAAAAGAAGGCTTCAAACAGAGATGAGGCCCCCAGGTTGTCCTCCGTATTAACTGCCCCCTCTGGTCTGTTGTTCTGTGGCGATGGTGGTTAGAGTTGATGCTTTGTCTGACATCTAGGTCTGTTGCACCAGATCGTGTGACACGTGGTAAAAAGAGAGTTGAATCGGCAGGTGAATAGAAAGGCGAATCGCTGAGGATGTGACCTGAGGAGCATGTACCAACTGAAATAACAAACCCACTTAAACCATAAAAATATCAAATAAAAACCTGAAATACCTTTCTCCTGTTTTCCTGTTACTATGAATCAGACTTCCTGTAGCCACATATAATATACAACAAAAATTGTGCATGTTTATTTTCACTAGCAGGTTCCAAGAGTCAAATTAATGTCTAATTGCAGATTTGCACTTAATACTGTCACGTAGTGCGGGAGGAAGGACTAAAAGGCAGGTTACTGAAACGAAACTAAACATAACTGAACAGGGGCTGCAAAATACACAAGATTGTGAGGGATCAATACGGGGAGGGCTGGTACAGGGAAGGACGCGGGCAGACGGGAGAAGCGAAACAAACGAGGGGCAACAAGCACCAGGCGAGGCTCATCGGGGCCACATGGGGGAGGAGACAGGAGGGTCAGGCGGACATGACAGGCAGGACATGAAGGGACCTGTACATATTTACTGCCTCCGTGTCACGCATCCTCCTGATCTGGAGTTAGACTGGATCTAGTTACACCAAGCCTGGCTATGACTCGTTAAAAACCAGTGAGACCTGGTACACCTACCCTGACCACATTTGGCCTAGCTACAAATGACCAAGCTACTTGCGGTCTAGCTAACACTCCACTGCTTCACTTGGGCCACTACAACAAGCCAATTCATACGATAATTGGTATTGACTCCCTGTCATAAAATATGGCAACATTTACAATATGGATCAGCATTAACGGTAAGCGTGTCTGAGTGGTAAGATATAAAGGAAATCTGATTTGGGTTTATTAGGATTGCTGATGTTCAACAACCGCCAGACGAAACCCAACACGGGTCCTGCCTAGTCCGAGTGCTACTCAAGGGCCTGAGACTCCTTGGTAAAGTGAATCGGCTCCTGGCGGATCCTTCCCTAGACACGACTCAGATTCAGCGGCGTTCTGCTAACGAGCCTCTTTCCATCACTCGTTTGACTGAGCCGTCATGTCGAAATTAAAACCCTTGTTCTGTAAGCAACACCACTGTCAGATTCAGACCTCAATGCTGAACCTTTGCAGATGGACTGAATTTGCTCAGAGGATCCATACTAGTCAGTACTGAGTACCAGGCAGTGGGAGACTCTGGATGGGAGACTTTTTATCCAGCACAATGAATTTATTACTTATAACCCAAAACCAGAGCCAGAGTTGGCACCCTGTTGAAATCAAGAAAATTTTCTGATACCAAATCTACTTTATAATATCCAGACTATTTTTGTTAGACTCTTTGAGAAAAGGGATCTTTAAATTATATGCTCTATTTTGAATGATATAACTCAACACAGCCTTGTACTGGATAAGCAGCCAGAAGATGGACAGATGGATAAAACACTTATCCACAAATAAAAGTTGAGTTACTTCAAAAAGAGAATAAGAAACTCAGCCAGGTTGCTATGCCTCACAACACCGCTGTCTACTTACCGCCGAAAGCAGGAAGTGATGGAAAGTGGGCAAGAGCATCAGCTAAACTGATAAATAAACAATGAAATGCTACCACTGTGGCATAGACATACATGTCAGAATCTACTACAGGTGTAAATGTGTCAGATTCTGTTATACATTAAACACCACTGTGACAAATGACATTACACATCAGAGTGACAGACTTTATCACACACATGTGCGACAGTAAAACCAAACAGTAACTTGCGTTTGTTATTAATTGAAAGCATGTGACCAAAAATTTGAGATACGCCCCTCCTTTCATTTTTGCACGGATATGGGATATCTCTAAAACATCTGCGTGAGATTTAGAGTTAACGGAGTGTTTTGTGAAATCAGCACGGCATCAGGTTGCGCTAATTTGGCTCATCTGGAACGTGACCTCGCTCGCACGCATGGCAGCCTTGCCGTTCACTGCAGGAAGAGGACAGCAGCGATAAAATGAGGTGTGGTTCACACCTCACTGCTCTGGGTTTGCAAAGTTCAGCCCTGTCTGGGTGGTTGTGTAGTCAGCTGGTCACAGGACCCTCAGAGATATTATAGTTCTGGGTCATACAGGTTGTATCTCACAGCATAACTCTTTGATTCTGCAATGTTAATCATTTTAATCAGGGGCAATTATAGGATTATTTTAAGGTGGGGGCATGAGATGGGCCATAATTCATACAGAGGGGCTATCCTTCTCATTAGCTAATGATATGTCTAGAATGATGCGAGAGGGGGAACTCCGGGGCCAATCAACTTTCAACTGAGAGCCTGTGCCCCAATGACCCAGCCCCTGTACACTCCCCTGATTTTAATTGCTTAAAATTGATTGCTGTTGATGTGTTGAGAGCTTTTGGGTGTTGGGAACATCCATCCATCTTCTAACCACTTATGGCGCTGAGGGTTGTGGAGGACCTGAAGTCTATCCCAGGAGGCAAACGGCAGCGGGTGCTCTGCATAGGAGGCCAGTATATTAAAAATGTATAGTTATTATACAATATATATATTTTACCCATCTATTTTCTGAAAGCGCTTGTTTAATTCATGGTCACAGGGGGTCCGGAGTCTATGGGCACAAGGCAGGGAACAACCCAGGATGGGGCGCCAACCCATTCCAGGGCACATTTACACACCAGTCACTCACACAAGCACACCTATGGGCAATCTGGTAACTACAGCTAACCTCAGCATGTTAACTGGGAAATCAGAGAACCCATATACTGCTGATGGAGGCGCTGTCAGGCACACGGTTCCACGGCTGCCCTGGGACGCAGTGGCTTTTTATAAAGCCTATTTGCCGGTTTTAAAGAGACACATATTTGATTTAACTGAAAAGCCCTTGGGGCGCAAAAGCTGAAATAACTGTAGCAGCCAGTCGAGGGTCTGTTAGGCTTGGTTTGCAGCCAGCAGTTCAGGTCACAGTAGTGACAGCATGTTGGTCATATGCTTTTCTCAGAGACGCCAGCGTAGCCTGGAGACGATCTCTCTGCCCATGTGACCAACTGAAAACCTCTCGATAAAGGTTATTTTTATTTTGGGTTGTGACTTGTTGCTTGTGTGAATGTCTTTGATGAGCCGAGCCACATGGGGTGTAATTGTATTCAGGTCATTTGTGGATGGAAGTCGAAGCTCACGTATTCTTGTAAGATCAACCAATGTCTAGGGTTGTTTAGCTGCTGATTGTGGAGTTCATGATGTAACCCAGATGGGGCCCAAGAAGAAGCCTTCAGCAGCCCTGTGTAGACCATGCTCTAGGGTGTTCTTAGCTTGACCAACATCGGCCTGAGGTGTAGGAACCCATGATGAACATTATAACCCACTGTTAGCATATTTATGATTTATTTATTGAGATTCCTTCAGTCTTACTAGAGGTCCGTACCATCAAGGGTATCATATAATCAGGGTAGGATATCATAGTTAGCATAGCGTGTGATATTAGTACACTCATGTTGCTCTACCTAGCTTCCAGTTTTTGGAAAAAATTGAGAAAACTACCAAAATCCTTATGAAGTTCAGCTCCATTCAATGGCAGAAATGATTCCAGATGGGAACAATGAAAATGCAACCCTACCCTATTCATTGATCTCAGAGTAAACAATTATGTAGCACGGCTGGGCCAGGTTATTGGGGTCATCTCGAGGCCAACAAATGGGTTGTCCTGGACTTGTCTTAGGGACTTGTCCCTTCTCACAGAAATGCTGGATGCCTACAAGCCAAAGTCATCTTCTGACACTGATTAGAAGACAAACTCTGTATATTCCTCTTTTATCACTGAGGTCCTCTCAGCTGAATAATGGATGGTAACCTGGGGTAACCTGGGAACCTCTCATCCATTTATCCATAGGACCTTTCAGTCAAAGCGACACTGGACCAGGTTAATAGGGTTATCTGGAGGTCAGCGAGAAGGTTATGTGGGGGTCAGCAATGGTGTTTATGCAAGCTCAACAATGTGGCTCCTGAGATGGCCTGCTACTTTGTTGAAGGATCACTTAAAACCCACAATGACCACCTCTCTGCTGTGCTCATAGGGCTCACAACTAACCACAGTAGAGATGTTGCTTTTGTCGAGCATCAGCAAGGTACGGCGGTCTATTTGCCATGCGACCACTCTTAACGAAACACTACACATACCTCATACTGCACCACATCTGTGTTACGCATTTGTAGAGTTGAATATAGCTATAGAGACCCATCTGGGTTAGGTACCATAACTGTGACCCCATCCCAAGGTTCAAACCAGCAAACTTTTGGTTACGGGTCACCTTTAACCATCCTGCTCCCCCTATCCCTGGTCCTCACTACCCTGCAGACCTGCATGCCCCACCCGTGCTTGCTAGCCTGGATCGATCAAGTACTCTTAGTAGGATGCCTCGAACACCGGACAGGGAAAACAGTGAGCCACAGACGAGGTTAATATTCTCTCAAACAGGGTTGGCCTCGGGCGCAAGCCTGATGTTGATTTCGGTCAGAAGGAACTGTAAAATGGGCCTCTCATCTGCTTGGGGTTACGTTTAGGGAGCACTCTTTGTGATTACTGCTACAGCACGATAAGGTGTTTGCTAAGTAAACACTGTAGACTTGTTTGGTTACTATGGTCTGGGTTAGATCAGTTGTTCGCTTTCCTGGCTCAGTGCCGTTGATAATAAAATGCTCTTCCCTTGGAAAGATAAGGGGTCACAGGGAGTCCGTCACAGAGGTCCCATGTCTTTAGGAGGCACATGCGAAGTCCTGAGGATCCAACACAATCAAACATCATGTGACAGCAAAACACATCAAGTTAGAGATATTTCTTCGGTACCTTATCTTGACACATATCTCATCTAAACAAAAGGATAGCTCATGGTTATAGAGCATAATATGTATGAGTGTAATTTGTTTGCCCTTCGTCAATCATTTACATCTGGCTGACACAGTGGCAAATAGCATTTCCAGCTACAAAAGCCTAATTAGCTAGCCTTGACTAATATGGTCACATCACACATGCACAAACTCATTGATGCTAATATGTTCACATCATGCTTGTAATGGCTAATAATAAATTCACATCATGTATTCAACAGCTAACTGTGGCTAATATGTTCATAAGGCATGTAGCAGTTAGTTATAGTTGAAATGTTCATATGGCACATAGCAGCTAACAGTCGCTAATATGTTCATACTGCATGTAGCGACTAGCTATGATTAATACAGTGGTACCTCGGTATACGTCCTTAATCCGTTCCAGATCCTTGGACTTATACCAAACAGGACGTATACCAAACAAATTTTTCCCATAAAAAATAAAGGGAAAATGATTAATCCGTTCCCATAAAAAAATCCTATTGTTATTGGCATATTATACATTGATGGGGTTGAATAAAATAATTTAAACACTGCTTAATACTAAAATACATAAATACAAATGCAATTAGATTAAATAAATGAAAAGAGAGTTATAGCGCGGGTTGTTCACTGAATGGTACCGACAGCACTGACGCTCGTGGGCCGTCGTGGCTTTGTCTCGAGAGGTAAACAAGGGCAGTGCGTGGTGTCCTGACTCATTTTGACCCATACAAGTTCTAGCACGCGAGTCGCATTCCAAACAAAGGTCATATACCAAGCAAAATTTTTCGCGTCCAAACAGGACATATACCAAGTTGGACTTATTCCAAAGCGGACGTATACCTAGGTACCACTGTATGTTCATTTGGCATAAAGTACAAATCATGAAGAAATCATGAACCAATATAGTCGCAATTTGATATAAAAGATGTGTAGCTGTTCATTAGTGATGAACAAACATGATCAGTATTTCACCCGTGCTATTCATGACTTGTTCCTTCAGTAGTTCCTTAGTAGTTCCTTCAGTAGTTGAAAGGGTTTACAGGATTAACAGATACAGTAACGACTACAGTAACTGCTTGGGATAAAAGTTGCATTATGATTCATTAATGATGAACAAACATGAGATATATATTTAACGTTTTTCATTACTTGTTCCTTCAGTAGTTCATGAAGGTTTACAGAATTAACAGGTATAGTAACAAATACAGTATCCGCTTGAGATAAAACATGTATCATGATTCACCAATGATGAATTAAAATGAGATCAATATGTAAGTAAGACTTAGTTTGTGGTTCATTAATACATAAATAACAGCATAATGCTATATTATTTATGTCCCATCAAGAAAAGTGTTACCACTGTTGCCAATATTTTCATATTACTTGTACCAGACCAAAATAGATGCTTTCTCTTCTCATCTATATTTATAAATAAAAATTGCACACAGGACACTGTGTTGTTCATTGAAATGGGACACAGTGGCAGTGGGTGGGAAGTAAAATGGTAGGAAATCCCAAACACACAATCAGCATTGAACACAATGTGGCACCAGACAGACCTGGGTGCCAATGAAACGTGTCAGTCTTCTACAGCCACAGTGGGGGGAATAAAGGGGGAAAGGGGTCTGGATGACTCTGTAGTCATTAGATTGGACATTAAGGGTCAGGATATTCCTATAGGAAAATATAATCAGAAAAGATATCTCAGAACTGTTTCATTTAATTCTCCTAGACAACTATGAGATCTGTGCATAACCAAAATGAGAGTATAGCTCATGGGCTCGCTACCATTAAATCTGAGGGGGATGTGTCCCCCTCACATTTCATAATTATTTGTTTGGACCCCCCCCCCCACATTAACATAAAATATTAGTTTTATGCCACTGTGTGTCCCCCATTCAAAATGCCTCTGATGCCCCTGGTATAGCTTATTCCTCCTGTCTCCTGTCTCCCTGCTCTCCAGCAAAAAGGCACAAAATCACATATCAGCCTCACTTTCAGTTTCAAAAGAGATCTCATCAAGCTCTAAAATAGTTCTTAGACTGTCTCAACTTTTGCACCACATTTTGATCTACGGTGGAGAAACAGGAGAACACTAGTTATGAACTATTCTCATCACTGCCAAGGTCAAATACCTGTATCAAGTTGGGACCCATATATGACTGAAGATAATAAAATGACTTCTGTTTGTGTAAGTGCTGGTTTCTGCAGCAAAAATAAACATTTGTACTTTACTGCTAACTTCAATTACTGATTCAGCTGATATACTGCTGCACCTAAATTCAGTAGTAAAGTTTATCCTTTTCTAGTCCTTTTTCTGACGCTGTGTTTCATGCTATATCATGAACACATAGACGAGCTCTGCAAGGTAGTGCTGTGGGTTTGAGTCCCTACCCTGGCTTTATGCACGTTGATCTTTTAGCTCCAGTATTGCTCATTAATGAGACTGAGTCATTTGGCACGATTTCTTCTTTGTCTCAAATATTACTCCTGTCCGCTGGCTCACCTATGCCTACTTTATCTCTCCTAGTGAATTTTGGGAGAAACATATCAGACAAAATAGAAACTAAAATGAGGCTAAAATGAGAATCCCAGTTTTCTCTCCGCAAGCTATAGAAGAACAGGCTATGAGCAGTAAAATTTTCCTTTGGGGAGGTTTGTTATGGTTTGTTTTTGAGTTTGTCGTTTGGATGCAGGGCCAGGAACTTCAGATAAGGAGGAGAGATGCTCTCCTTGGTGCCTACAGGAGTGACTCAGTGCTGGCCTGCAACTGCTAATCTCACTCACCCCTGTCCATGTTTGCCTGACTCCCGGATCTAAGTACCCACTCCCGGATCCAGCCAGAACCGGTTCTGCCAGTGAGATCCCAGACTTATCTGCACTTGTCCTGGCTCGCGGATGTGCTGGAAGCCTGTGAGCCATCGTCACTTTCTGATGCTGACTTGGAGGCAAACTCCATGTACTCACATAGGTGCTCGTGTCCCAGCCAGATAGGGACAGCAACCTGGGAACTTCCCGCCCCTTTTGCCACAGGACACTGCAGTTAAATCTACCGTCTGATGCGTATTGACAGTTATTTAAATGTCAGCCGTAAGTCATACACGTAATAGCTGCTGACAGGGCTGCCTCTGTACGGTTGCTTGGATGGGAGCAGGTCTAGGCTATGAGTTTGAGCTTAATCACATATGACACTAATACCAACACCCAGAATTAGTTTTCAGGTGAGCTGTGGAGGCCAGACTGGTTGGAGGAACTATATAACAATATGGGATGAATCAGAGGCTAGAATTGGATGTGCAACTGGGTCGCCAACATACGAATTTCCCAGTTTCTCATGGATCGTGAACTTGGTTGTTCCCACAGTAATGAACCTACTGATGGTTTTACAACTGAACAGCAATCTCCACTTTGTTTGCCGAAGAAGTGGAATGGGGAAGCATAACTTGGATTAAATAGAAGGAAATTCCCACTCCACAATCGCTCCTGTACGGAACACAATGCTCACTTGGTCATTTTTCTCTAGCTAAGTCAATCTCTAAATGAAAACATGGGCAGCAGAAAAAATCCTTAGATGAAAGTGATCACCTTTAAGCCCACTTTCATTATCAGAACAATTCAAAGTATTTGAGTATTTGAGGGGGGGGGGGGGGGGGGGGGAT
>JAODJU010000001.1:21644653-21662281 GCA_026776725.1 Gnathonemus echidnorhynchus
CCCGTTGCTTCCGGGATAGGCTCCGGACCCCCCGCGACCCAGTAGGATAAGCGGCTTGGATAATGGATGGATGGATAATAGAGGTGGGATGGAAAAAAGAACCTAACACTCCTTTAAAAGGACATCAAAGAACAAAACAGTAATAACAGGCTAATGATGACAACAATAAAAAATTATAACAATACTATCAATATTATATTATATATATATTATATATATGTAGCTTACACACATGTGATCATACACATATACACGTATATTTCAGTTCCTATATCTATAAGTTACTCTAAAAAGTAATAGTAATAATGATACTGATCGCTCAACCTCATATGCGCCCATACTTATATGTGCAAGTGTAGGTCTGAACTGATTTGTCAGATGTGCTGGTAGTTGATGCCGTCGGGGGGGGGCGTGACAGTGCCCCCCCCCGGGCCCAAGGCGAAGGGGGGAACCAGGCATCCGAGGCCACCCCGCCGCCCCCACCGCATAAGGGTGCCCAACCCGAGAGGGACTAAGGGGGAGCCAGAGGGGGGATGGGCGGCGAACCCCCCCCCAGTACTGCTCGCAACCCCCCCACCGAGGCAAGCGGGTCCAGGGCCGAAGGGCCCCATCAACCGTGACCACCCCCCGCCCCCAGCGGACGGCCCCCCCACACACCGGAGGGGCCCCCGCCCCCCCAGCCCGTCCCCTGGCAGGACGGACCGCCGCCCACCGCAAAACCCTATATTATTGCGGAGAAAATTCCAGAACCTCCTTCTGATTCTTCCTCAGTCATAAATTGCATCTTATACCATTGCACTGGTTATCTTAAACATCATTCTTTCTTTATGTTTTTTGACACGTTTCTACTTGCTGTACTTGAGGAAGCAACTGTGTACTTGTTGTATAGGGACTTATACTGATAAGCCACTGCCTGCTTCAGTCCTGTCATGACTTAGTTACAGTAATGAAACTGGCAAATGCATCATAACAGCTCATAGGGTCACTGACACTAATTAATGCTTTACAACAGCTCATAGGATCACTGACACTGGCTAACACATCATAACTGCTCATAGGGTCACTGACACTAATTAATGTATTATAACAGCTCATAGGATCACTGACACTGGCTAACATCATAACAGCTCATAGGGTCACTGACACTGGCTAACATCATAACAGCTCATAGGATCACTGACACTGGCTAACATCATAACAGCTCATAGGATCACTGACACTGGCTAACATCATAACAGCTCATAGGATCACTGACACTGGCTAACATCATAACAGCTCATAGGGTCACTGACACTAATCAATGCAGTATAACAGCTCATACGGTGAAAATGATTTGTTAGTCACTGACAAAACCCTGGCTACCATGTTGATGGACACTATTTATTCAATACACTCCTCTTATTTGATTAAGGATGCCAACAGTGTCGTGGTGTGCAAGCTGGAAACAGTCGGCATGTGTCTTTAAGGAGTCACTTTGAAAGCACACTGAGCTTTGGGCCTAATTCCCCGGCAAAGGAAGCACAGGGAAAAGATGCCTTGATGCCAGGAGAATGTGTCACCATTCCCAGCATGCTTCAACATGCTCCTCTTCATCAAAGCTGTCAGTAAGGCAGCAGTGAGTGGTTGGCACAATGCAGTCAAGCTGAGTATGTAACCGTAGTGTTGGCCACTCAACAGTAAGGTTGAGTATATGACTTTAGGGTTGAGTAAATGGCATTGGGGATGGATGAGGAGGAAATAAGAGTTGAACTGGGAAAGGTGTGAATATGTGAGGACACAGAAGTGGAGCTGGGTACATGATGGTACAGTTGGGTTGAGATTTAACGTAAGGTACACAGCAGCTGCATTGGGGATATAGTAGTTGGAATATATAAATAGCAGAGAAGTTGAGTACAGATGTAGCCCTGAGCTGTGGGTTTTAAATACAAAATAAGCTTGAGTTCAGCAGCTTAACACCAGCACAAGGTTTCTGAATCTGTGACAGGACACATGAAAAACAACAAGGGCTGTATCTGGGGGCGAGCACTGCAAGCAGACCGTCCTCCAAAGCCAACTGACACAATGGCAGTCCTTCACAACTCCATGCTTGTGGTGTGTAAGCCAGCGATGGTCATGTGAACGAAGATGAGGCCTTGGGCCAGACTTGTGTATAAAAATAGTCTTGCTTTTCAGCAGGCTTCGTGGTTGTCTTGGTGGGGCACCAGGCTCACTGTATCACAAGCATAGCTCTTGCATATCTGATCTTGGGCCAGTGGGGGGCAGGGGTTAGAGACACAAGTAATAACATTTAATCTCCACTTGTCCAGAATCCCCCCTACCCCTTCTCCCATGGTTAAAAAAAGTACTCTTTGAGAAGCCGCAGTAATTCCAAAACCAAAATGACGTACATGCTTGACGCCAAGAGATATCAGATAAGATATCGCACGTACAAAATGTTTTTGTTTTTTTGCCACATTTGATCAGGTTTTCTTATACTTTCTCAGAGACAAACAAGAAAACTTTTCTAACTGACATAATCGTCACGTGCCAGCATCTGGAGAGCCGCTTTTCCAAATTAGGTTCATGTACTTATTTCTTTTGGTTTTCCATGGAAATAACAGGGCATTGATGGTTACAGTTGGAGGCGCAGATCAATGAATCTCATGCAGGACGTTGAATACTGTGTAATATGGAATAACTTGGGTAATGAGGAGATCTGGAGGAGGTGTATGCAACATTTTGGACAAATTGGGAAAAGACAATTGTAAAACCAATCACTAAGTATTTGCCTTGAAGAATTTAATTTGCCATTTCAAATGCTACATCTTGTCACCTTCTCCCATGAACTGAACATAATTCTCAAAAGTTGCACTACATGTGATTTAGGTGTCAGACATTGATATACATGGGTCCATGTATAAATATAGCCAATAGTCATGAGAATGTGATATGGTGTAATGTCTTTCTTGCTAGTGACTAGACAAATGGAAGGATTAGAAGGGAATGAGTTTTCACAGACCACCAAGATTATTTTTACTTATTTGTTTAGTGTGTGCAGTATGTGTAATATCTTTGCATTTTGTCTGTTTTGCATTAAATATATGTTTCCCTACACTGTGGGTGAACAGGCAGACCTAAATGTACAGACAATGTACAAAAAGCATACCCTGTTATTGATACAATTCGCAAAGATGTGGGTTTGTCCCTGATAAATGCAGTCATACTGATTCTGTGTTGTTGCTTTGTCTTAAGGATCTGACCACTTCTTTTTTTTTGAGGCCTTCTTGGACATGACAGAATTTACTGCAGTGACGATGTGTTGCCATTCAACACACTTAGATTTAGCTTCATTATCGTTGCACAAAATACAAGTACATAGACAATGAAATGCCGTTTGCCATTCAAGAGTGCAAAATAGTGCAAAAATGAAAGAAACAGCTGTACAATATATACATCCGTGATCAATAAATAGTTATACAATGTACATCTATACATGTTCTTGCTTGTGAAAGAGGTTATTAGGCCCCCAAATATAAATTTTATCATGCCCCTAGCTCCCACTGTTTAAAATTCCTCTACTTTGTTTATTTACAGTTGCCATCACTGAAGTTCATTAGCAGAAAGTCTTGATTTGCATATTATTATTATTATTATTATTATTATTATTATTATCATGAGCATGCTCTTCATTTGCATTGACCATTTACAGTATTTGCGGGTGGTAACTGGGGTAGGATCACAGGCTTGTGCATGTATGCACATTTACATTGTGCATTGTGCATGTAAGTGTATGCATTTTTCACAAAATCTACGCAAAAAGTTTGATAGGGGCCAGATTAAGAAGGATTAAGGCTCCTGGCTTAGAGGCATTTTTGGGGCCCTAACTACACAAAATATTTTGGAGTATATAAAATACTTAGTGCTATACATATCAACTTCAAGGTTTCACAGTGAACCAAAGAAAAGTAAATGACTACTACAGTCTTAACTTTAAAATGAATGGCAGAAATGCTAAGTGTTGAATTTTTCTTGATTTCAATACAGTTTGAGACTATGGCAAAAGGAGGATGGTCCTGCTACTGATCATCGTCGATTGGTTTTTAAAATATTCTGTGAATTTCTCACATTGTATTTTTTTCTTCCTTCGTTCTTTCTCTCCTCTGCTATAGCACTTTCTGGTGTCCATCATGATGATTCCTATGAACAACTCTGAACAATCATCCAACTGAAAAACATTAAAGCCAATTAACAATAAGCAGGAGCGACTGACGTGAGTGTAAACAAATGAAAAACAAAAACTTTCTGACAGCACATTCACTTGCACTGCAATTGAGTTTAATGAACTTAGGTTATGTCTACACTTCAACGTTTCCATTTATTAAAAATGTTTAGTTTTCAATCAAAAATGATCTCTATCCATAGACGAATTTTCACATCATTTATAGTTCTTGAACTCATTAGAATTCGAATTTCTTAAAAGTTGAACCAACCAGTTTGCATGTTTGTTATGTAATACCCCACCATAACACTGTTTACTTCCATGTAGGATGACCAGGGCTATTCCTCAATACCAAGAATGCGAAGATCGTACTTGTGGTCCTGGCAAGACTGGTCTTGCTAATTTGCCTCCCAAGAAAGAACTTGGGGCACAATGAATCATGGGATTGTTCTTGTTTCATGAGGATGCAACCAATACATCCCTGGTATTTGAGCTAGGGCAACAACGTTATCCTTTTGTTAATAGAATTGGAACTGGTCTTCGGCAATGGAAGATGACGAAAAATGTGTATACGAGAACAAATATACAGTCAAGTACACATATTAAGAAACACTCCAGGTGATTGACCACACAATGAGAGGTTGTAAATAGTGGGATCTAATCAGGGAAGGGTCACATGATGAGTACAGCCCAATTAGGTTTTGCGTTTTCACTCATCTGCACTGCAACTCTAAAATGTACTTTTCAGAAGTTTGTGGCTGTTGGAGTGTTTATAAAGGTCTAGGTTTGTGGGAACTGAAAACTCTAGGGTAGTGTGGATGAAAGGCGAAAATGGAGAATAATGTCTTTGTTTTTAAGGGACAGCATAGCAGTGGATGTAGTCTTAGGTGCTTGCAGTGCTGCAAGCATAAAATATCTACCTAAAAAAAAGATGCGCCCATTAAGATTATTTTAGGGTTCTCCACAGATCAGGGTCCTAAGCCCTTACTAAATGCCCCGACATATTCCTGGGGGCTCATTTATAAAAAATGTTCGCAAATTCTTGAGCAAGAGGAAAATGATGATCGTATGAACAGTAAAAGTCAGTTTCATAAAACCTTCTGTAAACCATGACACGCATTGTACAGGTTATAAATTCCGTATTTCATAGAAACATTCACACGTGCTTAAGAGACTTTTTTAATATAAAGATGGCGGCCTGCTCACACGCAGTGGCCCAGCGCTATTCTGTTCTATTCTATTAAAATATATATGAGACTGCCGCATCCAAACCCACTAATTACCCTAAATTAGCAATGCAAATTAGCCACATGTATAAATGTGCATATTCTACATTTGCGACGCTATGTCGGCAACAGTGGAGGCAAATGCCAGACAGAATAACTTAAACTTCCCTGACTGTGAAGTACAGACTTCATTGACCAAGGTAGAGGAACTCCAAACCCTTCTATTTGTCCTTCTGTGGAGTTTTTCATTGTCACTGTCACCTCTGGCTTGCTCACTGGAGGCTATGTGGCTATAATGTAAAGTACTTTGAGACAATGTAATGTGAAAATACAGATATATATAGATAAAACTGAACTGAATTGAATGAAAATAGTTTTATTATTATATGCAATGACCGAGATGCCTAAGCGTGATGTCGGCTGAAGCAGGGCACCATCCAGCCCCACAGCTCCGGTCCCGTCAGACGCATCCACCAAACGAGGGTGTGTGCTCACAGACACGGTCATGGACCAATAGAAAAGGCAGACTAGTGAAGAACTCTAGACCATGAATGCACACCTGGAGGAAATCAAAGGGGCTTTGGACAAAATGTGCGCTGTATTAAAATAGTGCCTGGGTTACATTTTTCTGTACACACTATCCCTCAGTCTCACAGTGGAGTGGTCAGCCGGTTCAGGCAGAGACTCAGCAACGATATTATTTGCTTCGACAATTAGAGGCAGGTTGTGTCGGTGGGTGATGTTGTGTAGGATACAATACAATAGTATACTGTTGCCAGGCGCGTAATTTCCAGGGGGGTTAGAGGGGTCATGACCCCCCCAATAATCAGATCCAGGCAATATAGCCCCCCCAATAATCATGTTTCCCCCGTAATGGGTGGAGACCTCAACCCCCCCCCAATGTTCCAGCCAAAGTTACACCCTTGACTGTTGCACACCTTTGTCGGGTGGTATAACAGAACAACACTGGACCTGTCCAAACACCTTCACCGTCAGACATTCTAGAGTGCGCTCTGTACTCTGTGTACACCACTGAAGGAGAATTCCTCTTTGCTGTGTGGGTGTAAAAATGGGGTTAACAGCCAATGCTTAAGTGGGAAAGCACTATCTCCGCTGAGTGCAACATGAGCATATCAGTCAAAGGAGACCTTAGGTATACAAAAACTCTGGCATACAGCTCATATTATTTGTATGTGTAGGTTCAACTTAGAAATCATCGTGCGTGGATTTCTGTTCGCAAAGGCAGCTTCATTCTCTGATGGTGCTTTTATTGCATCGTGTCTCCAGCCAATACCATCGATAAGAGTAGGATAGGAGGAAATTGCTACAAATTGCATTTTAATGTTTGCCTGTACATCCATGCCACAGGGAGACTTCATATACAGTCATAACAGGTGGCTTATGCCAGCCACTACTTGAGGAATGATGGAGCTCAGTGAGGGCTGGTTCACCCCTGATCTGTCAGCTAGTGCCCCTTGGTATGTTCCTGTCCCCAGAAATCCAGAATTTGTCTGTCCTTGGAGCTGGAGAGGAACAGCATGATTCCATAAAAGGGGTCGCTCAAGGGCCCTTGGCGATCTGAAATGGCTGATAAGCCACGAATCATCAATATGAAAATAATCGTAGCGATCTCTTAACACTCGCTCCCATTGTATTTGGCTGCGTCCATTGATGCCACTCACACCCGAGGCTACATGATGGTACCTACTTTGATTTTTCATTAAACACACGTAACATGGATTACAAGCAACAAATATATTGGTATGTATTATGTCTTCTTTTTCACCAGTTCATATATTGATTCACTCAACACAAATTCCGGAATATTAGCTGTATATCAGATAATGGCCCAATAAAAATGTTTCTGTATTTATTAACGTGCATTTCACCCAACAACTGTAGATGTAACTTAGACAGACATTTTCACCTGAACTCCAGATGTCACTTTTTTGTGTTTCCTTCAAAACATTTGTACAACTGTTCTGGAAGATTCGTAAATGTGTGAACATTTTCAGGGTAAGTACTTCTTTATAGATCCCCAAGTCTTCATATAAATGTACACACAAATATTTTTCGTCTTTTTTCGTTCGTTCGAAGACTTCATGAATGAACCCCCTGGTTCCCTGCCAGAAGTCACATGATTTTCATATGGACCATCCACCACACCCAAAGGAGGGGGTGGGGGGGTCTACAGATGTAGTCACAGCAGTGGGTGTTTGTGCAAGAACGTAAATCTGCTTAAATCACACATTAATTGGTTTTTATGGCCAACATACAGTTCACAGTGCTTGGACTTATAATGTTCTTGCTGAAATGCTGCACTTAAGACAAAAGGAAGACCGGAACCCCTGTTTCGTGCCCTCATTCACGGCATCCTGCTGTGTAGACAGGTCGTTTTTTTAAGCGTCTGTTTCTGTGTCCTGCGCTTGGTTGCCGCATAACAATGCAAAGATATGAAAGTCTGGAGACGTCTACACCCTGTGGGCGATAAGGATCTGAAGGTGAGGTGGCCACAACGTGTCTCTTAGTATATGACACCGTAAACAAAGTCTTGTTTGGCGAACGCGAGGCAACGCGACCCTTATTATTCGTAGACGAAAACAGAAACAAGCCAAGTTATATGTATACCCTGTATTTGTATGAACGTGAGGTCGCACAGTCTTCAGTGTGTTTATTTTTATAAAGTCGAAAAGTTGATGGCGATAAAATCTGACAACGCACTGAACCCGTTGTTAAAGCTGTATTTAAAATACGCACTTTGAATCTTGACATGTTCCAAATCGTACCAAGAAGCGCAGTTTTAAACGGACTGGTGCAACATCAGACTAACTTCTTTTAACTTAAGGACTGAGTGTTAAGAAACACCCTGCGTTGATAAATTACTTACATGTAACTCCTGTGATATACTGTCCACCGTGAAGGTGAAACGCGATCGCATGTAAGCAACGCAAGCAGACAGGGGTGTGCGCTGATGCGTGCCTCCTGAATATTCAAATAGGCCGGAGAGTCTTTGCGGCTGATACCCCAGGAGCTTGTTAGAGTCCGACAGGATAGTCACACTGTCACAAAACCTTTTCAAGATAAATGGGACTGTAACTATGGGACCGTACTGGCTCTTTATTGCTTCGTTACTGATAACATTCATTCCAGGTAGGACCCTCAAGCACGATCAGTGGAAACAAGTCTATTTTATTTTAAACTAAAGAGAACATGCGAAAAGTGATGAAAGTGTTGTTGGATTGTATTTTTAAGAATTTAATAGGAATTGTTTGGGTATGCTAATGTGTTTGGCAGGCTCGTTATTATCCTTTTAATATTTGGGAAAAATGTTCACTTACACTTTTAGTTTTTCGCTGTTTAATGCTATTTATAGCTACCTGTTACGTTTATTATTATTTGATCAAATGTTCTTTCACCCGTTTCGTTACAAGTGACAGGCAGTAATGCTTTTTTGAATTACACGTCTATCATATATACAACACCATGTTAACATAAGCTCAAATTACTTACCAGTAAAAGAGGTTTAAGTGTATTAAATTAATCTTTCAGTTTTTTCTCTTTGTTAGCTAGTGTAAAAAGAAAAACTCACAGTTACACTGTAGTGGCTATAGTTTGTTTTTCAAAACTAGATTGATTAGATATTTTCTAACGCATCAAAAAGCTATTGAGGAAACCGGATCCGCTGAGACGAAGCTGCAGGTGAAGGGGTGGTGTGTGTATCTCCTTCCATACAGATGCAGTCTTTTTAATTATTTATCCTATAACTGGAAGTGCGGATCTTAACGCACGCGTCCACACAAAGACAATAAACAATGAAGTATGTGCCGCGGCAGCACCATTACACCGTCCCAGTTATACGGCTATACGTAGTATAATAAAGTACACTGCGTTCAATATTTTGTGCTAGACAATCTTTCATTTATCATTACTATTACTACTTGTAGTAGTGTTAGTAGTAGTTGTAGTGATAAAAAAGCGCTTTTAATTTTTTTTTCTTAAGTTGCGCTTTAATTATTTACACAACATATGTGTATTACTATTTTAACACGTGTTTTCCACATGCTCAAATTATTAGGCTACCCTGTTAACAGTACAACCATTCTAACAGCATTTACCAGAATAAGTCCGTGATGTAGTGTCTGCGGTAATTTAATTGCGCGCGAGCTTCATGCCTTTTCCTTTAATTTCTGTCTTTGTGTCCGAATGACCTCTGATTTCCTCATATAAAGCCTTAATCCGAGTTTGCTCTATGAAAAAATCCGATGCCGTTGGTCCACGTATTATGACTAAGATGCGCACATGGAAATTTGGTAGGTTTCTTAGAAGGGTGCAAGCAAACCTGATGATTAATGAAGATGTTTACCGGTTGACATGCGTAGCTGATTTATTTATGCATATGCGTTTTTTTTTTTTTATCTACAGCTGTATGGAGAGAGACCGCAGGTATAAATCCTGGATACGGGATATTCTTTTTAAACATGTCTTTTGAAAAAGGTTATTTAGACCTGGTTCACTTAGGTTGCAAGGTAATACTAAGGACGCCAACAATTAAGAGGCATTAGGCTCAATGGCGAATGGACCTTAAACCAGATGTTTGGTGGCCTATTAACTGGGTCCGCCTCGCAAGTGAAAAGTGTTTTTACCGCTGTGTCCAGTACGTGTCCTCCAGGCTAGACCGATTTCAAGACAAACATTTTGATTTTTGTCATTTATTAGTGACATTAAAAATTGTTGCTTATTTTTATGTGTGAATCAGATAAAGCGCATAAGCATGCATAATAACATGTCTATTATCTGCACTGCATAACAAATAGTAAAACGCATTTAAATTGCTTAGATATTTCACTCTTAAGTAATTAGCATCTAGTTTAGAATGTGGTCTGTATGCAGAATCCATGTTTACTCTTCGGCGCCGCAGTGGCTGTACCTGCTTCAAACGTCGGTGCATTAGCCGCTGGATTACTGTTTGCGAAAGAGGTGATTTTGTGTGTGTGTGTGTGTGTGTGTGCGTGCGTGAAATGGAAGTATGAAAGCGAAAAGAGTGCTATGCTGCAAATTAATGTAAGTATATGCGTGGATGACATGCACGGACAGGAGGTGATCAATGGGCAGTGGCGCGTGCTGAGGACGCACCCGGAGTTTTTAAAAGACGTGTAAAGCGACATATCGCATGGATATCCTCTTGGCATATTTATAGCGTTATTGCTTGTCTAGGGAATACTCTCCAATTAAACTCAATGCAATGCCATCTTACTTCAAATTTTTATTGCCGCAGCCTCCATTTCACATGTTTATTATTGTGGGGCATATACTTAAGTTTCAAATTATTCTTGGTCAATTATAGTCAGCAATGTAATATATAGTATAAATATCCCACCAGTCACCCAGCTCAGGGAAATGGACTTAATCACAAGGCCATCAGCACCAGATCTGATTTTCCATTAACACCCTGACTCTACCATTGGCCGACACACGTCTGACCATAATTTTTATACATATCAACCAATATGGAAGTCCGGGGCTTTCAGTAAACCAACTTCCAGCTCTGTATTTTGACTTGGGAGTTTTTTGGCGTGCTAACGTCACCCTCCGTGTCTGCTATACCCTCCCCGTGTCTGTCTCTCGCCTCTCATGCCAAGTTTTGACACATGCCAACACATACTAATGCACACATGCAGTTTGGTGGGTATTTGAAGACTCTACCACAAGGTCTTAGCCTTTGGTACGGTTGCTTTACTTCTGTTGAAGTGTTACTAGTTGCGTGTTTTGACCCGATGGTAGAGACTATGTAGATGCCAGTAATTTTAGGGTTTGTGGGGATACGAGGTTGACGCAAGGCTTAAATGAACTACACGCCTGCTTAGGACCCGGGGGCCACCTGGGGCCCCTCAGCTGGCCTGTCAGAATCGGAAGGACAATAACATGACAATTAGGTTTATCACGTTTTGCTTAGGGCCCTGAAAACGGCTGGCCGGCCCTGTGGAGACCATATTCATTGGCATGTGAGTTAAGGTGTATTAAGAACCGGTGTGTAGTAGCCTTGTGTTAACAGTTGTGTTTAGCCACTCTTACAGGCTTGCACTCCACTGCATTTCTCTCTCGGGTCCAATAAACTGCTGTATTTCAGGTGAGACGAGGCTCCGCATAGAGCCAGGTGGCCCCCAGCTGGTGGTGTCCCTCAGCGACCCCCTTCAGCTGGACTGCTTGGATGACGGTGATATTCACTGGCTACGCGAAGACCGCGACAACAAGTTGTTGAAGGGGGTCGAGAAGACGAAGGGGAGGGCCACGTTCAAGATCCCCAAGGTCCAGGTTCACAACATGGGCCGCTACATGTGTGAGAATCGGGAGAGCCGCGAGCAGGCCTCAATCTACGTGTTTGTCAAAGGTGTGCACACAAGCTAACGGCTAACTAGTGTTCCTGTCATATCTAGTAAACAAAGATAGTTCTGTTGACACAGGGAAGAAGTCTAAAGCTAGCACTCTCTCCTAATGAGGTAATTAAAAGCAAGGCCATTGTTTCGGCAGACCCCAAGAATGCCTTCCGGAAGTCGATCATAAATAACTTACTAGGGAAGGTTGGCGAAAGCTTCGTGATCCCGTGCCTGGCGACGGACCCGAATGTGACTGAGCTGCAGGTGGTTCCGTGCAGTGGCCTGCCGCTGCCCCCCGGGCTAGAATTCAGTGCCAGTATTGAGCGCGGCATCACCATCTCCAACCTACGGAAAGACTTTGAGGGCTGCTATGTCTGCACTGGTCAGCTGAATGGACAGACGGAGACCTCCATCCAGTACACGCTCACCGTTCGCTTGGGTAAGCGTGCTGTCGCTCGGATTCAATTTCCCAGCATGCATCAAGGATATGGCGACAAACAGGTGGCAATGCCCCAGAGGATTATGGGGGGACCCAGTTGTGTCCCTTAAGTTACTTTTTGAGTTGGGCCCCAGAAATAACAAAGCCCCCCCTGGGTGTCCCTCCAGCAAGGCAGTGAAGAAGTTTGGTTTTATACTCCTGCTGGGGCTTGGGTAGACTGTACACCGTTATGTGCATTTGACAGAGGTGATGTGAAGAAAGGAATAGTGATAGGATTGAAACACCTGAGGGTTGAAACTAAAGTTAACATTTCTTTTTAGCTGCGGATAAGCTTCCCAACATCGAGTTGTCTAAGAAGGAAATTGTGATTCTCACTGTGGGTGAACGCTTTGAGGTGACGTGCACCACTACCAATATCAACAATGATTTCAGGCTAAAGTGGACCTCTCCACCGGGAACGGTAAGATTGTCACCTGATCGATAGATCATTCCATTCCGCCTGTCACGATGATGACTGAGTGCTTTGTTGTGTTTGTATGTGTGTGGGATGGGTATTATCCAGTGAACCTCATAGCAAATCACCTGTTTGAAATACGTCCTTGTCTGTATCACAATGAACTTCCCAGTGCCATAATGGGAATGGTGAGTAATCGCTCTGGTTCATGTTAAATGGCCTTCGTCCACAGAACCCAGTCTTGTTGAGTAAGCCGGACATGCTGACGAACCCCTTGCTGTACGTGGGTATACTTTCGCTCGAAGTTGCCACAGTGACAGTGAATGATTCCGGAAGCTACCGCTGCGAGGCCACCAATGAGCGTGGCGTGGCTTCGTCGTCCATCCAGCTACGTGTCTATGGTGAGGAGCTGGTGTCACTCGTTAAGGTCCGAAGCCCGGGAAGGCTGTAACTCTGTGGACATACAGATGTCTCATGTGATTCTGCTCTTGGCTGCAGAGCGGGGCTTCATCACCCTCATAGAGGTGGGCAATGACACCATGTACACCCGTGCTGGGGAGAGCCTCGTCCTCCGGATTGTGCTGGAGGCCTACCCCAGACCGAAGCTCATGTCCTGGGTGTATGAGGGGCAGGCGTTGCAGAACAGCTCGGATCATGTCATCTCCACGCAAGAAATGGGATACAGGTGAGCTCAGTTCATTACTTTGCGTTTCACGAGGTGAGTTCTATTATGATTTAGGCCCTAGAGTAGCTAACTGACACATTGCAGCACTCAGGTTGATCTACACACCTACCATTACATCTACCTTAAAAATTCTGTGATAAATGACAGGTCTGTCTGCTCAGGCTTCCACCGGGTACTCAAATTTCACCCTCCGATCCAAAGATGTGCTGATAGGTGAATTGGTGACCCTAAATTATCCTGATTGCATGTGCATTTGTATGTGCGCAGTAATGTCATACGATACCCAGCTGTGTTCTCAGGTATGTTCACCTCAGGACGCGTTGCCATGGCGATCTTTGTAGACGACGATGATGATGATGCCCTCCCCCATTCAGGTACGAGAGCGAGCTGAAGTTGGTGCGCCTCAAAGCCTCGGAAGGGGGGGTGTACAGATTTCTGGCACAGAACGCCAACGCCACGGCCAGCCAGCTGTTCATGGTGCATGTGATCAGTAAGTGGGACAGTGGGTTCCAGTGAGGGGTGGGGGAGGGGGGGTGTGTGGCAGTGGAATGCAGGACGTGTCCTGACCAGTCTATGTCTCATGCAGGTAAGCCTGAGATTGTGGCTCGAGAGGGGCCCCTGGATGGGCAGCTGCGTTGCGTGGCAGAGGGGTACCCCACCCCTCAGATCACCTGGTTCTCCTGCGAGCAGCCGCACAGACGGTGAGTCAGCTCAGGGCTCGGGGCTGTGCTGACCCAAACATTGAAGACCGAACAGTTGTGTGATGCATAGCAAAGCAGGGCGTTTTTTCCCTCAGAAATTAGCCTTGTTTTGCTTGTGCTTGTGGTTCTTTTCATAGAGTGACCTTGTTTGTAGTCTGGACTTTTTTTTTTTTTCTTTCAGAAATTGGCCTTGTTTTGCTTGTAGCTTGTGCTTTTTCTCAGAAGCTGACTTTTTTTTGCTTGTAGTTTTGGTGCTTTTTCAGAAATTGGCCTTCATTTGGTTAGTTTGGGCTACTCAAAAAGCTTCAGGAACAAAAATTCAAACTAGATTTAATGGTCTTCCTTCATCACGTACTAAGTCTGATCCTGCATCATGAGTAAGTTAAGGTCAGCTGGAAAGTGGAGCTTGCATCAACAATAGTGACTTTGCAAATATGGTTAACCTGCCACTAAAGGTCCAAAATTCCTAGATCTTGGTTTTCTGTCCTTTAATCTGCCTGGTTTGTATACAAAATGGCTAATTACTGGAATGATTCTTTTTTCCCTTTCGGTTATGATGGAAGTGATTTTGCATTGAGCTTTGATACTTTTTAAATGTCATTAGTAAGCTCATTTTAATTACCCCAGAGTTCTGTGAAAACATTATTGGGTTTTATTCTTGGGGTTGTTCAGGAACAGAAGAGCAGAAGGAGAACTTGATGTTATCAAGGGCCTTTTCACTTTGGTTCTTTGAAATATTATTTACAGAACATTAAGGAAGTTCTCTCAGTGTGAGAATAGTGGATCTATATTAATAATTCAAGCTGCGGCTTTTATTGCGGCTTGTGCACAGTTAAAAGTGACATGTAAACAATTTTTCGGTATGAATCTCTGCACCAAGAGCACGAGCTTGAATATTACTGTAATTAAGAGGTAATTTCATGTATTACAAACAAAAGTGCATAGTTTGTAGGTAAATATCCATTAATGGAGTGGAAATGCGAGGTTTTTTTGTGGGAAGTGACAGCGCAGTAACTGCAAATGGGATCATAGGAGAGAACAGTTCAAAAGATATTAATAACTGCTTTTTTCTATGCAATTAAACAAGAATGCTGAGAAGAAACAGGACTGACTTGTCAATCCTGAAAACCATCGATCTGTTTTCAGTAACCTCATTACTCAGTTATGCTGGCGGTGGTGTGCCAGAGGGTGCAGAGCATGAGTAAGGGTGCACCGTGGATGGAACGCTTGTCCATCACAGGGCATAAGGTGGAGTATGTTGAGTACAGACACTAGTATATCACATGACCCAGGCATGCACTTCTACATGGAATTCTCCAGAACTCCCCATAGCTACAGGAAAACAGGCATACTGGTTCAGAACCCAACAGATATTAAGCCTGAGGGTCACGGTGCCAGTACTGTATAACTGGGTTAAACAAATGCACTGAACAGGCGTTTAATTATACAGGCACCAGTGTTTACGAGGAACGACAGGTTTGAGGAATAAGGAAAAAACACAGTTGTGAGCAAAGAAAGCCTGGTACAATGAGCATCCCACATGCAGTCAACAGCTGCCCCTGCAAAGAGGCCATCTGCTGCAGTCAGGGCCACGGGAGAGTGGAGGATCGGAGCCCAGGCTCGAGTGCCGATCTCAGCCATGCTTTGATTGGCGCCAGGGGCATGAACTCATCTGCTGTCGAAGTGTATTTTACGCTTGGTCACGGCACTTAAATTAGACATGGTTTCACCCTCCAACTCCTAAAGAGGGACGTAGGTACAAATTCTGAAAAAATGTTACCTTGCCCCATCCCCCCCCACACCCAATTTTAAGCCTACTTTTACATATTCAGTGGCCCCTGTAAAGTGCTGGGCCCCCTGAATCTGCCAGGGTATCCAAGCCCTTACTATCCCCCTGTTATCCCCTAAATATCAGATTACACAAGAGCTACTACAACTGAAAGTTGGTCTTGGTGAACACCAACAAGAAACTACATGTGCATCCAGCTCACGATTTGTTTGGAGTCTAGAGGAGGGGGTGGTTGGGAATATTTACACTAAACAGGGGCTTCTAGAAGCTACCCACTGAGGCACCTTTTGTTAGTACCCATGAGCCTGCTCCTTGTTAGACAAGGATAGATGTTCCTTGAAAGTAAACCTGATGCCGTTCTGTGTTAGGATGGTTAAACCAGTTACTCATCTGTCCCCTGTGTGTCACTGCATGTCAGATTGAACCCAGGGGGTCACTGCATGTCATCCCTGCCATATTTCTTCATTATTCAAATGCAATAATAGGTTTTGAAGTACTTTGTTAAGGAAGTTAAGATTTCCCATACCTGTGCTGTCAAGTTTGCAGCGTTTCTGATTTAACCTGCATGTTAGACCTGTATTTCTACACGACTGCATTTATGCTTAAGCATTTGGGATGTTTACATTCACCTGTAATACTTTTCGTTTCTTTTTTGCTAATTTAAAAGATTTTATAATTTGTTATTGTCCGAGGTTAAGTAATGTAACATGCTATTTTTATACGGATAGCAGTATGATACAGACGGTTTGCCATTTGCGCTGGGTGGTCATTGTGAGTGGGGGACAGGGACCGACTCGCGTTTCAGGATATCGACATGGCAGCTTCCGCAGATGATAATTCCACCACGCTTCTTAGCCACTGACGACAGTGACGTTCATCAGGAAGCAACGGGTGACTGTGGCAACACCAATCAGTGGGGGCCACCTGTGGGGTCAGGGGGGATTATCCAGATCCTGCCTAGATAAACATAGCAGGAAGCAGGGGCGTATACAGGGGGCTGATAGCTGATTGGTCCCCGGAGTGCATCATCCTCTGTCACTCACCGATTAAAAACATATCATTGGCTAATGATAAGGTTGGGCCCTCTGTTAGAATTCCGGCCCCTCTTATGCCCCCCCTCCACCTTAAAAAAAGCCTAGCATCACCCCTGGCAGGAAACCAAATGAAAACAAGTGCAGAGTGCCACAGCTGAGACACACTAACACGTTATATTCTCAGACGCTCTTTTGTATACAAGCCAATTTATCAAGAATGTTTTGGGATTACATCACCTGTTCAGTGTTGCACAAATTACACCTGCAGGATTTATTGTCTCTCCAACAGGATACAAATTACATGTTTAGTGTCATTCGGCATGTTTACAGAATTTATTGTCTGTGCCGTCAGTCTTCGCATTTAGTCACATGATCTGCTCTCTCCAGGTGCTCACACCTGCAGAACTCCAGCATGGAAGAGCGGGACGTCACCAGCGTAGTTCTGTATAGCCCTGCCTTTGGGCGGAGCAAGGTGGAGAGTCGGCTGAACGTCAGCAGGGCCAGCTACCAGACGGTGGAATGCGTGGCCACAGTGGAAGACGAAGAGGCCTTTTTCCTCTTCTCCATCAGTGGTATGTCTCTGCCTGTCACTCACTCATTGGCCCTGCCCTCTCACCTCACCTGACGTGTCACTCACTCATTGGCCCGCCCACTCACCCCATGTGACCTGTTGCTCCCTCACTGCCCCCTCCCACTCCCTTAACATGTGTTAACTGTAAAAAAAAAAA
>JAODJU010000001.1:21668278-21678378 GCA_026776725.1 Gnathonemus echidnorhynchus
TGACAACAACCAGAAACAGCTGATCACACAGGGATTCCACACGAGGTTAACGAGGGGGTGTGGCACACGGAAGGAGCAGACGATCGGGGCAGGACACATTATTTTTTTTTTACGTTACACATTGTTTGGATACATTTATTTTCTTTACAAATTGCTGTTTTGATAAAAGTGCTTAGATGTGTTTAGTACAGTATATGATCATCTTGTTTTATCTGGTTCATTTTGTGTTTAAATGCTAAAGAAACATATTTAGGAACTTTTTAGGATTCGAGCCGGAGTTCTGAACAGATTAAGTTTGAGTTCTGAGGTACCACTGTATCTCCAAAAATGTATTATTTCAAGAGCATGAAAAAAACAGTTTCTCCAAAACTACAAAATAAACCTAAAACAATATGAGACACCCTCATCACCACAAAGAGTAACCTAACTTTGCCCAGCCCTCAGTGAATGGTTTGATGTTTAAATTGACGTGAATACATGAATTGTTGTCAGTGATACAAATATGCCAATCAACAAGATACAAATTAACCTTGCATAATATTCACAATTAACAATTATGTTATCTAGCTACCTACAATATCAACATTAAGTTGTTTAAATCAACTATATAATTTATCTAAACAACCATCATGAATACAATTATTAACTAGTACAAACATAAATACTGGTTAAATCGATTACTTCATAAAACATCTTTTCACTAGTCAATTCGATGTCAGTAAACAGAGGAGAATGGGTGTATTCCATCTATGGTAAAAAGTAACAATTGACAAAAAGTGGGCAAACACGATTTTCTTCCGACAGCAATGATGTACTGCTGCCCTAAGATACTCTATACATCTACATTAACTGCACTAGTTTTGTTCAGGCACTGAAACATTTATACCTCATCAATATTTACACTTGAACATTAGTTACACGTATATAGATGGTCAGTGTCAATGTCATGTGGTCAGTCATTGTACCTTTACCCAAAGGATGTGTAAGCTGTGGAAACCGCTAAGGATTATGGGTGAGAGACCTAGACCTTTGAGTGGAGGATGTGAGGACTGTGAAGTGACACCCCCACTATTTATGCAGCAGGAGGATTGTGTGCAGAAAAAGAGCAGAGCGATGCGCTGCTTGAGGATGGGATATCACTAGACACCGAAGACCTACTGAGCTTCTCCTATCAGGTGGCCAAAGGGATGGACTTCCTTGCCTCCAAGAATGTAAGCTGCAGTGTTCCCTTCTCCACCAAGCGGGTCAGGAATCGAGGTCTTTGTTGTGTTTCTTGAGTTTGTTGAGTTTAATGCATCAGGTAAACGCATTATCCATGACATGCTGAAGGTCCTTCTGTAAGATCATTACATACCAGATTAATACCTTAAAGCAGTGTTTCTCAACCCAGTCCTCTGGGACCCCCAGACAGGCCACATTTTTGCTCCCTACCAGCTCCCAGCCAATCAAGATCACCTAATACCTGGTGTGGGTGTGTTGGGAGCTGGGAAGGAGCAAAAATGTGGCCTGGGAGTTCCCAAAGACTGGGTGGAGAAACACTTTCTTAATGTATATGTTCTGAGCTCGTGATGGAGTACATCAAACCAGACCAGATTGCTATTGTTATATAATAGGAATTGATTATGACCTTGTAATGTCAGCCCATACTGAACCACACAAATACAGAGCAAGACGCTCTTATTGGCCACTTCATTAGGTACACCTAGCTACTACCGAGTAGGACCCGAATCAGTAGTGCACTCAGAAGAGCCATTCTCTACACCACTGTTGTACTGAGTTGTTATTCTTGGCCTTGTGACATTCCTATTAGCTTTAATGAGTCTGGCCGTCCTCTTCTGACCTCTCTCATTCAGAAAGTATTTTTGGCCACAGAAACACCATTGACTGGATGCATTAGTTCGTTACTTCATTCTCTGTAAACTCCAGATACTGCAGCTTGTCAAAATCCCAGGAGGACAGTTGTTTCTAATGATGCTTTAACTGCACTGCATGGTACAAGTAATCACACCTTATTCAGAATCGCTTGGATCAGGCGCCTTAGCCGTTGTAATACTTAGTCAAACAGTAAGTGAACCTCTTGACCCTGTCTGTGTGCTGTAAGTAATCAGTCGCAGCCACATGATTCGCTGTTTTGGAAGAGGCTGCTTGCATTAGCAAGCAGGTGTACCTGGTAAACTTTCCCCAGAGTGTATGATGTCAATCCAGGAGAAGCTTACCTCGTTCTAATGTTTCAGACCTGTGTGCTTCTAGAGCGTCACGTGTTGACACTTCGTGGGTGTGTATGTACCTGACTGTTGTATTTTGTTTTAGTGTATCCACAGAGATCTCGCTGCCAGGAATATCCTGCTTACTCAGGGACGGGTGGCCAAGATCTGCGACTTTGGCCTGGCACGGGACATCACCACTGACTCCAACTATGTGGTCAAGGGCAATGTGAGTCTGTGAACGTGGCAGATACGGATGCCTTTCCGTTCGCATTAGGTCTTAAGCTTTCACGTGGCTTTTGGTACTGCTGCTAACCATGTGGTTAGCAGTAGGCCTACAGCTTTCAAATGGGTATGGCTCTGCCGCTAACCGTGCAGTTAGCAGTAGGCCTACAGTTTTCACATGGGTATAGCTCTGGGTAATGGGTACACATGGGTAATGCTGTTAGTAGACATAGTCGTGTTAAAGGTTTTTATGTTGAGGCTGATTTATTGGACCCATATAGGCATCATTTATTTTTGTCTTTATTTTGAGACTTCTGTTTGCAGTAATGAAAGTATCTATACTGAGTATTTGTATATTTAAACATTTAGCCAACTTCACAGAAAATACTAATGCACATAATGCTATTCTGCCTAAAAGTACGGTTTTCGGTCCATATCGCCCAGCCCTGTCACCTGTCATTTCATTAGTCTGGAGTTACTTCTGAGCTGTGTGGAAGCATGTCTCTGAGGAGTGAATGTTAAGACTGGTCTGTCCCAGTAAATTACATCTTTTAGTGTCATCTTGACAAGTTTAATCCTTCATAGATGAGATCTGACAGCAGTGTGGTTTTACTTGTGTCATTACCTTCAGGCAGTCGAAACTCAGAGATTAGTTTAGAGGCGCCAAACAAATTAGGTAATCTTGTGTAATTATATTTAATTTGTTTTTAAAATTCCTTAGGAAATTTCCCACATATCATGAACAGAGTATCATAGTGATGAAGGGAAGGTGGATTTGTGTGTCATCAGCCACTGAAGGAAAATTTACTCAGAGGATCAATCCAAGAGGGAACGTGTTGAGGGAGACATACTGGCCCCAACACTGGTCCCTGTGAGACTCTGTATTTCTCTGGTAGCAATGGTGACACATTAGTATGTTTTTTTTCTCAAAGTATTATCCATACATTCGTCCATCCATCTTCTAACCAGGGTCACATGAAGCTTATCTCAGAGCTGGGATACATCCTGGATAAGACGCCAGTCCATCGCAGAGCACACACACTCACACAGATACTATCGGATGCTACGGGCAACTTAGAGACCATTTAGAAAATACAAGAGAATGGGAATATGTTCAGAGAAAGATGGGACATGGCTTACAACTCAAAACATTTCTGTGTCGTTGATGGCGTGCAGCATGCATTTTTCCAAGTATAGTATGGAAATGTAAATATGGATTCCAGAAGCCAATGTTTCAGTCGTGTCTGTGGTTTGGTTCATGTAGCTCTAAGTTTGACCCATAGAGTCAGAAAAAGGGCTTGTAATAGGGAAACATCCATTATTTTAAGGATAGACATTAAATACTTCCAGTAAATCCTTAAGTATTTCAGTAAAAAGTCAGACTAGTGGGGTCAGAGGGGCCCCAATCGTGCTTCCTGTCAGGTGACAGGAGTTAGCTAATTATGATGGCTTCTCTCCTGCAGGCTCGACTCCCAGTGAAGTGGATGTCGCCAGAGAGCATCTTCGAGTGCGTTTACACGTTTGAGAGTGACGTCTGGTCCTACGGCATCCTGCTGTGGGAGATCTTCTCTCTGGGTAAGGCTGGACTTCCCAGAACCCTCCATGATGCGGGTGGCCATGTTTAGCTGTCACGTCGCTGAGTCGTCCGTGTTTCCTTACAGGAAGTAGCCCTTACCCCGGGATGCCCGTGGACTCCAAGTTCTACAAGATGATCAAGGAAGGTTACAGGATGAATGAGCCAGAATTTGCCCCCAGGAAAATGTGAGTGAGCGACATTGACCAAACTTAGACCCTTACACAGCATATGGAATAGCCAAAGCATGAATACGAGAAGTACATATCAGACATGGATCATATCCTGAAAGCTCCTTTATTTGACCTTAACTCCAGTTTTACAGGGGGAGGAGATTTCTGAGTCTAGCTTTCTGCTCTAGGTAGAGGACTGAATGAGGTCACTTCCCCCTATATACTTTCAGTTCATTTACATATCCTTTATATTTTCTTACACTTGTCCGATCTTTTTTATTTTGATCAGACACATTTGGGCTTTGTGGTTCATGCAGATACGCATTTGTTTAAAAAATGACCTAATAAAAATTGTATTTGGATCATGGATGTCACCATAAGGAATATCTCATACCAGTACCGAAACCATTTTGAAAACAACCTGTCAGTATGTCAGCAGTCAGACCTTCATAAAGAATGGATTCGATTACACATTTTCTGTTAATATTGATTGATGGTTAGATAAAGAAATTGCTTCCTAGAGCTGTTCAGTTTTACTGCTAGCTGATGTGCGTCATTAATCTAGCCAGTTTTCCTTCTTTAGTTTGTCACTGCTTTAAATAGATTACAACCAGATTATGTTTTATAATCCTACAGTGTTTGAGGTTTTCGTGCCTTTGTAAATCTTTTAATTTGCCTTCATGGCGCAGTAGTCCTTTCGAATAATCCCTTTCCCCTGACTTACCACGGTATCTCTCGAATACACTCTCTGAATTTTTGGTGTCATAGGTGTCAACATGTTTCTACCATTGCTGTGCTTTTTCTCAGTGTGAATGTGTGTGTGTGTTATTGTAAAAATGGGTCCTAACCCCCTACGCAGTTACCCCGGTTACTGTCACTCTGGTTACTGTGAGTGATCAGCTGTGGAGCTGATTAATCTTACTGAGCTCAAGTGGAAATTGAAGGATGCCTGTAATTTGGCTCCTCCCACCTGGCGAGGCGCATGCTGACCCCAGGCTCTCCGATCCTTGCAGGTACGAGATAATGACCTCATGCTGGGACGCTGACCCCTTCAAGAGACCATCGTTTGGGAAGATTGTGGACAAGATCGAAGAGCAGCTGTCCGATAGCACGAAGCGTGTACGTATCCTGGTGTGCTGTCCGGCGTGTGCCGTTTCAGATCATCAGTCATTTGTGCTGCTCTGGAGTCCATGTATCCTGCAGCAGTAAGGCTTGGAAGCCAATGAGCCGGGTCAGGCTGGGCTTTGGGTTCACATCCACTCTGATTGCTCAAAAATGTCATATTCATGCAGATTGCCCAGGTACTGGTGATCCAGGGCTATTACTGTTTACCTTTGGTAAACGCTAGACATTCTCGGAGAGTAGGACTGGTTTTGTGCAAAATCTTATTTAAAAATAAAAAAAAAAAAAAACATGAGATTTCTTGTTTTGGTGGAGCGAAGTATAAGTGATTAATTAATTAATTCACTGATTTTGGCTTGGCAAGGAAAATGCATTTCAGCATCGCAGACACTATCTGTGCATTCCATAGATAGCAACGTCTCCAGCTGGTCCGTGTCTGTGAGCTGAAGCAGAGGAATGGATCAGGCTGTGGGGAGCCGTTCAGTCCTGTAGATACTGGCAGGTTTCCCATGGGAGAAGGTGCTCAAGGACAGACAAACACATGAGATCTGCAGGAAGTTTAGGGACTGATGTCACTTTTACCTGTGACATTATGTAAATCGCTTCTGTAATCTAAATGTAATCAGTAACAGATAAATTGAATTGCTTACAAATCTGAATTGGATGAACTGAGTGGGAGAATAATGGCAGTATTAGTAGTAATAATGATGTAGCATTTTAGGTTGTAAGAGCTGATATTGTTCTATTTGGTACAAAAACCTGTGGTGATAGTAGGTATGCTGTTTAAGTCTTGAAAGGAGCTTATGACAATGCAGTCTAGGTGGTGGAGGCTGGTGTCAGTGCAGTCTGTGTGGTAGGGGCTGGTGTTGGTGCGGTCTAGGTGGTGGAGGCTGGTGTTGGTGCAGTCTAGGTGGTAGAGGTTGGTGTTGTTGCAGTTTGTATGGCAGGGGATGGTGTCAGTGCAGTCTTGGAAGTCGGAGCTGGTGTCACTGCAGCCTGTGTGGAGAGGGCTGATGTCAGTACAGTCTGTGTGGTAGGGGCTGATGTCAGCGCAGTCTAGGTACTAAGGGACAAACTGCTAGAGGCCAGTCTGGCTAAGTCTTTTGTTTTCACTGTTCTCGGATTGGTTGTTTGCCTGCTTTGTGTTGCATTGAATTCTCATTGGCCGCCATCTATTTTCATTTCTACCAGATGTACCTGAATTTCAGCTCCCGGCTGGTGACACGAGAGGACCCCAACGGCCACTTCCTGCGGCTCAACTCCGTGGGCAGCAGCACGGCCTCCACACAGCCACTGCTTGTGACCGACGAAGTCTTCCCAGAGGAGGCGCCCTACCCACATAGGGCATGAAGGCCCAGAAGTTGGGGGTGTCCTTCAAGTGCCTTCCCCCAGTGATCTGTGCTGGTCTCCTTATGGTCTACAGAGCTCCTGTCTGTTAAGAACACTGACTTTCTCATACACAGGCACACAGACACATAGGTGTACCTGTAAAGAGACCGTATCAGACAGTAGTGATCTTTCTCGTCTCCTACCGGGGGCCCCGATGGTATCTTTCCTCACATGCTGCTGAGCTCACAGTTCATTACTGCCGTCACCTTGCTACAGACTCTTGTTCATGTGGATCTATGCAGTCTGGCATGGTCGTGAAGTTTCCGTGTGCTGTTCAGCTAGGTGTGCTGTTCTCAAGTAAACATTATACAGCTTCAGTGCGCTGTCCCGTATCGAACCATACAACTGCAGAATATTGTCTTGTAAATAGCTATCACCTCGTCCTGCTAAATTCAGCTGCTGTTCAGGCATGTTGGTCCATGTGAAGCTGTACATCTTCAGTGTGCTGTTAGATATTGATGTCTCTTTATGGGGCAATACTGTTAATTCGTCTGAAAGATTGTTTCGAACTGCAGGTGCAATATAGATTCACATGTTAGGGTCTATTTTTAGATCAGTAGCAAAAACAAACATCCATGTTGTAGTGGTTTGTAGTATAAGTTTCATTTCTCTTTGGGGCAGATGAGATTTTTCTCTCCCTGTACACAGAGAAAAAAACTCATCAGAGTCATTAACAGTCTAGAGTGTCTCCCAGTCTTCAGTATTATTCCATAAGTGAAACATTGAGTGTGAAGGATGAAACAGGTGAAATCTACTTTGGCCAAGACTCATAAAAGTGTCCCATCCCTGGGCAATATGGCTTGAGGTCAATCATCCAGCTGTGGTATTGTTGACGATAAATAGCTTTTTTTTTGTTGTTTACATTCTTTTATACTGTATGTGAGGCAGCTTCTGAGGTACGACAGACAATCTGCTTCAGTAACAAAATGATTTTTACGCAGAGCTTTTAAAACTGCAAGGACATTTTCAAAAGACCAAGTCTTTTTGGGTTTCGTCAGCTGTGGTCCAGGTCTATAAGTAGGGTTAGAACCTGCTCAAATGCAGCTGTGGGCTTAATCTCTAGGTGTATTTAGAATGTGCTGAGGTTGTTCAGCTGTAGACCTGGTCTGTAGGTGTATTTAGAACTAGCTTCAGCTGTAGGCCTAGTCTCTAGGTGACTTTAGAACCTGCTAAAGTTCTACTGGTTTCTAGTTGTATTTAGAACCTGCTGATATTCTTTAGTTGTGGGTCTGCTTTCAACATGAACATAGATCCTGCTGAGGATCTTCAGGCTCCTCTGTTTTCATTCCAAGTTACTTCCTATACAGGAAATCCCATTTCCAGCCCTCAGCTGTTGGCCTAACTTCCCTCCGTGCCGTCATTGTGAGCGCAGCTGGCAGGCAAACGGCAATCAGTGCAGAGCTCTGGCCTGTCACTTACTCAGAGTGACTCCCAAGTTAGCCTGTGATAACAGGCCATCATCTCATAGAGACTCTACTGTACATACTACATAACATAATCACTTTCAGATAGAACTCACTCTGTACATAAACTAGGAGCTGATGATAACGATTATGACAATAATAATGCTAATAATATTTTGTTTGTAATTTTCCAAGACATGGTACTTAGGTGAAATGCTGTATCCCTGGATTGGCTGGCTAATCCGTTAAGCAGTTACCTGTCAGGTGTTATGGAGTTGCTTCTCAGGTGTCCTGGAGTGTTGGGTAATCTGTCTGTCGGAGGTAAAATGGGGTGAGAGACACCGTCCACCCACATCGTAAAACTTTCGCTCCCGTTAGCCCTAGCATGGTATACGCGCTGGCACTTGGTATTGGCTGACACCCGTGCGACTCTGTTCTGCTCTGTCCCCTCTGTGTTGTTGGCACTTTATGCGTCCGAACGTTGTGCATACACTCATTTCTGCATGCAATGCTGCAAACACCTTCAGGATGAATGTCAATGTATCGTTTCATGTAAATGCTTCTCACGTGTAGCCTAAATTTACTATTTTTCTTCCTGCATTCGTTGTCTTAAAAGCTTTTCTTGTTACCTCTCAATCAGTCTGCATTTGAGTGGGTAGGTTGATTAATAAGGACTGAGGATTAGATGCCCTGAATTCTCACCCAGAGGGGCGGAGCCAAGCCCAGGTGACTTTGCCGACCTGACCAGCTAAATGTTGACTATATTCACTGCCACTCTATAACGGTTAATATAGATGCCCGTATGTGAAACATGTCTGTAAAGAGGGTGATCCTGGAACTTTGAGATCAATTTTGTGTTATATATTTGAAATTCATTATCTCTTGACTGTCTTATTTTTTTATTATATTTTCTGACGTGGTTTCTTGTTTTCATGTACAGGGTTAGTCGCTGTCAAAATGTAATTCCACATGTTGCGGTTTATGTTCATGTAAATAAATTGACATTTGAAAATATTTTCCTGCTGGTCATATTTTTTGTTTATAGGGCGGCCACATTTATTTCTGTGTGGAAAACACTGGATGCAACTATAAAATATGCGGCGAGAAAATGATGGTGAAATGTTACACTGAACAGGAGCCTTGACCATGAGAATCCAGAATTGGGTAAAATCCAAGATAGCAGCAACTGCTGAAATGTGAAAGGAGGCATGCGGGCGATGAATGTACCACACGTTTTTTTGTTTTGTATCTCAAATTGAATAGGTCATACGTATTGCATTGTAACAAACAGGTGATGCTAAAGCATCTTGTTATGTCAGTGCCAAAGGTTCATTCTTCCAAGGAGTTCGCAAGTTTGGCACTGGAGCTGAGACACCTGGTTCCGGGTCATACCATCCAGCGTCAGGAGCAGAGGGTGTCCAGATGGTCTTAGGCCCAGAACTGGAGTCATTGTTATGAGATCAGATAAGGGCAGGAGGAAATCCAGGCTGCTGGAGGTCATGCGAATGTCCCTGGGACTGGACTGCCAGCGGAAACGCCCCCTGTGCGGAAACACTCCCTTGGAGTACCGCACGGCTTTCGTACATGTCCAAATGGGCCGGTACTGGGTCTGATGTCACGCTGTTGTGTTTCTTCCTGCTCCACACGTCATTGGATGACGCAACACTGCCCCCCACCTGTCTTGTAAATAAACATCAGCACGGTTCCTGGTAAGTGATTGGGGATCAGTGCTGGCTAGTTGGTAGATGGGTAGGTTAGTGTCCTTACCGTGTGTTTCCATCTCGTGATTTGCACGTTTGCACAGCCCACCAGAGGTGCTGACTGCAGTCTTCCTTTTTTTGTTGTCCTGATGTTCCCCCGGGCTTAAGGCTGACCCAAACTCCCAGTGATCTTACCTGAACGGCCTGCCAGCAGTTTGCATTCTGGTGACTGAAATCTCTCCTAAAAACCTTCCTGTTCTCCGTAGCCCTTTGCTTCCCTCCACTCTTATCCCTCCATGCCCCCCCCCCCC
>JAODJU010000001.1:21696127-21706257 GCA_026776725.1 Gnathonemus echidnorhynchus
AAATGTCGTTGTGTTTTTTGAAATGTTGTTGTGTTTTCTGAAATGTTGTTGTGTTTTGCACTTCAGGGCCACCGTAACTGAGGTACCAGTATAATTAATTCCCAATCAAATGGTAAGGTGACCTACTGTCGAAATAATATCGAAATAATGAAGGCATTTATCTGGTGTGTGTGTGTGGATGTGTACATGCTTTTCAGCCATTTCCTTGCTTCATGTCCATTTCTCCATTAAAGAAAATAGGCTTGCCCTGTCCTCCAATCATGCACAAGTAAACATATGTTTATTTTATGCTTGAGCCCATTTAAGAAAATAAACTCCATATTTCACTAGGGCCTAATATATGAACGATTCAGAGAAACTGGAGTACAGAATTTAAACAGCAAATGACAGTGATGGGTTTCGTTTGTTGCTTCCAGTTGTTTGAATATTAATTACAATGTCTTTCTGGGCGTTCTGATGCCCAAGGTAAGATTCTCCTGAACTGAATCATTAACATCACAAATTGTTTATATGTTTGAATGTTTCCATCATTATGAGTCTGAATCACTCTATGACAGGTGCTTGAAGGATTTGTGACAGATGTCGGGATTTCCTCATTTAAAACTTCATCAGACAGTGATCTAAGGAGTGCAGCCTTTTCTACAATCACCTGCACTTGAACCAGGGACTTGGTTTAAGTGAGATTGTGCTGGCTGAGGACCAGGCAGCAGAACCGGCCCCCGCAGCCAATACCCTCTCAAATCCAGCTTAATACCATTGTGTTTCTGCTGAAAATCCTCCTGCTGCTTTCCTAATGAACTTTATTACTGCCAGAAGGACCCCAGAACTGCAGGATTGGCATTATAACTGTAAGGTTTGCAAGTGATCTCAGTCTCACTGTTGTCTTACTTGTAGTTTTGAAGCATTTGTATTGTTCACTTTAATTCAGCCACCGTCCATCCATCCATCCATCCATCCATCCATCCATCCATCCATCCATCCATCCTCCAGCCACTTACCCTGCTCAGCGTGATGAGGGAGCCTGGTCCTCATCCTAGGCAGTATTGGGCTGGGATTCCCCTCAGACCGGATGCCAGCCCAACCACAGGCTACGTAGGCACTCGCACAAACAGTCATATATGATGCCATATATGCTTCAGACATGTCAGTTAGCCTAACTGCATTATACAAAATGCTCATGTTGTATGAGAAACTGCAGGACAGTAATACTGATGTCACATGGGACATTCCTGTGCAGCACTGAGATTTTGGTGTCATATGTGAAACTACAGGACAGGAATATTGAAATCTTGGGAAATCGTAGGATAGTAATACTGATTTCATGGGAAATTGCAAGAAAGCATTGTTAACACCCTGTGTAAGACTGCAGGACAGCAATGCTGACATCCTGACCAGCAGGACAGTGTTAGTAACACACCTCAGTGCTAACTGCCCCTGCTAGACAGCTGTGCTGCCCCTGCAAACACCTTGTTTTTCTCAGCTCCCCATGCGTCGGTTCCGGGAGCGACTTGACCTGGCATGGAGGGAAACAAGCTCATTTCCTTAACCCTCTGTTAATTAACGCTCATTGTGTCTGAGTGGAGGATGAATGCATTATCAAGGAGCCACAGGCTAGGCAGTGATGAAAACCTAGCCGCCGCAGTCCAAACAGAGAGCACTTCTTTGCTGGTATTCTGCACTTTGCGATGGGCGCTTGAGGTTCCTGTTTTGGCGCCTGCAAGCCTTTGTAAATCTTTAGCGTTAATGTATACAACGTCAGACCTCTCAAGTGTGTAGCCCATCCATGTAGCGTGAGTTAATGCAGCCCCTGCTTGTTGAGTTAGTGACTGTGTGTTAGTGAATGTAGCCTCTGATTATTCTTCCACATTAAAAACAGCCTCTTATTGTGGAAAAAGCAACTTCCCTTCATCAAGACTTTGAGTAAATGTGACCTGTCCCTGCTGCGTGTAAATGCCCCTTCTCCTTGTTCTGTGTTTGTGTGTGTATGGCTAAATATAGCCTCTCCTAGTGGTGTGTGTGAGCATGCAAACAATTGTTTGCACAGAAAGGGGCCCCGTGGGTGAGAAACTACAAAGATTTGCGCTGGCCTTTAATCGAAGTAATAAATAGCTGAAGTACAGCTGCCCAACAAAGACCTCTGGCTGAGTCATGCATAGGTAGGCCCCCCAGCGGAGGAAAACCAGAGCCAAGCTGGTCGTCACGACAACCAAAGGTCGGACAGCTGGGACAAAATGGCATGCTAGGCTAGAAATACTTATGCGTGAAAAAAAAGTCTGAAAAACAGGCAACAGGATATTAAAGCAGTGAGTGTTTTTATCAATGGCAGAAAAAAAACTGTTGCAACTGGCTTCATTGCAGCCATCAGTCTGTCAAACATTTGTTGTGGTGTGTCTGGACACAAACATCATTCTTTCAAATGCTTCCCGTAATTGGTCTGGTTGCAACTATTAGTCTGTCAAATGCTCATTGAGATCGCTCTCGCAAGAAGCTGCAGTTCATGAACAGCACCCTTGCTAGACAGCAGATGGCACAGTTGTTGAAGATTTTTACCCATTGATAAAACTGCTTCAGGCTGAAATCCCACTAGAGGCTACTTATCCTGAACTGTGTTACTTAATATAGTGCATTTCATGAGATTGCTCTATATTTGCAACATTTTTTCCACAAAAAATCAAAAACTGGAAAACAAAAATTGTAAATATTTGCAAAACCAATATTCATATTATGTATTAAAACTACATATTAGACTACATTTGGAACAGAGAAATTTCGATGAGAAAGGACAGTGGAAAGAAGTCATCATGATTCCTTATCCTTCTGCTGGATATTTCACTGGAAAAACAGATCAGTGTCAATTTCCTGGGCGAATTGTCTTATTTTTGACATAAGAAATCCTAAGTCGACTTGACCGGCAAAATTTGCAATAGCAATGGTAATATTGCATTTGGGTTTTGTGTTTAAGCTCAGGTGCACTGCTTGTGCAGTACAGGGTCGGGGTGAGCCAGGGTTAGGATGCATTGAGCATGAGGCAGCGGACACCTGAGATGGGATGCCGGTCCATCCCAGAGTGCAAAGTAAGCAGATAGTAAATCTACTGTTGTTTAGGCTTCTGCATGCATACTACAGTTATATGTGCTATTCTGGGTACCTCATCAGCTAAATATAACACTTTGGAATTAGTGACGTTTCCTCAGGCCACTGATACAGGAAGAAAGTCAGCGTTGTTGTTTGTATTTGAGGCAACTCTGTCACAATCCCGCATCCACACTCAGTGCTATATAAATAGACCTCACTATACAGGAAGTCACAGATAACGTTGCTTCTGTGTAGCACATATACATATGCTTCAAAGTACAGGACACTGCTACTGTCACCTGCGTGAGGTGTCTTCATTGCACAGTCAGACCTGCACCCAGCCACACTTATCACGTCTCCTGAGCAGCAAACCCGCGTTGTGTATGAGGGTGCTGTGCGATCCCTAATGGAGAGCTGGACGTCGGTCACGGGAATGCTGGGCCCTCTTCTCCTTTTCCGACTCTGGTTTAATGGTCATCCCATATAAAACGGGTAATATTTTAACCAGCTGAGGAGTAATAATGACCAGTCTCAGACTCAAACTGGACCAGACCAACCACAGGCGAACTTAACAGTTCTGCTCGTCAGAGCAGAGTAAGTTATTGGGTCTGGTTTGAATGGCAAGGGTGTTTATTTTATAAAACTATTTATATTTATTACAGTTATGTTAATAAAAGTAAAACAAGACAGGTTTCTTTTGACATAAAATTTTGACGAGTCTTCGTAATAAACTGTACAAGTCACTTGGTTCGCTAGGCTGCCAGAAGTAGCGCAAGAAAAAACGGTGGAAAAAAAATCTATCTAAAGCAAAACACTTCACAGGACCCATTTCTATCAGTATGGGCTGACCTTGTCTTGACAAACAATTGAAAAGAAAACATGAGCAGACTCATTGTCTCGCTGTGTCCCAGCAGACGTTTCCTGTGAGAGGAAGCGTGTGTGGCCGTGAACGGGACGCCAGTGCTCTGCCTCTCTGCATACCCGGCTGCGTGTCTAAGGTCTCGTGAAAACGTGCAGTGCTAGACCTTTGTTTCTCCTTGTAAAATATATTATCCATTTTTAAAAACAAAAAAAAAATAATTCACATATCCACATCTCAGGAGGAGACAGCGATTGTGCTCGAAGAAGCTAATTTGTTGCTGAGAAATATGATGATTCAACGAGATGCATGATTTAACTCTACTGACTCATCTGTTGTTTTAGCGTCTCAGATTTGGTCTGTGTCAAAATTAAGTTTGATGGGTCGATTGTCAAGACGTGTTGACCACTTGAAAAAACTCATGAAAGCATTTTCTGTACTGTGACAGACCGCAGTCCACCTCTTGATTAAAAGTCAGGGGTCATGTCTATAGTCTAAATGATGTAGGACATGGTGGCTTGTCTGTAGAGCAGAAGGTCCTGGTCAGTTGCTACACCGGTGGAGCACTGTATCGCACTTCTGTGGTGAACTTCACACAGGCCCTCAAAGGGGCCTTGGCCTGGCCTTGGGTCTTTAAGATGATCTCCTCGTTGGCATATATAGGCGCATCCGCATCATCTGAGTGGTAGCCCGACTGGTAACCGCTGGTAGGATTGGAAGACTCTGAGCCCAAAGACTCCTTGCTTTTGCAGCGTATGAGAGGACTGTGGAAAAAAATGAATCAATCAATCAATGATCATATAACAATAAGGACAGGAGTATTAACCAATCAGAATAAAGGTATTATCACGTCTGCTAATGTACGTGCTATCACATTTTCAAGGTGTCCCTGGTGAGCACCCTATCATTGGTGGAGTACTTACTAGTTAATTCCTCTTGTATTTTACAGGTAATATCTATGGAAAAGGACTTAAGTGTTATTTCTCCTAGGGGACATTTTAAAATGAAATTTTATTAGAATATTTACAAGGCTACTCCAGCGGGAGAGTATTTTGTAGGACGTATCTTGTAGTTTAAATACTATTGTAAAGGCTGTCTTTCTGGTAGAATCCATATTATGATCAGATATTACTATGACACACCCTTCAAGGACGCTACTTCAGATTGAGGGACTTAGGTTAATCTCCTGGTAATGATGGTCATTGTCACTGCAGAGGGGTAATGTTGAGGCTGGGATGATTACCTGAAGGTTGGTGTCTGGGACGCAGGGTGGTCCAGGCTCTTGGCGTCCTCAGGAGACAGGCCCATTCCAGTGTCTAACTGAGCATTCTGGAAGCAAATGCCCCACACAAACTTATCAAAATGCTTACTGTGATGTCTCTGTCAATGCATGGCTGAATGACAATTAAGGTTTTCACAAAATGAAAAATGTAAGGTGGAACAACCAAAAACATTTTTTCATTTATCTTAATGACTTTAAAACTTCATTGTTTCGCGATATTTATGAGTTTAAAGGTTTGTAGCATAGAATTATGTGTAATTAATATATCTTTTTAATTACTTAAATACCAATTTTAATATATGTCTCACTCTACTCATTTAGAGTAAGTAGTACCACCTGAGGTTTTTGGACACTGAAATGCAAAAATGACGAAACTGTATTTTATTTGAATGCATTGAAAATATTTGCACTAAAGAGGTATTATGCAATAATGTTAGACATGCTATGTATTTATCAAAGGATTAAAAAAATGACTGACACAAAAATAAGCATGTCATTTACCCACATAATACTAAAGAGAAATAATTAATATAGATGAATATAAAGTCATTTTAAACGTAGATACAAGAAGTCTATATTTGCATGGTAAACATGGTTCTTTACTGTGAGTGGGTCTCTGTAGAAAGAAGGTGAAGCCACCAACCCTGCTGCTAAAGTGGGTGGGAGGCCAGTGGCCAGACGGAGGGCAAGGCCGCGTTCTCACCGTAATCACACTCTGCTCCAGCGGCACTGCCTCAAAGGTCCCCCTGCTGATTGGCTGGCTGCACCTGTCACTCTTCTGGGAGAACCTGAAATGTGTTTCCCTGAACGGGAAGGTTCCAGTGGACCAAGCACCACAGTCATTCACAACAGCACAGTGTGTCTCAGGTGTGATCATATTTTATATTATAATAGAGTGATATTCTGTATTATTATTATTGCAGTCAAATAGCACCAAAGCTCAGACCACAGTATCTTACTGTCATACTCATTACCAAGGGAAGTGAGCACTGTCACCAGCAGGGGGTGGTATACCTGAAGTAGGGTGCATTGTCGTAGTGATTCAGGGATTCACCCGGCTGTAGCTCACGGGGTTGAGGGGGAACAGGCAGCAATGCTCCAGATGTCCCCTCCAGTCGGCCGGGGGTCACGGGGATGTAGTCCTTCCCATCCTGCAGCAAGGCATCATGCCCATGTCCAGCATTACTCCGACATTACTCAGGTGGTACTCAGCGATTACTCAGGCATCAAGTGTCACGCAGACAATAGGCACTGATATATACAGACAGTTCCTGAAAAATACGCTCACAGGAAACTATGTAAAATGCCAGACATCTACGTACAGCCACATGGCGCAGGTCACTGGAGGTCAGAGCTTGGCACATTACCTGCTTGGCGCTAGCCTGCAGCAGGTCCCCAAAGTGCTGCACCAGCTCGGGAAACGTCGGCCGCTCCTTGGCTTGGTCCAGCCAGCAGCCCAGCATGATCTGATATCTGGGAAAACATGCAAATGCAAATGAAATACATGAATATTTATATGGCTTGGTGTTTACAAGGGCCGTCCATCTGGGGTGACGTTCATGGTGACATTGTTCATGAAGTAACACAGGAGAGCTGTGCTGCACACTCACATGTCAGGGCCGGCATATTCGGGGGCTCTCATTCGCGTCCCATCCTTCAGCCGCTGGCAGAAAGCCTCGTCGATGGGCACACCAGGGTACGGCGACGCTCCTATGGGTGGGCAGAAGGACACAGATTCGGACTGGTCAGAGAGGTGGCAATACGTTTGTCACATGGGTCAGTGTTCAGGACACAAAAAAATGCCGCTGGAAGGATTATAGGTTTTGGAAGTGAGAGCTCACCCAGGGAGAAGATCTCCCAGAGCAGGACTCCAAAAGACCAGACGTCACTCTGTGTGGTGTAGACTCGGTCGAAGATGGTTTCTGGGGCCATCCACTTCAGAGGGAGCCGTGCCTTTAACAGCAAAGAAAGTGTCACTCAGAAATAAAATGGATTTAGCAGAAACAAATGTAAGGGATGACAAATGGACCGTAAGAGACTCACGTCTCCCTTCCTGACGTAGTCGGGGTCTTTGTAGACGTCCCGCGCCAGGCCGAAGTCGCAGATCTTCACCACGTTGTTTTCTGAGAGCAGGATGTTCCGTGCAGCCAGGTCTCGGTGGATGCACTGTCAGCACACATTCCCAAGCCCTCAGTCAGGCAGCATGCCGCTGAGCCCAGCTCAGTCAGCCTCACGGGCTATAGGGACAGTGCTATACACAGAGCTCAGCTATAGGGACGCAGCCGGCCACAAAGCCCTGCCTGTGGCCACATGAGGAGCAGCTGCTCAGACCACACTGCTCTTCAGCATATTTATTAAATAACAGCTGAGAGAACGTCGTCTGACCTCAGTTAATGTGAAGAACTTCCCACTATAGCCCTAGGAACGTTATTCCAATCTCCTGCCTTCCTATCCCTTACATACATGTGTCTGGGAGAGGTCTTATTAGGACAGCCAGAGCACCTGTACTGTTCATCCCTAAGGTCCCTAGCTTAATTCCTTGTTTATTCATACTGTATGATGAGTTTAATGTTCCAAGTCTTTTTTTCCAAGTCCCACTAAATAAAACTTTTGCTCCCTGTTCTGCCTCCACCTCACACAGGACAAGTTAACAACTTCAGAAATGTAAGGATAACAGAAGTCAGGCTCATTTTTTTGTTGTTGTTGTTGCTAAGTCTTGTCATGTGACAGTAAATGCTTACCTTGCGAGATGACAGGAACTCCATGCCTTTGGCTACCTGAAAACTGTAGCTGATGAGGTCCTCCGTGGTTAAGTGGGACCTGTTCACATCTCCCCTACCTGGGGCACACAGTTAAGGCATTTCCTTGAGAACATTCATACCTCTTAGTGGCTGCTGGACAGATGGAAGTGTGGAATGTTTTTGTGTTATAAGTTTTGTGTGTGTGTGTATTTGTAACTGCATTTCAATTCATGGGGATTATTGTGATCTAATCATAAGACAGTGGATGGGCTCTGGGATTAACGATTAATGATTTTGGAATTAACTGAACATCTGAGCTGCACAGCAGTCTTTGTTAGTTTGTTGTGGTTGTACCTATATAGTGGGGTTGTGTGAGTGCACCTAGTGACCTGCATATGTTTTATTGGTACACATTCTTTGTAATGCCTTCCTTTGACCTGTGTGCAACCTTGAGTAAAGATTGATTAGAATAGTTGGGGCTGCAGTTGGTTCCCATGCTCTGTACATTCTAAAGAACCCATAGTATCCATCCTGTCTGGGGGTCCAATGGTTTTATGAATTTAATGATTGGTTTAAAAATGGCCTATTGTCTCTATATCCCTTTTTGGTGTGTTCAGCTCATGTGGAATTTAAGGTGACCAGAACCGGATCTTACTGGTTAAAGAAAAAGGTGGTGGCAGCAAAAACAGATTTTCGTGTCACATCACAATATGATGGTCCAGAGGTGCATAAAAGCCTGTCGATATATATGCAGGTATATGTGCACTACACAGTTGTGGTCGTCCACTTCTGTCTGCTGACACTTGGAGCTCTTACCCTCTTCCCCTTGGTGACAGACTATCACATCATTCTGGTAGGCGCTGTAGACAGCCCTCCCCCTGGGGGGGTCCATGCCAAAACCCAGGTCTCCCCTGGTCAAGTCCTCGTCCGCAGGGGACCTCAGAGGCTTTCTCTGCCGAGCAAGAAAAACAGGATGTGATAACACGTATCACACATGAGTTTCCATATTACTACAGGCTCTGAGTATTGCTGTAACAAAGAACATACATTTTAAAGTATAATTTACTTTTATAAAAGTAATAGTCTAATTTGAGAGAATGTGCCAGGTCTGGATTTAAACAGTGTGCAGTAGTATCTGAAAGAGTAGAAATTGTAATCAGTCACTTTGATGATAGAGCCAAATGTCCATTCATAGGGCCAAATGTCAGGTGTCCATTTCCAAGTCCAGGGACACTCTCATTTACCTTGAAGGGGATGAACACAGAGCGTTTGCTCTTTAAGTAGCTGGAGAGGTTGCCGTATTTGCAGTACTCCACAATGACCATTAGGGGGCCTGTGGAAAGAGGTGCACAGGTGACATACAGAAGTTCGTGATGCTTAATCTCCACAATGAAACCCAATGAAAGATGGACACCTGTCTTTTCTTGCAGTTATTGACTGGACACATGTACAGGGGAGATCAGTGGAGGAACACTTACCGCCTGGTTTTGTGCAGGCTCCTAACAGGTTGACCACATTGAGATGATGGCCGATGTGGATCAGGATCTTTAGCTCTGACATCAGAGCCCGGTATTCACTGGAGGTGGCACCCTCTATAGTATAGGAGCTATTTCAATCATCATGTTCATCAGGATGAAAAGACTGGTCCTGCATAACTGTCATGCTCCTGTATAATCACTATGTCCGCTCATTTTGTAACCAACATCCTTGTTAGGAAGAAAGATCAGTGACTAGGAAATGGGTACCGGAGAGCCGGGTAAAGAGGGACGTACCCTTGAGCATCTTCACAGCCACCGTGGTGCAGGTGGCGGCCTTTTCAATACCAAAAGCAGCAGCCTCCACTACCTGGCCGAATGCCCCTCGCCCCAGAGGCTCTCCTGGAAATCAGTCAGGCAACAGTGAACGTGCTGGTCCCTGAAGGGGAGCTGCTGTGTTGTACCTTTTGAGCAAGATGCCCTCTCTGAACTGATACAATAAAAATCTGAGTTTAAAATTCTAAGCCACTAGCTATCTGGATAAAGATCTAATCTAACAAATCTTCCATTTGTCTTCAGTCAGTACTGAAGGCCATGGCTACAGGTGATGGACATGAGGAAACTAGGGGTGTAACGATATATCGCAGTACGATATTTCGCGATGCTAAAATGTTACGATATGTATCGTAGAGTGTTGG
>JAODJU010000001.1:21706357-21717850 GCA_026776725.1 Gnathonemus echidnorhynchus
AAACCTGCTGTGAGTATGTGCCTTTGTCCCATTTTATCACCTAAAATGTCCAATAAAATCACTATTCTGCAGAGCTCTGTCTCACTCACTCACTTTCTCCTCCAGCAACCAACATTCAGATTCCCGGGGCTGCAGTGAAGCCGAGCGGTGGACTACCGTAATGACACTAATATCTGCTTTCTGAAACCGAATTTTTTCTATTGCGCAAACAGTTCAAGAGTTATGGTAATTAAAAAAAAAAACATTAAAAAAACCTGTCGGAGGTGACAGCTTCGGTTTTTTCAGTGACAGAAAGACATATTCAGTTGTTATTCTGAATACTGAAGGTTTTTTATTAAACCTTGAAATGTGTATTGTATGTACAACAAAGAACGTTATTGAAATTTGTTATTTGAATTTCAGCTTCATTTTTAAATTTTGTTCAAAATATTGTGATACATATCGTATCGTGAACCCAGTATCGAGATATGTACCGTATCGTGACCTGGGCATATCGTTACACCCCTAGAGGAAACATCACTTCTGACTGCATTAAGTTTTTTGCTTTTATTGGATGTCCATTCAGGTGGGCATTCTCACCGAGCTTCAGCCGGTCTCTGGGGAACTCCCATTTGCTGGGGTCATAGGTCAGACGCTCGCACTGCTCCTCCACCGGCATGTCCTCTGAGTCCAGGATGATGGACAGGTAGCCTGTCTTCAGCTCACTATCCCTGGGCTGTGGGGCGACATGTAGGGTACTCGTCACACAGCCCATACATGCCGTTACCCACGGCAAATTCCACAAGCTACCTTATCCTTTCACCCAGCTGGCTATCACCCTGCCGGTGCTCATTAGTGGGAAAGACAAGGGAAGAAAGGAGCTGTTGTTCCGAACACACAATGGCCCCTCAGAGCAGCGGGCGCCTACCCTCTTCCTGTTGCGGACGACAAACACGATGAGCAGCCAGAAGAACATGGCAATGACCACGGATCCAATTGGGACAATCAGCTCCACTGTGGTCTTCTCCTCCACACCTGTGCCGGCCACACACACAGCTTAATGAGGACACAGCTCTGCTAACTGCAGTTAGCTAATACGTAAATCATCCTGCACCCGTTAAAATGACACATGCAGGTAAACTTATAACAACAGCTTTTAGAGCTAAAAAAATAAAACAACTATTATAATGTGTGTTCTAAGAGACCAGCCCCCTGCCCCAAAGGAATCTCACTACGCTCCCTGATTAGCAAGCCTTCCCTGTAGCCGCCATGCCCAGGTGTTGTACGTATCATGTGATCACTCCTGCTGTTGTTGTTCTTGTTGTTGTTTTCAGCTCGTGGGACAGCACAGAGACCTTTGGGAGGTCGCGGCAAAAGGAGGGACCCCATTGTTCGGGCTCTTTGAGAGCCATCGGTCAGTGTTGTGCTTCCCCCATTCCCAGGGAGACACCACCCTTCAGTGACGATGTCGCTTTTGTTTAGCGGCTATTTTTAACCTTGCAGATAAAGGACGGGATCCACATTCTGTCGCAGATGGGGACTTAAAAAAAGTAATACGGCTTAATTAAGTCCACTTCTACATAAATTAACAATGATTTGCCGGTATGAGATATTAGAAAGAAATCAGTAGGTCGTCAGGAATCATAGGGTTCATGTGGTTCACACAGCTGACCATAGGAAGTATGGACCTCTTTCAGGCTATTAGTGGCACTTCCTGTTCCTGTGGGGGCTGGGACTGACCTTCCACCATGAGGCTCGCATGTGAGGCGTCACATCCCTGGGCGTTACAGGCCGTGCACGTATAAAGGCCGCTGTCCTCCTTTTTCACACGCTGGATGGTCAGGGTCTGGTTGCCCTGTGTCAGGATCACACCTGAAGGAATGCAGGGGAAGCTCATGTGAAACAGGGACAAAAGGAGGTTGCTTGAAAGTGCCAAACTACAGCGTGTTGCATGTAATATACTTCACATTAATAAACTGTAATGAAATCAAGGGGGAAAAAAAGAAAAAAATCTAAATGTAAATTTTTCTCTTTACATATAATTGGATGGGTGACACTTCTATCCAAAGTGATTTCAAAATTCACCAATTAATATTGATTGATACTTTACCAGACCAACCAAAGTTAAATACCTTACTTAGGGACCCTGAAACGATTTGAGCAGCAAGCCAAAGAAAGGCCCTAATCATCATGACACCCCATTCCATTATTTGTTGTTTAAATTCTACCAGAAAGCCATCTCACTTCAAATGTACATTTAAACACTTTATTAATGAGAGGAAAATGGTTCAAATCTTGCCCAGGTACCTAAGATTAGTATTGCTTCATTAACATGAGGTTCCTCTATTATTGATAATTAATAGCAATATGGTAACTGATTTATGTAACACTGATGTTGTAAGAATTCCACAGGCTCCTCACCTGAACCCTGCACCAGTGTCTGGTTGTTCTTGGTCCACACTATGGTCGGCATGGGTGTTCCGGTGACTTGGCATGTCAGTGACGCTGTATCGCTCGCATTCACCCTCTGCTCACTTGGGCCCACCATTATTTTAGAAGCTTGTAGGGCTGCCAGTGAGAAAGCAGGCGGTTTCCATGAGCTCCAGGACTGACGGACGGAGCGTGTCCGTTTTTCACATGCTAAAGAGCTGCTCCCCGGAGACCGACTGCTTCCCCATTCTGTTCAGTCAACTATCTGACTGTATGGAGGATCATAGGGCAGTTATTCAGTACAGAAATAACATGAAGTAACTAACCTTGCTAATGTTGTTCTTCAATTAGTCTCTGAATTAGAGAGCAACTTCAACACAGTGGACAAAGAGGTAAGGGAATGGACTCTATTGGTCTGATAATTTATCGCGATCAGTTGCAATTGTGTCCATGATAAGTATTTCAGAGTTATCGCAAGAATCGCAATAAAGCACTATTTAACACCATTATTACAATGACAGAACAAACCAGTGTGTGTTGGGACACTGCAATAGTACTACAACAAAGCAGACTGCTTTTAAACAAAGGAGTTTCAGCCTGCATAACGTATCAGCGCTGTCTGTATATCTCACTTCTTTGTCAGTTATCTGTCTCAGTGAACCTCAACTTAGATCTTGAAATAAAAACTTAATTCTTAATTCTTTTCTAACCAGTTAGCTAACTAAAATATTGTCAGACTGCTAAAATATTGTTGTACTGCCAAAAATATTAAACTTGACTCACACAGTAAACAACACACGGTCTATAGTGTGGTTGGTTACACCGTCAAACAAGCAGAGTGTGCATGGCTGATAAGGAAATATTGGTTCCAAAAAAAAAGTTCTACTTTGATTGTGTGGAAAAAAAAAAAAAATTAAAAAGCACTTCTGCTATATGAGGTCAGTTTCTTTCATATGTATAGTATTTTGGCGATATTGCCCACCCCTAATGTGATCCAAGCACCGTACCTTTAAGAGTCAGCACCCTCGCCAGGCAAGTCTTCTCCTTGGTCTTGATGTTCACTACCTGGCAGACATAAAGGCCTTGATGGTGTTGAGACACGTTGGGGAAGCGCAGTTCCAGGGTGACATTAGTACCTTCTAGATCAGACAGAACTGCCTGGGACAGGGGCCGGGGCGGCAAAGCCAGGGTACGGCAAGACTGTGCCGGAAGGAGCGGCTTGGTAAGGGTCATGTTTCTGCCCAGCCAGAACCAGCGTAGGTTTCCATAGATCAGCTTGTCTGCCTTGCACCTCAGAGCCACGTTGTCGTGTTCGATAGGTTCCGAGGAGGGCAGCATGTCTAGTGCCAAACCTCCTGCATCCACACAGACACAGAGAACTGTGTAAATGAAGACATGTCTGATATCCTAATGAAGCAAAGTCTTTACACAGGGAAGGGTTAGGGGTCAAACTGCCAAACCTAGAGATGGACGGTGGTAGTGCTATGCACTATGCACAATGCACTATGCACTGTGCACTGTGCACTATGCACTATGCACTGTGCACTATGCACTGTGCACTATGCCACTGTGCCACCACTAACTGTAAAACACGTATGTCATATTTAAATGCTTTGTAATTAATAACACGGATAACAGACAACAAAAATAAGAGAAGAGAATGAACATTACTTAAGACAGTATACATTTAAGATGTTTGCTGTTGTTGGTAAATTGCATGTTACATTGCTCTTATTTTCTTGCTATTTTATAAAGTAGAATTATGGTTTGTGTAGTTTACACAGGCATTATAAACTCAAGGGCAAAAGGCCACAATTCAAATCACAATTACTCTGATGCGAAGCGAGTTCCTAGCTTCCTTAGTTAAGCTGACACAGGACACCCGTTTATGGAAGAATCACTCACGAGTCACGTGGAAGAAGATGACCCGTTGGTCACGGCCGACTTTGTTTGAGGCCTCACAGCGGTACAGAGCGTGTACCTCTGCCCTCTGGATCCTCAGAGAGCTGATAGTCTGCCACATAAAGAAAGGCTCCATTATTTTAATTAAATAGGCCGGCTTATTCTAAGCAACTCAGCTGTTTAATTTTGCATACAACTGAATATTCCCATAAATCCAAATATGCGTACAACCACTCATTTAGCGACTACCTTGATTAGAGACTGTTTGCAAATAAAACGGTACTAAAACGTAAAATGTCCGACCAATGTGCACATTTAGAACCAAAATTTATACACCTGACAACAATGCATGTTGGAGTAAGAGAGAATTAGAATGTAAAACGTGCTGTTAAAAATGGCCACTTCGTGAAGCATTACAGAATTTGAGTATGGAAGGCTGAAGTAAAGTCAGAAGCACAGTCCAGGTCACACCCAAGCTACCATGACTTTCTGATAGCAACCATTTTGCTTACCGAGCTGGTCATTCGAATAGAACTCGGTCGTGGTATAAATGGATGGACGTACAGAGCTAAACTTACTTAATCTCCAAGGAGAAATGAAATATATGTACTAGGCACAAACAGTCCTGACCCCTGCAAAATGGTGACCTCATATAGCCCTAATCTCTGTACACATACTGATCTCTCGCTGCCTTTACTGCGTTAGTAAAGCAATTACCATCTCCATGCTGATTATATCAGCATATGGCCCACCTTCCTATCCTGACCACATATAACCCAGCCTAATAGAAGGTAAATGTAAGGCGATAAAAGCTGTTTCACACAGCTCTGACTTTCCAATAGCCCTGACTTCTACATATGCTGAGCGCAGAGGCCCTAACCAAGGCTTCGTTAGCAGTTAGTGCTGGTAGGACCTGCCTTGTTGAACTGGTCAGTAATGGTGTTTGGGCTCTCAGTGGGATTCTGGCCCGTGTTGTTTGTGATGTCCCTCCATTTGTTACACGATGACCTCCAGCCTTCTGACCTGGAAATTATAGTCAGAGGATTCAAATCAGTCCCTGCACACATACAGCAACACGCACACTGAAACAGAGCTTAAAATACAGCTACATACCTTGAAAAATATACACATACACAGACATATCTGCATGCATACGTATAGTTACATATTACACACACACAGAAGCATTCAGAACAATTCAGTCCTAATTATAGTACAGGTCAGGATATTTTGGTCAGTATAACAGAATGTACTTCCAGCTGAGCTGGGTGGGGACTAAGAGAATGCACGCTTACATGCACGCGCAATAACACACGCACACACATACACGGAGGTGGGGGGGGGGTCCAAGCACAAACAAATGGGGGCGTTGGTCCTCAGGAAAATGGCTACAGTCTAAAGGTGCCGTTTCTCATAAACGATGCAGTATTACCTGCTTCAGCCTAACACAATGGCTTCTGCAGGCCAGGGGGGAAATATGGGCAGCAGAGAGAATGCGTGGAGATAAACACTGTGAGAGTGAAGCCCATACAGTGAGAAAGGACCAAGAAACACAAATTCGCTTCCAGGTTACGATCTTGTTTTTGTCTAACTCTTGACTCAAATTAGGCATAATTAAGATTTCACAAGACAACCCTCCATAAAATCTAATTTAGAGTGAGTCTGGAACTAAAAGCAGGGCTATGTATAAAAACCTGTGTTTGGCATTTCTGCTGTAAAACCAACATAACTGTTTTATTTGCTGCATTAAATCTGTGAAAATGACAAAAGAAACATTGTTTAGCTATAGTCTCTCAACATGTGTTCTACTTTTTATTCAGTTATATTTTCAAGAAGTTATTACACTACATTTTTTCATCATTATTATCATTTCATTATACCAGCATATAACTAGCAGGTATTTTAATATATTTAGACTAAGTCCACATAACTTTAAACTTAAAAACAGGTTAACAGATTAAATGATAGGCTTGCTACAGGTGGATGCAGGTTTTTTGATCCTTGCCTGTGTTTCATGGGAGTATCTAAAATGACAGACCTCTACTGGCTCACACAAGTGTCAAAGTATTAATACTGCATTATGGCTGTATTCAGAATCGCTCCAAATTCCCTTAATAGTGCACAATATGCTCAAGGTTACCAGCACAGAATATCTTGGAGTATAATGTCCCAAACCACTGTCGTGTTTCAGTAATTCGTCGTCTAGTGTCGTATAGTGAACTACATAAATTCCCCTGCATAGGGAACAGTGAGTGAGTGAGCGCACAGCCTGTGCCCCTGGAGCCTTATGATCATGTGACAGATGACTCACAGGAAGTTGTGAGGGCAATCCTCTTGGGGCATCCACTGCCAGGAGAAGCGCACAGGAGAGGGGTGTCCGCGAGCGGTACAGCGCAGGATGGGGCTGCTCCCATATATATGGATGTCATTGTCCTCAGCGACCTCTTTCTCATATATCTGAGGTGGCACTGGGGGTGGGGGGGAGTATATGACAGTAATGCTAAGTTACAGAGAAGGACGCACGTCATGCTCTCATGAAGAGAGAGAAGTAAAAGAGCAGTAAAGTAGAACAAAGATACCTGATAGAAAACCACAATACCCAGATAAAACATGCAAACTCCACAAAGACAGAGCAGAGACAGATTTTTAACCCTTAACCCTGGAGATGTGAAGGAACACAGCTACCCATTAAGCCACCATGCTACCGATGAGAAATTTTTGAACAATTATAAAACATAGCAATAGAAGCAGTCATCAGTGACCAGAATAGACACAGAGAGGAAGTATCAAAAACTAGCAGCTGGGTAGTGGCAGAGGTTATAAGTACCATTAACTTGCAGCTGGATAGTGACAGAGGTTATAAGTACCATTAACTAGCAGCTGGATAGTGACAGAGGTTATAAGTACCATTAACTAGCAGTTGGATAGTGACAGAGGTTTTAAGTACCATTAACTAGCAGCTGGATAGTGACAGAGGTTATAAGTACCATTAACTTGCAGCTGGATAGTGACAGAGGTTATAAGTACCATTAACTTGCAGCTGGATTGTACGTTCCTCCTTAGCTGCAAGGTTCCTCAGAATGACTGTGTAGTTGCCAGCATCTCTCTCAGCTACATCAGAAATGATGAGGGCGTCTTTTTCCTGGCGCATCCTGTACTTCATCTCATCCTTTAAGGCAGGTTGGCCGTTCTTAAGCCTGACAGGAATCAGAAAGTGGGATGAAGCAAGTCAGGTATATGCACAGCATATAAGCACTACTACACATTAACTGACTCACACACACAAATAAATACACACCACTTACAAACACACATGCACAAGACACATGCTTCTCACCAGATCACATTTGGAGGGGGGTAGGCATCATATTTCACGGGGATCTTCACTAGCCTCTCCCCTACGGTGGCCTCAATGGCGGATGGTCCATCATCACTGAGCACAATGAAGGGCTTCTCTAAACATGGTAAGGACATATCAACCATGCAGTGTCATGTTACTGAACTTCCTTACCCTCAAAGAGGTAAGATCTGCAACTTGGGCCAACAGACACACAGATTGCGTCACCAGCAGTATCTTTACGGTGAATAATTTTTAAGTTGTCTAGCAGAAGTTTCTGTGGAAACCAACTTATAACCTGCATTTTGCCATACATCCATTTTCTTAGTTGCGCATAAACAAAGATAACAAACTACCAGACAAGGGCTCACATGTCACAGAGCAGCAGAGATCGAGGCACTTACCGTAGACCACCACGGAGGCGGTGCTGTTTTTGACCATCTGCCCGCTGTAGGCCGAGCAAGTGTACTGGCCTGTGTGGTTGAGTGTCACGTTTTCCAGGACGAGCATGTTGGACAGCTCCAGGGAGCTCGTCATCCTCTTCTTATGCGGGCGGATTTCTGGTTGGGCAAGGTCCTTCACGGGCAGGAGGCCAGAATAAAGGAGAGTACTTCAGTGATTAAAAAAACTGATGGATTTTTTTAAACTATCTTTTCTGGATAAGCGTGAAGACGGGAGTGACTGGTGTGGCAGGCACTGACCTGGCCTGCCGGGAAGGTCCAGCGGAAGTCAATTCCCACATTTAACTCGGTGTGGGCAGTGCAGTTCAGAACCAGCCGCTCCCCCACAACCAGCCGCTGCTGAGTCGGAGTCAGCATGAGCTGATAAATCATGTACCCTACAAGACAGAAAAAGGCCATCAGAAATCATGTATATATGTCCTGACTAGGAGTCTAACTGTACACAGAATTCATGGTACAGTGGTTTTGGGTTCACGGTTTGGTGCAATTTCGATACAGCAAAGGGAACAGAATCAGTTTTGAAATCTATTGTTAAATATGTTCAACACTATTAGAAGCAGTTGTAAACCAAAGGCAATGTGTATGAAGAACAAAACTTAACAGACACATATTTACATATTTGAAACATAAATATGTAAAGCGAATTAATCAAAAATATTACATCATCCATCCAACAATCATAATGAACTAAATGACATCTAAATCCTGTGTTCTCTACTATTGAGTACGACTGCTTATCTGTAGCGATAAACACATACAACCGCAGTGATTTTTTTATCCCGGTCTGAATTTCCTGGCAAAGCTCCTTAAACGTCACAGGAAGACCATTTCTGCCTTGCTCCAGTTGTACAGACAATTGGATGATCGTCTCAAAAGAGCATGCTGGGTATGTTTCCAGCAATATATCCAAGCTGGGTAGACCAGAGCCCATAGATAGTCTTGGTCCTACCAACTTCTTTCTCCAGTTCTGGATTACTTTTTTGGGAAACCAAAATGTTCCCAATTATGAGTGATTAAGTGATGCACTGAAAGGTACAGGGAGAGTTTATCATTATAGCCTTAGTCCAGACTGTAGATACTGCATACGCAAACTATGTGTCTCTTGTCAGTCTTTATTAATTTCTGAGGACTTTGCTGTATAGATCTTTACTTGCAAGAAAAACGGTACCCAGTATCACTGTAGCTAACATTGAATGTAGGCCTGTATCTGTCTGTGTTTATATGTGTGTTAGTATGTTTATAAAAGTGTTTATCACCATGCACCCATGTCTCTGTGAGTGTTTCTACATACAGAATGTGTGTGTGTGTGTTTACACATGAGCTGTGGCAGATCTCTTACCAACGACAGTTAGTATATAGAGGGAAGACTGGAAGGTTTCATTGTGGATCTGTGTCTGGCAGTAGACCAGGCCAGCCCCGCTGATGAGGTGACTGGGCACAGTGAAGCCTTTTCGACTGTTCCAGAAAACCTCCTTGCCATCTGGAAGCAGCTGTTTCGGAGGGAACTTCTGAAGAGCACAACAGAAGATCAGTTTTTATTTTTTATCACCACACTGAAGCTTAGAATCACGTCCCAGCATCCATTTAGCTCAATTCAAAAGACTGATAATCCGTTACTTGTAAACTCTACACAAGGCATGTGGTACCAGTGAGAATTATATAAGCAATGATTCTGAACAGAAGATAGAGCAGGATATACAGTGGGCAGCTCTGTGTGACGTGCTCAGTGAGGTACTCTTACACTGTTTAGTGGTCTTACCATGTGCAGTGTGACGTTGAGGTTCTCGATGGAGCCCAAGCAGGGAATGACCACACTCTCACCAGTGCGGATGAACACAACATCGATGTTGTGGGTGTTGGGTATTAATGGAACGTTATAGTCTATGACAAGAAGAGATAACAAATGTACTCCATGGTTTCTCTAAAGGTGCAGCCAGAGAGACAGAAAGTCCACAGCTTCTTCTCATTACATTTGCAGACAGCGTCAAACATGTAAATGTCAGCTGATGCATCCCCCAACTCCCCCCCCCCCCACTAATTCATCAGGAGGGGCTAACAAAAGGGTTAAACTCCCTTTACAATGGTAGGAACTGTATTAGAATCTATTTAATCTTTCTTGTAGCCTAAACCTTGTAGAGAATATAGTTATTTGGATAGTGCTGTAGAGCACCTTAAAGATGAACAACCAAGTGCTTTGTGCCACTCGATCGGTCAGCGCTTCCAGTCTCTACGTCTCTGTCTTCATCCAAGTCAAAGACTCTAATCCAACACTTCCACCTGCACTAAATTACATATGTTTACAAGGCATGCTTCTGCTTCACTTGTACCACCTGAACTATATTGTACACTATCTTGTTATTATTTGATTGATTGATTGATTGATTGATTGATTCACTTTTTTTGGAGGGGGGGTATTGTATTAGGAGTTATCAGTATTTTTGTAATGCTGATTGAAAACAAAAATTCCCAGCAATTGGCAAAAATGTGACTGGCTTCATTTGTCTGAATACATTTATTTTCCAAATTATACTGGAATCCCATGAGGAGTGGTATCCTCTGGAAAAAAATTGTCATGTTCAGTTATAATGATTCCACATTAAATGAAAACATTCCTGGTTTCGGTTCTTCACTCTCCCCTAAACTGTTGATGCTAAAAAGCATAAAAGACTACAGGTGTTTCACAAACTAACATAAACATAAATAGAGTGCAAGACAATGATATTGTAAGTGTAGCTAGTTAACCGCTAAATGTGCAACACACAAACATTCTAATTTTGGAAATTGATTACATCCAGATTCATTAAATCAGGCAAACGCTCCATTGCAAGGTATTATTAACCTGAAACATCATAAATGTATTTTTCTCTCTGCTACTCACAGCTGAAAATTTCCCAAAATTAACATTAAAAGTTCATTGAAAATACCTTGTAGTACACCACAGAATAAAAATGCCCTGTAGCCAAATACTCGAAAGTACCCTGTAATAGGCCAGAGAATAAAAATGCCCTGTAGCCAAATACTCGAAAGTAGAATACCCTGTAATAGGCCAGAGAATAAAAATGCCCTGTAGCCAAATACTCAAAAGTAGAATACCCTGTAATAGGCCAGAGAATAAAAATGCCCTGTAGCCAAATACTCGAAAGCAGAATACCCTGTAATAGGCCAGAGAATAAAAATGCCCTGTAGCCAAATACTCGAAAGCAGAATACCCTGTAATACACCACAAAATAAAACTCTCTGTACATAAATACCTTGCTGCACAACACTGAACCAAAAATCTCTCTGCCACAAATGTATGCCATTATAGTCATACACTCACCTAAAGGATTATTAGGAACACCATACTAATACGGTGTTTGACCCCCTTTCGCCTTCAGAACTGCC
>JAODJU010000001.1:21734952-21751921 GCA_026776725.1 Gnathonemus echidnorhynchus
CTGGGTATCCCTCCTGAAGCTGCTACCCCCGCGACCCGAACCCCGGACAAGCGGACGATAATGGATGGATGGATGGAGGTTTCACTCCTTTCTAGGCTGGTTATTTGGTAATAAACTGTGAAAATGTTTTCACCTTCAAACCAAATCACTTGATACTCCGTAAGCACAAGTGAGTGAAAAGCATGTGTGCAGTCCCATAGCAGTAAGGAACCTTCCAGGTTCTTCTATATAATTTCCAGTTAGATGACCATCATATAAGATTTAGCTGTTATTCTTGAGGCATCAGTGTCCTTGTGCCTCTGGCAGCTCCTTCTTATGTGTAATTATTAATAATAATAATAATAATAATAATAATGATGCTTTTTATTTGAGTAATTCTGAGGACGTCCAAAGATCCTCAATAGAACAGGTTGGTCGATTGAAAGGTATGCCGTTCAGTGCAACCTGTCTCGTGTGTGTGCGCGCGCACACGTGTGTGTGTGTGCGTGTACCACCCTGCATTAGATGGCTGTGTGCGCAGATGGGTTTGATTGATGGAAGTGATATTAATGGTGTTCATCACTTCTCCACAGTCCTGTTTGGCTATGCCACCACGGTCATCCCTCGCATCTACACCTACTACGTCTCCACGGCGCTCTTCGCCATCTTCGGTGTGCGCATGTTGCGTGAGGGGCTCAAGATGAGCCCCGACGAGGGCCAGGAGGAGCTGGAGGAGGTGCAGGCTGAGATCAAGAAGAAGGACGAGGAGGTACGCGGACCCTTGAATGCTCCGCACTTCCGTTCACCACATCACATGTGCCTCGCTCTCACCTGACTTCTCTGATTTCGGTCGGCCCCCCCGGCAGCTCCAGCGATCGAAACTGATGAATGGCACGTCGGACGTGGAAGCAGGATCCGGTGTGGTCTTACCCCAGCGGAAGTGGCACAACTTCATTTCCCCCATCTTCATCCAGGCTTTCACCCTCACCTTCCTCGCAGAGTGGGGTGACCGCTCCCAGCTGACCACCATTGTCTTGGCAGCCCGAGAGGTCTGTCTATCTGTCTAGACTGACCGACTAGCACTAATTGCATCAGGCACGTCACGACACCAGAGTGGTAGGTTTTTAACCAACTTTCCCCCCCTTTCAGGACCCCTTCGGCGTTGCAGTGGGCGGGACGTTGGGACACTGGCTGTGCACAGGATTAGCGGTGATTGGTGGAAGGATGATCGCCCAGAAAATCTCTGTCCGAACTGGTAAATATGACTGCTGTCTCTGGAAGCTTTATAGCATAGTGGTCCAGCTTTTTACTGCCAGGCAGAGTTGTACTTAGGATTTGGGGTTAAGCTCCTCCCACAATTGGCAGGTTAACATATGAAACATCTTGTTGTTGAGATGAAATCAATTTACTTTATAAGGGAGTAAACCATACCAGTAAATGAATGGACATTAGGCCAATTAAGCTCAAAGAAAGGAATCGAAAACCAGCTTATCTGCCCTCTAGGTACCATTATGGGGTACTGCACTATCCTTAACATTCCTGCTATGAAAACTCACCTAAGACCCAGTAACAACATTTTATTTATATAAAATAATTGTTTCATTCTCAATGGGGGGACTGACCATTTCACAAGAAGGCATGATTATAAAATACATCATCTGACCTATTTTTGCAAAGTTGAAATATCATTGCAGTGAAATTGGCCAATTAGTATGTAACCAGATTGTCTGGGAGAGAGAACGCAGGCCTGCAGGAGTGACATTCGAGCAGCACTTCCCTAGGACTGTAATTGAAGATGGGGGGTGGGGCTGTGTAATTATGCTGCTGGTGCTGATCATTTTCTCGCCCTAGTCACCATCGTCGGAGGCATCGTGTTCCTGGCCTTCGCTTTCTCTGCGCTCTTCATCAAGCCTGATGCTGGATTCTGATACCAGGCAGCACTAACTGTAAATACACCCAAAGCTCTGTGTTAGTGCTGGGTGAGTGATGTACCGCATGTGTGTATACATACCTTCTCTCCATATAGAGTCACTCTGCCAGAGTGTGTCTGTGTGGGGGGGTAGTATGTTCACTCTGTGTGAGCACGCGTGCGTGCGTGATTGACTGAATGTTCTGATGAGTGTGACTCAAGTGTCTTACTGTATTGAATCATCTTGGTGTTTGTGTTGGGGGAGAGGGTGTCCAAACACATGACCACATGCCCCCTTTGTCCAGGTTCTGCATCCACTGTTAGGAGGGGGTAGTGGTCAGACTAACGCTGAGCCGGTATTGTTGTCCTGTATCATGTGATGGGAGCTTGTTGAGGTGGGTGTGGTAGATGTCACACTAACCGCAAAGGCTGAGGCCCTGATTGGGCACATTTGCTGGACCTGAAGGACTTGTATCAAGAAAAGGGTTGAATCAGTTTCAATTTACAAAACTTGGCATTTGACTGTCCCACATGGGACACATTTTTTTCAGTGTTTTGCACCCTGATGTCAGAATTTAGGGAAGGAGGGTTGGGACTACAAAAGCAGATTGTATTTAACATCGGCACAAACTATGCTTTTTTTTTTTTATTTAATTAGAATTAAGGTTTTCTAGAGCCAGTAATGTATCTTGTCATTATGAAATAGCTATTTCACCAAAAGCAGGTGTCTATAAGGTTTATATGGCAGAGGGTACAGATGTCAGTGGGTACAGATGTCAGTGGGCAATCGTCCATGTTTTTGTAACTTTAGTTTTAATGAAACGATCAGTTGTAAACTCTGATGTGTAAATATTCAATAAATCTACTTCTGTCTCTTCCTTGTCTTTCGTGGAAATGGGCTGGACAATCCTCAGCTCTCCACCATTGTTTTAGTAAAAGGTTAAAATTATCCACCTCTCCTAATTCAGCCATGTGAGCTCTGAAAGTAAATGGTTGTTTTAATTTGCATCTTAGATATTTAGTCATTCTGTCTCTGAAAGCCACTTATCAAATTAGATAAAAACAAATAAGCATACCTTTTATCTTCTAGAGATCTAATATCACGAAATGTCTTCATAACCTTATCAGGGTGAGCTGCTCAAATGTGAATGTGGAATTTAAGGCCAGACTGGTCCTATTGGATTGTTGTGGTGCTGTGTGTGTTACTTTATTCATGATCTTTCATGGGATGAGGATGTAGGATAAACTCATGGGCCATTAGCTGTGGAGTCCATCCCTCCTAATCATCCAAAGTTCTCTTGGAAAGAATATCAGCAACTCCAGAACCCTGATTCGTCTTGGTGATATCACTAGTATCTGTGGCAGGTCATTGTATGGTAACCTAAACCTGGAAGGGCTGCCCTGTTTCTGGTCCAAAGCCCAAATGAAAAATGGTTTTGTGAGCTACTATCCCACCAAACACCAAGAAGAGTTCTGGACCGCTGCCCTGGGAAGAAATGGGTCTTTTTCCATGAAGAGTTAAGACACTGGAGATAAGTTGGACAAGGGAGCTTGTTTCGTGGCGTCACCAGGCAGGCGCCCAAGGCAATGCCCAAGGCAAAAGGAAGATGGGGTGACCAGGAAACACCAGTATGGGATGGTGCCAGCTGGAGGGGAATGGTCAGGAACCAGAAACGTCAACATCAACCATGAAGACATCCGAGGACGTTCTAAAGCAGGGTCCATGTGTGGCTCAGTGGTTTTTGACCGCGTGCCCATGATCAGAAAGTTGTCCGCTCAAATCCCAGTGTCAACAGTATACCGTTGGGTTTTTGAAGAATACTCTGTCATAATTTTCCAGGGATTGGCTGACCATGTTTTCTCAGTGTTATGTTGAATAAAAGCATCTGATAACGTGTTAGGGCACCCATCTAATAGGGATAACGAGACACATCAGTCATTTTACAGAGCATTTAAAGCGGAAAAAAGGAAAGAATATTTCCTTTGCCTGGTGTATACTGAACCTGCCCCCCCCCAGGCTGATTAAGTATACTTAAAATTTACTATCAACACAAGCACTTCAACTTTGCAAAACAAAATCAATAAAACTGCCAGACAGCCTTTAACACAAGTTTATTTTCAAAATGGATTCGGGGAGCAAACAGCAGTCTGCTTAGAATGAGCGTTTGTGGGAAAATAACAGCAGCTTTGCTAACCATCGGTTACACTCCGTGATATTACAGCACCATTGGACGCTTTCATCTGTGAGTGATTAGGTTTAGGTTTTCTCCTCCTCTACAAACCAAAAGTGCCATTGTCTGGATCAAGCCTTTCCATTCTCTAGATTCCTGGGAGATACACTGATATAATTTCTCCAGGTTTCGTATGGGGTTTCTTTTGTGTACAAAAACATCTGGTAAGCCAAGCACAAGTGTTCTGTAAAGAACGTTACACATTGATTAAATGACACACAAAACACTGATAGACATTCAGGACTTCTAGTGCTTACAACAGAACTACAGAACATAGTACATGACTGAAACAATTCCTTTACTTCCGGTGGGCCCTTCAGCTATTAAATAAAATAATAAATCTGTTTCCCCATCTTTCACTACAACTCTTTGGATTAAAAATGGTTTTGCATCAATGGCCTGGAAACTGGATGTGTCTGTGTGGTTAATCGCTGTCAAACTCGGTCCCATACTCCTGCACGTTACCTAAATATTTCCTGCTGATAATTTAGTAGTAAAAGTGTAAATGTCTAAGGTAAGTACCCATACAGATTGTGTATTCAAAAAGGCAAATTTGTTTTCCCTGTTTTTCTTAGGAGCAAATCATTACACAAACTAAGTTTTTGACTAGTGATTGCACCGGGTCAGAGTGAAAGGTACAAAGTAACATTTCCAGGACTGAGTTTGACATCTTGCTGTGAAGTACAGACCACCAGGGACCACCTGCTGGTGTCACTTCTACAACTGGGCGGTTCACACAGTGACTGGATCACAGAAGCAAGGCTGGCCCTGCCCCCAGAGAAACCAGCCTGGCCCTGACCCCCCCCAGAGAAGCCAGTCCAACCCAGGCCCCGTCCCCAGTCCACCCATGACCAGGCTCAGGGATGGCCTGCGATTCTGGGAAACCCTGCTGGGCTGTGTCACAGTTTGTTTAAATCCCTCAAAGAGACTCCCTCTGTGGCCGTCCCTTCAGAGCCTACAGCTTAACATCTGTACTCTATCCATATAAATTTTAATTTTTAAAATGCTGGCTTAGCCATTTAAAAAAATATTTCAAAAAAATACTTGTACCTTTGTGTGTTTATTTGTATTTTGATGTTTAGTTATGTCAGACATACATGTATATATAAACATCTTAAAATAAACCTCAGTGCAATTCCATTCATCCAAGGATCCATACTGTACATTCAGTATAAATCAAATCATCATTTAAGCTCTCATATTTATATTACATATTTTACTATACAGTTAAAAGGCAATGCATTAAAATCTAATTGTATTTAGCTTGCATTTGAAATATAATTGGATCAAACATGGACAATTACACACACAAAAAATTACTTCTGGTGAAGTACTGGAAGTTCCAACCTTCGGACTTATAACAGTTTATTGAGACTCGCTCTGTCTCCCCTAAGCAACCTGTCCCTGAGCCTAACCTAACTATCAAAACACAATTGGTCACAAATGCCACCATAACCCTATGTACTGTATAACTAGTCACTGGGTCCTAAGTCCCGGCCGCAACATCACAGTGCCAGCTGCAGGGGGCAGCATTGACAATAGCAAAACCATAAGGGGAGACCAATACATTGTTCCCCCCTTCCAGACATGACCAAGCAGCCCCTTATTATTAGTGAATTCTCACACAGCTTTTCACTGCCACCAGCTTAATAATGAGAGGTACTTCCATAAAATCAGTCCTGAGCCTGCAGTACACTCCAGAAGGCTTCCTCCCAGATCTCTCTTGGTTTGATATGAACTGCAATAACCTGAATTCAACACAAGTTTGTGCGGAAAGGCATGTGATGCCTGCCTAACATTTGAGGGGTCTGACTGGTCTAATTGCTTATTAAAAAAATAAATGCATTTCTGCATCCATTCTCTGGTTGTGGGACCAACGGACATTTCGTCCAAAAGACTTCAAAGTAGCAACAAAAAAAGATTGTCAGTCACTGCAATTACCAAGTCAACTGTAACAAAACTTCTAAAATCCGTGTTAAAAGTACAATTGAAAAATATGGCCAACAACCCATGATCATTCACAGGAAACAGACACTCAGTGGGTTTATATTCATACATGACCAAGCTTGTCTAACACAATCCACTCCCTGAGACACAGAGAAGCTATCACTCCCTGTTCAGCTCACACACACGCACACACACCACAGCACTATCCCAGGCTAACCTTCAAAGACTGATTGATAGGTCCTATATTCCCCGAACCGAAATATCCACACCCCTAAACCCAGCACCATCTATTTGATTATTGTGCTTTCATTCATTCATTTGTTCATTCATTCATTCATAAAAAGTACAGAACACTACCATTTAAAGAGGGAATCTTGACTCTGCTCCTTGCCGTTTCCATGGGAACCACATCACCTGGCTGCGATGTGCGACCTAAAGTCAAGCGGTTCTGTTAACAATCTGCACCATCAATGCTGAGGTCTCTCCACCACCCTAACTGCTGCTGTTTACATGGACACTGTTGCCCCATAAAGTTCATTATGGACCCAAGTGATTCACTTCCTTAGACAAAGTGTAGGCAACTCTAACATTCCAGGTGGGCTGACATAGCACGCCAGCTAACATACATTGACTTAACATCTATTTGGCCTGCAAACCTGAAGGATTCAGATTTGGGTCTTTTGAGGGAGCTTTTACTGTTTTACGGACACATCAGGACATTGTAATCCATTGAAGGTACACCACAAACCATTGTATTATATATGTTAGTGCAACTCCAACTGTAGATGGGGATTCTCTATGCTGGCCGAGATACTGCATTCTACATGAACCACAATTTGGAGCTGCATTTAACGTGTCCATTTTCAAAAAGCAGATCAGAAAACCGTCCAGGAAAAAATTACATTCAAAATAGGCAGACAAACCACACGACTCACTCAGATCATATGTAGTGTGAACTACAAGCCATATACAATTACAGCAGCTCATGTTTAGTTAAGACTTATGCTAATGTGCATGAATTAACTGCAACACTACTGGCGGAGGGCAGTCACAGATTAGCAAGAAAACATTTCCTGGACCAACATCGCCAACAAACTGATCTCACATGGTATAGTCCAGGGCTATTCAATTCAGGCCCTCGATTCCAAATCCAGGCCTTGTTTTCAGTTCTCCCAGGTAGTTTAATTACTGATTCTGATTGGTCAGAGGCTTCACACCTGGCTCACAGGTGAAGGAAGGCTGGAAAATCAGCAGGGCTCGGACCTCGAGGACCGTGAGTTGAATAGCCCTGGTGTAGAGTGATGAGAAACGATTCCTACTTAGTTAAAAAAAAAAAAAAAAAAAAACACAAATCTGAGGAGCAAAGTTTAGTGTTTTGAGAAATCAGCATTCAATCCGGGCAACACAGACAATGTCGAGTAAATGTGCAAACCAACATACTGTGTGTGCGAAAAATGGCTGTCCTGACAACTCACGCCCTAACAGAAGTCACACCATCAAGCCATCACCTCATGAGAACCACTTAAGGGAAAAATAAAAACAGAAAGTTGAATTTCAGCACAGCCAACCTTGATTGTCACTCAATATAAAGTATGTCACTTGCTTTGAGTTTCAGAAAAATGTCACACTCCTCCCCGAGAGTCCAGACAGCTGTGAGGTCCTTAGGATAGCCCCCGAGAACCAAGAGTATCAGCCCCCAAGGACCAAGAGTATCAGCTCAGTCTGACACTGTGTAGGAAATAACATAGAGAACAGCAGCAGAAAAAAGGAGAAAGTGACAAAATGTAAGAACAGACCCAAAAATCGATTGCAACTCGTGTTGAGTACTATAGATTGGAAAACTAACGTCATCCGTTTCCTTATTCGATGCTACCATTTCGACAAAAATAAAACAATCGATTTTACTTTCATTTCTTGCTAAAAATGAAGCACAATACCATGGCACTCTAAGGAGGATACAAGAAAAACAGTCGTATCGGCTAGGGAGAAACTCGTAATGCTTTGGTAGTCCTCATGATACACGGAAATGACATTCATTAAACGTTCGAAAAAGGTTTGTACAACATTTTGGAGTAAACACCACCCCCTGTGGTTAACGTGAGAAGCTGGTCATCATGGGGGGGAATTAACGTAAGCATGTGGTTCCCCCCTGTGGCTGTGCAATATCACTCACTCCGTCACACACACATATCTTCCTGTTCGGCTATTTTACTATATATATTTTTTAGAGAGAGCATCGCTCTCTTTGGAACAAACTTTTTAAAATTCTGAGTAAAAGACTCTTGAAAATTGGCTTGTAGAATTGAGGTTAAACCCATTAAACAAACTGTGACACACCAGCTCGGACCAATAGCGAAGGGAAGCTGTGAAAATATTAACTTTAGCGTTTAGTTCTCGGATTCTCTGAGAGTACTTTTTTTTTTAAAAAAAGTATATTCAAAGCTACAAATAACAGATTATATTTTTCATGCATCATATAAAATATTAGTTCTTTCCTTTAGTCTGGGTATTTACATATTATGTTACACACGTCTGTACAATAAAGTAGAATCCATACGACATTCTTAAAAATATTTTCTGACCCATAATTATTTCACATGAACACAAAAAAGAAAGGGTGCAGGGAGGCCTCAAACTGACAGCTTAGAGAGACCTGCATAAATTAAATCTGCCTGACGACAGCAGAGGTGAGAGAGAGAGGGAGGGAGAGAGAGAGAAAGGGTGAGCAGGTCAGGTCAGCGAAGGACGGGAAGAGGCCCCATGATGCTTCTCTGGTTTCCGTGGTGCAGGCTCCAGGGCGGCTACCATGGCGAGGAGCTCTGGGAGATGAACAGGGCAGATTGCTAGCGAGTCCGGTTCCTGCGACTCCCAGTGCCTTCTTCCCAGAGTTCAGTGCAAACAGCCAGCTGTTCCCGGCAGCGAGGACGAGCCTGCGCCCCACCGTCCCACAGGCCAGGGGGCGGGGGAGGTGAATGGGGGCGGAGCTCAATAGGTACACTTTAAATACTGCATCTTAAAAGCACCTACCCCCCATACAGCTGGATTTGTGGTTCAGTCCATGCACTCGTATGGCTGTCGCCCCGGTTACTGGGGCTGAGTCCCGGAGCGATCGGACATACTATCAGTCCTGTGGGTGGGGATCTGCTGTTGCTGCGACTGCTGCTGCTGCTGGGCTTGCGTGAAGGCGCCGGGCTGCTGAAGCGGGAAGGCTGCTTGCAGGATCAGCTGCGCAGACTGGTTGCCGTGGAGCAGACGCGGAGCCTGGGGCGACATGGCCGGAGACATTATGTGAAGTTACCTGCTATGCAACTTAAAAGCTAATGCGTGACATCTCATGAAGGACTGCTATTGTACCCCACGTTCACCCCAGAAGAATAGCTAAAAGGAAAAAAAAATAAACAAATTAAAAAAAAAAAATTCTGCTGCCCACCTGCAGGAACTGCGTAGCCTGTTGTGTGGTCAGCTGCGCAGACGCCTGTCCCGCCTGCAGAGGCGCAGCCTGGCCTTGGCCCTGCTGCTCTGGCGCCGGCTGCGTCGGCTGTGCCAGGCTTATGGTCTGCGGCTGGCCAGGCTGCGGGGCGAAGGCGTTGTAGGCGGTCACCACCTGGCCCATGAACATGGTGGTGGGGACCATGACCGCGCTACACATGGGGGCTGTCACCAGCTTAGTCAGCAGCTGCTGTCCTGCGGGGAACCTGGAGGGGGATTACACATCACGTGCGTAAGCGTTAGGAAAAACGGCGTGTGAATCTCACGATTTTTGTGGGGAACAACAGCCCGCCAAACCCACCCTCACTAGAGACAGAAAGACCCTGACTGGGAAGCGGGGGACGAGCTCCGGTCTGGAAGGGGGGGGGGATATAGGCCCCCGGATTCCTGATTAAGCCTGAGCTGGGCCACAGCCAGGCCACCGGGGTTCAAGGAAGTGTGACGTCAACAGTACATGTGCCGCAGTCACACGCTGTACTGGGTACTGAGAAACATTATCTACAGCCCTGTAGTGACAATACAGAGTTTGCATGCTTTCCCTCGTGTTTAATGTAAGGAATATAGACTATTTCCTTAAAACTTTCACTACTGATTGCAAACCTGAGCAAAAATAATATTGCCTCCCATTTTATTTATTTAGCAGACACTTTAATCCAGGGGTCACCAACTCCGGTCCTGGAGAGCTACTATCCAGTAAGTTTTCTATCCTACCTGGCTTTTGATGAGCCTCACCTGCTCCTGGTATTTACCTGAGAACTAGTGAGGCTCATCAGAAGCCAGGTAGGACAGAAAACCTACTGGATAGTAGCTCTCCAGGACTGGAGTTGGAGACCCCTGCTTTAATCCAAAGCGACATCCAACTGAGAAAGCAGGATCAGACAGAGGGTTAAAGGGCCCAATGGTGACATCACTGCTGACCAAAGGTGACCTGGTGACCTTCCAATTACAAGCACAGCATCCTAACTTGCTGAGCCACGCACAGACTCCCCACTCAACAAATGTTTATTCTGGTCAGATCGTTCCCCGTGAAGGATGTAACCGGTACGGACAGCCGAGTACCGGATCTGGCGGTCCGGGGCAAAGGTGGCCACGGCGCCGCTGGAGGTGCTGTTCTGGGCCAGGCTGGTGGCGAGCTGGACCACACTGGCCGGGCCGGGCTGGGAGATCATCATGGTGTTGTAGAGGGAGGCCGACTGCTGGGCGTGACCGGATCGCTGGGCCTGGAGGCAGCAGGGGCGTCAGTATGACATATACATGCTGCCAGAGCGTGTGGATGTTGCTAGAAGCTTTACAGAAGCCTATGTGGAGAATGTTTTATTTGTAAAGTAATTCGATAATGTACTATGTGCTTTTTTCATTATTATAAGTGCCTTTGCTTTTCAGTGGAACTGAATATATTAGGAATATTCACATTCTCTTTGCCTTCATTGCATTGTTTTGTATTTTATTACATTGAGAATGTTATCTTTCGATGTGCCCTTAACAGAGAACCCAGGGACTACAGATGAAAACTAGCCTTTTGGCTTAATCTAGCATATTTACAGTATGCACTGTTCCTGTCAAACCGACAAACAGATTACAACACTTTCAGACACCGCTGTTTGCCCGACAGGCTGCCCCCTCCCTGCAGATCCAGAATCACACCTTCCTGCTGTGCCTCCTGGGTCACAGTCAGCTGGGGGTCTAGGCTGTGTGACATCATCACACTGAGGCAAACAAATGACCCACCTGGGTCTAAACAGGACTGTTTCTCTAAAGTCGACGTCTCTGTCTTGGGTCATCCACACCAGAGAGGGCGATATTTGATGCCAAAGAGCCTCATGGCCATAAGCAGAAAGCTGAGGCACAGCACCAGCTTGTCTGGGCTCATACGGGGTAAGTGTAGCCTGCAGTTAGCTAACCTCATTATCAAAATATAACTCAGACTTCCTGCTACTGGGCCTTGTGCACTCAAAGCTCTACAACCTGAACTGCCGGTGCCTTTAAAACATCTTACAGCTTAGGGCTGTGGAAACGGACGAGAAGGCATCTAAAGAAACCTCATCATGAAAACCAAGAAGCTCTTAATGACTCTCTAGCCCTTGAGGCAGTAATTAAATGTAATATTTGAATGGTGATGCGCTACAGATCGCCGCTGAGGTCACAATTGTCACTGGCACCTGCAACGTCTTTTCAATTTAGAAAAACACAGTGACACTAGATAACCAGGTAGGAGGTTCAAGTGGAGGTGAAGGAACAGCCGTCTTGAGTAGAAGATCAAGGCAAAAAGCTGCCTTTCATATGATCGTCATACAATTTGCAAAACTGCAGTACAACTGCAAAACAACAGCTTAATTACACAATTATACAAAAAATGCAGGAGGAACAATTTTCAAAATACATTTCAATGAAGATAAATAGGAGGGTACACACTGTGTTCAGGCTTTGCAAATTTACAATTCCTACATAAAGAGCTTCACAAAAACTCTGAAATGTCTCAATACACAAAATCAATATCCCATCTCTTACTATACTACTAGTGGGGTGCTTGGGGTGTGTACATGTGAGAGGGAGAAGCCTACTTGTGAGAGGGAGGGGCCCTGCTGTGGCTGCTGTGGGAGGGCCTGCTGAGTGGGCGGGGCTTGCTGGGGCGTGGTCTGTGTGGCCGGAGCCTGAGTGGGTGTGGCTTGCTGCTGGTGCATGAGCCGCTGTCCGACACACTGCAGTGGGCTGGCCGGGAGCACCTGGCCCTGCATGGTGAGAGCCCCGCCCTGGGCCATTGTGCCGGACCCAGGAGTGCCTGGGGCTAGCTGCACGGAACCGAAGCTCAGGCTGCCCGTGGGCTGCTGGAGGAACATCTGCAGACAGGAAAAGTGGAGAAAGGGTCCATCTCCATGGTAACAAGCGCACCATGTGACGCCATTGCGGCGGGCTGACTCACCTGCAGGCCCTGGCCCTGCACCATGTGCAGTTGCTCCTGGATCTTGCGAAGCTCCTCCTGCTGCCGCTGGATGTTGGCCTCGATCATGCGTGTTCTCTGCTCCAGCTGGTCCTTCAGGTGCTGCATGGCGCCCAGCTGAGCGGAGAACTGCAGTGCAGGCTGATTGGAGGGGCAGCCATTGTTAGAAAGCACAAGCGTCATTATAGCTAAAGGATACTGAAATCAAAGCTATAAGAAAACATTTTCGTAAACTGAAATAAGATACGAGAATAAACTACGACTAGATAGAAACTAAAGAAAAACTACAAATATTGCTTTTTAATCAAACAGTTATAAAAGCAAATGTCAAATATCTTTCTGTTACCATTTTAAAATACTATTTAGCTAAATTAATGACTTAATGATCTTTAATAGTAGGAACGTTTTGCCCATTTTGAGAACATTACTGCATAATGTGCACTGTGTAGGAGTCTCTAAAGATTTTATATATATAATAAAGATGAGACACATAAAATAAAACCGAACAGTTTCAAATGAAAACTGAAAATAAAAAAAAACAAAAGCTAAAAAATAATAATAATAAAATTCAAAACGATAACACTAGAGCACACACAAAAAAGTCAGATATAGTCCCGCCAGTATTATCTTGGCTCAGTGGTAGGTAACCCTCACCTCAGACTGACTGTGACATTACCCCAGTAAAAAACAAGAGTGGAATGAGAGTCTGGGTCATTCTAACAAAGGAAAATAAAAAAATGTTACAATGAAATAAATCGCTTTTGTGTAGAGCAACTGCGATCACTAACTTTTTTAGGTATATTAAAATGTCATTTGTTGCTCAGATTTAATGGATTTAATGATTCTTAAACATTTAACCCCCATTTCATTACAATAAGTTTTATGACCAAATAACACAAATCTCAATATTTTTAATGTCTAAATGTTTTTAAATCATTCAAATTTATTGCATGTAACCCACAATAAGCAATAAATTTATGACAAGAAGCATTTTTTCTTGCTCAAATTTTGCATTAATTTTTGCCAGGGTTTTGATGAAATAGTTTTATTACAGAAATAAATGGTAATTAATAACTACCCTGAAAGCAGGAACAAGTTTAGCCAATTAGATTGCATGATTTGAGTGTGTCTTCAAACTAATTTGGAAAATAGGAGGAGTTTGAGAGAATGGCCCATGTATACCACAAAAATACCACTTTGAAGGGTCTCTAAAAAAACAGATTACAGTGATGGACCACCTAAGTGCAGAGCAAACAGTTAATGTGGAGAAGTAGCATATCACGGTCCGCAGAGTGACCCCGACCGTGACCATGAAGTGTCACAGTGTGGCCCGTGTCACCCACCTGCACTCCGGGCTGGATTGGGGACTGCTGTGGGGGTGTGACCATTGCTGACGGCAGGTTCTGCCCTGTGTTCTGGGAGCTCATTGATTGCTGGGGGGGGGGCGAACAGAGTGAGCGATGCCTTAATGGTACATATATCATCCTTCACTGCTCTGGTAACTAGTCAAATTGCTGAACAACAGCCTGAACCCACAAATGGGTGAACATTAACCAGCTGCCGCTGACCTGGCTGCTAACAGATGACCTTCGCTGTGAGGTGATCTCCATGGCGACAGATTGCCTGGGTGGTGTGCTCCTGTCCGTCTGCAGTTTGGTTTGGGTTGCTGTGGGAGACAACAACAAACAGGGAGTCAGAGGCAAGGCTGTCCGTAAACGTCAGACAGGCTTGTGTATACATGTGGTTTTACTCTAACCTCCTCTCTCAACTGACAGTTCAGCCACTTGCCAATAAGGCACCAAAATACGCGACTGACATCTCGATAACACGATACAATTTAATAAATGTTTAGGTCACTCAATTGCGAGGACAGGTACGCACAGGCGGGGTCTGACACGGCAGTGTGGGAGGATGACTTGCGGGAGCTGCGCGAGGATGCTGAAGGAGTCCGGCTGTGGTCGAAGCGCTCCAGCGCCTCCTTCAGGCTGGAGGTGTTGAGCTGCGATTCAGAGCCCGAGTCCTGACTCTGCGACACAGATGGAAGGTGTCAGTTCATAAACAATAACTGTAAAAACGATCACCATGGAGTCTGATCCACCCCCCCCCCACCACCTTATCTGGGGCCATCTCAGGGGGCGACTCCTCGATGCCCAGCTCTCGCCGCTGCTCAGCCCTGACCTCTGCATAGCTACGGAGACACAGAAAATTTGGTCACCACTTCCTGTTCCATAAGGCTCCAAATACGAGTCCAGTAATCAGGATTTCTGAGTGCGCTCACCTGACCACGGTGTGGGTACAGACAATGAACTCTGGCCGGGAGTTCCACTGGTGGTAGGTGATGTAATAGTGCGTCTGCAGCCAGATCCACTGCTGGCCCTTGGTGAGAAACCTGTAGTAGCATGACTTCCCCTTCCCATACTGCATCACTGCACGTCACAGGCAGAGAGAGACGAATTATTGGGTTACAGCTGCAATTAATGCAAGCACCCTTTTCCACATCCTCAGGCAGTCACCCAGAGAGCATGCTCAGAGAAACACACACATATAGCTTGACCACTCACGGTGCTCGTGGCACTTGGCAAGCGTCTCCAGGTCATCCACGTGGTAGTAATCATAGCCAGAAGTGCCCAAAACCTCAAACGGCAAGTATCCAATAATGGGGGGGGCCCTGGAAGAAAAATAGTGCCATGTCAAGCAGCCTGTCCCACTGCATTGTACATGCAATTTAAGCTAAGCTAAGCTAGGCTTTCAATGAATGCCCAGATACTTAAATCTCCCAACCCAACTTACACCCTGATCAAGCCAGATCAAGACAGCTGTAGGTCTCAGTGGACAGGTACTCTTTGATTAGTTCTCATCTATTAAACTTTGAAGCATGAATGATAAGCTGTCAGTAACAGAGTTTATCAGGGCTTCATTTTGGGCCCATTACTTTTCTCCTTATTAGCTGCTCTTCAAGGATATTATTCATACAAGGGGTTATAATTAAAACAAGTATGACGAAAGGCTATCTCACAAACAGCATTAAAAATGCATTTTAAGCTCAGAGAAAGGTCATCAGGGACTTATATAGTCAAAACTTCACTGTAAATGTAGGTGGCTTCTGTGGCAATGAGGAATCCTCAATAGAAGACCTTGGCGTTACAGTGAAAGGGCTTCAACAGCCAGCTCTTACACTGCATATGCACATTTTCTTTCACCAATAAGACAGCCAAGGCCAGAAAATCAAAGTCGACAAAGGATCAAGCTTCACAAATGGTCCCCAAAACTGTCTACAACAGGCACACAGTGCAGATTCAAGATTTCCTGCAAGAACTAAATTGCGTGTACGTTAGTTCTGTTTAGCAAAGAACACAGTAATATTCTTCAAGACTTCAGACATACAAAAAAGCTAGGTAAAGTGATTCCCCAGATATTACATTTATTTAAATCCTCTAGCGTCCACATGGGCCAGTGAACCGACAGTTAATTGCAGTGGTGGGCAGGGTTCTGCCAAGCTGCAAATTTTTTCGTTAGTGGACTAACATTTCTGCTAACTTTGAAGACCTTTAGTGGGCCAATTAGCTTCTGCTAAATTTAGTTCTGCTAATTGTAAACCTGCCAAAACATTTTGCAGGTAAAGTGAACAAAGATTGACTGTCAAAAACGTTTTCAACCCATAGAGTCATATATATTTTTTCCTGTCTGTTGTGAGCATGTCTGCAACAGTCTATCCAGCACACTGTTGGCTAAATGTGTCAACACAAGACGAGACTGGTCGATGCAGCAGCAGCAGCTGAGCAGCATAGAGTACGTCTGCGCAGCGCTTTAGTTGACTGATGATGTTAGTCTTAAAGTCTGATTTATACTTCTGCATTGAATTGATGCCACGTACCCTACTCCAGAGCCTACACTGTAGCGTGATGCACATTGAGATGGTGCAGGAAAAGTCTCTGCACAGACATACTCATTCATGATAGCACCAGGCCAGACTGACACATATCAGACCCGTAACAAAATCAGGCTGTGTGCAACTGGGTATTTATATTAACAATACCAAAATGAGAACAACAATTTCGGTAACCCATATTTAAACTAATGTTTAGAAATTGCTCATCATATTCAGGCCAACACAGTAATATATGATAAGATATGATACATGATATGTTATGACATATGATATATATGCTATTACGGAGAAATGATTACTTAAAGATTCATCAGATTAAATGGCAGATTACACAGTTATTGATGTAATTGATAATGGCAGCCCTTTATTCAAATAAAATAACAGATTTATTGATCGATGATGGAGGCTATACCCTGTGGTGTGTGAAGCCCTCTGAACAAAGCTACGCCAGACATAGCCGCACATGGGGCCTCCTGATCGAGGCTATACGTGAGCCAGGCATATGAAGGGTTCTCTGACCTACACTGACACAGCTATGCTCCACCCTCCTGATCGAGGCTATACGTGAGCCAGGCGTATGAAGGGTC
>JAODJU010000001.1:21752021-21775795 GCA_026776725.1 Gnathonemus echidnorhynchus
GCTCCCTCCTGATCGAGGCTATACGTGAGCCAGGCGTATGAAGGGTCCTCTGACCTACAGTGACACAGCTATGCTCCCTCCTGATCGAGGCTATACGTGAGCCAGGCGTATGAAGGGTCCTCTGACCTACAGTGACACAGCTATGCTCCACCCTCCTGATCGAGGCTATACGTGAGCCAGGCGAATGAAGGGTCCTCTGACCTACACTGACACAGCTATGCTCCACCCTCCTGATCCGCTGCCACTTCTGCTCCTACATAAGCGAGCACATTCCAGGTAACCCGAGAAAGGGACCGCTTCTAAAATAACCTCCTCGCCTCAAAGTTTCATGGCCAGGCACAATTAACGACCTTTTTAATGTGCCGCCTCCCCCAGCACAACAAACAGGAAAGGAAACTTTAGAGCAAGATAAACAGCATGAGGCTACACGCCATGCCAGAATTCGTACCTGTGGTCCAGGAAGAGGAACTTCCACTCCAAACTGTGCCGGGAGGTGAACTCCTCATTGGGCTCCTCTACGGTGCACATCTCCTGTTGGACCAGAGGGGGAATCACATTCCTACGGCTGAATCTTTTCCCAGCTGATACGCAAATGTATACACACGCGCCTACCTTGATGAACTGTGGCTTGGCTAGCCTTACGGTGGCGATGAAGCACACCCTGTCGTCAAAGGCTGGCCGGAGAGATCGCTGGATCACTCCCTCTAATCCATTTCGGGTAGAATTAGGCACTGGGGAAGAGACAGTAGATAAAAATAACCAGTCCATCTCACAGTTCCCTGTGCAGAAGCCCATATGTAAACAACATAGCCCTAAAGCTAATCATTTGTTGTCAGTTACATCAGAAACAGAGGGTGATGCATAAATCTCAGAGTAATAGGAGGCAGCTTTATCAAACCGACTAGCTATGCACCGTCATCCCCCCTGACTTTGAAATCGCGAGAGAATTTCTCACCGTTATTCAGGGATTTGAAGTTTCCTATGAACTTGACGTACTCGTACACGGGCGGCTCCTTGGGGTCCATGGCCCCGCGGAGCATGTGACAGCAGAACTCCAACTGGTTTTTCGCTGGGGGGAAACAGACATGAGCAGAGGGCGACTGAGAGCAGAACAACATCACCCTCAGCGCCGCCACCAGCCACGAGTGCCGGCGACAGGCTGAAGCCCCTTCGATGCGTGCCGCAGGTTCGTGAAGCAAATAGAAGCGGCAATAGGGAAGAGATACCCTCCACATCTCCAAAACAAGGAGGGGCCAGAAGACGAGTCACACGCACAGGCCTTCTGACAGGAAGCATAAGCAAAGCAAGACTCACTTTTCAGATACTCTGGGGTGAGACTCTCACCCTCCAGAGTCTGCGTGGACAGGACTTTGTACACCTCCGAGTGCTCGCCCAGGGGCAGGAAGTTCAACAGGTTCTGATCCACAAGGTCACACTGCAAGGAAAAGGCTTGGAGGTCAGGTGACCTGCACCCACAGACACCCCCCCCCAGCTAGAGTCATGTTTTTGTCCTTTTAGAAGGTGACAGGATAATGTGAGGTGCCACACTACCACTATAACACACACCTAGCAGACTGCAGGCAAGCAAAACCTGCTGGGCTCGTCCACTATGGGGCAGTGTGAGTTTTAAAGGAGAAGCGGCAGTCTACGGGAAATAGCATTCTTTATCGAAACAGATTTCGTAAACAATATTTTACACTTGTCAATAAAGTGAGGCTACGTACAACCACTCCTTGCTTAGCAGTCATTCAGAAATACGAACACATTTTCTGACCAATTCACACGATCACACGGTTATTTGCCTGACAATAACGAACACTGGAGTGACAGATCTTTGAATTAGAATGTTCAGAATGCTGTAAAAAATGACCACTTCATGAAGGATAAAAGAAATTGAGTACGGAAGGCTGAATTAAAGTCATAGGCACAGCTGCGGTCATGCCTAGGCTACCATCAATTTCACTTAGAGAACATTTTGATTAACAAGCGGGTTGTTGGAATGGAACTCTGTCACTTGGTTGGAACTTGGTTGTATTTAGTAAGAATTTTTGCAGTAGGGCTGGTGTTCGTTTAAGTACGGCACCATCTTAGTGTGGGTTCAATAGCTGCTCAAGGGGATTCAGAAAATTTCCCACACATTTTCCATACAATTTTTAAAGGTCAACTTTAAAATGTTCAAATAGCTGCTAAAATGGGTACCAAGGCCCACATTTCCACACTCTGCAAGGAGGATGAGTAATTCAGTGATTAAGAGGTAACACCCACTGACGGACAGACAAACTCACAGGTAAATGTTCAAGTAAAGAGGTAACGCTCTCGGATACGTAGATAATATTCCCATCTGTCATTATTGCCAGGAAGAAGCCATCAAGGGCCTGAAAAATAAACGGAGCAGGTGAACATGTATTAAACATGCTTTTTTTATTTAATCACATACAGGAACTTTAAGAAATGAAACAATATTCTAGAGCCCAGGACCCAACCCTTTTGTTACATTTCATACGGAGTGGTGCAGTGTTTTAAAAGTGCTGTGAAACTGGGTCATTATCATAATGCTCATTTTCATAACCTGAAATAAAATAAGGTGCTAAAATAAAATAAATACAACTAAAACTATATTACAGAGAAAACTAACAAAATTTTAAAAAATGTCAAATACTTTGTTGCTGTTTTATAATGCTAGTTAGGTAAAGTAGTGACTTGTTTATCTTTAATGACCACCCCCCCCCCATTTTGAACATTTTTTGCCCATTCTGAGAACATTAGGACATAATTATATTCATGTAGGATCACACAAAATACCTCTGTCCCTTAAATTACTAAAACTTAAACTGAAGCTAAAATGTATAAAAACTAATTAGAAATATATCATCAGCATAAAAACCAATAAAGCCATACTGGCAACTACCTAAAATGATATTAGATTTCAACAGTAAATATTATAAAAACCACAGAAAAAAATTAAAACTACAAGAAGACTGGTGTGATATAAAGCCCTCTAGCCCACCTCCAGCATGAGCTGCGTAAATTCCTCGTTGCTGAGAAATGGGGGCTTCCAGTCCTGCCGTATCTCACTGGACTCCGACTGGGCGGCAATTTCTGGGCGGGGCGAAAGAGAGAGAGACAAGGAAGTTAGTAAAAAGGACAGCTAGCCGAAACTGGCACCCTAGTGACAGGCGCGCCGGGCGGATGGAGGGTCTTTACCTTTGTGCTTCCGCAGGAAGTCGATGCTCTTCTGCAGGATGGTGCTCTTGTCCATCTTGCGGGTGTTCCCTGGCAACATGGTGCCCAGCTCTTTGATGAGCACATTGAACTGATCTCTCCTCTTCTTCTCTGACTTGTTCCTGGACACACTGGGGCAGAATCATGCAGGGCAAGTTTGTGAGTTACAGCCTTCCCAAAAACAGTTACATTTCACTAATATTTAAAGCAATTTTAGCTATAATATTGAAACAAAATAAATCACTAGCTTTCAGCAGGAAGTTCTCAGTGTTTTCCGATGCGTCCACTTCGACTATGACGGACAGCTTGGTCAGAGCGTTGGGAGTCCAGTTCCAAAGCATCCAGACTGGCTGTTTTATTTGGATTTCACGTCACGAGCCCACGGTCCATTGTGAGTCCTGCACTCAACTCCTCTTTCAACCTCCGACTTGACGATCTGAAATTCCAGCTGCTACGGCCTGACCTTCGCTTACCGATGAACGTCACTCCGCTAACTGGGATGTTACCAGCCCCTGCAGGGACTCCCACTGAGCTGCTGGCACACCCTGGACTGGTAGACCCATCATTTGTAGTCTTAACTTTGGGGTCTAACCATGTCAGGCACCACATATTTCAACACTTCATCTGGGCTCCTGCTGTCAGCGACACTAATCTCATTAATACACAAACTGCTGCGCCTCTGCCTGACCCCACCCCCCAAGTCAAAGGGTCAGCCTATCAGAAGATGTTATGCTGTGGGATTGGTTTGATATGTCCAGTGCGCCTGTAGAAGGCTGATATGCAGGTTCACATGCTAGTTCCTGCAGAATGGAACAGAGTTAACACTGAATCTGCTGGAACACTGGAACACTGCATCCAGAACTTTTTATAGACTAATAAAGCTACTTTTGGCACAAAGGAAAAGCCTCTATAGGGAGCTGCCAGACTCAGCTTAGACCCTCTCTATGGTTTTATCATTAAATTGATGCTTACCTGACACATTTCTACACAAAAAAATGGTGCTTCTGTCACAAGCAACCTTACAATAACAATAAGTTTTCACCCATTTATACAGCTGGTTATTTTGCTAGAGTAACCAAGGTTAGGAGCTTTGCTTGGGCTACTAAGTTGCCGCCACTCTTGGGATTTGAACAGATATCTTCCTGGTTTAAAATCTGTGTCAAAACGCAAGCTGCCTGCTGCATTTACAAAGCCCGATATTGCACCAGAGGGATTTAGGTCAAGTGCTCTGATCAAAGGTCTAACAGCATGAGTGTTTCTGACATGCGAGCAGTAGGGAAAATATGGAGAGCAAGCACATTTATTAGATAAGACATTAACGGCTGAGGTTGCCAATGGCAACCGGCACGATCACCCGCTGACTCCAGGCCAGCAGGGGGAGACTTGTCAGACTGCGGAGAACCTCACCGCTTTGCTTTGTCCTTCTCATCTTCTTCCATCAGACCATCAAAGATGCTACAGTCATCCCTGCAAAGCAGAAGTACCCAAATCAGGATAGAGGGGGCGCCAGAATAAAGTTATGCACACACCCACAGGCACCACCACCGTGATTAACACTGAATGTCAGGCTACCAAGTTGGTTGCGCACGACAATAGCCAGTAGTATTTCAGCACCGAGAAAATGGGGGAGAAAGCCCTTTAGTCCATGCTGAAAACATGAGGGAGGGCAGGAAAACACCAAGCGGGTCAAACACGAGAGGCGGCCATAGAGGAAGCTGCACCGTTACAGCCAGAAGGGCACCGTTTTAGCGCTATCTATATTTAGCTTGCTCCATGACTCAGCAGCTAATGAAACACAGGCTTGGGTGTGGACACTTTCGGTCGACTGCAACTGGTCCCAGATCAGCGTCCCCATTTAAGTGTAACCTGTTGTTTAACGCAAAGGAGGGGAAGGAGAACTGATACAGAATCAGTGGAGGCATGGCGGCGAGGATGACCTTCACCTTTTTGACCTTCTCGGATTTAAGAATCTTTAGCAGCTGGACTGAAGGACATTGGCAGAGCTCAAGAGTCGATGTGTAAAACCGTAGCATGCTTTAGAATTATTAATAGAATTTTTGAAGATATACCAAGCTGATTCTTTTCCTCCCATGTCATGTGGTTTTATTAAAACAAAAAACAAAACATGGATTATCCATCCATCCATCCATCCAACGATTTTATCCTATTAGTGAGCCGTTACATCAAGGATAATATCATCTGTTTAGCACCTACAGCAAATGCCCAGATCATGGAAAGGTTTGTTTTTCAGTTTCTGTCCTGCTGGCTCATCCAGTCGTAAAATTAACAGGAAAATAAGACGGGAAGTCAAAGCAGTGTAGCTGCTCCACACTCGAGTGTTTTTAAAACACTGGTAGTTCTACTTTACTGTGCCAATGGAGTCCAGATGCATGCAAGGCAAACATCAGCCAGTGGGCACGTGGAAGACGGCTAACAAACAGTACAGCTCTGAGCAGGAGACCCAGGCCCTGATAACAGTGGTGACACCTTTGAGGAAAAACAGCCTCTTTAAGGTGTCTGTATGCTTCAAACAGACCCAACATTGTTTTAGCAATACGATTCTGTTTTGTTGCACTACATATATATAGAATCTCAAAGGATGTCCATGACTGGCTGACAATTTAATGCCATGGGATTGGTCAACAGGACGAATTATGTAATTATAGTTAAGCTTCGCACAGTGCCCATCTATGGTTAAATGGTGTATTTTTTCATTTTTTTATTGTCATAACTGTGTAATGTTTGCGGTGGAATGCGTGTGTTTTGTTAGCGTGTAACCGTGAATGTCGTGTAAATTGTTGCCTTCCCCATCTGTGCCGGTGCTAGTATTAAACCAAGAGTGGCTATTAATAAAGTGACTTTAAAGCTCTATCATCTGCATTAAAATGACTGTATGACAATATGTTTATTTGTGGTCTGTATGCAGCTCTGCTGCATTGAAAACATTCTGCGCCATCTAGGGTTGTACAATGTGGCTTTAAGTATTAAGTATGCGACAGATTGTTCTTGCAGACAAGTTCGATTTAGTTTTGTCTGGACACCATTGGAAGTTTACGGCCACCTTTAGGTGAGACGGAGGTAGCCTGACAGTAGCTACAGGGATTTCCAAATTGGCTGTTATCGTAGAACAGGTGCTAACACACAACAACATGGCTCAGACCGTGTGTATACTGCCCCACAAAGGCAAAACACAGTAACTATGCTGACACTGAAACCAATAAAAAGGGCTTCAAAGTTTTTGACTGTCCATCTGTATGTGTAGTAGGTAGGTAGGTAGGCAAATGACAGAATAGAACATAGCTGAACTAAGATATTTTGTCATGAGGTAAAACAGAGCCTAAGACACCCAATTTTGGTCATAACTCAGATTTAAGGCAACATGCGGTTATGGTGTTTCCTCTTTGTAGGGGAGTTACCAGGCTGCTCTATACATCTATACTGCTGCTTTTCTTTTATTACTTACTTTCTTGCTAAAGGCCAGCCTTTTCCTAAGTTCTGGGGTCTTTTCCCAGACACCATCAAGTAACAATCATTACGATTAACTCATGCAGCACAGGCCAAGAGGTAAATGAAACCAAATGAAACAAGCATTATCCCTCATACAGACCAAATAACAAAGCAACACAGATCAACAATTTCCTCAGAATAACCTCAATGTCACACTGCACCATGGGAGAGTGATTTTTTTTGAGCAAACAGGGCATGATGGGAAACCACACTTACCGGTCAATGCTGGAGGTCATTTTTTTTTTGTAACTTGTTCAGGGTTGCAGTGGAACTAGGGGGCCCTTTAATCGTGAGGTAGACATTTGTAGATGTACCTAAAATGGGGAAAAAAAGCAGAGGTACGGTTAGCCTAAACCACATTCAGTGCAGCACACTATGTTTAATCTGACCCGGCTTATAACACACTGGGTCCTAAAGCCCTCAGCTACACTGGCACATTTTGTTGGTGCAGACCGGTCCGTACCTCCGATAAAGCCAGCCCGGTTTGTACTATGTGCCTGACCGGTTTGTTGATGTGGCAAAGGCTGAAGTGCTCGGCGTCACTCGCGTGCCAGAGAGAGCGGAGTGGTGCTTCAGCAAGCCCCAACAGCGGCCGACCAGAGGCTCCGACGGCGTGGGGGGGGGGGGCGGGGTTACCGGGGACCGTCCAGATGCTGTGATCTCCGACGGATCCTGCTGTTCAGGTTCCACATTGCAGCCAATTAGCACATCTGTGGGGGGGGTACCAAGAACACAAAGACCATACTTGTGATCTTGGCAAGACTGGTCTTGCTAACTTGCCTTCCAAGAACAAACCAGGGGCACAATCAATCAGGAGATTGGTCTCCTTTGGCGAGGGTGGAACCCATGTATCCTTGATATTTGGGGCGGAGCAAGACCACCATCCAGGGATTTTTATCGTCCTCTGTACTTGGTTTCTTAGTATCGGAACTGGTCTTGGCAATGGAAGATGATGTAAAACAAGTAGGTGAGAACACAAGTATGGTCTAGTACACAAATTGAGATTCACCCCAGGCAAGTGGAAACAAGACATAAACTGAGCAGTGATAACATATCCCATATGTTCCATGCTGACTGGAAAGGGAATTAATCAGCCACGCAAGGCCACCAGCTCTGTTCTCTGTTCATCCAACTTTGTCTAAATACACCCTAAACCAGAAGGTTTTATTAATTTTACATCACGATTATCATCCATCTTCCATTATAGCTTTTCCAGTGCAAGGTCACGGTGACCCTGAAGCCTTTCCCAGGAAGTACAGGGCAGAAGGCAGAGGACATCACAGAGACACTACAGGAACAAACCCACGTGACCATGGACAGGACAAGTAAACTCCTCACACAGGGCAGGATACAAACTCTCAATGCTGCCCACTTAGCACTAGTACAAATACTGCCTTGCATCCGGTCCAGGTCAGAACTGGACCAAACCCCCACCCCATAAAAGGAACATGGGATGGATCCTACTGTCAAACCCATGGGACTCTGAGGATTTAAATAATAATTTTAATAATGTTTAGCTATGTACTGAGGTTCATACTTTATGACCACACACAACCCACAGTGCGTTCAACAGTTTTAAGTTAAGGCAGACTATCCTGATTTTTAAAAATGACTGCTAGCGAGAGCAACATGTGACTATCAGCAGTATGTAGAAACCTTCTGGTGCCTCACTTTCCTGTTTCCACCTCCTCTCCCTCTGACGCGCTGCTAAATCAGTCGTCCGGAATTCTGATCAGAGCCCTTAACGCGCGGAGCCTTACATTCACAATAAAGTGTTCAGACACAAAGAAGGTTAGTCATTAATGGATAAAGATTTTAAAAAAAACTGAAAAGCATGCAGCTTCTTGGCACAAAACCTTAAGGACTAAGACTGTGACAGTCGACAATCAGCTAGTCGAATGGAAACGCTGTGATGCGGGATGATTGTAATTACTCCGGAGAGAATTCCCCGGCATGGATAAAAGCTGTCACAAAGAGCGCGCGCGCGCACACACACACACACACACACACCAATGCAGCCCAAGGCCACTGCACTTCAGTGTTTTCCTCCTCTGGGCTGGACGCCATCAAACAGCACCGACCAACACGCACACACACACACACACACAAACTTGCTAGTTCATGAGGCGTGATGCTGACATTAATCCCGTGGTAGTTTAGGAACGTGGCTACGGACGCTGCCGGCCACACCCATGTCACACGCAGTCTGTCCGCCGTCACATTTGTAGCACGCAGACTGGGACGGGACCCCACGGCCGACGAGGAGGGAGGGAGGGCCGTGGGCACGACTGCCGAGAAATTATACTGCGCAGAAAGACCTTCAACAGCAATCTGCCAGGCTCACTGCATTTCATCAGGAGGGCCGCACAGATGACACATTGTGAGTGGATGGAAAAACGAAGTGAGAGAAAAAGAGAGGCACGCGGTGACTCCCCGATGCAAAGTGGCGACGCTGCTGACGGTTGTGTAAGCCTGACGTTGCCGGAAAGCCGCCCCAGTGACCTGCTGACCCACTGACCCAGTTTTGGTGCTGCTCCTCTCCAGTGAGCAGGTGTGCGTTTCACCGACCAGCCACCACAGGCCTGCTCGCCCTACAGGCAGCACCTCTACACACCACATTACACACCACACACTTGTATACCCCGACAAGCTATCGTATTACACCCAACAGCATCCTACTACACCCTGTGAACACCCCCCCAAGCCCTCGCTCCAATGCTCACCTAACAGCATTAATCACACCCCCTTAAATGCCTCTACGCTCCCAGAACCTGCTACACCTGTACCGCCCGCGCTTTCAAGGCCTGCATGCCTTTCATAGGACCTCACGCCAGACGACGGGCGCAGTGAAAGCCTGACGTTAACATGCTAGAGAGAAGCTCTCTCAGGAATGTAGGTCAGCAGAGCACTAAGCCGTGACTCACCACGGAGACCCACCAAGGAGCTAATTACACATGAACACACACACACGTGCGCGTGCACATACCCATGCACGCACATACATACACTTGCACGCACATACACACACACCCCCAGCTACTCATCCACCCCAACAACTCTGAGGATGAATGTAGCCATGTAAGTGAAAGAGAAAGAGAGAGAGAGAGAGAGAGAAAAAAAAAAAAAACAGTCAAGGACAGTCAAGGCACAATGCGAGTTCCCGCAAATCAAGTATGCTAGACAAGATTATGCATATGATTATTGTTATGTTGAGTTGTGTTTTGGAGGGCAGAGAGACGGGGGGGCTGTTCTGTTTGCCTCAATGAAACATTCCAGCAGGTTTAAGATAAAACCAAAGTCATGGTCTTGGAGGGAAGCACAAACAACGTTATGTGTCTTCATGGTGATTAGCTCTTCTCTACTTAAACAAGCCGGCAAATACACTGAAAGGCATAGCACAGACCACCGGAAACACCCACAGTAAGTTATGCTGATTTTTAACGCTAAGCCAGGAATTACGGTTATATTCATGGTGAGAGTATAGGGATATATAACCCAAAAGGTAAAAAAAACTCCATAAGTAACTAAAATATTACAATCAATCTCAATAAAATGCTTAAGATTAGCTTTTCATAAAAAATGCCTCTGCCTTGTCTTTACTAAAAACTTTTTTTAAAGGGTCAGTAAAATGGTAGTTAAAATAAGGACAATACAATAAAATGTTTCCAACAATAAAGCCCGAGCCAGATTTGGGCTGGGGTTATATTCTAGAAGCCCTTAATGTTTTACAGTTTGGGAACTGTGCCACCTCCCCCCAAACACCCAAAAAAATAACAAAATAAAAATAGCATAACATACAGCGGATCTAAATAAATTACACCAAAACAAGGTTTTAAAAATCAAATCAGATTCACCTAAAGACTGGGGGATTAAAGTATCTTACAGTACTATGTTTGGAGGGGAAAACGGTTAAAAAGTGCAGACTGCAGAGTTACTACTATAAGTATCTTGTTCCTGGTAACTGCATCAGCTTTTATTTTTTCTTCCTGAAAGGTTCTCTGAATGCAGACGGGGGAGATGGGGCAGACACCAAGCACACTCGGAACGCAAACGAATCCTGCGCAGCGGCATTGACCGGCAGAGGTTAAAATCCTCTGTCTGTCTCTCTCTCTCTCTCTCTCTCTGGTAGAGGAAGTGAGTCTAAAGTAGGTCACTGGGGCGGAAGGAAGAGGCCTGGCAGCCTGAAGGCAAGGCCATGTTGCCAGCTGCTCCCTGCCTCGCCCCCTTCACTCCACACAGAGGCAACATTATTCACAACACACACACCTTCGTTTAAACCTAAGACTTAAACAGCAGAGGATACGTGTGTTTTGTCTGGGATCTTCTTCCTTCCCCCATGTATCTGCAAGGTCTACAAACTATATGGATGTTTCCTCTCCTGTGGGTCGATGTGAGAATGAACTCCATGTCAGGCTACGCTTTTTGTGGAGTCAAACTGCTGAATATAGTTTTGTTCCTTTGTGGTGCTGATTACTCTGCTTTTAGAGCTTAAAAAAATAAATTAAATAAAATCCCAGCGATTCAGTCGAGTATTACAGAAATACCAAGGCAGGCAGGAGAACCAAAAAGTTAAGTCAGGTGATTCTGAGCTCATTATTCCCTAGTTTGTGTTCTTCTGAGCTCCGTTATCAACTTGGAAAATCCTGCTAGCTAAAGGGGAGCTGTGAGCGTGTGCGCGCGCGAGAGAGAGGCCTGTCGTTCCGAGACTGGTGCCAGGCACGGCCGCGCCAACTGGGTCAGTGGTCCAGACTGCGGTTCTGGAGTCAAACAGAAAACGGACTGACGGAAAAGCAATGCCCCAGTTCGTCTTCACTTGGCCAAAATGGGACTACTGACTGGCGCAGAAGCTCCATATGCAAATGGCGCTCATGCTCATGTGTGGGAGGCCTGCCACCTACCTAGTTTGGCTTCGACTAATCCCACAGGTTTTTGATTATAGGGTTCAGCACTAACTGGAATTACACTAGCAATTATACTAAGAGATGCATAATATAACAGTTAACATAGCGGTACTGGCCAATATTCTTTAAAATTCAAGATATTAGTATCAAGTCCGATGTGTCAATCTTGGGTGATGCTGCCAGCCGATATTCAAAGTCAACAGCACTGGAGCTAAAAGACAGAACTACTGAATTAATAATGATGATTGCACTGGACAATCGGCTGTTTTCCATAATGAAGGACAAGGGATTTTCTCAGCTCATTCACCACTTAAGACGTCTCGAAAGTACTGGCCAGTGAAATGTTTTTAATTCGCTATTTAATCTGGCCTGCCGATCGATCATTCATTTTTCACAGAATAGAAAAGGATGTAACACCATTCCGCTAATCTACGCCAGCAAATTTGTTGTTTCACCATGGGCAGCCCGCCCATCCATCTTGGCAAGTGGCTAAGAGGTCAGTCGGTTATCGGTATCATGGATATTAGTGAAAAATATATCGGTTATTAGTGTCAGGCAGAAATCCCACTTTGGTGCACCACTAACAGCACTCATCACCAGCTATGCCAGACCCTTGACAGCCTACATGAGACACACTTCTTGTTCGCCAATCCTTAATTTTCCTCAGACATCATTCATGTCATCCTACCCAACCCCTGCCTCCTTACCAAACCACTCCCAAAATCTACCTTAAATTACAATTCAATTTGTCATAATTACTTTGTGTTAGTGCTAGGAACATGAGGAGATACTGGATATTTTTAATTAACATCCACCAGTTTTCCTGGTACAGGGTAGCTGGGGGCCTGGAGCCTATCCCAGGAATCACAGGGCATGAGGCATCCAGACACCCAGGATGGGAGGTCAGCCAGGGCTACCAACAAACAAGCCACACCATTCATACGTCATGCCTAATAGGAACCATGAAAAGCAAATTCAGTCACAATGGTAGGATCAAAAACGAAATGACTGTACATTAAACCACGACACATAGTCATGCTTTTGCCCTTGTCACCGCCCGTTTTTCTGAAGTACACCAGCATGTGGTCACTACAGGAAAACCAGCCACCGCACCATTTTTTTCAGCAGTAACATTTGTTTCGTAGGCAATGAATCCAGCTTTGGGGGAAACTGCTTCGAGGAAGCCAATGCAGTTCTGTAGACTATACAAGCAATTATCTAAATGAACACACACACACACAGCTGATGGAAGCATGTTTCCCCCCATGGAGCTTCTCAAATGGCACAGTAAACAGACTGACCAAGGTGGAACCCAAAAATGCAGCCAGTGAAACATTCTGCAAATAAACTGAATATCACACCAAAAAGATAGAGGTAGCTGTAGGAAGGTTATTCGCTAAGGCAAACCCTGCATATTAACTCTATTTATAAATAGCTCTGAAAGAAATGGCTCCTTTGCAAGTGGGAAATTTTACATGTAAAACAGGGTTTGAATTGCTAGCCAGGCCCAGCCTGCTCATTGTGAGGAACCACAGCAGATATTCAGCCACATTTCAAGCTTCCTGGATACCGTCCATGAAGCTCATAGGATAGATGCTTGCTGGAAAACAACTTCAAGAGAAAGAGCTTGAAGCGCTCCACTAGTATGGGGACCAGACAATCCCAGGCTTCGTGGGGTCCATAGGTTTTTATCCTCCTTCAATCAGACATAAGTGAAAGCAATACATTTCTGGCTTCCACTAGACTTATGGTCAAGGAGGAAACCATAACACTGTACAGATTAGAGTTTTTAAATGATCCCATTTTGAATAATAAACTGTTTTTGTTGTGTTAAATAAATGATTAATGAAAGTTAAACCCACATAAATCTGTGCTGGAAGCAGATTCCAGTGAGAATCAGATAACAGAGAATAATTTATTAGAACCCAAACCTTGCCAGAGTTTCCTCTATTCACACTTACATGTGTTACTCAGCCAACACAAATTTTGTGTAACAAGACTGAATAGCACTCAGGCCCTCCGCTAATATTTAATATGCTCAGATTCATTCAGCCAACAGCTAATTGGGACTAGCTAATAAAGAGCTCAGCAAGAACAGAAACTGGAATGCCCTCCAGCCCGTCACGACCCAGAGCTGGGCACTCACAGCCAAGCACTACGGGACACTGGTGACGTCAAAACACTTCAATGCCGTTCTGCTTCAGTTCTGCCCTGGCAAATCATGCAATAACATGTACCTGCTGAAATTAACCTCAGCTCTGACCGATGGCAACAGAGACCATCTGGCCTGTCTGACAAGCCCGCCAACCCAAGACCAACTGGACTACATGCACAGGGAGAATACGAGGCCCGCGAGGCAGTGGGAAAGTCCAACCAAACGCCGGCACACCGTGGCAAAAACCCAAACGGGTCACAAAGACTATCCTCCTGACCACAGAAATGATCTACATCAGACAGCCAAAACCCAGTGGGCCGCCAGTACGCCCAAGAAGCACACAGACAAACTCAGCACTTACCGCTCTCAGTAAAGTCCTGTCCAGGGAAACCGTTGTCCTTCGCAGCTCAAAGATGTTCAAGGCTACTGCACCTAGGGAAAGACAGAAATGAATGAATTAGTCACTTCATTCACAGAAGCCCCTCAAGAGAGCTCTGTCATTAAGAACTCTCTACAGCAGCCGTGAGCCACCAGTCTTTGGAGCTACGGGAGGCTGTAGAGGTTTGACACGACACTCAGATAGCAGCACCGGGACACACAGAATATATGAAGCCTCAACAATGCATGCATCCAAATTACAGCCCCAGACACCAGGATTTACAGATCAGAGACAGGAAGAACATTCAAATTCTGGTCAAAACTCACAGCGGCTGCAGATTCCAAACCATTCTCAATTCCCAGCAATTCCAAAGGGAACAGAGTCATAAGAATGTCATGCAGCACTGATACGCATAGCCATCAGAACAACCAGCTCTCAGTCACAACTGCAATGACAGACACATCCGTAAAAATCTAAAAGTTTCCCCCATCAACAACAAGCACCATGCACTCTGCTTTGAACATACTCAGTCATAGGTAACTTACGTAGTATCAGACATCTTTAAGCCAATTTTTTCACTTTTTCTTACTCCATGGCATTCTAGGACAGAAATACCAGCAATCCCCACTCAAAGATGGCAGATTTCAGGCAGTATTCCCACCCAATCAACCGTGAGCAGACATATTTTTTTAACCCACCCCTGACCTTTCCACCTACACTAAGACTTATCAGCTAAATCTTAAACTAAACAACCATGCTACTTGCCAATTCTCCTGCCCTGTTTTCCCCCTGAACCTTCATTACCTCTCACAGACCATCTTTTGCTACAAGGATACACCAAGGTTTCAACAAAGCAACCGATGTTTATAACATCTCCAACAGCTGGAATCAGATGGATGTTTAATATTAACAATATACCGCCAAACACCGCACAAAGTGTATAAAAAAAAAACGAACATAATTCCTGTCTCTTGTCTGAATTGTTTAACTACGAAACCTGTTTTTCAGGTCTCACAATAGAGTTCAATGGTGTACAACAGACCTCTGATCTGACTCACGCAATTCACAACCAAAAGGAAAATGTCAAAAGGAACATCCACCCATTACAAAAGAGCCCAGCACCACTGGCAGAAATACCTCGCACCCTGCACAGCCAATCACATTGCTGTTTGATTTGACCAATCCAATCTCAATTAACATTGAACCTACAGAAAGTCGGGGGATGCCGACACTGCACGCACAGCTTCATCCAAATGTACTGCATTCCCAAGGTCCCATTCATACATTAGCCGTTTTATTTGAAAATATGCCTAAATACCCAAAAACACCTGCACTACTGGACTTGGAACAGTACGTTCGGTTCCAAAGCCAAGCTCTTTATTGTTATACAGACTGGTGTCCTGCTGCTAACGAATCATTGAGCAAATCTAGAAACTGAACGCAGCTGCTCCCTTAGGAACGATATTTCTATGGATGCAAGTGAATGTGCCAGAGTGCGAGCGTGCACACGGCACACAAGTCAGGTAATGATTAGGCGAAAACTACGCTGTTGCTTTCAGCTCAATATGGCCAAAGGCATCAAGTAAGAAGAAGAAAAAAAAAAAAAACAAGAGAAACAGTTTTTTTGCTTTAGGGGCCAATACAGAAAAATGCCACCATGATAGCTGCCTGGTATCCACTTATTGCAAGTGTCCTCAGGGTATGTCACTAGACAGCAGGGCAGGGTCAATATTCCACCTGAAGCAAGACACGCTTCAACGCACAAAATATACAAATCAAGCCCAGAAGTAGCTGTATCATCTGCACAGCGGCATCAATCGACGTCAGCTCAGGCGCCAAAGGCACAAACTCCCAAAGCACCTGAAAGCAATTCCTCACAGGAGGACACGAATATACATGAATAAAAGGAAGCCACTGGCTCATTCTACTGCAGATACATCAGCATCTGTGACTTTCACCCATGAAAATGTTCGGTCTGAATAGATAAACGCTTGGCAGGAAAGCATGCAGAAAAAAAATGCAGGAAAAGGAGGTAGCAAATATACAGAAACACTAGGCTCTCACTTTAAAAAAACCACATTAACTTATAGCATTACCTTCACTCATACTACTAATGAACATTCGTACAGTTCAGTTGAATTTTCACACAATGCAAGCAGCTCCGGCTCTAGGCCTATTCATGGCAAAAACAAGGTTATGTAAAAGTTTATTAAAAAATAATAACTTGAGAAAGTAAAAACTTAACACACAGAGATTAATAAAGAAATTACGTAAAAGTTATACAATTCTAAATAAGTTGGTTTATACTGCCTTTTGTTAAAAAAACGTAGAACTGCCTCTGATTTACCTTTAGTAAAAACATCTTGCAAAGTACTGACCAGAAGAAACATTTGCTTAAAAGAACTAAAAGACAAACAACACATTAAAATGTGTGCAAAAAAGTGAGGGATTAGACATGTGGGGGATTTTACCTGTAAGCAAAAACATGTGCGTTAGCCTAGCAAACATTTGTACAAACCGTATGTTGAATACAATTTGGCTCCATTGAATACCTTTGATTTCCCCCCACTGTACAGCTGATGCATTCTGATGCAATGCTTTGATCTGTCCTTTGTTGTTACGTGTCACTGTATGTCACTGCTGATGTCCCTGATATCCTGACATGACCCTTCATTACCTGACTGCATGTTGCCTTTCATCTATTAGCAGTAAAATGTGACCAGGAAAACCTCAGGTCACGAGGAAGTGCCCTTTTCACCCCTGTCGACACTTCTGTCACTTTAACTGTAGTGTTACCACGTGTATCATGTCTGTGTTTGAGTTAGCGTAACCTTGCACCTTCCCGGTACTAAACAGTTTGCACTGTGGCCTCTTTGCTTTCCATAATCCACACACTTAAACACTTTCCTCCCACCAATCTGCAAGACTTCCTGGATGCAAATCCATGGACATATTCAATAACTTGCTGTCACCTATCACATTTGTGGAAATCAAACTTCCTGGACCCATGCAACAGCTAAGAAATGAAGCCACGTTTTACATGCGACAACATGGACACAATCACTCCATAAAATCAAGCTCTAAAAACCAAAAATTTCCATAAATGAGCTCAGGAACAACGAATGCATGCAGCCTGTGTTTGACTTGCAGAAGAGCTACTTTACAGATTTGTCAATTAATTAAAAAGTGGAGATAATACATACAAAGGACACCACATCCCAGCAAAGGTCCATTATTTTAAAGAGGAAGACACTGTTTCAGGCAAACATCAAGGTTTAGTTGCCAGCATTACTCTACAAACCTTCTGCTCCATTTGTTCCATTTGCCTGCCCCAGTACGGCCGTTTTCCTGCAGTACTAACAAAAGCAAACCCTGGAGCAGCTGACCCTTCCATACAGCTGCGCTCAGCAGGTAGGTGACTAAGCTTAGAAGGTACGAAATAGGAGGGTGTGGGTCACACAAATGCATTTCTAAGCGGGGGACCCCAGCCCCCTAGCTGGGCCTGAAAGATCAGCAAAAGCTACATGACCCATAAGAACACAATAGTGAGGACCCCTGCGAGACACACAGATGAGGACAGCCCATAACCCCTTAATCTTGCTACTCAAAAGTCAACACTCCAAGTCAAACCCCTGCACCAGGCTTCCCTCCCTGAAGAACGTACATTCAGCTACCCTTGAGTGAGGCCTAGACACCTCCCACAAACCCCCAGCCGCACCAAAAGGTCAAACATAGGCTATAAAAATCCAGGAAATACTTTCACCTTTGACTCAGTACGTGCTGTCAGTGAAAGTGGGGAAATGGTAAGAGGCAGCAACGACAGATAGCAATTGGCTAAATGCCAGAATCTGCAGCAGGCACCACCAACTCTGGGTAAATGGTGCTTGCAGGTTTCCAGGAAATGGTTGGACTACAGTGCAACCCCAAAAAACCACGGATTAAACAGCAGCTGCGTGTGTAGCAATCCGGAGCGACACTCGACCGCAGGAGTATCGCTGCTAACGGCTAGCTGCCTTTCCATGAAATCCCTCTGACCGGGTCACGGCCAGGCCAGACAGCGACATCACTGACTAGCTTGGCACACTGCTGTGCTCCTCTCCATTCTTGCCCGCCAAACGCTCTCCTGCAGGAACGCAAACACGGCCATTCTGAGCTCTCGCCAAGGCGGATACACAGCCTACAGAATCAGATGCATCAAGGCAGTTTACACAAAGTAAATTGGTTCAAGGTGATGTTTACGCTACCTGTTCCTTGTGGCCCCAATGCCATTTCATAGCTGACCAACCAAAAAGTATTCCAGATAAGTCTACCAACTGTGTAAAAATGATCATACCTGCATTCGTGTAAGCAAAGCTGCTTTTCTCCATGTGCTCATCTAGACCTTATGTTACTCTGTTGGACAGAACCATGATGCCAGACAGCCACAGGTTTCAAACATGAATTACATGTAATAGTGAGCCTGAACAATACAACTGAAAAATCTGCAATGGAACAAAGTTCAGCTTAACACCTCACAATGTAAGCGCTGCCTATAAACATGATTTGCCATTCAGACAAAACCAAAAACTTCAACTCCAGTCAGTCATAAGAAAGTAGGTTTCCTCTCACATCATCTCAGAAAAAATATGTTCTCCAGTGCCACACAGGGGTGTGATAGCTAATGACACAGAACTTTCATCTGCTAGAAGAGTCCTGCATTAGGGATATGAATCAAATGGACATGCTTGACTTTAACAATAATGTAACCTTAGGCATCCAAGGAGAGCAATAATCATCCAGGTCCCCTAAAGCTGGATCTGCAGAATTGCAGGAAGGAGGACAAAAAGTCAGTAAGCTGGAGGGGTTTGCCAGCAAAGACAAATGCATGTTACAGTGTCTAGAAACAGGGTGAATAAAATCAATAGCACTCATGAGGGGAACCTAACAGGGGAAGCCCCAATAATAATATTCTCTAGATTTAATGCAAATCCTAACCGTTCTCATTTTACAAGCACTCAACATACTTGAAGAATAATTAAAAATTCCATGATGCTTCTGACAAGCTGTCAAATATAACGTACTGCACTCACTAATTAAAAAGTTACCTTCGCAGGCAATATAATTCAGATGCAAATAGATTAAAACGACAGCATAAGATAGTATCTAAACCTGAGAACTTTATTAAACCATTTAAGAGCGTTTTCTGACCTTAGGTAACCAATATATGAAAATGCCTTTAACGTTAAAGGATTACGGGGATTAAATTGTAAACGTAAACTGCCTAAAGGGTAGATTTTACATTAAAAACGTTTTTTAAACCGGAATAAACCTTCCATACGAAAATGTCGATGCGTTCAGTCATGTCTCCTTAATGGACAGAATACCTACACTGCGGCCATACTTTGGGTTAAAAATAGCAAATTCAACATGGTAAATGCGGATTTAAAGCGCTAAATCCTGAGTTTTGGTTTTCCCAAGACCAGATCCATACACGATAACGTTAGAGACGAAAGAGCAGCCGCAGCGTCACTCCGCAGCCACAAGTTGCTCTTATACAATCTGTCAAGTGCCGAGACCGACCGCAGTCAGACATGACCGGCCATCATTCGCATTAGTTCATCATTATAATTTATGATATTATTAATAATAATGATGATAATAATACATTTGTAATAATTCAACCAACATTCAGGAAAAATTCCAGTTGTGTTGCGCCAAGTACACAGACACAATGGCATGTTATAAGATACATGATACATGCTTGCAGCGAGCTCCGATGACATTTTACGTCCAGCAGCCTGGAAGCACCCCCCCCCCCCCGGAGCTAGCCGCACCGTGGGGAGCGTCGCGGTAGCCGGTCCGCCTCGTTCGTCGGGGGAGTTTCTTATTGTGGGCGGTCGGGGACTCGGGCCGCCAGGCGAGCGCCGCCGCAATAACGCGAAGGCGTCGCCCGCACCGGCGACAAACCTTCGGTTTGAAAAAAAAGTGTACATACCGCCGCCCCCCCTTCCTCTTTCCAGGCGAGCGCAAATGTGGGTCACCGGGCCTACGTCCCCCCCTCCCAAAGAGGAATAACATTTCCTTTATATGTCCCTACAATACCGCGTCCTTGTAAAAATAAATAATATAAAGGGGCAATGTACTGTACGCCGGCTCTTCGCATCAAAAAACGTCAGGTTCGCGGCGCCCGAAGCCCCCGTCTTACCTCCGCGGCTCCGCCGCTCTCGGGGCTTCTCCTTCGCCGTGTTTTGATGGCCGCGCTCGGGCTCCGTCGGAGTGAGAAAAACAGCGCGGCCTGCCTCCTGCGCGCTCGTGCGCAGTGGCGTCGGGCACGCGCCCGGCCCGGGGAAACACTACAGGGTGGCCGCGCTTGGTGCGCCCGGGGAGCGAGGCGGGTCCACGTCTGCTCCGTTTTACTGTATTTGACCTATACATGGGAAAAGTGTGCACTTTCAATGAATTGGCGTTTTTTTTAAAATATACATTGATTCACAAATTGAGTCCTGAATATAAATGGATGATTTCTAACTAATATATAATATATAATTTTCCTTATAGTTAACTCGCATATAATTAGTTACACATAAACACAAAACTTTAAGGTGTTTAGAAAAAAAAAAAACGGCATACTGAAATATTCAGCTTATATTATGAATTGATGGGCATGGTGCTGTGGGTTTAAATTTCTACTGCATATTTTCATGTAAAAAATAGACGCAGTATCTGAGATTGATGCATGGGTTGCTCACTCACTTGGCACAGCGCCAATCAGGTCAACCGCACACGTCAACCGAGCATGATGAAAGAGTCCGCCAGAAAAGAGGCGGGACAAATGCAGCTTTACAGGCAGTTTGTCCAACCAGTTTACGTGTTATTGTGCGCGATCAAATTCGGCGCTGCTAATGACAATAGCGATTATATATAGCTCTATTTGGCATGCGATTTCTAGGCATGTGACTTACTGACACAGAAAGCTGTATTTTGGTATTTACAGAGGAAATGATTCGAGGATCGAGTGACATTTTATAACGATACGGAGTAGTAATAATGTTTTTTTTAATGTAGTTAGCTATTTACGTAATTAATCGCAATTAAAAAGGACTTCAGTATGTCAACGAAACTTTCAATGATTCAAGTAGTAACTAGTTACAGGAATGCGTGTCAGGTGTTCACAATTAATATTAAATTTGCTATGATGAGTTAGTAAAACAAGCCGCGTACTAATTCCTGTTAGTTATGCGATACCGTGGTGCGTTAAACGCAAGTAGACTATATTATAGGCGTCGTTTCTGAGAAAAAAAAACGTTCCTTGCATTTGACTTTAAAGGAGTATCAAATCCAAAAACACGTAAAACCTCCTAGATATTTTAAGTGACGCATCCGGATAGCACACCCTACTCAACACACACCCACACAAAAAGCAGTAGAGACCCACAGAAAAACCCTAAACCCCAAACCCGAAAATATTCCGAATCCAGCAATCGACAGGGTGGAGCGCTGGGAGTTTTCTTGTTGCCCGGCTGAATACACGACTTTTGAGTTTAGAAATAAAGCTTTGAGAATGTTAGGTGAAAGAAATTTGATGAAGGTTTTGAAATTTGATAGCTTTTTGTAAATTTATATCCAGTTTTCTAAGTTGTTATTAAAGTTTTGAATTTTACTGTCAGGGGTTGTTACCATCATGAGATTTCAGCCTGTTACCTGTTAACACAAGCCCAATTATCTTCTGTAACACACCTTGTTCTGCATTCCTCTCAACTTGAACATTAGCCGTATTTGACATCTGGCCCCTTTGACTTGGATTGCTTCAAGTTTCTTTTCAACACATGATTCATTAAAACGTGAAATTACTATTTTAGAATATATTAATTTTATCCTTGGTAAATAAAGTTGCGTTGATTGTTAAATTGACGTATTTTGGAGGCTGAGTAACAGGTTTTTATCCTAGTTTTAAGTACTGTAGTTGTATACCTACTGTGAACATCTATCCCGTAGGCTCCTTTGCAGGATTTTACGCTTAATAGATTGTATTGTGAAGTTACATTCACATGACAGACCTTATCTCCCGGACAACCTTACAGCAGATCACCCAAGTCAATGAAATGAGCTGACCCAGATTTATAACGAGTGTGTTTTAAAATTACCAAATGGTGCCCTCTATTGGTCAATGTGGGATATTTTTTTTCTTGAATTCTTATAAATGCTGTTTGGAATACACTCAAAGGCCACTTTATTAAGTACACCTAATTGTTTGCAAATAGCTAGTCATGTGGTTGTAAGTGAATATATACAGCACACAGACAGGGCTGTGAAGTCCATTTAGTGTTCGTCTAAGCATTACAATGCCTAAGGTAGACAATATAAGTGATTTTGAATATGGTTGTCACATTTGGCCAAAATGGGTGAAGAAAGACTGGGAAGTAGATGTCAGTACAGGTTTATTAAGCAATACACAAGGCAGTTAAGTTGACAAAGAAGCCATGGCCACCAGCGACGACAGCACTAACCACAACGTAATTGCTGAACTTGTGAGCCAGGACCTAAGCCCTTACATATAAAGGGGAAAACACAGGCACAACATATGAGGGCAGTCAGGGTAGGATGGTTGGTAACTGATACACAATAGTGTAACATAATAGGTAGCCCTGACAGTGGTATAATCACATATGTTCCTTCATATTAAAATGCTTGTTGAAACTGTAAGAATCATTACACGTATGGACATACACAGCAATGTTAGAAAAATCTCACACTTCTCTCATGTTATTAACTTTTACAATTCTGTGTTCCTGTTTCAACTGCAGTTTAACTTGATTTGAAATTTAACTTGATATGGGTGCAGATGAAACCTCAGCAGAAGTTGTGGAGAAGCGTTTTGGTAATGAGGTGAGTAGTCAGCATCCTTCTCAGCCACTGTCAGCCACCCCAGAGCGGCGGTGGGTGAGTCAGCATTCAGGGTGCAGGCTCTGTGCAGGGGAGCGCCGAGGACGGCGGCCCCCCGGAGGTCGCGGGCAGGAACTGCAAGGGTGGGCCCAGAAGGGTTAGTTACTGCTCCTTATCAAAGCATCTAAGTGTAACAAAGAAAAGGAGAGGAAGGAGATGGGAAAAGAACAATGTGCACATTTCATATTTCCAGGCTGTATTTGTATTTCTGTGGAGCAGAGATGACAGCCTTGTGACGGAGTTTTCCGGAAGGCCCACGTCTTGAGCGTGTGGGATCATTTGGCAGGAGCTTGGAGAAGCCAGAAACGGTATGTGGGGACAGTCGGTAGTGATCGAGTGGGTGGAGGGCAAAAGTCTGAAGGCTGAAATTTGGGAGGAACCACTAATGAACGGGCTGCATCATAAATTACTGATGTGATAAAGGGGTGGGATTTTGATAAACTGCCACTCACTGATTGGTCTGATTTATCAGGAACCAATAAAATATCCAATGGGAAGCAAATTGAATCAGTCAGTCATTAGTCATGTAAGACTACCCTGCGGGTGCTGAAATCAATTTCTATCGTCACTCATAAATATTCATAAACTTAAATGAATGTTTAAAAAGCTGAATATTTTCTAACTAAATAGAAAGGATACACCCACAAGCAAAAACTTTTGACACGTAGGCTAACTAACCAGCATTAGG
>JAODJU010000001.1:21803602-21830115 GCA_026776725.1 Gnathonemus echidnorhynchus
CAGACAGGCATAGTCACTCTTGTCCAATGCGACATGTTTGTGAGAAATGAAACAAAAATGAGTGTAGAGGGAGTGACACGCGTATGAAGCTTCACCCTCACCTCACGCGTTCAAGTCTCCTGCGAAGACCCCCCCCTGCTATTTACGCTACAACTAGTGTTCCCTTCATGCACCAAGCTGCCAGGGGAGGTGGGAGGTTCATCACCACAGCATTTCCCTGCAGAAAACTCAACACTGAGCAATACTTCATAAAAACTATGGCCTCAGTCATGATCATAAGAAAACATAGCATTCTTCTTTCTGAACTTAAAAACAAAATTTCCCTGAAGACTATTGACGGCACATTCCACCCCACAGCCTATGTAACGAACCTTACACTACCCCCATTGTCTACATGAGGCACTTCATGTACATAATTTATTTTCTTGTCATGTCCTGCACAAAATCCCAAAGTAAATTCCTTCTATATAACAGTATTTGGCAAGGAATGTGATTCTGAACCGTTTGCAGAGGCACAAACAGGTACTTTACTAATGCCGGTTAGGAAAAACTAGTGACTAAAAGAGCCCTTCATATTTCACTGGGTATAATTTCAAAGGCCAAACCAAATGCACTTGGATTTTATCATTTAAGTGCCACTAAGTGGCAATGAGATTCTTTCCTGAAGTATTTTAATAGCCCTTGGGGCACCGGATTTGCTTCTGCTATAAACAAATAGGACCAGACATAACGACAGCAAGGTATCCAACAAAAATTAAGACAAATACAAGGAAACACCACCAATCATATAGTGGGAAGGAAAACCAGGCAGCCAGTAGTTCCGTTCACAGGAAACAAGTCAGATTATCAAGGCGACTTACACAAGCACCATTACTAAACAGACGCAATTAAAACAAGTATGTCAGATTACACAGAAGCCTCTCAGCTTTACAGATTGAGCTCCCGGCTGTTTAGCTTACTCAAAACTCGAAAGGATGAGGCCTCTAATTTCACACACCTTCGCGTATTTCAACACCAGAGACTGGGAGAGGAGACGCCCTTCCGTAGAATAAGAGCCTTTCTGACACACGCTGCCTTCATTTTACCTTCGCAGGCACAAAATAATGCAATGCTATTGGCTTAATCAGCACAACATAAGAGACTGCACAATAACAGGAACTACCCATAATGCTTTATGGCTGAGAATAATAGCTTAATGTGTTAATTTGATGATATAGGAACTGCTGAGGATGCGGATGTGAGCCAGAACGGGTACGGGGCGGTTGGCTAACTGTCAGCAAGTTAAATAAAAAAAAAATCTCTTGTATAGAGAGCTGCCCCACCAAGACACCTGTCCCACCCACAACCAGAGAGCGCCGAGTGACCTCCCCTACCCGAATCGTCCGCCAGCCTGCTGATCCGCTCCAGCACAGCGATGCAGTCTCTCTCGTCCTCGCTCACTGCCTTCAGGGTGTCTAGCAAACTTCGAGCCACCATTTGCCTGAAATTAATAAGGAATTGTAAGGTAGTTTGACACAACCACAGAAACGACGAACAAAAGGCCTTTTGGATGGCTGACGCATATAGGATGTTAATATGTGGTTAATTTCACAACACCTACGCAATTTATTGGTAGTTTGTATATCTGTAAAATGCGTACTAGTTCAGTTAAGACGTCTGCACGTGTACAAAGTTGAGATTTCATAAGCGAACGACATTTTATCGGAAACTGGTTCCTGATTACTTAGACGTTTAGGATCGCCAAACGTACCTGTTAAAAATATTCTCACTGGTAAGGTATTTGTCCAATCGGCCCAAGGGTGTCAGCATCTCATCTTGCGATACGAAGTCCAACGCTGAAGGGATAATGATGATGTCAGACTCCGAGCTGTAGTCATCCACACCAACTATTAAAAAGATCGGGGGCGAGGCGGGGGAGAAACAGCATGTCAGCACGGCCCGCCACCAGAAGCAGCACCCTCCACCATCACTGAAGAAAGGTGACAGATACAAGCAAGGGACTTTTTATAAGGAAGGGACAGGGCTGGAGCGGTCCGGATTCAGTGTGAAGGACTAGCTGTTTTCATGAAAGAAGTCGATCAAGGGGATAAAACTTCAAAACAGCGCCTAGGAGGATGCAATAGGACCTTTTCCGTGGAGAGGAAAAAATAAGAAAACAAGCATGCTCAACTTCCACCCATATGCGAAAAAACAAACCCGTCTCCCCAACACAGGCGCCGCCGGTCCGACCCAGTCAGCAGTTTTTTTTTTTGTCTAAGGAAAACTTTCTAAAGTGGTGAGCGTACGAATTGAGTCCGATTTCCACATTTTTTAAAAAAGGGAACTGGTTCCGATCTCTGGGTCCTCGTGACCTTTCTGACCGGGTCGGGTTGGGTCGGCACAGCCCAGTCGGCCGACGAACAAGCAGCGCCACCCGTACGAAGCTGAAAAACTAGCGCATGGTGTCCGGCCAGCTGTTCGCGCTGCCCGGGGGCTCCGATCGGGGAAAAACAACCGCGGGAGGGGGGGGGGGGGGACTAAAATCCACCCCCCGACCGCGTTTCCATAAACACCCTGCAGAACCGATCCAGCCGCCAGACACCGATTGCCAGCGATATGAATCCTCTGATTTGCCCCTCCGTAAAAGGGTGTGGGTAATAATAATAAAAATGCAGGAGGAAACTCAGGAAGCGAGCGGCAAGCCGCGGCAGGTTTCCGGGCGCTGCCTGCAGTCCTAGGCCGACCGCGATGCCCTGCTAGTGGCGGCGATACGGCGGCTTCGCCCGCAGCCGCAGCGTGAAAACTGCCCGTTGAGTGGGGAGAAAAAAAAACAGAGAAAAACCGAGAATCAAACTTACATCCGTCAATTTCCTCCTGAGTATCTTCCTGAAGCAAAGATAAATCTGCAAATTAAAAAATATATATATAACCAAACAGTAATCGGATGCGAGTAAGGCGATGCCCAGACTATGGAGTCACACTTTTGTTAAGCATAAAAAGTGGTTAAAAGCTACTATGTAAAAGAAAGGCTTTTAAAAACGCGGATGGCCACAGCTACGGTGAACGGTGCATACCCGCCATCTTGTCCCGGTCCTACATTTAAAGTGGTCTTTGCAGCTGAGGAGACACCTGGAAAGGAAAAGAGGGGAGCCGCTCCGCTGGAGACGGACGCGCGGGCGGACCGGCGACGTACACGTAGAAATTACGACGCCATCTAGCGGCCGGTGTCCACAATACGCCGTCGGCGGGCAGCTCCATTGTCCGGGAAGAAACACGTCGGTCCACTTTAATACTTGTTTATATTCAGTTCGTGTCAAGGATACCTATACACTCGAGCCAAACAAAGGACCTAACAATAATGTTCTGAGTAATCACAGTCCAGTGTATTTACTTTCACATTCAGAGCGGTAGTATGTTGTTTGCAAAAAAGGTGGTGTCGGTTTAATTTTAAAAATGAGTAACTCCACATTCAATTATATTAAATCGAACAGGAGAAGCGCTAAAGCACAGAGAATTTATGGCTTTTTAAGTATACTCGATAAAAGCATGTTGATCATATTAGTATTGCTAGTATAAAGAAATATGTATATATGTAGTATGCACGTGTGTAGGTGCTTCGTATATGGTCGCAATTAGTAATATCTACAGTCTGAATGTGAAAGAATAATCTTTTTATATGAGATCACCTTAAATAAACCAACTTGCAACGATGGTACCCGCCAAAACACGAGTTAATTGAAACAAGTAGACAGGACTAAAGGGGATAATAAATAAGTTTTGCACTCCTCTGGCTCCACCCTTTGGTTAATCGATGTCAGGACAAATAATTTCATAAACATTCGTACGGATTCAGCTATTTCCAGAAGTACAGAATCGTCACCCTTTACGCTATTTAGTAAAACTGAAAAAACGGATTTGTCGCTGTGGCCGGATAGAGTAGCCACGCAATTCATTAGGACACCAGCTCACTAGGATCACTAGGATTCTGATACTTTCACCAGCCTTCGGCGCACTACGTGAATATCAAAAACTAGGAATGACAGTAGCCAAACATGCATCGGTTTAAAGCACCGATTTAAGTCCCTCTTGTGAGGCCACGAAATCAAAACCCAAGCAAGCCCAAAACCCACATGAGCTAATAGCTAATATTCAGACTTTATTCGCTGTAAGACAGTGCGCGATACGGATCACCATTCAGCACCCAAGTGCAATGGCGCTCCGGCTGTGCGGCTCCAGCGCGGCGCACATGTGACGTCACCCATAGCAACCGCAGTGGTCCCGGCCGTAAAAGCGCAGACACTGGTCGCGCGCGTTCCTTTCGCGAGCTGCAGATCCCGTCTCCAATCGCAGCGGTCCTTCGGCGCAGCCGTCGGCAGCGGTTTATTATTTTTCTTTCCCCCTTCCCCGAGGAGTGAAAAATGTCCAAATCAGAGCAAATCCTTATTCTGGATCCGCCTAGCGATCTGCGATTTAAAGGTAAGGGAGATGCACCGCCGCTTACTGTGGGTGCAGGGACTTATTCGGGGCCTAGCTGTAACGCTGCACTCAGGATCGTGGAGGGGGGGGGGTGTAATACTCACACCCTCTTCGTTGCTTCTTGTAAAGCCTCCGACGCCATTTTGACAGAGGTAAAGGGGGTTTGCGTGGTTCCAGACGGACTGCCGCTCGACTGGCCGGGACCACGTGCTTAAGGAGGTGCGGCAGGGGGAGTTTCCTTCACTGTGCCCCCCTGTACCCCCGGGTTTGAGCTCTCCCATCCAGCCGGAGCAGCACTGTGCAGAAACTTGGCGTTCCGCTGATGTGTCACTGGGCCCGTATGCCTCATGATTGTGTCGGATCGTAAAGGCAGCTAATTCCTCTTGGTACCACGTTGCAGTTGGTAGTTTGGGTCTTTAACTAGTTGTCCATGTACATCCTGGCGGGATATTTTTCTGTAGCGAGATCACTGTCCGTTAAAGGGGAACAACTTTTGTAACAATGTGTGGTCGATTTGGGAGTTTCGTCTCTCTACATATCAACCCTGTCCAGTTAATAACCCACCCGATCCCCGAAAAAGTCCGCTGGGTGGGTTCACGCTGTCACTGTTTTATTCAGTGCTTATCCTTGTTTCATTAAACGTCAAAGGATGGAAACCGAAGCTTGTTAAATACCCATGCAACATTAAACATACGTGGCAAAGAAATGGTAGCTGATTACGACTGATCCTTATAAAGTAACAGAGTTGCTAAATGTGGAAGATTGCCTTTTAGTTTCATTTGTTAGCTCTAGTGTCTGTCTAGATCCATGTTTATTAAGAGCCGTCACATAATTGAAAATTCTAGCGCAAGCTCCGGGACCCTGTTAAACCTCTTATCTGCTACAAGTACGCAATAACTGGTGCTGGTTCAAAGGTTGCCATTAACGAGACGGCTGGCTTTATTTGTCACCCTGTACACTTGGAACCAGTATGTGGGATGAAGGGCACTGTGATCAGGTCGTGGTGAACGGCGAGCAGGTCACGTGATCGCCCAGGTCACACGTGACACCGTGGGACCGCGTGTGCCGTTCGTCCTCCGTCACTTGTGACCGATCCTGTTGTTTACCGTGCCGGTTGGATGGATGGGGTTGTGTTTCCCTCGGGCAGGCAAGCGATGTAGGCCTGAGGTGGGGGTGGGGGTCGCGCATGAATCTGAAAGCTCTTCTGTTTTTATGTAGCGTCGAGTTTTTCACCTTAACTTCATACTGTTGAGCAACATTAGCTGTCCTGTCGAATTAACAGGTGAAATAAAATGCACGTATGCGCTGCACTTACGTTTCCTGTCATCAGTTAAATAAAGCAAAAGAGCGGTTTAAGTGCCTAAAATAAAATACTACTCGAATTTATTGCGCTGTTGACCTTATTCGATCCACAGATAAAATTTAAGAAGTCCACCTTTCAGAGGCAGCGCCGTTTTTAAGCATGTTGTTTCTTTCCACCGGAGTATTTTGATATGGCCAGTTAAATGTACGTTGAATCGAAGAGCTTTTAATTAATACTGTCAGGATCCCTTCTGTACTGACACTTTCTCCTTTCCCCCAGACAAAACACAGTAGGGATTTTGCTGGGATTGACATATCACCTACAGCCAGGCTTAGTATCTGTGGAAGGCAGTTATAACACCAAATCAACCTCAAGGTCTGGGAGAGGTGGCGAAGTTGCAGTATTATGGTCTTGCGTGTCGTTTGCGTTGACGTCCCCCTTAAAAGCAATGCTTTGCTGTTCACTGCCGCCACTTGTGAACATAAAATATCTCTTACACTGACGTTTCGTGTTGGGCTTCATTCTTCCGAAGCGAGTTACAATGCCTTCGATTTTACAAGCACCTATAATTAGATGAGTCGGGGAGCTCGCTCCAGTTTGGCTTCAGCGCTATTCCTGGGACTTGACCCAACAACCTTTGGGGTACATGTGCAGTCCCTTCCCTGGTGGATTGGGCATTAATTTTTCTCTGATTGCATATGTAGTGCGCCGATATGGAAATTTTCACTGATATGAAACTTGTGAGTCTTCTGAGTCAGGCTGCCTTCAGAATCAGATTTATTGGCTAGATTAGAATCAGACTTATTGGCTAAGCATATTAACTCACACAAGGAATTTGGTGTCTCTCAAGTTAGACGATATACATCCAAAACATATTTACGGACAATACACAACATACAAGCCATATACAGATTAAATACACAATAAGTAATATACAATAATGTTCGACAACAGTGATGCAGCTGATGTGGGAATGCAGTGTTTGTAGATGTGAGGCAGGGTATAAAGATGAGTAGCTGCGGCATAGCAGATGATGCAGGTCAGCTATTTATGAGGGTGATGGCATGAGGACAGAAACTGCTCCTGTGTTGAGTGGTTTTGATGTACAGAGTTATGTCTGCTGGTGAGGAGGAGCTGAAAAGCAGGTGTCCAGGTTGTGAAGAATTTGTAATAATATTCGCTGCCCATTTTCTGGTTCTTGATTGCTTTGCTTCCACCAACGCGGTACTGGAGCCAGGGCCAGACATTTTACCAATCTGGAACTGGTTCCCTGCATTTCCACTGCAAAAAACTGGTCCTGGGCAAGAAAAAAACAACTCCAGCATGGCACCACAGAACAGCTGGTCTCAGAGTTTGGAACCGTAATGTCAGCGAGAGTGGGATGGGGTATTGCGTTCAAACCTTTCGCACAACCAGAAAATTCATTCAATATCCGATATAGTTTTGTCTGATATTGCCGGTGCGGTCAGTAAAACAATTTGTAGCGTTACTCTGTTAATAAACTAGCATTTTTTTTATTATTCTGTAGAAAACGAAAGATCAATTTGCTGTCCAGATTTAATAATAAATTATAAAAATATCGTAGGTCAAACCAATAAAACCATGAGGCGGACAGCACAGTTAATAGCAAACTCTTTTTTTTGTGTGTGTGATCCTCAAAAGGACAGTGGTAAACCAGTGAATGAGAATAAATCACACACACGTACAGACGGGGAACCTTTAAGGAGACAAAAGGGGATACAGGCAATAGAGACGGAGCACAAGAAGTCTCACTCTGAAAACGTTTTTTTTTTTTTCGGTTCCGCAGTTAGTAAATACTTAAAATCCAAAACTGATCAAAATAAGTCTAAAAACTGACTACATATGAACCTTTACTTTACTCTCATTTCTGCTTGTGTAATATTTGGGTTCTGTTCCTTTTTTGAAACCAGTGGAAATGCGGGCAGGTTCTCAAATGGCACCAAGGGAGAAGCAGCCCAGCACCGGCTCCGTGTTGGTGGAAATGATGCAGAAGAGAACAAGTTTTATTTTCTGCTCTTACTTGCTGACTGTTCTCTGCAGTCTGTTCATGTCCTGATTCGTGACTGCTCCGAACCATGATGGATGTACACAGGATGGATTCCATGACTGCGGTGTAGAACTTTCTGAGCAGTGTATGGCAGGCCGTAGTTCCTCAGTCGCAGCAGAAAGAATATCGTCTGTGGGGCTTTTTTGAGGATGGAGTTGATATTGGTCTTAAACTTCAGGTCTTGGGAAATGGTGGTTTCCAGAATCCTGAAGGTCTCCACAGTTGACACCGTGCTGTTGAATATTGTGAGTGGGGCCAGTGCTCTGGGGTTTAACATTTCAGAGAAATATGGAACATGATTTTTTTTTTTTAGTTTCAAATCCGACACATTTATTAAACACATGGATATGCCTCACTTATACAGATTATTGACTGACTGGTGTCACAATACGCATCTCATTCAATTTTTAACCGTACTTCTAATCTGCTTACCAAATTGTGAGCGTAAGTAAACATCTGTATAGTACCGAAAAGACAGCATCTGGAGAAATTTTTACGCCAGTCACCTAAAGCCCTGGTGATTATTGCACATGGGCACATATCTTGATTATATCACGATGTTATATTGTGCAGCCCTAATAGACACCTCTCCTGTAGTGGTGGATAACGTCCCATGATTGCATTGTCATATTTGGGACAGTTTTCAATCACAAACTATATTTAATGTTTCAGTTTAAAGTCAAAGTCCTTTATTTGTCATGTACAATAAACATATTCAGCCATTCACTGAAACCCTTATGACAAGACTTGCGTAAACTTTACTTGCATATAGACACTGATACTTTAAAAAATATGAAAGTATGCAGAAGTCCCTCAGCCCCAAAAGATATACAGTTATCACACATATCAAGTACCAAAGTAGCCAGTGAATGTCTGAAAACGTATGTTCTATGATCAGCAGGTGTAACATATAATACAAGAACAATAAACTGGATATTTGAGCAGTACTGCTTTTACTTTCTATAAACTTACATCATGTGTAATGTTTAATGAGTCATCTGTTATTCAGTGCATTGTACAGCTTGTTGCTCTAACAACATTAATGTGGCAGAAGTCAGCTTGCATTGCTGTTGACTACAGATCTCTTTCTGAATATAATCCAAACATGATTTCGTTCTGAAGAACCACCAAATCTTAATTTCAGTTTAGGGTGTGGAGTCGTCAGCCTCGCATGCGTCTCTCTCTGATCATGCCGCCCGAATCCCACCCCCCCCTGGAGACACCGAAAATATCCTCTGCTTGATCGGGGGCATCGCTCCAGCTTCTTAGTCACGTGGGTCGGCTTAATTTCTCTGTCCTGATAATCCTGCAAAAATCTCAGCCGTCTGGGTGTGTCTTTGGGCCAGCCGAATTCCCTGTGTGTGTGTGTGTGTGTGTGTGTGTGTGTGGAGCCCACTCACGGCTGTACTCCTTTGGCTGGCAGAATGATCATGTCACTGGTGGGCCCTTCAGCAAGGCCCATAATCCCAAACACCTTCTCCATGGCTTCCCTGCACTCTAATCCCAAGACTTGCTTTCAACTCTTTGTATGTCTCTATCTCAACGGAGTAGAAGAATGACTGAAAAATTCCTATGTACCTTCAAGTGGCTAATATAAAAAAAATCATGGATGTAGTTGCTTGTGACGTTACTTTTCTTAGGTACCGCTAGCCTGTAGCTAAGAGCGGCACTGTGGCGCCAAGCCACATGCGACCTTGGGGTCTCCATAGGTGGGGTTCTGATTCCGATACCGTCTGGTAGTCGTACTTCCCGTCTTTGTCGACCCCGTATCCTGTTTCTGCAACTCGACATCCTGAGCTCTGCATCCTGGTAAAGCAAGGCGTGTTTTTTTTTTTGAGCTGGGTAGGCCTGTATGCAGCAAATGCTCCATGTATTGGGGAGTCACTGACGATGTGGATGGCGCTGTGGCCACGGAAATGGATTCTGAAGTTGCCAGCCACCGTCGAGGAAGGTGCTGTACCACAGATGAATGCCCACTGCCCGCCTGTATACATGAATCCCCAGTAGTGGCTGGGTAGGAATGCAGACAGAGTGATCCTGCATTCTAATCCTGATCCTGGCAGGAATACTCTTCTGCCGCCGTCCTCTCTCCGCGTTCCCACGCTGTGGCTTTCCCATCAGCCCCCTTCCTCCTAGGCTCTCCCTTGTTTGTGTTGTGGGCGGTGTTGTGTGTTGAGACGCATTCAAGTATGTTTGGTTTTCTGACTCACTGGCGCTGCCTGCTGGTCACAGCAGGATGAGCTGATCGCCAGGGTATTCTGATAGCCGTGGGAGCGAGGAGGGCAGATGCATTGTGGGAAGACAGTCACTGTTTCCTCATTTCCTGTGCTTTCCCTTCCTGAAAGCTGGGGCCACATCGGACGATAAGGTGTGGTCTGTTTTATTTTATATTTTTTCCCCAGGAAATGCCCAAAAATATCCTAATGGACACTTAACAGCTCGTATAATATAATAGTGTCCTGATTAGGGTCCCGTGGGATATGTAGTGCTGGGTTGGGTTGTAGGAATAACAATAAATATGAAACTTTGAGAGGTCAGAGTTGGGCTTGAGATAAAGAGAGCTTAAAGGTCAGTAAACAGACACATGTAATGATTTTTAAAGGGTGGAATAGGAAGAGAAGTGGGGGGGCTGATAATCAGAAAACTGACACCTTCAGTGGATAGAGATCATAGTATTCCTGGTGAATAAGGTGTTTATAAAAAAGTGCATGTAGCAAAGGGCGTTGTAATGGTAAAGGGCAATGTGGTCTTCTCTCACGTCAGGGCCCTTCACGGATGTGGTGACCACAAACCTCCGGCTGAAGAACCCCTCAGACCGAAAAGTATGCTTCAAGGTAAAGACCACGGCTCCGCGCAGGTACTGCGTGCGTCCAAACAGCGGCGTCATCGAACCCGGCACTTCCATGACTGTGTCTGGTAAGCAGCATTAATTTAAAGCTTAAAATATGAAAGGAATTTACAGTGAAGATAGCCTTAAGATGTTGTGGGTGGGATTATCATGCGCAGCCAATCACTGGCTGTTTTACTTCCCTTCCCATTGGCTCCTTCATCAACTGCCCTTACTGGTTCCTGTTTTATCATTCAGGCATTGATTGGATGTTGTGCTGTAATCCCTCCCACTTGGGTTTTTTCCACCACTCCCCTTATCCCAGCAGTTGATCCTCGCTTTACAGTGGTTCGTCTTCCTGACCTGTTGATATGCTGTACAATACTTTCTGCTGATGCTGGGAGAGCCACACTTACAATCTCTATAGCAAGCAGAAACATCTCATACAGTGTAACAATGAATCATGCATTGCTTTTTTCTACATTTAAGCAAACTTTTACCTATTCACTGTCAGTGGTTATTTGTTTACTTGCCTATTTATCACATCCTATCCATATGCGACTTGTGTTTAACTTACAATACTTTCACCGGAACGAAAGTTGAGGAGCTCCTGTGTTCTGCGCTAATTTTGAAAAAATAATTAACAATCATGTCTCATGTCATTTTTTAAATGTGTGTTTTCCCCTCCTTGCCCAGTGATGCTGCAGCCATTCGACTATGATCCCAATGAGAAAAGTAAACACAAATTTATGGTACAGACAATTTTTGCGCCACCCAGTGCTTCAGACTTGGAAGCCGTGGTAAGATGTTTTTTCCCCTTCATTGAAAATCCGCTGGCCTCAAAACTCCTCTTTTTTGCAGTTTTCTTAATTGCACACATACTTAAAAGCAGAACTCTGGCTGAACGCAGTTTAATTTAAAATTTATGTGGTCGGTTCCAGTAAAAATACGTGTGCCCTACCATTCATAATGGAAATGTTTATTTTGGTTGGTTGGTTTTATGACATGATCTGTATGAAGAATAACTGTATGTCATTGGTTAGTCCAGAAATGAATTTTCAGATGACTTTTAAGTAACTGAAATATTCATAACCTGCTTCCTGTTTTAGAAGTCTGTGCAGTCAAACTTAGGACCTGAAAATGAGAAGTTATAACTGCAATTCTGACTTTAATAATCTCGTTGGCAGTCCACTTTAATATACTGCATGCTATTGCTTGTCTTTTTGTAGAGTTAATATTAAGTTACATTCGTAAATATTATTTAGCCTTTTATAAACTGTGTATGTCTTAAAAGGAGCGCCCTCTGGTGGTTCATTAGAGGATGTATGTTCAGATGATCGTTGGGTTGGCCCTAAACAACATGCCTGATCCCCCTCCCAACACTAACCCCCCCTACCCCGCAGTGGAGGGATGCAAAACCCGATGACCTCATGGACTCCAAGCTGCGATGCGTCTTTGAACTGCCTTCGGAGAATGAAAGATCAGTGAGTGACCCTTGGTCTCGCTGTTATATCGTCGCTGTATAATGAAAGACGCACATCTCCAAAATTCCATTATTTCAGGAGCGAGAAAAAACTTTTTCTCAGAAACCACTATAGAAACATAACTAAATAAACCTAAAACAATGTCATGACACCCTTGCCACCACTAATGGAAACCTATCTTTACACAGCTGTCGGTGAACAGTTCGATGTTTAAATGGGTTTACATGAATACATGAATTGCTGTCAGTAAGATAAATATGCCCGAATCTGCAAGATGCAAACTAATCTCGCGTAATACTCACAATTCACAATGATGTTAATTATCTAGCTTGTCAACGTTACATTGTTAAAATCAGCAATATTGAACAAACAACCATCATGAATACAAATATTAACTAGTACAAACAAATGCTAGTTAAAAAGATAACTTCATAAAACATTTCATTGGTCAATTAACTGTCAAACACCATCAGTAGACAGAGGACAATGTGCATATGCCATGTATAGTAAAAAGTTACAATCTTCAAACAGTGGGTTTTCGCTGGATATCACCAATATGTAAATATATTGGTTTTGGTTAATGGTATCTACTGCTCTTCCCAGGAATGTCCACCTGCAGCTGCAAACTAGCCATTGTCCTTGCCACATGATTCAAATGTTAAAGTACTGTGTGATCCTCAAGTCAGAGTAGAATCAAATTTCACCACATGGGGGCACTGTAGTACTCCAGTGCATGTAAACTCTGCCCCTTTCCTTACTCTGAGTTATTGGCTTTTTTTTATATATATATATAACTGATGCTTCACTGGATTATTTTTTATAGATATCCCCCTCCCCCTGGGCAGAACTAGTCAGGCCGGTTCTTCAAAGGAAATCTTCTTGAAGGGGAGGGGCCTATTCAGTCAGCTGACTGCCTCGATGGCATGTAGCACGACGCCAAAGTTCTCATCCGTTTCATTGTTTTTAGAGCGACACAGACTCCAGCAAATCCGCCCCCATGCTGAACTTGTCCAAAGTGGATGGCCCCTCGTCCATGGGCAAGCCAGGCAGCCTGGCCCTGGACGACACGGAGACAAAGAAGCTGGTGGAGGAGTGCAGGAGGCTCCAGTTTGAGGTTGTGAGGCTGGACAACGAGAACCGGCAGCTCAAGGTGCTTCAGAATGCCGGCCGGCTTTCATTGGGCAGGACTTTCCGTGTGCAAGGTCATTGATTGGCTATGCGTCACGTGATGAGTTCATTCTGTAGCACAGTGACTGGTGGGTAGAATTGCCTCACACTTCCATCCCACCTCTGTGTGAATCTTTCCTGGGCACAGACTTCCTTCAGGTTCTCCTGTACTTCAGGAGAATGGCTGAGTTGCCCATTGTGGGTATGTGCCCCACAGTAGAGGGCAAGCTAACAATTTCATGTGAGCTCACAGCCCTTGCATTGTTAGTGCAATTCTGTCCTTGTTGAGCTACAGGAGCTACAGCTGCTCTTGCCTGTGCAGCCCATGCTCTTGCTTAACAGGATGACTTGAAGTATTTGGCAGCAAAGCTGCAACATTACTATCCAAACAAGAATAATTCCCTTAATTAAATCGAGTTTTCTGTCCTATCCACTTCTTTTGATTATGCAATAACCATGTCCTAGGGCAGTGTTTCCCAACCCAGTCCATATTTTTGCTCCCTCCCAGTCCCCAACACACCCTTGTTAGGTATTGGCTAGGACCTGGGAGGGAGCAAAAATTAGGAAACACTGCCTTAGGGGACATTAAATTAGCACAGGTTAAGCTACATGCTAATGGTTTTTGGCTGAGGTGTTAATCCACTGTGTTGATTGGCCTGCCTCTCCTCCCCCCTCCCCAGGATGATGGCTTGAGGATGCGTAGGGCCCCCAGGCCGGACAGTGCCGTCCCGAGCTCAGCCATCAGAGACCACGGCTCCAGCTCTCTTCCGTCCCTGCTTGTTGTCATCGCCGCCATCTTCATCGGGTTCTTCCTGGGGAAGTTCATCTTGTAGTGTGGTGGAATGGGGTTGGGGTGGCGCCTCTCTGTGCCTGGGGTGGGGGGAGGTCGGGGAGTCAAAATCATGTGCTTTCTGTTGACCTGCCACGTCACAGGTCGGCCATAGCGCCACCTGCAGTACGCGATGTACGATATCCTGGGCAGACCTTGGCTTTTAACGGTGTCTCACGCGGTTGGCATGCACGCAGACTGGAAATGGACGGCGCTCCTTTTTTAAGGTGAGCGGAGGTGGAGGGAGATGAGTGCTTGGGGCTCATTAATGAGGAAGAACATGAAATGCCTCATTTCCAGAGTGTAGGTACCTGAGGTTATGGGACCTTTGTTTAAAGACTCAAAGAATCATGCTGTCTTTCTCTCTCTGCTTTTAAAATGACTTGAATGGAAAAATACACGTCTTGTAGATGTTGTTTTAATTCTTTAAAGAAAATCAAACACGCATACAAATACTTTGCTACCTGTTGCTAAATTGCCTGAGAAATTTGTCAATCTGGAGTAATTTTTTTTGGGTGGGTGTGTTTGAGGTTTGGTTGGGGTACAAAGTGTGATTTTCCCCCCATGTATATTTGTCCAGAATTTTCCTGTTTCTGCTGACTCCAACTAAAACGTTTGGGTTATTATTATTATTATTATTATTATTATTATGTACGTTTTCCCTCTACAAATCATGTATCCCTCATGAGGCAAATGTCAACTGAATTAAAGTCTTAATTCTTACAATCCTCTCCCATGGTATTTAACAAAAATTAAAAAAAAATCTTTAACATTATTTTATAACAACGTTGTTTGTCTTTATTATGCATGTCTTTCTCTTTTTCCAATAAAGAATGTAGTGAAGTTAATATGGAAGCTTAAAATTGAAACCAAAGGAGTGAAGAAGGATTCAATTTAAACTATTAATATTCATGGAGGGGCCAAAAGTCCTCTAGGATCCTGCACTCTGGTCACTCCACCTAGTGGTCGGAGGTCAAAATGCAACTCACTAAATGTAATTTCTGCTGCTCCTAAAGGTTTCTAACTCTTCTCTCTCATGCCGTAACAGACTGCCAATTAAAGCAAGTACTTTTAATCATGAAGATATTCTATTCTAAAAAGCCATGTATTGCTTGTTTGCTTGAAATGTGCCTGTTATACAGAAAACATCGTCTTTACTGTGAAAACTGATGTCACCTATTCCCCAGTTTGGTGAATTGTGATGTTTTGAGGTGGCACTAAAGACTGCTTGTGCTCAATGGTGCTCTTGTACTTTTGCTAGCTTGTATTCTGAAAGTGGCAGTAAATACCTTAATCTCTCCCCTGTTCTCTCTGATTTTAACGGCTGTAGTTTTTAGGCTTCAAACCAAACTGCTCTGTTAGCTTTCCAGAAGAGGCTGCCAGCACCTACCAGCTGCCCCTTAAGAAGATCAAAAATGCGACTGCAAGATGTTTTCCATTGTCGGTTTATGGCAAGGCTGTCCCCCTCTGCCTCGTTATCAGCTATAAGAATGTCTGCAGCCTGCCAATAAAACAGCCCCTCCCTCTAAAAAGTGTTTTGGCAGCTCGCAAAGACTTGCAGTACAGCAGCTACACTGCTTGTGCCTTAAAGGGATTTTGTTCCCTTGTAAAACATCGCTCTAAATTCATAGGATTTTTACTTACACAAAAATGTTCTGAGGCCAGAACAAAATTATTGGTTCAGACAGATAACCAATCAGATTGTAGAGGATGTGGGTCCAAGCAAGTAGAAGAGGCAGGACCGAGACATCTGATTGGTTGTTCCCGCCTCCTCTATTTGCTTGGACTGACATCTTCTACAATCTGAATGGTTATCTCTCTGAACCAATAATTTTTCATTCTCCCTTCAACATTTTTGTGTAAGTAAAACTCCCGCAAGCTCTATCTAAGCTTAAACAGTGTGTCCCTGCTTAGGAGTACGAAGAATCTATACTCACTGTCCACTTTATTAGGTACACCTGTTCAGCTGCTTGTTGAAGCACATGTATAGTATCTGCTTCAAATATTTGGGGGCAGGGTGTGGTTCTGGGGACTGAGCATCTGTGCCTGTGACTGGAAGTTTGCCAGTTCGAGCCCCGGCCACAGCAGGTCTGTCACCTCTGTGAGCCCTTGAGCAAAGTCCCTTAACTTCCAGCTCCATGGGCATCACTATGGGTGGCTGCCCTTCACTGCCAAGCTTGCTCTCACCTACATATGTGCCTGTTAGTTATGGCGAGCAAGATGGGGCCGGCCCACGATAACTTCCCCACAGGGGTCAATGAAGTATCATCATTTCATCTATTTAATCTATCATATGTCAGAAGCACAATATCCTGATACCAGTCAGGACCTTCAGTTAATGTTCACATCAAACACCAGACTGGGGAAGAAAGGTGACCTAAGTCACTTTGCACATGGCATGGTCGTTGGTATCAGACATGCTGGAGTGATAATTTATGAAACTGCTGATCTACTGGGATTTTTCATGCACAACTATCTCTAGGGTTTACAGAGAACCGTCTGAAAAAGAACCAGCATCCAGTGAATGGTGGTTCTCCTGTCCGCCTCGGATGGGAAGCTGAGGCTGCAGTGGGCACTGCCCCCCCCAACACCACGACCAGGTTTTGTGCCTGTTATATGTGTTTGCCCCTGTGCCGCGCCTGACACCGCCCACTTTTGTCCGCCCCCCTCCCCCCATGTTAAATCCCATCTTTATTCTCCATCCTAAGTAGTCTTTGTTTCCTCCTCTGACCCCTGAGTGATAGGGTTTGGTTAGCCATGTCGTCCAGGGCGAGCCTATTGCCCTGCTTCACGGCTATTCTGGGGAGCACAGATACTACAGATATACTGGACTGTGAGTAGGGATTTGGGTTTCTAAACAACTCATTTTTTTCAATTTTCTAAGGTCAGAACAGGGAAAACAACCATGAGTACCCCCCTCCCCCCCCAATAACTAATGAACAAGAAACTGGTGTATTGTGGGATGTGAACGACATGCCGGTTCATTTTCCCTTTCAGCCTGCGTCCTGCTGTAAGTTTCTCCTCACAGTCACTGGGAGATGTATAAACCACGGGATGATATGAGTTTCCTCCTCCGGGGATAGTTCTAGCTGTAGCTGCCTGGATTTCCTGCCCTGAACGTATGTGAGTATGAAGCATATCCATGTATATAAGTGTAAATGTTCGTGTACGTTTGGTCCTCTTCGATCAACATGGCTGTAGGGTGAGGAGGGTGACAAGTAGGGTCACAGCCACGTTTGCCAGGCCAAGCCACCGCCCGCTGCCCCCACTGCGTCTTGGGACCTGGTCCCCAGCCTCTCCGTGGCCCCCTGGGCTGCTGGCCCTACACCGGACCAGGGGTTCCTGATAGGAGGTGGCTCTTTTCTGGGGCGTGTCTGGGCTGGAACCGTCACTGGGCCGCTGGCCGTTGTAGAGGAGGAAGCGTCCGCGGGCATCCTGCTCCACGTGGAAGAGCTCGTACTCGGTGTGGGGCAGCCGGATGCCCAGCGCTACGCAGCCGTTTGTCGCCGTGACGTCCTGCTCCACGCCCAGCTGCCAGGAGCCCTGTTCGCCGCACTCGTTCCCGTCGAAGATGTTCAGGAGCGACACCGTGAGCAGCTCCATGGCTGTCACCCTCATGTGGTTCACTGCGTACATAGAAACAACGTTCACTGACACGCTACAGTGTGATTTAAGACACAGCACAGCTGGGTTTGGGCATATTCACACACTGAAACAGTCACTACACTAATTCAATAAATGTGTTCCTTATCTAGCTGATGCTGAAGTGGCATATTCTAGTGACCAGTCAACTAGCTACGATCTTCTGACTCAGCTTGATAGCAATTTGTTTAGTTTTTAACTGTATATGTTTGCTACTTAGTAGATAAATATATTTTGAACTATTGGCCACAAACAGTCACTTCACTAAATATTAAATAAACACGTTCCTTATTTAGGAGACGCTGAAGCTGCATGTTCTGCTAACAGCCACAAAGCTGTATAGATCTTTTGACTGTACATGCTAGCTATTTACTTTTTAGCTATAGTACTTTTTAGTAAACGACAAGCGCACTCCTAGATTGAGGTCCACATTAACGACACATTAACTTAAAAATTTATCCAAGAAAAATCCAAATTTATCCTCTCTCTGCATGCAGCTCAGGGCTCCTGCAAGGTCCTTGTTACAGCTTGTTTGATAGCTTCGTGATTAAGGACTCCGAGAGCAGAAATGAGTTCCAGCTGTCGTTATTTGGGAACAAGCCTACGAGCTCCCATTGTTCCACTAAAAATACTCGATGGGTGCGTACCTTTGAAGACAAACTCAGTGCCGCCCATGACCTTCTCCGACTGCAAACCATGGGTATAGCGCCCCCTGGCGGAGAGGCTGAAGGTGGGCTGCTCGCATCCAGGGTCCATGTAGTGGTAGTAGTGGCCCTCCCAGGTGTGGTTGTTGTCGTGGAAGATGAAATGGCGTTTGAGGAAGAGGCCCTGCGGCCGTACCTCGCAGCGCAGGCTCGCCCACTGGCCCTGTAGCGCCACCGGCAGGTCAGCTCGTGGCGGCAGCACGGGTGGCCGCAGCTCCCCCGACCGCGCAATGATGCGGCATGCCACGCAGGCCTGCTCCTGGTTCTGCAGCCGACACAAAGAAGGGAATCTCAACCCACAGGGAAAAGGGGGGGATCCCTGCATATTCATCCTACTACTCCCCCCCCCCCCATCCAAACATGGTACTACCCACCTCAGACATTGTCTCATGTGGACACAATCAGAGGTGGAAAGTCCAGGTCTAGAAAGTACAAATCCAGACCAAGGTTTTGTTTCAACCAACCGGTTCAGTATAATGAGTCACAGTCACAGAGTCCTCAGTTGGTTGATTGGAACAAAACCTTGGCCTGGATTAGTACTTTCTGGAACGGAACTCTCCACCTCTGGACACAATAAACATGGTGTACACAATAAAGAGGGAAAATTCAACAAGGATAATAATAATATGACAGATGAGATGCATCTGACTTTTTTTAAATAAATCTATGGAGTTTGGGCAATCCTCACCTGTCGATCACAACTGATTGGTCTTGTATCAGAAAAATAAAGAAAAAAAATCTGACTGGAAAAGCCCAATGTACCCTTTCCACTTCTGGGTGAGACAGAGAGACAGACAAGTTGCTATTGGTTTACAGGCACAGCCCTGGGAGCAGGGCATCCAATCAGTTTCTGATAAGCTGATATGTGTACCAGTGCAGAAATGGGTTTCCTAAACAGTGCTTTGTTAGCCTATTCAGTGGTGAAATGGTTCCTTTGAAAATATTTGGCATAAATCCACCTTCCAACCACTTATCCTGCTTGGGGGGGGGGCAGCACCGGGCATAAGCCTTGGGGTCCACCCAGAACGGGATGCCAGTCTATTAAAGTCAAAGGGCCCGATCACAAATTCAGACTAAAGATCTCAGGTTGCAACCAAACTGCAGCCTTTTAAAAACTGATTTAGTCTCAACTGCTGATCTTTGTCGGCCCCTCATTTTCCTGAAGTCTCGGGTGGTGAGTATTAAAAGCATCGCACAGCATTTCCCAAACATCCAACACCATACATGGAAAATAGCACGGAAAACTCAGTACGGCTTAAATACACCAGTAGGGCTGATCGCACAACCGATAAATTAATAGTGAGACGAAAAAATGAAAATGAGGGAATGAAAAAGGTAGTCTGCAGGTCTCTGCAAAACAGTATTCAAGCATTAGGCAAGATAACCTTTCTGCTAAAAGCATGGGTTCTACTCTGTAATTCATACATAAAAATTCAATTTATGCTCGTAAAATTAAAGGAGGCCTTATTTGAAGACATTTGAAAGATAATTAGAGCATCATAATTTAGCATGATAAATTTGAACATGTTTAAGTATTGGTCAATTGGGATATAAACATACATAAGAATTTAGGTGTCTGTGCTATTATACACTGTTGGACTAATGTATCATATCTGCCTATGGCACAACATAACATTGGAAACGAAACGGCCAATCACGTCTCAGCACGTCACATCGTGACAAGAGCATCCCAACACTGCGATGTAATCAGCTCTCCATTTGCAATCCAAACTCACTCACTTCCACACTACTGAACTGAATTCAATGAGCGTTATTCACAAAAAACCACTGTACATACAGGAACTTCACAGCAGAAGTCCAGCACAAATACACATTTATTGATATATTTTAAAGTTAGCTTTGTTCAATGAGGCTAACATGAAAATCTAGGCTGGTAGATTCAGTGTTTTTTTTCTGAGTTAACAATTTAGATATAAAATTTAACCCAGAGTGTGTTGCAAAACACAAAACTTAGTTTCAACATTTTAAAATACCTTTACCTCATCTTTCTTAAGTCAAAAAAGTCTGATGTACAGTGTTTCACAAATCTAATGTGAAAGTTTGATATTTGCGGTTGGACTAATAAAAGAATGATTGCCATGGTGAAAATAACTCTATAAATTCCATTAAGTTGTAACAATACAAACGGAATCTTGACCACAGAGTCTGTTCCATGACAATTTCTGTTTTCTTAATCTTCTTCATTAAATGTTTTAAGCATTGTTACAGCTCCCAAAAGAGACATTTAAGTTACCGTCAAAGTAATTCTGGGGTCTGGTCACTAAGGCAACGTTTATATGAAATTTATAGGAATTACTCACGAATCTACTCACTCAAATACTGTAGCAGATTTGGTGTGGTGTCAGTCAACCAGCTCATAGTGGTTTCATTTTAATTAGAATTCGTTGACTCCACATCAGTCCCGCCACTTAAATTTGGCAAAATCAAAGTAACGAAGAGCACATTGTAATTATGGAGCAGACAAAAGCATCTCTGTGCCTTTAAACAAGTATCTGGTTGGAAGTGAAATACCCAAGAGCCTTGTGTCTGATCTTCCTCCAAAGTTCACTAGCATTTTAACACAGCCTTCATCCCACAAGCACTGGGACACGTAAACTTGGGTTATGGACCTTGCTCAAGGGCTCAATGGAGATTACAGGCCATGGGATTTGAATCTACAACCTTCTGGATATGAGAACAGGCACCTAACAACCCTATCCTGGGAAAGTTGCAAAGGCTACTTCTTCTGTCCTAACCTACTATGATTTTGCGTCTAAATAAGGCCTTGTACCTTGTGCTCCCAGGCTCAGCTCAACCCTATAGATAAGCAGTTATGGAAGACGGACAGATGGATGGATGGATGGATGGATATATTGAGGCATTTTATGAGCTCTGACCTAAGAATCCAAAGGTCACCAGATCATCTGCCTGGTTAATCAAGGTTGCCCATAACGTCAAGATGTTTCTTGCTGACCTTAGCGTTCTGTAGAGCTGCCTGGAAGCTCGAGGGCCGGTGATACATCCTCTGGGCGGGATCCGTATGCACGTCCCCCAGGAACAGCTGCTCCACCACATGGCTGTGGTGAAGGTACACCTTCTCCAAGCGCAGGAGCTGCAGCTCATTCATGGTGAGATTTAGACCAAGTGAGCAGTCGCAGCCGGTCTGCTCATTCAACAGCTCGTAGCCCACGCCGGGCTCCCAGGACCTCTGCAGACCCTGGCAGGTGCAGTTGAGGAGTCGACCGAGCTGGTCTGCCGTCCTCTGGCTGTGACACACAGCCTGGATGTGCTGGATCAGGTATTCTCCCTCAGTGGCACCACGGATAATCCAGGAGGCCTGTCGCAGCTGTATTTTACCGTGGATCACCAGCGTGTAAACCGGCGACGTGCAGTGATTGTCTCTGTAGTAAAACTGAAGGGCCTCGAAACTACTGTTCCGGTAGAACTTGTAGGACCTGGTGATGAATTCTGGGCCTGGTCTCACTTCACAGCTATGAAAACAACCGAAAGCTCCTTCAAACACCTTATACGGCAATTCATTTACACCAACTAAAACTCAAAGTCAGAATTATTCAGGGTTTTTGCTGTTGTTCTTAAACCACTATAGCTTCTGAGTTACTCTGAAGTGTAACTGAATCTAACACAGCTTGTCCACACTTGGCAGCTATAAAAGATAAACAAAACAAAACACATATTCGTGTTACTTAGTTACTATATAAAGCACTGTGAATAAGTATCAGGCAGCCAAAAAAATGTTTAAGGCTATTTATCCAGGGAGTAGTCATATATTTGCTCTAAAATACATCACAACATTAGAACATATGCAAATTAATCGAAGTACGGCCATTTCTTCAGTTCTCCCAAAAATGTACTGATATCTTATTGGATGTCAGTTCCCAAACCTCTCCTGTGTCACCTCAGCCATTCCATGTGTTTGTTAATTTTCACCACCAGCTCAATTAAATAATTAACTTAATTAGTTAAATAACTCGGGGGGTGACACAGTTGTTAGCACTGTTGCCTGTGGGACCAGGGTTTAAGTCTCCACCATGGCCCCATGTGTGTGGAGTGTGTATGTTCTCTGTCATCATGTGGTCTCCTCCAGGTACTCTGGGTCACCCCCCATACAGTCCAAAAACATGCTGAGGTTTATTGGACTTAGCAAATTGTCCATAGGTGTGCCTGTGTTAGCAAACAGCGTGTGAGTGTATCCTGTCATGGGTTGGCACCCAATCCTGGGTTGTTCCCTGCCTTGTGTCCATGGCTTAAAGGATAGTCCCCAAATCCCAGTGACCCTGAACAGGACAAGCAGTAGCAGAAAATGGATGGACAGATGGATGGATTCACTGAGGTATGGATTGGCTAAACAAGATATGCTACTGGTCAAGTCACAAAATACATGGATGTATTGGACGGTGGCTGAAAATACTGGGATTATTTTTAAAGTGGTTTTGAAATGGCTAATCTGACACTTTGATGGATATAAAATTAGATGTGACATCAACACGAAAATCATTTAAACATTACTTTCTTTGACTGCCTAACACTTTTGTGAAATATTGTGTTTTCTGTACTTCTGTTATTTCAGATCAATTGTGCTTCCTTGATAGAATATCTTCTCTAAGTGCACAACCTAAAATGGAACCTTACCTTGTAGACACCCAATGGCCCTCAATGTTGGAAGGCAAATGCACAATGACCCGCGCCCCGTTACGGACGTCACTGAGCAAGCGATGACACTGCGATTCCTTATATTGCTGCCCCATGTGACTCGCCATGGAAACCGCCTGAGAGCTGTTGTCGCCATAATGGGAGCCTTCACCCAGACCTGTGCAAATAACCCCAAAAGACAAGAACAATCTGAATATCACCACGCAAAGAAATCATATCGTACCGAATGGTGACAGAGATTCCAGCCATCAAGCACCTGGTTATGCTCAAAGTTTGGTGACCAACTTTGGTTACCATTCTCAGTTATCGTGCTAACAAATCAAAGGTCAAGTGCACATAACCTGTAACCTTTCCCTCTAATGTATGTCTCTTTGGATAAAAGTGTCATATAAGAGTAATGTAAATGAATGCAATACCATATTGGGGGTCATAGAAGAAGGTGGTCTTTGGTGCCCTATGTGTACACAGCAACAAAGAGGCTGATTTACTACTGGGGGCCTTATTATTCCTATGGGGGTGGCGTGTGGTCCAGCGAGTTAAGGCACTGTGACCGGAAGTTTGCCTGATCAAATCCCAGGATTGGCAAAGTGATTATATCATTGGGCACCTGAGCAAGGCCCTTAAGCCAAGGTGCTCCAGAGACAGGCTGACCCTGCCTTCTCCATTGTAAATCATTTTGGATATGTGTCTGCTAAATGAATAAATGTATGGAATATTTGGATAGGTGAGAGGCCTTTAAGTTAATGTTTTAATTCAAACATAAATATTTATATATATTTTGAGACAAAACCTTCTTCAGTTACGATCCTTTAAGTCCAGACCTCCAGCCTCTGAACCACGCAGGGTGTCCTGCTCATATTCTCTCCCCTGTGGTTCCATGATTGAATCAGGACCTCATTGAAAGAGAAATCTAGAGTCCGGTCAAGGTCGGAGTTCTCTGTCCGCAATTTAAACCCTTCAAATATCTTGGTCGCAAATCCAAATCCTTCGACTCCCTATCTTTGGCCACAAAGCTAACCAGCTGAGCACAAAACTGAATCCAGCTTTGCAGTCTGTCTCCACCAAAAAAAGAAAAAAAATCCACCCGTCACCCCCTCTGTAAATCACAAAAAGAGACATATGGAAATTCAAGATTTTAAACCACTACAAACGTTAACCTTTGGCACGTACCCCATAGTGAGGTAACTCTGGTTCCGGGATCACAGACAGACGTGATTCAAAACAGACTCAAACCCCAAAGACGCTCAAGTCTGAGTCGCCAACACAGCTAAATGTAACAATCCATTCTATCAATGTTCATCGTATGATTAATTTTCATAACTATCTTAAGATAACATTTGCTTTCCAACCTACTTTTGCTTTTTATTCGGGAAAATGGGAAATAGAGTAAAATAAACTGTACGCATTTTTTCCCCTTTAAAATCCCAGTAATATCCAAGTTTCCATCTATTCTGAAGACTCAAAACGTGCTTAAACATCTAAAGATGAACCTTTTATCAATAAGACATATTCATAAATAATTGCAGAATACAACGTCGTGATGTAGTTACCTTTGGTTTGATGTGTAATTTTATTCCAATTTAGCACAAAAAAGTAACCAATTTACAATTTAGGATTTACTACCATTTGGGGAAATCTGCAACGAGGACGGTACGGTCCTCAAACATGCTATAGAAAGTGTAGTAAAGATCAGCCCGAATTCATTTTAAGTTAAAGCCAAGATGCGGCTTCAGTGCAGCTTCCTCCCTGCTGACGGCGGACGTACAGCTGCCGCTTGTCAGGCTGCTCTTTCCCGTCTCGCCCCATCTGCTCCGCTGCCTCATTTTTATTGCCTTCTTATTCGGGATGTTTGACACAGTGTTCGGAAAACACTTTTTTTTTTCGATTTAGGCCAAAGGAAACAAGGAATGAGATTTGTGCTGTGCTGTGCTGTGTTTAACTATCGGGAGAAATGTAAGCGATTAGCGCAAAGATTCATGGTTTGGACATGCCATTCCCTTGCTCGAAACAGTAATAGAAACTAAAAATGTCATTATTTATAATGAAAATATTATCGCTTCAGAAATAAAAGCGACGTGTGCTTGGGCTTATTTTCCCTTCTCAATCACTTCATGCCACCATCATTCATTATCATCATTTTAAAACAGCGCATCACCAGTCTCCACATTTATGGGGATGTCAGTGATTTGTAGGAATATAGAGCCGAATTGAAGTAAGAGTTGTAAAGTAGGTTTTTATGAGTTTCTTAAGCATACCCCGGGTCCCAGAGCTTCGCGGGCGCGATTTTAAGGTCCCCTGGAAGTACAGAAAAAGCGTGGGATCCTGCTTAAGAAAATAATAAATGGTCGTATATTTATTTATCTAAGAGTGATCGTTACATCAGAATAACAACCGCAGTCATGTTATATCTATTTTCATGCAATTCCTGATTTTCTTCTTTGCCCCGAGGATGCGATATGTTGGTGCTTTTTTATGATGAAGTGTTTAAAAGTGCGCTAAAGTGCATAAACTCACTGTTATGAGTAAATGTTACTCACCGATAAGTACAAGAAAAATGATGGCATGACTCGCTCTGAAGACGAAGGATAACATTTCAGCTGTATTTTCTTTATCACTTCCCATGTCTCTTGAGATTTCTTTTCAATTAAAGTTTCGACAAATTATGCCAAAGTAAAGAATATTCGGATAGCGGAAAACAAAACGAAAATAAAATAAAATGCACAAGCGTCCTTGCTCAAAACATAAAAGTCAGTCGCGCTGCTGCATCACTTGCCCAAACACTTGCCATCAATACATCCAGAGGCACTGTTGGAAAAAGACGCACAATTCACAACTGCCTCCTTACAGAATGCGTCCCCACAGCCCAAGCCTTAACTCCAAGCGTTTAACAAAAGCCATCTTGTCCTTGTATAATAAAGAATAAGAGCGGCTGCGGTACTGATGTGGGGACGCAGCTGAATGCTTTTGTTCCGCTGTTGAAGAGATGGACATTTGGGGTGCAAGGGGCGCTTGGGGTTCAATTGCACCCCCTACTGTTGTGATGGAAACACTGCAGTTTTCAAATGATGTAAAAACGTCTTTGGAAAATCTCCGAACGCACTGAAAATTGTGTATTTCAACGCTTTCTTATATTCTTTAATTGACGATGGATTTATTACCTATGATTACATATTGGGATATTGGTTAATACTACTAGATAATAACCCATCACATCACACAGACGAAGGATGCAACAGTGGTCATTAGGAATGAGTGTAACTACAAACTTTTCATTACATATAGACGCAAGCAGGCGCGTAGCCAGTAATGGGCCAGGGCGGCACTGGCCCGCCCACATTACTCCCTGGCCCACCCAGGCAAGTT
>JAODJU010000001.1:21853891-21870178 GCA_026776725.1 Gnathonemus echidnorhynchus
TAGATTTGTCGCTAGGCGCTTTTTTGAAAAAAAGTCGTCAAGGGGGTCTGAAAAGTCGCTAAATCTAGCGACAAAGTCGCTAAGTTGGCAACACTGCGTACAGCTAAACCAAGACTCTTTCGGACTGGGCGGTGAAATGTGAGCCAGTCTGCTCACCAACAGCTAAAGCAGCTGCATCGGCAGACGATTAAAAATGATACACACGGTAATGAAGGCGCAACACCGGGGGTGCTGTTAAATCCTGTCATTCTCAAGATCTGCTCAAGGTGGGGCCATTTCTTTCCCACAGTCCAGCCAAAGATTAGCGAGGCCGCCCCACAATACCACCCGATATTCAGCAGACTTGATTTGCAATTATCGAGGCGGGGCATACCCCTATTACGGGGTCGCCTCATATGAGAATTATGCTGGACGCAATCTGAAGTGCTTTGGTACGATATCCACCGGGAAAGTCAGTTTAAGCACAAAACACATAGAGTGCCTTGGAAACGGGAAAGATGTTATCGTAGATCAGAACCGCAGGGTGTACAAGGCAGTCAGTATCAATCCCTATAATTCAGCTCGGTATCAGAAACAGGGTGCGCGTCTTTCACACAATGCGGTTTTGTTCCAGAGAACGAGTGCATCCAAAAAGTCACAACCGGCTCAAAATTCCCATGTAGCTTCCAGAATTAAGCCATGTTGTAATTAGAATATAAACACAAACCATGCATGTATGTTAAATTCAGGACATTTTGGTGCTTGAAGAAAAATCTGCAACAATAAATGATTTTAAAGCTCGTGGGAGTTTAAAGGAGACAAAAATGTTCTGAGGGCAGAACGCAAAATGACTGGCTAGTTCTCTGAGCCAGATTGTACAGTACATGGGACCAATCAATCAGTTATCTTGCTCCCACCTCCTCGAGTGGCACGGGCCCACCTCTACAATATGATTGGTTCCAATCGTTTTTCATTCTGCCCTCAGGACATTTTCGTGAATGTAGAACTCCTACAAGTGATTTTATGTAGTGAGATCTTGCATATTCTAATTACCGTAATGATGGGGAAGAAACACCAAAATGTAAATTTCCTTATATTTATTTGCTAATCAGATGCTTTTACCAAAAGCAACATTGCATTTCTCTCCTACACATTCTTTACCAACTTGAGGCGAACTGCTCTGACTCACGTGGGGAAACCGGTTCAGAAGTAAACTGGCAGTTTCCCAATACATCAACATCCAAAGTGCTCTACCTTCACCTCAAACCAACAAACAAAATCATTCTGATTAGAATTCTTTTTTTAAATAATAATTTGGTGCTATTCTTGATAAATTGCTTGGTTTAAGTAAAAACAAAAACAAACAACAACAACAAAAAGGACTTCAAGTGTCAGCAGGAGGACAAAGCCAAGGTCAGATACAGATTCCAAGGTGATTTGAAGCTCATTCCAGGATATTTTTTCAGAACTGGAAATCTTCATCCGTCATGTCTATAGCCCAGGCAAACTTGTCCCTTTGGGTTTTGTTGTAGATCTTTTCAATCGGAACCCCAAATTTTTTACACCTACAATTGTCAAAAATGTAAAACACATTATGAAACAAATTCAGATGGAACTTTCAGGTTTAGCACCAGAATCTTATTCAATGTCCTTTGGAAGGAAATGACACTATTTCATACCAGGCCACTGAAATCCTGGGGTCGAGGTAGTTGAGTTTGGAGGTGCCCAGAGCAATGACCTTGTTCTCCTCACGGTCAGTCATCTGGAGCCTCAACTTCTTTAGCTGCTCCTTCAGCCTCTCTACCGCCTTCTCCTTCTGCTCTACAAGCCTGGGACAAATCAGAGCTCAGTGAGGTAGGAGACCTTTAACAAACAAATGCGCTAAACCATACCACATTAAATTGTGACTAAAACTTAAAACCAAATCAGATGTTGACATTATTTCATTACTTGTCTTGTGCATTTTGCGTCACACAAAAGAAACCCAGTGTAATTTTTGTACAGCAGTGTCTTACTTCTTTAGTTTATCAGTTTTATTTTGACGGTACAGGTTCTTGGCTTCCTTAAGCTCCTTTTTGGCAGTTTCTAGAAGTTTCTCCTTTAGTTCAATCTACAAACAGCAGTTTGGGGTTAGACATCAGGTGAAAGAAACAGAAAATCACACATAAAAACATGATTTTAACGACAGCACCTTCTCCTGCAGGTTCTGCATGGACTTTTCAAAGGTCTTCGGTGCTGCCCTCTGGTGGTTACAGAGAATGGCCACAGCTCGATTTGCCCGGTTATAGGCCAAGATCTTTTCTTCCACAGACATATCAGCTGTGAATTTAAAAAAGGGAAACAGTTTGAAGCCAAGTCTAAAGTAAGCATTTGTATGTCCTGGTTAAAAAAAAAATGTGAATGAAAGTATTTAAAACACATTTGATCTGGGCCAATACCATTATGAAGGAACAAAATGGGTTTTTAAATACATACATCCACCTACTTATTCAGTGCAGGGTCATAGTTGGGTGGGTTTAAAAAATGTGTACATGGTAATTATATTATATTAATAATTGTGACACTGTCTGGGACTGTTGCCTTCTAAAACTATAGATACTGATTGAGTCAGAGGTAAGCAAGTCGGAGAGGCAGAGTCAGAGTGATAGATAGACAGATGGACAGACAGAAACAGAGAGATACAGAGACAGATAGATACTGAGCAAGGGGGAGGGCTGTAATCCGACATGACAGGGAAACGCCCCCACCAAGGCCCCCCCTCCTCCCACACGGTGGTCCTGGCCCCCGCAGCCCCTCCCCAAACACTCACACGCCGTCAGCCTGTTCAGCTGGTCCTGCAGCGTGGTGGAGGCGTTGTACGTGCGGAACACTTTGGCCGTCAGCCCCTTCATGGAGTCCTGCAGCGTCTTGTTCAGGTACGTGGTCTGATGCAGGAACACACGGTCACATGACCAATGGGACATCATTTTGCCCAAAGCCAGTGAGATCCCAACTGGACCTTATCAAGTCACATATCAGCAGACAAAATATCAAATCAATTACATAAAAAAAAATAAAATATCCCTTAATAATTATACTCAAAATCACAGAAAAATAACTTTGCTTCCTTTTCCGAAAAGAACCCATTTTTGATGTAAGGGCTTCCAGATGTCATGTTACTTACGTTAATTCTGTCAAAGAGGTCGTCATCCGGGTTTTTATTTTCCATAAACAGCTTTAAATTTTTAAAAACCTGAATGTGGGAACAAATACTGACAAGATTGAGAAGCCAAAACACTTCGCCAACCAAAACACAAACACAGCTACAGGAAGGAGGACACATGGTGCTTTATGGGTCCCCATGGGGAAATCCTCTGTCCCATCTTGTTCTCCATGACACACAGACACACATGTAGGTGACGGAAAGCTTGGCAGCAAAGGGCAGCCACCCGTAGCGGTGGGTGCCCAGGGACCTGGGGGTTAAGGGCCTCGCTCAAGGGCCCACAGACATGCTGAGGCTGGGGCTTGAACCAGCAACCTTCCGGTCACAGGCACAGAGGCTTAGCCCACTGATACAAGATAACGAGGCACTGAGTAGCCCCTACCCCATTATGGCAGCTCCTGCATGACACCACCATGGTAGCCCTCAATCCCCCAGCTCACCCGCTTTTCCACAGGCACCTTGTTGTAGTAACGGATGGAGTCCTTGCCCAGGAAGTCAAACTCCACCATGTGCTCCAGGCCGTCGAGCTGCTCGTGGAGGGTGATATGCTCCACGCGTAGTGAGCAGCAGCCCACCGTGTCCGCCGTCTCGCCCTCCTCCTTCTCGTTGCCCGCCCGCAGGGCCAGCTGCAGGCACAGGAATTGGGGCGGAGTCACAGAGAGAAGACAGAGCAAAGGAGGGTATGTCTGATGATGTCAGTAAAAATGTGGGGCGGGGGAGGTATTCGAAAATTTAAAAGCACTCTTTAAAAGGTATCAGTGTCATAAGAACTGACCACATTAGCCAATGGCTGCTTTAAATCTTTGAGTGACAGGGGAGGGGGCACTCCACGAGCCAATCAGATTTCAGCTGGGGCCAGTGCCCGTGACCCCATCCCTATATATACCCCCTGCTGGGCATGTACACGTGAGAATAGTTAGCATCAGGGAGTGTTAGCATCGCAGGTTGGGTGGGGAGCCCAGGCGACACGGCCCAGAAGGCCTACCTTGTCGATGAAGTAGATGGCCACGCCCCTCTGCCTCTTCTTCATCTCCCGAGACTTCCAGTCCCGCCTGTACTCCGACCTGATGGCATCCACCTTCAGCTTCAGCTTGCGGGCTACCTCGTATTTCTGCCAGTCCTTTTCCCCCTAGAAGAACCAATTGGGAGGTTTTACAAATGACTCCACACTATGAATGCTACAGCTCCGCCAATCACAGGCGGGAAACCGACTGCCCAGCATTCCTGCACGTGTGACTTCCTCTTGATGTAATTAAATGTCTGCCCTTTACATTCACCATGTACAGTTCATAAATTGACACTTTAACCTTTTAACAGTCTGTATAACAACTTTGAACCTTGTGCTACTAATTCAAAATTCCCATCCAATAAGCATATTTAACCTTTAACACATAACCAAAATTCTAGATTATCCTCATTCACCTCAAAAAAGAAAATGTGAGGACCACTACCGAGGATACAGGCGTAGGAGATGAAACAGGTTGATTAGTACTTGAAATCTCAAACGCATCCCAGTGGTCCCAAACACTATCTGCAGGGGCGGAGGAGTGGAAATGAAGAGGCCCACCACCACGAACCTTGAGCTTGGAGCTGGGGTTCAGCATTATGTACTTGATGCTGCCCTGTACATTCTCCACCCAGGAGACCAGCCACGTCACGGTGTCATCATGCTGCACCTTCTTCCACCTGTGACCAGCAGGGGGCTCAGGGATCTTTGAGTCTCTGTGCAGAAGAACATGGGCTGGTTAGTCTCCAGGAACTTGTTAAGCTGTTGACCCCCATCTTATTAGAGCTCAGCACCACCCGACAGAGGTGCCGGGGTAACAGCTACCCGTCACACCAAACATATGCAGAACACCACAAAACAGAAGTAGTCTAGGAATCTTGATTATTCCAGCAAAAGCCATTTCAGCAGAGACATCACTGTTCTATAGTCACGTCATTCATCAGTTTTCTGGCATTCTTTCCCTCTATCATGAACCATTGAAGAATTTCCCCCGAGGATCAAAAGAGTTGATCTATTATACATGAACTAGTAGACTGCTGTTCGTGTCGAGAGCCATTGGGCAAACGTGGTGAAAAAGATGCGGTATAAAAATAAATTAAATTAAATTCACATAAAAAGAGCAGAATGCAATTTCTTTTTTAAATCAAATATTGATCGCAATATCTTGCATGCCTGATACTGCCATTCCACCCCCCAAGTTTCTTTAAAAATTATTAATCAAGTCAACCATCATTGGTCTAAAGACAGCTAATAGGACTGTGCCAGCCAGTAGGATTGTGACAGCCAATAGGACTGTGCCAAGAAAGCAGCTCACTTGCTGCAATTGATGGTGATGTCCTCTGGTTGGATCCTCTTCTTCAGCTTGCCCATCTTCGGGTGCTCTCCACGGCCACGGAACAAGCCTGGTGGCTCCACTCGGAAGTTACCGATCTTCTCCCGGTGGCCGTCCAGGGTGCAGAAGCTGTATTCCTCAGTCAACAACTTCTGCTCCTCCTTCTGCGTCTGCAGGGGGATATTCGCCGAAAAATTACAAGGCGTCCTTCACAGCCAGTGCACACCTATGCCATGGAGCCCGGCGAGTCAGCAGAGACATCAGTCCATCAGCATAACATTGTAGCTCAACAAGCAGAGTGCTGCATTAACGCAACGATCGGGGGTTCAAATCCCAAGAAGCATACATAAAATCATAACCATACTGTCTACTACATGTCGCTTTGGATAAGAGCATCAAATAAAATACCTGCTTCTCTTCCTTCGTCATGGCCTTCCTCTTCTCTGCTTGATCCAAGAAGTACTGGTGAATCTCCCGGAAGTCACATTTGGAAAGACTGCGGATCAAGCCCCTTTCCTCATCTGTCATTTCCTGGTTTAATGGTAATGTGAGATAGGAACATTTTTAACATTATGGACTGAGGGATCAAGTAGATTTCCCCTTTTACATATAAAGATGAGACCAAAAGTTGTCAAACACCTAGATTAAAGACTTTCAAAGTCAATGCGTGACAACTCAATGCACGTCAAGTTACCATGCATTTCCTGTGTGAAGTCAATCAGCGCATATACATTCCACAAGGAGTAACATCAGAACAACAGCTAAAACAACCACTTAACATAAAAGCTCAAGAATTATGTTCAGGATGTAAAACACACAGGTTTCAGGTGCTTTTGTACATGCAAGCCATTGCTGCATATTCATCCCTTCAAAGCATGTGACAAAGTGAATCACCTCTCTCCAGTCAGCAAAGAAGTTCTTCTGAAACACCTCCTTGGTGGTGTACTCATGGTCCAGCATTTTGGCGTAGAAGGTAGTGACCTCCTCGGCGGCGGGACTGAGCTGCACGTGCTCACCTGCAACACACGGTACACGCCTTGGATGAGCTGTGAAAACCTGCTGGGTCGTGCTGTACTAGAAGAGCCCCACAGGGCAGCTAAACACAAGCCGACAATGACACACCTGCACTGCAGGCAGGAACAGGTGATTGAGAGTCAGGGCTTCTCACCATTGTAGTAGAAAGACACGTTTTCTGGTAGCGGTTCATACTCAGGGGGGAACAGAGGTCCTTTATGCTCAAGGGTCTTCCATTTTTTACCATCGTGAGAACATCCCTCCTCCCACCTAAGAGAAAAAAAGTGATTAAAATCTGAAAGGCAGTGACTTAAGATTAAGATCTCCTGATCCCAGGAGAAATTCTTGCGCATACATTAGTGAAAAACATACATATACTGCAAAACAGACAAAGTGCAAAGAAAGTAAAAAGTACACACTATACAAACATAGATAAACATGAAAGGCAAACATTCAGAGTGGGGCTTACAGAATCTAAACATTGATTAATAAAGCAAATATACTAATACATAGCAGGCTTTTAAAAGTTAAAAAAAGGAACCTAAATTGAAATTTCAAAAAGGACAACTACGGTACAATATAAATCCTCTTTAATGCAGCTTAAGATCAGTATGAATGCATTGGCAGAGCAAGTTACAATCAGCCTTGAACCAACTTTTGGTCAAAAGACACTGACATTGTTTCATCAACTTGAACTGGATTAAGTTAATTTATCTTAAAACACATCTTTTACGTGAAGCCCGTAACGGCGCAGGTAATACAGAAATCCCAAGATAACGGTCTTACAGAAGAAGCGACCTGCTTAAGCTCAACTTCAAGATATCACGGCTCTTAACATTTCAATCTTACGTATTTTCATCGCACGATTTCCTCGCAATTGCGTTATTCAGTGAAGGTACAATGACAGAAATTGTAATTTACCTCTTTACCTTTTCTCTCTGCTTTTGTCTTTGACAGCTCGGACCACGTGTACCAAAACTCCTCCGTGACAGCAATAAGGACGCCGCTCGGTTCGGTTTCGAAAAACATTTTAGCAGAACAATGCCGACTGCATATATATTCATCGCACACTACCTGTATTAATATAGAGCCAGGGCATCGCGAACGAACAATCACGGCATAAATCCACTCATCCGTTTCATGTGTAGCATATTATTACACCTATGGTGTAGTGCTGCGTATCGCATTCTAATGTGTCCCCCTTGAAACAAGGACTACGGTACTTCGTTCCTAGGGCACCAAAACAAGAGTGAACACTAAAAATGTGGATTAGCAGCAAGATTGGATGCACTACCTTAGTTAATTAATGGCATTTCACTAAAAGACCACAAAAAAAACAATCAAAATTCCATAATAAAAACTCATTTTATGTGCCATCAGCACCCTGAAGTGTATAAATGAATACAGTGTAATCAAGCATCACTGAACTCACCACTTCCACTTGTCATCCTCATCCTTTTTGTCCTCGTCCCCAGCACACTCTACCTTGGTCTTCCTAGCTCTCTCTCTCTTCTTTGATTCGACTTTTTCTCCCTGGTCCTTCTTGCGCTTCTTCATTGGATTTCCCTCCCCATCTTTTTGGTCTTTTTTATTCTTCCCCATGTTCGACTCCTTTTTAATTGTTTTAGCTTTGGCTCGTAACTTTTCTTTTAACCTATCATCCTGCAGTGGGAATTCCTCTTCTTCTTCCTCCTTAACCGGGCTATCGTCATTCCCGTTTTGGTCCTGAAATCATATGGATGTCCTCTCAACCCACCTTACATGTTTTGGATGCCAGTTGTCTAAGACATCGAGAATGTACATGGAAATATTCTCCTTGTCTACAAATAATGCACAATGTCCAGAATTAAATTCATATTTTTCCTGTTAGAAAATGACTATAAATGTCAACCTTGGTTATTTCAACCTAATTACCTCTTCTCCTTCGCTCTCAGCTTCATCTTTGGCATTTTTCTTACTGGTCTCAGATCTGTGGAGGAATGACTTGCGGTACAAGATTCAAGTAGTCAAGAGAGGAAGACCTAATGACAATCATTTACAACCTGGCTGTTGCAGAGCAAATGTGAGTGCTACAATAGGCCATAGAAGCGATGTAAGAGATACAGAATACAAAGATCTAGCCAACGTTCTAAGTTTTCATGTTTTTTAATTTACCTTTTTCCTGTTGACTTTGTGTCCCCTCTTTGCTCCCTGCTCTCCTGACCTTTTTCCCTTCTTGAGTTTGCATTTCGGCTGCTCTTTGGCTGCATAGAGATAAGAGAAGCCCTAACCCTAAAATAACTTCAGTGACAGCAAAGCAACATTTTCCCCATTTGTTTGAAAGATCTACATCAAGGATGTAGGATGTTAGAAAATAAGCAGATGTTCAGTTGGGCTTAATTTAAACAAAATACCTTGTTCCTGCCTTCAGGGATCTCCAAAGTCTTTGTTTTCACAGTTTTAGCTGCTACTAACCTACATAAAAGATAATAATACAAGATGTCTTTTTACACAATAAATAACTGATAAGATACAGCTTGGAAAAAAAACTGAAAATTGGAAGTGTTTAACATTTTGCACAGAGGATTCCAAAAGAAAAACAAGCATGTGTGCCGTAAGGATTATTACGGACACCCTACCCCTCGGAATCCAATGGCGTGTCCCCGAGCACGGATCCACGTCTGTCACCCACGGCCCCTCCTCCCACAAATGTCTCCTCAAGTTCAGCAGACATGTTGTTGTTGATATCAAAAGAGCTTGCAGAGTTTGGAAGGTCAGTTACTTTATGGCCATAAAATCTCATTATTATACCATCCTGAAAAAGGTAAATTAGCATAATTAAAAAATTTAAATTCTTACTTCTCACACGATGGAGGTGAATCCTGCAAAAACATAATGAATAAAAAATATATATCCATACTATGCACACACATACTTTTATATAAGCACAGTTTGAAAAGTTCTGTAGGAACCTAAATGCAGCAGAACCTCTCACCATTTCTGCATCGCTGGCCCTTCTGCCATTCGCTGATTCTGCCTTTATACAGCCAGTCAGCTTGTCAGAACTAAAGAGATCCAGAGATCAGACTCAGGACCGAACTGTACTGTTGTCAGTAAAAGGCTGGAGCAAAAGACATACGACCATTTCCAGCAGAAGGGAGAAAATCATCTTCATAATACCACAGACAATGTAAATGTAACAGGTTACACTCAATGACTGATAATATTACTATTACTACTACCAATATCAATTGAAATTCAATCCTTTGCAAGACATTCACTGCTAAAGTAAACAAAATGATTTAGTCTCTTGTTTTTAAAATGTTGATATTATCACTCTGTTTGATATACCTTAAAATCATACTACTGTGCAAGTCCTGGAACGCAGAAGTGATCACCGGCCATTTTTATAATTGTGGACCTGGAGACATTAACTGCATTCATAGATGTTCTGCAGGTGAAGCAGCTTCTTCTGAAAGCAGCCCCAGGGTCAGACTGCTATAAAGTGTACATTTTTTGAAGCTGGGGGCAGATCGGGCAATGAATCTCAGCGGGACACTGAGAAGTGACCTTGGGACAGTGATGCACCGTGGGGGTTAATGTACAGGTCTGTCTCGGCTGATGGAAGGCAGATGGGTCCTACAGGCGCCGGTGAACGGCATGCGCTCAGGCATGCGCAGATGTCCCATCCCTCCATGGTGGGGGGTGGGGGCAGCACAGCACACTCAACAAATCACAACCAGGGCAAAATGACTTTGCAGTGAGTGTACCAGAGCTCAAAGGCAGGCGGAGATGCTGACCCAGACTGTCAAGTCTCATTCAGAATTCAGCCAGTAAACCAAGTTAAAATTTGGGGCAAGAAAAATAGGTCTGAACTCCGCATGGAGTTCCTGTTGTATGAAAAAAGACCAATGTTCCATTTGTTTGGGGACTTTCAGATGTTGGTAGAAGACCAGAAATAAAGACGACCTTCTAAATAATAATAATAATAATAATGATAAATTCATGGAGGCCTCACCTCGTGACCTTCGCCTCCTGGAGAGGCTTACGGTGCTTTTCCTGTAATAAAAGGACCAAACATCAGGACATAACGGTATAAAGGAACGAAATAACAGAAGAAGCCAAAGCCAAACGCGCGTCTGTACCTTGCTGTGCTTCTCCTTCCCCTCCAAACGTTTCTGCTTTTCCTCCGCATCTTCCTTAACCCTTTTACTGTGTGGTGAAAGCGTATGAGAATAATCCATCACCATCCTACGCGGAGCGGTAATACATATTTATTACACCATCGATAACGTGATTCCGACATGAAATCCCGAACGGCAAAAAGCAGCGTTTTACTGTAAGTCAATGTGGTCTTACCATTAAAATAACCATATAGACACGATAAATTATATTGTGAACAAACTAACCGCATTACAAAGTTATCCTACATTTGTCACAACGGACCTGGGCGGGGGTTTCTGGTTGCTGGAGTCAGAGAACCGCTTTTGGCCGGATTTGCCATCAGCCTTTCGGAATTTTCTTACTCCAAAGTTGGCGTCCATCAACTCGTAGTCTTGTTCACAGGCACACGACGGCAGGCCTTTAACAGCCACAGAGACACAGGTAAACCAGCGCATCGTAATGAATTTCACGCCGCTTTCGAGGTCTGCGCTCATTTTAGGAGTGACATTATTATGGTGGCTATATAAAAATGAAAAGCAATGCCTACGTGCGACCTGCAAACGGCGAAAAGCAGTTTGCCCGTTTGCAACTAGCAGAGTAGGACTTTAACTTTATATTTAATGGACAGAGGAAAGTAATTTAAAATTATTCTAAATAGCATGTCAACAGGTCAACCCCGACAACAAGCTAAATCGTGGCAAGGGTTAATTTCACTGAATCAAGGATCACAGAAATGTTCTCATCTTTATCAAAAAATATTAAAATAGAAAGAACATTAACAAGCCCAAGGGTACCTGACAAAAGTGATTGAAAAAAACTTTCTAGCGAACTATATTCAACGTATTTATACAATACCTGAAGTTTAAATCTAAGCGCTGCTGCTTATGTACGAGTAACATTTATCTGCAGTTTTTTTCACTCAATTTCGTCCCTTTATAAACACTCGGTTTCATACGAGCCAAACTGAAGTCCTACTGCGCATGTCACCGCAAAACCGAGTAATCTAACGCGTCTGCGGAGAATCTTCAAAACCTCCGCGCAGGGTCATAGGAATTGGGTGGGTGAGGGGTATAGCCCCCAATAAATAAACCTTTCTATTTAAATTATGTTCATTGGATTAGCAAGTCAGAGGCCTGTATTTTAGCCGGGTAACTTGTATTTCAGTAGTACTCTGGTATAAACGGATTTAATTCCGGCTAAGCAAAAAAATCCAGCTTCGTGATACAGGCCCCAGGAGGTTAACATAAATAGTAAAGCTAAGGAAGGATAATTCTTTAAAAAATTCAATTCTTTTAAACGCATTATAGACTGACTACTAAAATAAGTCAATTTTCGTTGATGAAATACCCAGCTTAAGTATTCACGTATTCTTTTCCCAGTTATCAGTATAAGCAGGGCTCGCAGATGAAAAGTTTCAAATTTGTCGATTTATTGCACAGTAGACGCTGATTGAAATGGGTTGTTCTGCGTACCATGTTCTTGGTAATATGCTTTACCGAGAGTAACACCTCCTGAGCCTTCCTACCCACTGCAAAGTAGCAAGGCGGCGTTTGAAGAACAGCTGCGGCCTACTTGGAATGGCAGTCTATTTTTAACCACAGCAGTATCACGCGTGCAACGTATTAGGAAAATAAAAAGGCGAAACGCAGATGCTTTTTAGCACTTTTTATTTGACGAACATGGCAACACATTAACCGTGGATGGCGTGGCAGCGGGGCGGTGGGCGGGACAGGAGCACCTGACATGCGGCTCTTCCAATGGGTCTGGCCGCACAAATGGCGCCACCGTCGTCCGGCTGCAGGTCGCGGTTCATTTTCGGTTCGGTTTAAGGCTTGACTGCCTGACAACCTGAGCACAGCAGGAAGGTCTGGGCCGATGCGGGGGGGAGGGACCTCTCATCGCGAGGAGAATCTTTCCCAGTCCAAAAGGGTTCCTCAAACATGACTCTCACCGGCGGCCATCTTATTCAGCTCAATAAATTATACTTCTCTTACATACAACGGGTGTTCAACTCATAAATTTAAAATTTAATGTTAAAGAAATATACAATTCAAGTAAAAATGACCAAGTAATATCTGATATGTGAATCTACGCCATAAATAAAATTTTATATCTATACTATGTATATCTGTATATAATTTTTTTTTACATTTTTTTAGATGAACCACATAAGGTTAAGCAATGGGAATGAAGAGTGTCCTTGTAGAATGCACCTACTTCCCAACTTCAGCGTGGTCACCTGTGCAGCCTGTCCTGTGACTGAGTAGTCTTTCAATTCATCAATACAGTGTGATTGATGTAAATAAGCTATTACATCACTCATTCATTACATAAGGCATTATGATTCTCACCTCCCCCCCTCCCCTTTTGCCTGAACTTGTAAAGAGATTACATACCCATACATATTTGTACTTGGGGACTTTTAATAACTTTTTTTTTTTTTTTATGGGGGGGCGGGGGCAAGGACACATAGGCTAAACGGATCCCTTTTCATGCAACACACATTGTCCATGGACGGATTACACTAACTGGGAGCTATACCAGACGCTGTTTTGTGTGTGAATGGGTGATTAGGTTTGCAGTGCTCCGGTGCTGTGAAGTATGAATTTATTTTATGGAACTGCTTGAAGCCAAACTTTATGCCCCAAAGGTGTCATATTCCATACAGCATGAAGCAAAAAAGTGTCCTCTGAAGGGTGAGGGTTTAAGCCTAGAAGCACAGAGAGAAGAGATGTTAGCAGGTGCATGAAGCTGTGCAATAAATCCAGAAGGCACATTAGCGACGGCAAAAACAGTGATGTTAAAGGGTGAGGTTAAAGATCCAGGTGAAAGCCTGTCCCACAAGACTATGACCTGAAAAGTCAAAATAAGCAAAGCCAAAATTGTGTGTGTGTGTGTGTGCGCACCTTTAGGCAATTCATGAATGGTCAAGCCGTATAACCCAGAAAATAATATGGATGAGAAAATAAGAAAACAAAATTATAACCACTAGAGGGCAGACAACACACGTCATAAATCAACTTGTACTACGGAAGAATGAGGCCAACTTAGACAACCGACAGTGCGTCTCTAAAATTGAGGTCAAACACTTTTTTTGAAAGAATCCCATTTCTCTACACCAGACTGCCAACCACAATAGCTCTCTGAACCTACTCCTGCACCCAGGGAAACGTCCTTCCTGTGAAGAACCCCAGTACGTCACCTCAGCTATTTCCCTATCCAATGGACAAAGGACCAACCTTGATGAAACAGGCCCAGGTCTTACCAGGTGTCACTCGTCTCCTTCCTCAGGTGAGATCTCCGTCTCTTTATGCACCACTACTTTGGTCACCGACATGTCAGGGTGCTGCTCCTTGGCTTCCTTAATGGCCTGAGCCAGAGCCTAACTCAGTAGAAAACATGGTTTGGGGGCCATCATGGAAGACGAGTATGATTAGGAGCAGATCTCACAGGTAAAGACAATTCATTTAACTGTACGAAGGAATCTCCTGAATCCGTAGTCATTCTCTTCAGTGTAAGACGGTCCTAACCTCGTCGTGGTCAATGTCTGCATCGCCTGTTATCACGATTCTCTTCTCGATCCTTGTTTCGGAGATGCCCCCCTTTACGGTCTGCAGACAGTGAAACAAAGGAAGGGTTTATGCCAACGCACTGCAGCAAAACAGAACCACCAAAGCTAGGCAATCCCAATTCCACTTAAGCCAATTCCTGGCCAAGGTCACGTGAAAGTGTGAAAGTGACTTCATCAGGTACAAACTAGCCCACACCAGGAATGAGTCACCACAGAGATAATGCCTTCAGCCAAAGAATTGAAGTTGAACATAAAGCTGCACTACTAGAACCTCTCAAGTGCTTCTGAGGATCTGCCAGCACCTGGCACATGGTTCTTAGCAATTATATGTCAAAGTAGCTAAATTGGGTCGCAATCAGTTCAGTTACCCACCCACCACTTGCTGCAGACAGTGGTGCAATTTAAAAAAAAGTCACAAACGAGTTCCGAAACTTTTAACGAGTCTATGTGACAGCTAACTCCACTGACCTTCGTAATATGCGTGGTGGTAGTCGTGCTTCCTGTTTCCGACGTGATGGTCTGGCCGCTTGTCAGGACCTCTGCGCTGGTACCTCCGCTGGCCGCCTCGTCCTGCCAAACGTTTATAGAGCCACAGGCTTACTCTCTGGTCGTGGTCATGCTTGCATGTGTAATCTCAACATTGACTATAAGGTATTTTCATGATGTTATTTTTAGTTACAGACATGTAATTCAGAAATCTCAATGATAAAATTTGCCAACTGCGGTTGGGTTTAAGTTTTGCTAAAACATTTATACTACAATACAATTTTAATTATTATTGCATTTAAATATTATCTAGTATATCTTTAAAAAATAGTTTCAAATTTACTGCCACTAGTTTTGCTGGAGCTCTGTTCGTGATTACCAAGTCAATTATGATCATTCTCTTCTGTGCTGTTTAAGTCACTCATAGGAATGTTAGTGAGAAATTAATTTTGAACTATATATGATGCTCTGCTCGTCTTCTCGTACATACAATAAATGTCATTGAGAATTATATTTGGTAGCTCATAGTAACTGGTAAGACCAGAAACGATGGTGCTGACCAAGAGGATCTCTCACATTGCCCCCTGATGGACATAACTTATAACCCTCCAGATTGATGTAAACTATATGGGGAAGTAAGATCAGCAACACCGCTTGCAAAGCGACAGCTCACATAAGTGCACACACCGAAAGTGTTGCATACCTGTGATGCCCCGTGAGTAATCTTCGTTCTGCTCTCTGTGCAGACCTCCTGTGTATCCATGGTCTCCAACTCCTTCTTGGGTTGATGTTCTACACCGCCAAAGCTTGGAGATCCTGTCTCTGTTGCCAGGGACTGTTTCAAAGAGAGAGGTCAAGGGGATGATAATGAGCATGCCAGATGGGAATATGGAAGAGTCCTTTAAGCGCAATACTTGCAAGGTTCATTTAACTGTTTCATACTATACTGATCTCATACATCCTCAACATCTACCTAGTGGCCGTGACTGGGAGCTGAAGGAGCTTCCATCAGCGTAGCCCGTCCGGCATGCTTTCATACCCTGCCCCGCCGCAGTACCTCACCGCACCTGTGTCACAGCTGTCGTCGTTGTCTGCTCCTGATGCGACCGCTGAGAGTGCACTGATGTCACCACAATTGTGTCCTGCAATCAGAAATGAAGAATCAATCATTTCAAACTGAAGATAAGGGATAAGCTACCAATGAAATAACATGGTTCACTAAACTTCCACTTTTTTCTCTATTAATATACACTGCTGGATTTAACAATGCATGTGATGTCTTTCATAGGGAAGGGGTTTGTTTATTGCTAACCTCAAGGAAATCTAAGGAGATTAAGTACAATATCAGTCAAAATCCTGGGCATAACTGCTTTAAATGGATCTATCTATTTTAACTATGCTAGTCACCCTATAGTAAAAGGCTTCAAGACAATGAAGTAATATACATCACATACTGCAACCACCTAGAGAATTGTCCAATATCTCAAAATATTCTCAAATTTCAGACTCTTCAAAACAGCCCCCTGTAACTTCAGTGACAGCATTGCAGTCTC
>JAODJU010000001.1:21884887-21898732 GCA_026776725.1 Gnathonemus echidnorhynchus
GGGGGGGGGGGGGGGGGGGGGGGGTGCATTAAAGCTACTACACCTACGAGTTAAACAGAGCACAAGACGTATCTACCTGTTAGACCATTGTCATTTACTCGGAATGGTAGTTTATTTCCGGGAAAAACTGTCCGCGCATTGTTTGGGTTATTCCGCTGAGCTGGAGAGATAATTAAGACACTGCGGTGAGAATTCAGCATCGACAATTCAACAGGAGACCGAAGATGAGATGAGGGATGGGAGAACTGATCTGGGATCGGCTTGCAGGCCTGGAATCATAAAAAAAAGCTGCAAGGTAGCGATTCTGGGATGCATGCTCTTATATAAATGTCCGCTTAGTCTTCCTGCGTGCAACAATGCAGCAGCTACAAGGAAATCACGCACATGCAGCAAAACCGGCAACCCAAAGGCTGACACTGGATTTCTGACATTTATGGAAGACATAGGATGATTGATCCAGCAAAGCAGAATGATCCCTGTGTAAAGGAGTGAATAGTGCATTGTGTCGAAAATTGTACGTCATGTGTGCACCTTTTATATATTTTTTATTATTACTTTTATTTTTAATTTCCCAGAGTGAAACACCAATTAGGACAGAAAAAACCATCCGTGTTCAAATAGCTACCTTTTCTGTGCCCGATTGTGATCACTAAAGGACCCTGCTGGCAACTGAGTGAAGCCGGCTGTCTCTAGAGAGCTCAAAGGAGTGCGATAAAAAAAAGACAGTCTCCTAATTAATCAGGAGGCAGTAAAGGGGAAAAAACAGCACAGATATGCTTGGTAGAACAAAAGACGACAAAAAAAAACATATGGAGAAAACATTAAAAGCACATAGCGGCTAATCTCTCTACAGGCATCACAAAATAAACACTGCTTAGCTTAAGTAGGAGTAGTGCATTGTGGGATTTCTGTGAACTGCCTGTTAATGTTGGCCTGGGGGTGGCCAATAAAGAAGGCAGGGAAAAAGAGGGGCCAGAAATCATAAAGTGAGGGTCTGAACTAAGACGTGACACATTTTTATGGGAAACATCCCCCCCCAGATGAAAGTGTCCCCAAAGGTGTGTAAGACCTACCCCCGTCCAGGCTGCGCGACATGGTGTAGCGCTTGCTGGAGGAGCGTTCAAAGTAAGGAGCAGGCCGAACAATCTGAGAGCTGGCCCGCCGGGTCTGGGCCTGGGTGCGACCACTGTAGCGGAACTTGGAGCCCAGCGTGAGAAACTTTTTGGGAGGGGGTTCTGGAGACACCAACCTTTGGGAGGGAAAGATAAAAGTTTGGTACCTATGCTCACATGCCATTACTCTGTAGACAGAAACGTCCCTCTTAATTTTGTCTTAATTAGGGCCCTGAGTAAGGGAGAGCGGCTCATGACTCAAGCAGGATCAAGCGTCTGTGTGAAGCGTAAACTCTTGCAAACTGTTACATCACCAGGGCCCTCCCTTTCGGAAGTGTTACCACCTGAATATTGATGCATCTAAACATCCTTTTCCTCAAAACTGGCTCAACCAAGTCAAATACGCCAAAGTTTTGTTTTTCTTATTTTGTAACAATAATTCATTAATTCCTACCGCATCACTGCTGTCTGATGGAAACCACGTATGTCTACTTTTTGACGGCTGATTCTGACTTTTTACTAAAGATGGAATATGCCCATTCTCCTGTGTCTAGTGATAGAGTTTGACACAGGCCTCTTTGGTAGTGTATCACCCTCTCCTGCAGTGTGTAAGGTTCTTCTGTAGTGTGCAAGGTGCACAAGCCTCTTGTACAATGTTTAAGACTTTTCTGCAGTGTGTTTTCGGGTCTCTACATGTCCATTAACACATTACAGACGACCTTTACACACTGAACTCTGTGTGTGTGTATGTGTCGGGGGAGGGGAGGGGGGAGGGGTGGTGGTCGTCTTATCTTACCGAATGCTGATCAGATTTAATTCAGGGTTGCCTACTTTGGTCAGCTGGCTGGCCAACGTGAGATTTTCAGTTCGAGTCAAGTCTGCACACACATTTACATGCATGTAACAGTTTTAAAGCCTTGTAAACAGTCTGTAGGGTTTGCACACTGCCCCAGTGCTTTTGATGTAGCTAATTTTAGGTTTTTAATGGAATAATACAGACTTGCCATAAGATTTCTTGCGTGAGCCTGAGAGTCTGAGAGTCGCGCCAGATGCGTGAGCGCTACCAACCCTGTTAATCTGATTTACACTGATAAGCCATATAAACTGTCACCTCAGTCAGCGCTGCTACAGGATGTGTGGTGCGGTTCACAAAAACAGGGCTGTGTTTGGGCTGCAAGGTGAACATCGTGCAGTGGTTAGAGGCACAAGGGTGAGTGGCGGCAAGGCTGGCACCTGAAAAAGGTGTGGTGCTCCACACAGACCTTCCACAGCCGCTTCGCCGCACGGTGGTTCAACAGCTTGAATCCAATCGTGCTCTCGAACTGCTCGAACTCAAAGGGGCGGAGAAACAGGAGTAAATGGGACATTCCGGCACCTTAGGTGGCCATTTTGTTTTTTTAATACACCTTCACAAGAGCGATATTTGTCGATCGTGATAACAGCCGAGAGCAGACAGGTCACGGCAAATGATGATACTCAGTACAAGATGATTCATCTAGCAAAAAAAATCTGGAATGGGGGCTGCACCATCAATTCATGACATTTCGAGGGACATGACATCACTCAAGGATCCTGTAATGCCAGGAAAGGCTGTTATAAAGGTGATTTTGAAACCTGATATTATGTTTGATGATACTCCACTAATATGGTGCAAGCCAGACTTTAAACAAATTTAGATGGAACAAGGAGCCGTTTTAGGGGTAAATTTCACCTTTTTTTCCACATACCAGTATCTCACAAATCAAGACTCTCAGAGGAAAAGTCTCCACCTTGTTCTAAGATGTTCCACGAACAGCCGTAATGAGAACCACAATTACATAATCTACCATAAAGGTGCAGTATAAAATGTAGTTTTATTTGAGCAATACTTTAAAGTAGAACTTCAGTTCAGTCGTAGTCAGTGGGACTTCTGGCACGGAAACTTCACTTTCTCTTTTTCTAGAACTTTTTCAGCTGGGGCTTTCACATCGCTGTGATTTTTTAATGCCACAATGCAATGGAGAGGACTGGGGTTCGGCAGGCTGCGTCATGTGACATCGCCGTTAGGGCTGACGTACCTCCCCGGGGCGGATTTTTATGTAGAAGTTGTTCCTCTTGTAGGAGATCTTGAGCACCTTGGGCCAGGCGAACCTATTGATGCGCAGCCTGTCACGGTAGATGAGCAGGCCGCTGGCACACACGCCCAGCATGATGTCCACACCCTCGGAGTCCTGCAGCCGTCGAACAGAAAACTGGCCCATTAGGGATTATGGGACTTACAGGGCTGTCTGGGAGCGCTACCACATTAATAGCACTGAACATATTCATTGTTTCTACGTGGTTTGCTTGGTTGCAAACTTGTTTATCTTTAAAGACCCTATTTAGAATTTAACTGTAACCAACAGTAACTACTACATGCTGAGAATACAGATGGTATTGAAAAACACTGATTCAAGACTGAATTCTGCATCATTATTACTGATTACTACGCACCAATGAAAAAAAATACTATTATGAATCTCGCTACAGTTAACAGCTAATACCTGGGTTGTTCCTAATTTAGATGACACTATCATAACTGTTTCTGACATTAATTACCCAACCTAACCCCTTTCCGAGCAGGAGACCCACTGCAGCCTCATAAACAAAGCTGACAAAGATGCCCCCATTAATGTCAGTGTGTGTAAGGGGACAAAACCGGACTTGAAAATAGGACATTAAATTTTAAATCACTTCGGGTGAGGCTCTTTGCAGCAGGGAAGGGGTAGATTGACGGTAAAGCATAAATTTAAACGGAGAGCTCTTCAGTCACTCTGACTGCTCTATGAAGAGCTGATGCAAACATGCTGTAATCCACAAAGACAGAGATGTCTCACTTTAAAAACAATCCAGCTTCTAACATGAGGAAACGAAGCACACCCATGAAAGAGACCCAGGATACAGCTTCTAGTGCGCTAAACATCGCACAGCTGTTCTGGCAGCCATTCCAGAACCTAACTGGGACTAGGGGTCGTACGGAATGCGGAAGAAGGCAGTCGGCACCTTGGCATGGTGGAGGTCCACTCCATACATGGACAGCTTCTTGACATTCTCCAGGAACTGCATCTCAGCCTCAGCTGGAGTCATGCCCCTATGTCAGGGAGAAGCGGGGGAAACAGACACCAGAGCTGCATCACTCTGCCCCAGGTGCACCGACACACTGTGTACAAAACTAGCTAGTGTGTCCCCATAGGGATGGGCTACCAAACACTCCAATCTCGTGAAATTGATTCTATTTCATAGGCATCTGTGGAAATATCTTTAAAAACTGAGCTATCAAACAGGGCTAATCATCGGTGGCTCCTCCTTACACCGCAGGATCCGTAAAAGTGTTTATTTCAGAAGTGATTATGTCTTGGGTTATAATTCCAAACCTCAGTCTGTTAGGTGGCACAGAAGCTCAGTGACCTGCACTGTAGCCCTCCTGCCTCGAAGTTCAGTTCCTACCCTGTGTGTGTATGAGGTCTGCATGTTCTACCTGTGTTTCTTTAGGTTTCCTTCTACAACTTGAATCAAGTGCTTAAGTCAGCTGCTGTCAGTAAATTGCCCTTAATGAGTGTGTGCCCCATGACAGGCTGGCATCCTGTCCAGAGTGCCCCCTGCCTCATGCCCCAGGCTCACATTGGCCCTTCAGTGGATAAATGCTCGATGAAGTTGGATGAATGTTTTGCCAGAATTCAAATACATTTATGTTGAATGTTCACAACCACAAAGGACCTTTTCTTTGAAGTAAATTACCTACATATTTCTTGTAGCGGGAAAATTTCATGAAATATGAAAATGGGGAAAATTCCAACCCAGGAATGATATCAGGAAGCTGGAGAATAAAAGTGAATTTATGTAAAATGATGAGGCAGACTTACAGCCCGGCATTTCGATTCAAGGGAGGAATAAGATTTTCTAATGAAAGTAGTGCTTAATTAACTATCTGTCAGCGTAGTGTGCTAAACCTGCATGCCACATGAAATGCCCATGACAGACAGACTCACTAAGTAAACAGTGTAGCAAGGTTATTATCCTTAATGGCAACTTATGGAAAATATTCTCAAATATAAATAAAATGAAAAACCACTACTAAAGGATAATTATATAAATATTGCTTTAGAAAATACCTGAATAATTTTTTTTTTTTAAATGTTTAATACTTCCAGTACCATTTTTCTTGTTTAGCTAGCTTTGTTTTTTACTGGTATCTCACAGTGTTACTTATAAACCATTAATAATACCTAGAATATGTTTTGCCCATTAAGAGGATGTACACAATGTATAGTGTACTCATGTAGGTTACTCTAATGATTAGACACATGACATATCTCTACAAATTTCTAGAAAATTACTAAAACCTTAACTGAAACTAACATATACAAAAATTAAACAGAAATATATAAACTAATAACAACTATTAAACCCACACGAATAATTAAAACTAAACTGGATTTCAAGAGTTGAAATAATACAAAAATGATTAATCTAATCAATTACAGGTTTTGTGATTAATTGATCTAAATGAACTGCATATATCAAAAATTGAAGTGAGAAGCATTTTTAAATATTTCAGTTCAAATGGATTTTGGTAGTGAGTGAATCAATGATAACATTATAGATTACATGTAGGTAGGTCACGGTAGCATCAAGACTTGGTCTGACCTCCGATTTTGCTACTAAGTGCTTTGCGTTGAGGTGGTATTTTAGGCTTGAACTACTCCGATGGTACAAAAATTCCTTACTGCAGAAATTGAACGCAACAGTGAACCTATCTACAGTTCCAACTGGGAAGTTTTTAAATGTAAAATGTCCACTGACTGGGCCAAGCCAAGTCTTTGCATAGGCTTCCATATTTACAATGCTACCAAGAACAGTTGTATTCATATTGTCAAGGGGCATCATAGGGCGTGATTAATCTGTTAACTTTTTTAATGCGTTATTTTTCTATAACTAATTAATCGAAATTAATTATTTTCACGGCCCTAATAAAAATATTAATTCAATGTAAAAAAATCAAAGTTATAATACACTGCAATGTAGTTTTTTAGTAGCCTGAGTGGGTGAAATGCCAGGTGGAACATAACACACTTGTAGGTCTTGTGCAGGTCTATAATTTTCTCCTCCAGCTCCCTGGTCTGGTTTGGGGCAAAGTGAAACTCGCTGACGTAGTCACTGCCGTACTCGTCCAGGTCGTAATCACCCAGCTCGGACTGCACCGTGTAGGAGCCCAGGACAGTGTGTGTGGCGAACGAGCAGGGCAGCCGGCCCGACACGATGTCATCCCTCAGCTGGAGGCAGAGGTAGTACCTGAGGGAGCGAGAAAGGCATCAAGCACCAGACGAGGCTGCAGATTTTTCACTGTAGCTTTCGAACCCCTTGACAAACCCAAACAGTGTAAATAAAACCACACCATATTCTTAAACCCTGATGGTGCTCAGGATAAGAATTCAAAAAGGAATGATTAGATGAGTTAACCATAAATAAAAACAACAATTTTCAAATAGTTTACATCAGGGTTGGGGCCATTCTGGAGTGCATTCATCAATATCAGCCCAAATCAAGAAATGGATCTGGAGTTGGGATTGGAAAAAAAAACTATGGGGAACAGAATTGGAATGGAATTCGAATTTAAGGGAGTTTTAAATTCCAACTCCAGTTCCATTTCCTGATTTGGATTGGAATTGATCAATGCATTCTGGAATGGCCCCAAACCTGGTTTTCATGCATTTTCAGTAATTATGTGTATGTATATTATTCCTATTACCATTCCCATTTAGTTCGATTTGTTTGATTTTGTGCAGCACTTTGGTCAACCTCTGGTGTTTTAAATGTGCTCTCAAAATAAATTTTGATTTGATTTGTTCATGTACACATTGGGATTTGAGACACAGTACAATGCAGAAACAGTTACGAGGTGCTGGACCAGGCCAGATAATGTCCAAATGATCAGAGATCAACAGTTTCTATTTACTCAAAGTGAATAATGAAAAACAGAAGCATGCTGACAAGCTGGCAACCAGAATTCTCAGGGCCCTCAAACAGCCGCTGTTCTGGCCAAGCCACGGCTCACTCTCATGGTCTTGCCTTGTGATGTCCTCTGACAGCTGAGCGGGTTCAGGTGGGTAAAACTTGACATTGAATGAAAAAATCCAGGGTCCATCTAAACAACAAGAGAGAAAGGGAATTCTTCAAGCTTGGGAAAATGCTACGATTGCATTACCAAGTGGAAACCCACATGGAGAAAGAGGAAAATAAAGTTTACCATCTTCTGGGTCTTCGTCTCATATGAATGACATCAAAAGCCTCTGTCTTTACAGGTTACAGCGAAAGCCATGACGGATTACTCACTCCTTATCTGTTTCTTCATTTCCTTAGCTGGATCCAACCAATTCTGCGGAATAAAGCATGCATTATTTAAGCTGTCATGAAACCCTGCAGTACATCCATCACGGCGAGCACATCACCTTCTGGTTTTCACTGTCCCGGAATGTGATGCCGAAGTAATCCCGTTCTAGAAGGTTCAGATGTTCGCAAACCTTGTCGAAGAGCACCTGGCCTTTTGCCCGCTTCTGTAAATGAACGTCGGCACAGAGAGAAGCAAAAAAAAAAAAAAAAGCAGCGTGATGGCTCCTGTAGCTCAACAAGTAGAGCACCACAGTAACAATGCAAAGGTTGTGGGTTCAAAACCCAGAGAATGCACATAAATGAATAAGTAACCCTTCTTTCTACTACAAGTTGTTCTGGATTAAAGTTAAATGTAATCAATAAATGTCACCAGAGGGCCTCCATCCCTATGGGGACATGGTAAGACCTCAACTCATGTGCCTTGGTCTTGTTTAGTGGTTGGGCGTTTTCCAGAAGCATTGCAGACAGACTGTGATATGAACTATTTTTCTTTTGTGCAAATCAAAGTTCAAAGGAAGACCCCCACTTCTCACATGGTTCTTGTCCAACATTTCTTTGTTTATAGTTTATGGTGCAAATATTGGCTTATAGATTTCAGTGATGTACCTCCTACAGTCAAGCATTCCCCGAGTGAGTACTTGTATAAGTTTTTTTTGTTTAAATAATCGTTCGGATGTTTCTACTGGCAGACCATTCAAGGTTTTCCCCCACGCTCTGTCCTGTACTTCCTGGAACAGGCTCCAGCCTCGCCAAGGCCCTACACAAGATAAGTGGTTTGGGCGATGGATAGATGGATGAATGCAGGCAATTATGGTTGGAGGCAATTATAGCATCGGCAGGTTCAATTGTCTAGTGTGTTTTTTAAGAGTTATTTCCAAGAATATGAGGCATCTCAAGGACACATACAGCTCATAAAATACTAAGATGTTTCCTAAGAGGGTCCACACTGATACCTATTCAGTTTGCACCTGAAATTACTCCAGCAAAGCGTCCAGCTGTCTAAATGGTCAAAAATAAAGTAAATCGCAGCCCAGCTACCCGACTAAATGGATGTGAAACATATAGAGAGAGGAAAACTGCTGGATTAATCGTAGGATAGATTTCTGCAGCTTCACAGAGCAGCGGGATTTGAGCACATGCTACTGTTGCCCAGCTCTGGCCTATTTTTAAATCCCTTGGTGTCAGAAGCCCCTGACTAGACAAATTTGGCACGACCCAGCTGCAGGAAAATCTCGCACAAAAAAAAAAGTGTTTTGATGTGAATGAAAAATGTGTCATTACAGAAAACAAAGTATTTTCGAAATGATCCCTCGTTTGCACAAATGCGGTAATCCGGAGGATTCGTTGGCCCCTCGCTCCAGACGCGTTAGGGTAGTTAATGAAGACTGTGCCACATCAAAAATAACCTCATTAAAATCACGCTCGCTCGGAGACACTTGAACTTAGAAAATCGTCTCTGATGAAGAAACTGATGTTTAAGGCTCAGACTTCAGAGATCAGCCTTGCGAATCACAGACATTAGTTACCATATATGCTGCATTGTTCTACCTCCCTACATGTGGCTTAATGCAACGGCTGACATTCCAGGCTTTACAAAATGCATCTTCACACCTGCTCCCTGCAGAAAGAACAGAGCTTCGATCCACTTACTAGGAGTGCTTAACCAGGGAAAATAAGATTAAGAGAGAAAATTACAAATGTCACACAAGATAAATTACATCCATTTCCTTAATTTCAAAGATCTCCATTTCCTGTTTAAGGATTTTATTTAGATGTCTATCAAATGACATCAGACTTTTATAATAAAATGAGTTGCAGTAATAAAAGTGACATTAAAAATGACCGTGATATACATACATTGCTGAGTAATGTATACAATACACTTTAATGCAAAATTAATGGTTGTTGCTTAAAGATGTGTCCCAGTTCACAAAGACGAGCCAGAAATCATGGTGCATCATTAGTGCAGAGCAGAGGTGGATAGTTTCAGATCCAGAAAGTAAAAATCCAGAACAAGATTTTGCTTAAACCAACCAGTTGAGCATATAGAGTCACAGTCACATTGTACTCAACAGATTGGGTGAAACAAAATCTTGGTCTGCATTTTTACTTTCTGAACCTGAACTATCTACCTCTGGTGCAGAGACTGGAGAAAATCTGTCCAAAGAGGAGTTGTGTTCATTCCTATCCAATCTTTCTAATTTCACTGGACTAACTTCACCATGCTTGTTCAAACATAGGTATCAAGTCTCACGTTTTACCTATGGGACTCACGTTTTTTTTTGTCTTTCTTGCTATCTCTCGACGCTAAGATATGAGTCTCACTGACTGTAATGCACTCAAACCAAACAAAAAAGTTGACTTCAGTGAAGTTAGTTTTGCAACACTGCTATCTAATGCCCCCAAGATGGCAGAGACCAGTCAGCCAGCCGGCATCATTTTTCAAAGTTTGCTGAACAGTGGAGTCTTCAGTATGACTGTATTGAGAAATCAAGATTTAGGCGAAAGTTGTGTGTTTGATAGGTGTGTTGGCGGGACATCAAAGTCCACATACACAAAGATAGTGTTTTGATTACAGTTATTTCAGTATTTTTAGACATGAGCAGTCAGATTGTTGTTTTTTTCCAGTGTCTGCTTAACCGAGTTATTTTGTACTACCAATAATAATTATATTTTTGATGGCTCACTGTTTTCACTGAAATTTTGGATTATGAACACAATGATGAACAATCATGCAAAAAAAATAATGCAAACCCACTAAACTGTATTTTAAAAAGTCAGAATTATATTGACTTTATGTCCCCTCCCTCCGTCCAGGTCCATGCATTGGACAATTCAGCAATGTAAATTGACCTAGAATCACATTTTTGAACTGCAAGAGGAAACCTCTGAAAAACACAAAAGTGAGCCTCTAGATCAGCTGTATCATGGACGTTACACTAATGAATACCTCTAACCAGACATCTGCATCTGATAACCTTGTTTGGGAGCCTCACTATGAAACATTTCCTTTGCTTCCGCTTTGTATGGCGCCAAAAGTCGAAACTGGATTTTGCATAAAAAGCTCGGCCCAGATCAATGCCGCGAGTCTCTCATCCGCTCCCCGTGCCGCTGGGAGGCCCCCCTTCCATGAGGGGACATGCAGCTGTCAATCAGCTATAAAAACTGGAACACGCCAAGGCTGTCACCGGGTTAGAAATAACTGATATGCGTTCAGAGCATGCCCAGTGAGTACCGTGCTGAATTCAGCTCACGGCCAAATCCAGTGGAGACATTTATTACATCATGTACTATAATTAGCATAAGAATACTAAAGGCTGTTCCAGGGTACCTCTCTGACCTTGAAACTACTCAGGGTAGGCTAATGGCATATGGTAATCTTCCTCATAATCTCCTTTAGATATAAAAGCATCATGATACTTTTATGCTGACAGTGCCTGTGATCAGAAGGTCGCTGGTTCAAATCCCATGGCTGGCAGAGTGGCGTCACCGGTGGGCCCTTGAGCAAGGCCCTTACACCCTGCTTTCTCAGAAATGTGTGTCACTTTGGATATGTGTCAGCTAAATCAGTTATTCTCAAACTGTGGATTGTGACCAAATCTTCAAATAATTGGGAGGGGCTGTGAGATGATTTTCAGAATAACTCCCCAACAAACACTGTCATTAGCATCCATTAGTGAGTTATTATTGAGGACCACCCTGCTGCTTGGTGAAATTTATCTGTGCTAAATAAAAATTGTAACGAAATCCTATTATTCTAAGGGAAAAGCGCTGTCTGTGGATTTGTGCATCAGGTAAGAGGGAGCAGTGGAGCTTGCCCGGCATTTTAAGGCTGACTGAACACTCGTTCCGCAAATGAGTTTTAAAAGATGGAATGAAATGAATTCAGCAGCAATGAAATGATACATAAGCACCAGGTTGCTCATCACTCAGACACCAACCAGGTGAAACAAAGTAACTCATGGAGAAATCGATCACCCCAGCCCCCCCCCCCCGTGCTCACCTCCACCACGCAGGTGTAGTCGGACCCGTCGAGGAGCGTGACCTTACACTGCATGTTCTTCGGCCTCTTGGAGCTTTTCCCTGGGGATCTGGAGAGCTTGCTGGACGAGGACCTCTGAGATGCTTTGTCGTCCTCAAACTGTAAGTAGTCGTGTCGCCCTGGGGGGGTGCCTTCCAGAAGCCTCTCTCCGTTCTGGGAACCGAAGACGTCGATCCAATAAGAAGAAACACTTTACACTGAGAACCACCACAGACAGTTCTCAGTGTGAAGTAACACTGCGATCTAGAACACAGACCTATAAACCAAAGGTTTGTGGTTCAGGGTCACATGGACTCTGCTCTAGAACCTTGGAACCTTGGAACCAACTAAATCCAAAGTGCTCCAGTAAAATAACTTGCATAATTGGATACAAAACTATTCCAGATAATGCAGACTAGGAAATTAATAAATAACTCTTTATTTTAATAATCTGTTTGATTTAAATTAGCCTTAGGGAAGTAATAGTTTCATAGAACAAGAAACAAAATTTTGGGTTTATGAGCTCGTCCCAACAGTTTCTGGTTTAATCATATTTCTGGTGTGAAAGACATGGGCAAGATCCACTTGACCTGTGCTGGCTTAGTTAAAGGCCACACCAGCAGGGGGCGTCTCAGAGCACAATGGGTGGTCTCACATTCGAGAAATTAAGACATAATGGCCTGGATTCATGTTACAGGACGAAAATGACTGGAGAAATCGTTAAAACCGCTTGCTTCAAAGCTTCCCCAAATTCTGACTGTTCTCCATAAGGCCTGGACTGTTATGTGAGGGTGCCGTTGGTCACCTGGTCCTTCCTGGCGGGTGTGCTGTGCCCGGCTGCGGCTGGGAACTGCTCCCCGTTAGACTGAGAGGCCGTCTGGGCGCTCTGGACTGGCCCTGGCTGTGTCGCTGCGGGCCCCTGGCTCTCCTGCTTGGGCTCAGCTTCGGTGCCTACCTCGGTCGTCATGGCGATCAAGCTGCGGGCCACGGGTCCCAAGAGAAATGCATCAGGTGAAAGAAAAATAAAAAACAAAAAAATTTGTGCATATCACATGCTTCAGCCATTTTTATTACCACCATGGAAAATGATCATTTAGCTAGTTAAATGCTTACAGTTACCGCCAGTTTTAATTATCTTTCATTTAAAAATCAGCTGTTTGAGATCATAAATAATGCTTTATAAGAATATTTATTGGTGAGTTTTCATGGATGGAGTGGTGGCTCTGAGGCTAGGAATCTGTGTCAGCAACTAGAAGGTTGCTGGTTCAAGTTCCGTGAATGCCCAGAGTAATTCTACTCCATTGGGCCCTTGAACCAGGCCCTTAACCAGCAATTGCTTTGTCCTGGGTATGACATTAATCTACATCCAGCCCTAAGGAGGTTCTCCAACTTACAGGGAATAACTTGGGGGCTGGTGGCAGGATTTGCACTCCAGCCACAGGAAAAAAACTCACACTGGTCCATTCGGACTGGTGTGGTGCTGAGGTATCACCCACCACATGATTGCACTCAGGTCTCACCCCTGAGGTGGTTTGTCATGTGATGGGTGTGGCAACACACCGTATCAGTGCATGCTCCTTACACACTGTATCAGTGCATGCTCCTTACACACTGTATCAGTGCATGCTCCTTACCCCTCTCCCTCCTCTCTTTCATGGAAATCTAATGAGTGTTTTCACAACAGATAACTAGTTACATAAATGTTAAATTCAATGTACAGACTTTTTAAACAGGCAATACAAAAAAAACTTATAAATAACAATTTGCATAATGTTTATCGCCCCTTGCACAACAGCACCCCTGGTGGCCAGACAAAGAAGCACCTTCAGTAAGAGAGCTGAGGTCCGTCCTGCCCTGTAGCCATCATAATTCACTGTCACTCCTCCTCCAGAACCCTCACTGCTGTAAATCCCTTCACAACTGCACATTATACATCTGCACCCTGCGTTACTGTTTCTTGTATTTATTTATTTTTTTTCATGTCACTAGTGTATTGTGTGTGCCTTTCGGCTGCTCTAACTGCTTGTAATTTTCTGCTCTTTCTACAGCACTGCAAAACATATTTACTAAACTACTTCTTGCCTCTCCTAGGTGCCGAAAGCTCTTGCTCTCCATTTTGAGGTGAATGGATCGCAGTGGGGGGTGGGGTTTCACAGCACAAGTGTCCTGCCCAGTCAACAACGAAGCACGCTCGGCATGTCAAGCAGGCTCACTCATAGGCTGCTCAATTCCTGTCCTGGGGAGCTCTCATTATCGACATCTAAGAACTCAGAACGCGAGTTAAATTGGTTCATTCACGACATT
>JAODJU010000001.1:21900966-21932053 GCA_026776725.1 Gnathonemus echidnorhynchus
CCATACCTATACCACAGTCAACCACTAGGAGTGATAGATATTTTGCCTCAACTCAATTTTGGAATCCAGTCGCGGGCTGGATTGAACGGCTCAGCGGGCCGGATTCGGCCCGCGGGCCGCCAGTTGATGATCAGTGATGTATAGAGTAACATCAGGAAGGAAATGAAGATGATTGGTCTTAAAGGGGCAGTTCACCCCATAAGTGAAAATCACACTGCTGATTTCTGTTGGATTTTTCAAATGTAATTTTCTGGCGCTTTATTCACCATAGAAAGAATACCATTCATTCCCATTATATTCGAGAGAAGCCCAACATTTCTATGCCAGATATCTCCAAAACTAGGCAACTCTCAGCAGAGCAACCTAGACAGATAGCACTAAAGTCCCTCTAAACCATATTTTTTCAGTTTTGGGATGAACTGTCCCTTTAAATTAAATCACCTTCAGACATCTTGCTAGGAAATTAAAATGCCAGCTGTCAGTATGCTCACTGATGCAAGAAGATTTTGCCCTAATTTTCCCAGAGGACACTAAAGACTTAACTGATCAACTAAAAGCATTTTAACTCAATTTCCAGCTGTAACAGAAGTGAACCAGCGCAAATCATTCCTAAAAGCACAGGCACCTGCAGAAATATGGCTATAATGTGATTTTGAAAGATTGCACGTCCAGCGTTGAGGCCTAGTAGGGATTTACAGATAGGGATGCTAATTAATGCCAGCTAATATGTGGGCACTAATGTTTTCAGGTCTAAAATCTCTCTTAAGTATGACAACCGTGTACCGTGGGCAACCATCTCAACCCCCTGGGCACAAGGCTACGTACACCCTGGATGCCCCCCCTCCATCATACACACGGGGCAATTAAAATAATTAACCAAAATGCATATCATTGGACTGTGGGAGGAAACTGGAGTACCCAGATGAAACCCACACAACATGGAGAACACGTAAACTCCACACACACAACTCTGGAAGTGTGAGGCAACAGTTCTAACCACCATACCGCCCCCTACAGTTGTGTACATGTAATGTTCTTTCCCCGTCGATCTTCAGCTTTCACACAAATTATTCAGTCATTCCACTACAGAAAAACATGCAACACAGATGGTGAGAAAGTGGGAAGGTGAATCTCTCCTCTTTTAAGTCATAAAGCGATACATTTTAAGAAACTGCATATAAAGGATTATGGAAGTGTACCAAAACTGTTCCGGGCTTAGCTGGCTCACTGTTTCAGCCATTGGTTAAAAAAAATAAAAATACACTACCTAAGGCGATCTGCTATCAGTCACGGAGCTGCTGGAGAAAGCCGATAGCACAGGCTCCAAGTGTGCTGCTCAAATTCCTATCACCATTCCATGAACTTCCCTGGCTGGTCCGCTGGTAAAGAACTGGACGCCCTAACACATTTATAGGCAGATGAAATATTGACGATCTACTTTAGAATGGAAAGCACGTCATCTACAGACAATGATGTCTTGCCCGTTGGTTTTCCAATACGCCAGACCTCAGTGCTTCTGTACATCTTGTTTTCCTGATAATGTCATTATGAAGGCAGGGTATAATGTTCAGAGAAGCGGACGCCATCTTCCCCAGCATGTCCCCAGAATTCCACACTGGGGATCAATAAAGTATACCGATGGTTAGATCAGGTTGTTTTTTATAACCAGTTATCAAATTCAGAGCCTGCCTCAGGAAGCACAGACCACTAGTTAGTGAACAGTCTGAATGGAATGCCAGTTAATTACAGAGCACACACTCACACACACATATGTTTGCAGACACCCATTCACTTAATATGTTTGTTTCTGGACAGCAGGAGGACACCAGAAAAACCCGGAGGATGTCCACACAAATACGATGAACATGCAAGCTGAAGACACAGAGGCATGAAGCCCCACTGCTACCCTCTAAGCTACTGTGCAGCCCTAATATACAAAAAAGAACTCAATAAGTAAATATGAGAAAGGTCCCATAGCACACACCCAGTGAGCCAAGACCAGTAATGCAGTGGCTGGCGTTTAATCTGCAAATATAATGGATGGAGTCACCAAAATGGTCCCAGCACAAATCAGTCTTAATGGGATCTGGCTCCACGTACTGAAACAAAAGGGAAATTATGTTTTTAAATGGGGATTTGGGAAAGAATGCAAAATGGCTGACCTGCCATTGTGGAGCGATCGTTAAATGGTGCGATCGTCTTATTCCAGCAAGCTCACAGCCGAAATCATTCCAAGAGCTGTTCGAAATTACACTCATGGTCCACACCAGGCGAGGGTGTCCGTAGGTGGCTGTAAGATGCCCGTCAGCCAGCTCGTGTCTTTAACCAAAAGACACGAAGACAGACGTCCTGTCCAGGAGAGGCGCACTCTCACATAAAAGATGGGCAGATCAGTTACCAGTCCTCTTACCTGCATGTATCCCAGACTGTGGAAACACCTGCAGGAAACTCTCAGATACATACAGCTCCACAAGTGTGTTCAGGGCCTCCAAACCAGCAGATATACAACTTAAAACCATTCAAAAAGAGCTTAATGTAGGAAAAGTCCCGTAAAACAGACAAGTATGTACTGGAAGTTACTAGATGTTAGTCTTAACTATTATTTTTAATGTTTTTTTTTTTTTACTTTCCTATGCCCTGATCTTTTGTTCAAAAAAGACCAAGATGCAATTGATCCTACATACCATAGTACTAAATACTACAGTCGTCCCTCCTCAAGTAACCTCCTTTTAAAAGCACCATTTCAAAGGCGTTTCACAGAGCAAGACCACCCTAATGTATTCAGATTTTTACCACCATCCCTCTGATGGTGTCCCAGTTCCTGAAGTTACAAAATTATGTTTACTCATTATAACCGTGATATTGTGTTACGGACCCGGATGTTCAAACGGAAACTTTAAGGGCAGAGAATGTAACTGAAGGCAAAAGAGTGAATTTAAAAAAAACGTTTGATTCAGAACCAGGCAGAGTCTCGTTTGGTACCAATTAGCCTTTTTGGGAAACTGACATAGTATCAGGGAGGTTGTATCTGTCTCAGCGGGTTACCATAAGCTCCCTCCAGCTCTCGGGGGATCAAATACAAACAGAGAATTCAGTCTTTCTCCGCCAAAGGTTTTCAAGTGCAGGTGTCCACAGAATCTACCTGGGCATGAAGGTTCCAGTTCCTGATCCTTTTACAACCCCACTTAGCAGGTGCAGTAATAAGATTTTTTTAAATGGGAGGCAAAAGAGGGGCCATAATTCATATGGAGGGGGCAACCTTATCATTAGCCAATAATATGTTTAGAATTGGTTGAGTGACAAGAAAGAGGCCACATGGGGACCAATCAGCTTGCAGCTGTGGCCAGGGCCCCTGTGGCCCCGCCTCAAAATATAACCCTGCCGCTTAGACACCTCACCCCTCAGATAATACTTGGCTCAGGGAACCTCTCCAAGATGGTGTCCTATGGGGAGGCAGGAGACACTGGCCATTCTGGGGCTCATGACAGATTTGGATCACAAGTCCGATGGCCGAGAGCCAAACAGGACCGGCGTGCATTAGGTCCCAAAAACATCACAGGGCAATTAATACCATTTACAAGCAAATTAACACAGCACAAGGCTGCTAACCTTTCCAGAATATTCCTCAGCCTGATATTCCCTGGGATAAGCTCCAAGCTCACCGTGACCCTGGACCAGATAAGCGGCGTGGAAGATGAATCGATGTGTTAAAACACCTGACATTTCATTACTTTATTCCCTGTTTTGCTGAGAAACCAAAAAGCACTTTGTATTGTGCTGCTCGACTCATCCTTTATACCGGTCTGCAAGCTAGGGTCAGATTTAAGGTTTCAGAGGTGCTGCATAGTAAAGGAAATCCAGCAATCAGCTTTTGGGTCTGTGATACATTAACGGCCATGATAAGTGCACTTTTACTGGGTCACGGAATAGAGGAAGTGAGAGGGGCATCAACCGTGAAAGTTATCAAAATTATTCATGAAATTTTGTCTGCGTCGAGCCCTTCTTGGTGCAGTGACCTCAGTGGGGGTGTTTACCAACACTCAAAACACGCATTTGCATGCCTCCTCCCCCCCCCCAGAGGTTGGGGGCCCTCTGTTGGCTACACACCATCACTACTCTTGGGGAGCAGGGGCCCCCGAAGGAACTTTTTGATGGGGGCCCCAAAACTACAGAATTCGGCAATGATTGACCCATCCTGTCCTCCAAAAAAATGTCTTTTCAGTACAAGTGGACAAAAACATGTACCAACGGGAAGAAAAAGTAAAACTCTTTAAAGAATTTATACAACATGGTGACAAGGAAACCTTAGCCTTATCTAAATATACAGGTTTGAAAAACGCCATGAAGTTTGGAACAAAGAACTGCAGCTATCATGCACAAAAAAAACAGGGCACTTGGCATGTGGTCCAAGCAGACCAAGCTAGAACTTCCTGGTCTAAATACATAAGTTATTTTTATGTGATGTTACGGATAGTTTCCACACACACACACTTTGTTTTTAAGTTTTTTGGCTTCAACCAGCTAAAAGTTGCATACATTTTTATGCAATATTATTTTTAATTAGAAATTATATCCATACACAGCTCTGAAAAAAATAAAGTGACCACAGCAAATTTTTCAGCTTCTCTTTTTTCCCAATTTATGGTTTGCGCCTGTGTAAACTACAGACGCTCCTCTACTTACGAATGAGATTCGTTCCAAACGGCTGTTCATAATTTGAAATGTTTGTAAGTCGCTATTCAACATCATTTTAAGGATATACGCATGTACAAAGAACTAGGATGCTGTGAGTACGCACGCTAAATGAAATGGGAGCCCGATGAACAGTTTGGACTTACAGTCCTCCTCATTCGTATGTCTGGAAGTTCGTAAGTAGAGGAGCGTCTGTATAAATTTTTTTTTTTTTTTTGCAAATTCTAGCCTGGCTCTTCCCTTTTTCTCATTGATGAAGGGCTTCTTCCTTGCTTTATGGGTCTTCAGTCCTGCTTCTAGGAGCCTGATACGAACTATCCTAACAGCGCACTTTGTACCACTTAATGTTTCCCATTCCTTTTGAAGGTCACTTGAAGTTATCCTCTGATTTATGAGGCACTGAGGGATAAGTTGATGGTCATCTCTGGCATTAGAAAGTTCCCTCTGCCCTCTACTTGGCTAGTTTTTGGTTATTGCCAAAGTCTCCTGCTTCGCTTTGTTCTTATGTACTGCTGTCTTAGAAATTTTGAACCTGGAAGCAGCCTGTCACGCAGTGTAGCCTTCTGCCAGCAGAATCAGCATTAAACCATGATTTAAAACGCAGATTTTAAAAAAATATTACCTCTTAATTATTTCCAGAGCTGTAACAAAAACTAGACAGCACAATGTGAGATATGGTACTCGCATCCATCCATCCATCCATCCATCTTCTTACCTTTGTCACACGCGTGATGAGACCCAAAGGCACATCAAAATTACTGCCATTAGTACTCATGATCTTGCAATAAGTATTCATAGATAGTTTGGACTGAACTTCTACAGAGTAAGATATTCGAAATCAGGTATTCAAACTAAAATTGCTACTTGTGTCAGACATTATTGTAACAGACCTTTTCCTGATCAAAAAGATCACAAATGAGACTGTTCTGACTCACCATTTTCGGTTCGCTCCGATTAAAAAAAATCACCTGTGAAAGTCGCACAGCATGGTGCAGGTCTAAAAGAGGCTCCCTCTGAGCGTGCAGCCAGTGTCAGGTACTGTAAAGGTCCAATTCTCCTCACCTATCTACATATTATGGATTTCAGTCCAGGCCAATAATTATTTCTAAAGCGTGAACCATCAATTGCCTTTTCTTAATTCTCTTACATTAGACCGGATACTTTTGTCAGCTAGTTAGCGGTAAAATTGCCCGCTCTTGAAAACATAGTTTCCTCACACCCTGGTGAGTGTGGTGAAGTGAACTACTGTAAAGGGCAGTGAGGCTTCCATCTGCGTTAAAAGGTTTCTATTATACCATTTGATGGGCAAAAAATTATGACACACATACATATATGATTTATTGTTAATGCAGAGTATAGGCGACATAGGCCTAGATGTTCACCTGACAGTATAGAACAGTAAGGCTCCTTTATTTCATCATATTTAAAAGAGTAAACCAAATGTAAAAGTTATGGATCAAATTTCTGTTGATTTCTAAAAGTTGCTTGACTTAACCATAGCTTTTAATGTATGGTATTTATCACTGTTAGCGGTCCAGCTAGATAGTAACCTGCTGTTCGGTGATTAATGTGCTCCTTACATCAGCTAGTCATCCTGTTCCAATTAAAAGCTGTACCCTGCACAGTCAGGCTGTGACACGTGCCAAAGTAAATCAGATTCTGTCTGTTCTTTTTTTTAAAAAAAAAAAATAAATAAAAAAAAAAACACTGGTAATTGCATTTCAGGGAAAAAATAAAACGTAACTGAATACAACACCTAAACACCTTGGCAGCAGCTGATAAAGGGGCTTAATTAAGCTTCTTAGCCTTTAGGAATTAAACATTAAATAGTCCAAACAATGTAACTTGTATGCAAACACTGACACATTTGCAGATAAACAGGCCTACAAGATACAGCTTTAAGACTGTGTACTGTACATGGAGTATAAATGCGGGTTTTTACCTTTCGATATTTATTTAAATATTGGATAACAGTTCAAAGTAGGCCAAGTACATTTTTTGCTTCTATTAAAAGAAAATAATTTTGAGAGAAGTGATACGGTGAATTCATCCTATAAAACAATTAGTTATAAATTGATTTGATGTGGCTCGAACTGTAATCATGAGTATTTTCATGTGTAACATCATCATATACGTGCCCCACAAGAACTATGTGTTACAGGTATTGCGGAATCGGCCGGTCCTGAAACCGGTTTCCTGCCCTTCATACTCCGATAAAGTGCTGCAAGACAGAAGCGTCGCTACAATCAATGAAAAAGACTGTGTGAAAAACTGAAATGCGCATGTATTACTCTACTCCTTGTTAATTTTACTCCTCGCACTTAACTTTAGTATTTATTTTTGCGGAATTACAAAGGTTTATATGAATCATGTGAAATTTAACAGCATTTATTTCTATCCCTGGCCTGGCTGATGCTCCTACGCCCGCAAACAGGTAACAGGACTCAGACATGATCAAAGCCAGAGGACTCAATGACACAGAAAGGAGAGATGAGATATACTACAGTAAGCTACTAATGCTGTGCGCATAGACAACAAAATAAAAGAAAAAATATTAATATCTGCCTATAATCGATCAGCAGTTAACAAGCGAGCTGATTTTAAACCCTGCGACACAGACAGAAAACTCTCCAACTATACCGCTAAATGCTAGATCATGCAATAAATAACTTCGCACACAATTACTTATCATAAATATAATTATGAAACTGAACGTTCATTTTCTCTCAACATTTGCGCAGCATATTTCACTACGACGTCAACTAACGGGTGGGGGAGGAAATCACGTATACCCTGCGATCGCCTCTAAGACATTATTAGGCTGTTATAACAGCCACCAGAAAGCATCCCCCGGCTATCCGGAGAGGCGCAAAGTTTTGCTTGCTGCGACATCTGCAATATGACCGATGCGCAGACACACACGCACTCAGGGGCAAGAGGACGGCCGCTCGGAGGGGCTGCAGAGGTGCTGCCGCCGCCCGGCCGCTGCTGCGCTTCCAGGCCACACCCACCGCATTGCAGAACCGGCCACGGAAACGCCGAAAGCATCGCATCGGGGCTGCCAGTTAACACCGTCCCGACAGCAACCGCAACATCTACCTTCTGATGCACCCATCGCAAAAATAAAAACAAATTATAAAACATTACTGCCCCAAAACAGCATCATTTCTAAGTGATCCGAGGCACTTTTCTTCCTAGTTTATAAGCTTTCTATAATAATAAGACCGCCTACGAGCATCTATAATAATATGTTAAGTATGATCTCAGCACCCGTAACTATAGAATGTTCTCCTGTCCCGAAAATACTACATGAATTTCCCTCAAATGCGGGTAGCCTAAAATCACACGGTCGAAGCTTTTTTTTCTCCTGTTCTCAGCCCGGTGTTTTTCTTTACTATGACGGGAAGCACCTGCACACAACTCCCACGCAAGCTTCTACATTTCTAAGCATCTTACAATAAATCTGTGGGGTTTTTTTTAAACGGCCACAATACAAGGAGAACCAGCATCCCAGGAATGCCGGACCTTCTCACACAGACGAGGAACATCCACACGCAAACTGTCCCGTATGTATATACAGACATATAAATAAAGGTATCGATTATTTTTTAAACCGCAGTTCTGAATTGCTCCGTTGGACATGCCGTTTGTCCGTTTACCGGGTGTTGCCTCCTCCCCTCCGGCTGGCAGGTCGTACCTTCACACGGTCGCGGCTGCTGACTCCCCCAAAGTCTGTCCTCGTGCACCAGCAGATCTCGCCCACCGTACAGCGCTGGGATCGGGCAGCGCTGCATGCTGGGATACTCAAGGACATCCCGTGGAAGAAAACTCATTTACCGGGCAAAAAACGCTGTGCAAATAAGTACTCTCTCAGCAGAATAGCATTATCATCGGAGACGAGACTTTTCCCGTCACTTACAATCTATAAGATTATTACTTTCTTTCCCTATACTTTCTTAAAGCAAATACATTCCCAACAAATATTTTTATTGCTTTGATCCCCAGTGAGCCATTAAATGAGAGGGAAGTCTCCACAGAAGGACTTGCTTCAGCAATTAGCATCTTGTTTACCTTTAGCAGCTTCTGTGTTTACCGCAATTACACACTAATCAGGGTCAGGTGACCTCATTCAGGGGGGTAAGGGTAGAAGCAGAGAGTGCTGCAGCGATGAAATGGTTCTGGACCCCAAGGGAAACTTTAAGCGAGTCTGCTTGCTGGGGCCAGGATGTCAACAGATCCTAGAAGCATCTCCAAGAGTCCACTTAATCTCATGCCCTCCAATTATAAGTGGGAACAGACAATCTGCCACACACTCAAGCCATCCCAGTGCCCATTAAATTAAAGCGTCCTTGCTCTACAGAGCAGCTCCATTTGCATAAAGTTCCTGTGATCTCTGAATGTCAGCTGGACTCTATGTGCTCTTTAAAGCTTTTTAACTGGCTCTCTGTGTCAAAATGGCACAGGAACAGTTCCTGCAGTCTGCTACGGTCCACTTTGGAGCCTTCTCAAGTCATATTCGCTGCTTGTTCAGGTCTTTTTTCATAATGTGTAGAGTTTGGTGTGACGTTAAGAAGGCAGTGCTGTGCAGAGACAGGTGCTCGGGGGGGTGGGGTGTAATGTTGGGGTCCAGTGATCAAAAACGGGCACTGAGAACCTGAAGGGTGGGGGGGGGCATTTTCAATTGTTTGGGCAAAAGGGGCAGCACCCCCCCACCCCCCACATGTGCCTGGAGGAAGGTATTATGATCTGGCGTGTAACTAGAAATTCTGGGATCCCTGGCAAAATGTCACCTTGGGCCCCTGTTACATTATATAATTTTATAATTGTCCATAATCTAGGGCCCCTGTAACATGATGTGGCCCCTGAATCTGCTGTGCTCCTGATTATTAGTCTGGGTATTTGAAATTATTTTGTTAATTCAGTTCCCAGACTCTTACTTACTGACTTTACAGGAACCTGGCTTATAGGGTATATAATAATTAATCTCTGGCCATTCAGCACTGGTAAATATGCCATTTTTGAGGACCCCCGCCCTCCATATGGTTATCTTCAGGAAGTGTGGTTCGTTCACAGCCACATAATTGCCTACGGGAAGGAGGGGACCTAAATTCCTCCAGACCTTTAGCTGCCCTTTATGTGAAAGGAGCTGCAATCATAGTTAATCAGACTTCATGTGCATCTTACTTGAAATGACGTAACAAGGTGAAGAGCCTCGGTTCAACCAGTAAGTCTCTCCCAATATCTGGACCACAAGCCCACGTTAATTAATCACCATGCCAACAAGCTGTTCTAGACTTAACAGGCATCCTCAAATTAATCAGAACCAATATTAGAGATGCCGATTAATGCATATAATCTGCATCCAAGGGAGTTTATCAGAACATGAATACAGTGACCTTTCACTAAAAGGCCTCAGTGCCTTCCCCCTCAGATGACCTTTTCCTGCTGAAAATTTCCACGGCTTCCGTCACGCATATGATCACCTGCTGCGGTGCATTCGCCACATTATGATACAGAGAGGAGGTACAAGGTCTAACTCTTAGACATCGATTGATGAAACAGGCAGCTCTAGTACATGAACTATAAACAACCACAACAACAATAATAGTAGTATTAGTAGTAGTATTAGTAGTAGTAGTAGTAGTAGTAGTAGTAGTAGTGGTGGTGGTGGTAGGAGTAGTAGTAGTTGTTGTAGTAGTAGTGGTGGTAGTAATAGAAGTAGTGGAAGTAGTGATGGTAGTGATAGTAGTAGTAATAGTGGTAGTGGTGGTAGTAGTAGTAATAATAGTAGTAATAACTGTAGTAGTGGTGGTGGTAGTGGTGGTGGTGGTGGTGGTAGTAGTAGTAGTAATAATAGTAGTAGAAATAGTGGTAGTGGTGGTGGTGGTAGTAGTAGTAGTAGTGGTAATAGTAGTAGTGGTAATATTAGTAGTTTTAGGATGATTGTTGGCTAGTGATTGGAGGATTGCTTTTTCTTTTTTGGATAAGGATCAGGTTTCAGGTATGTTAGAAAACAACACCATGCAAAAACACTACATCTAGCAGACAAACGCATTCAACCCCCATTCTTATACTGCCTGACGACAGAAAAACGTGACACAAAACATCAAACAAAACTATCATTTACCAGATATGCAAGTAACGTAGTGTCGTATGATACAAAGAATCATACAAAATATAGTTTACAAGTGACATTCCTAGAGCAGTGATTCTCAACCTGGTCCTTGGGGACCCCCAGACAGTCCATGTTTTTGCTTGCTCCCAGCAAGCTGGAAGGGAGCAAAAATGTGAACTGTCTGGCAGGGAGCTGGAAAGGAACAAAAACATGGACCATCTGGGGGTCCCTGAGGACTGGGTTGAGAAACACTGACCTAGGGGATGACACAAAACATCACATAAAACGCAGAGTCAGATCTGCACCCCGAAGACGTCTGAGTAGACTTCCATCTATACCCATCTGTATACCCTGACGAAGTTTGAGTATATTTCCATCTACACCAAGATCGATAACCTAAAAAAAGTTACAGTATATTTCCATCTGGGTAGAAGCACGTGAGTATGTCCATATCTGTAATAAAACATTTTTAAGCAGCATCGATTCAGCCAGTTACTAAATCTGTCTCCCGGTTTGGGTTTCATGACACCGCAGTGACCACTGGGTATTCAGAAGCCCGTTTCCCACTGGACAACTGTGTGTTACAAGAATGGTCGCTCAGGTGGTGGGACAGTGATTCCGAGGGTCTGCAGTGCAGAAATGGATCCCTGCACATTGGGGTGTTATGAAAATAAAACACGGACAAAAAGAATGAATCAGGTGATGCGTCTGATGAGAAATGTCACAGCACTGCTACTGGGGACAGGGTGATGGATTTTTTATTTGGAAGCAGACAGAATGGCTTCTGTGCCGTGCTGGATTCCGGCTCTGTGAATGAACTCCCTGCTGCTTCGTATGGCCATCGCCTGCCAGTGATTACAGCCAGACAGTGAAGCGAAGCCAAAGGACACAGACAGCGACAGCTACGGTGAAAACATTTTCTTTTTTTTTCCATTTAGTAGACATGCATTTTCTTTTTGAGAAAGCAGGGTCAGACAGTCCTTGGAGCAATTTGGGGGTTAAGGGACGTGCTCATTTGCCCAATGCTGAGATCACTATGCTGATCATAAGATTCGCACCAACAACCATACAATCATAGGCACAGACTCCCAACCCACTGAATCACAGAAGGTTCTCAAATTCGCTGTAACTGTCAGCCCACCCTGCCAATTCCCCCTGCTGAAGTACCACTGCACGACCCATCACAAAATTAAACATTAATAGGCAAAACAAAAGCCACAAATCTTATCTCGTCTGATTTTTTTCCCCTTTATTACACCTAGCTTTGGGCTCCTTTGGGCTATATCACGCCGCCCGCCTTTGGGCATAGTCACAGATGTTGCCGAGAGCCTTGCTGAAAGATGAGAGTTACAGGAATCGGCGCTCGCCTCCGTCTGCGAGAATAACCTGCGCTCCCGATGGAGAGAAACCGGAACTGAGTGGGCACCTGCAGGCTTTCCGGGCATGATGTGGAGTCACGGTCATCAGGAGGAACTCCTTCTGCCCTGGAGAAGCATGCAGGCACCTAAAGCACGCAGCCCACACTCCAGGCAAGGCTCTGAACTTAGTATCACTCAAGACAGACATTATATTTTAATATGCAATTTTGTTTAGGATCCTATCCAGGGCTGCACCCCAGCCCTATGTGCTGCCTGAGATAGGCTCCAACCCCCCCCCCCCCCCCACAACCTACACACAACTCTATCCAGGATTAGTGATTAGAAGGTGGATGGTTTTATGTTTAAGTAGTTTATGACTGGGAGATTTCATCCCATTACAGGACACACACTCTTAATAGCCGATTTAGAGGCTCTGATTCGTCTAAATGGTGTGCTTTTGGACTGCAAGAGTTTGCCAAAGAATCTGGAACCCACAGGAACCAAGGGAGAAAAGGCAAAATCCTGGTACGCAGAGTCAGGGATGGAACTCAAACCCAAAGCCCTATGACAGTGAGGCTATGATGCCAATATCTGACCCACCACTGTACTTGGTCAGGTATGTGCACTAATGCAAACTTTGATGCAACGTGATAGAGCTTTTACTTCCCCCTACAGCCACTAATCCTAGCCATAATCACACGATGTCCATCACGGGGCACGTACAACAATCATACACTGCAGGCAATTTAGACATCAATGAGTCAAACCCATGGCCAAGGCCTGTGGGAGGAAAATGCAAACCCCACACACACAGAGCGAAAGGGGATTCACAGCCCCAGCCCTGGAAGTGTGAGCCACAGTACTACCCTCACATCAGAAACAGCAGCTTGATTGTAGAACTCCAGTAACACCACTGGAATTTTCCATTAGACTCAATATTTAGGCTCCAAAATAATTCAGAGGGTAAGTATTCCTTCCTGAGTGAAGGCTGTCTTATATCAGATAACAATATAACCGAAACAACTTCATAATATATCAAACTTAATAATACAAGAGACGGAGGAGTGTCAGTTTTTGTTGGCAGTTTGGAAACATAACTATTATAGTTCCGCCTTAAAGAGCAGGGTGTAAATTGGCCGGGGTGTGTCAGCTGCCTGCGTCTGGGTGACAGCAGTAAGAGATGCCACCTGTCACAGCTAACCTGTAGCGTTAAAGCAGAACCTTGGGTTAGGCAGCCAGTCTGCTGCTTGCTTGCACACGCAGGCTATAGGAGATAAGAATGGGATCCTCACAGGAGCCCGTTAAAAATATGAGAATATTAAACTGTTAAAGGGAATGTGCGTTCTGCGGGTCATGCATGTAACACGGTCCTATTCATAGACTGCGTTCTTCAAAAATATTATTTTATAGAGTCCAGGGTTAACTCTCTCACAGGAAACAGATGCTTAAAAAACAACCATCCATATCTTGGTGCAAAGACATGATGAATGTGAAATATAATGGACATGAATGATATTTTTTTTCTTGGCTTTCACAAATAAACACAAAATCGTTTTGACGCGGTGTCCGCTGGGTATCCCCACAGCTACTGCCCATGTCCGCTAATGTGCTATATTCAGACGAGGAGGTCGCTTCATCTCCCTGTATCCAGGATATTTATGCTGTACACCTTTATTCACATGTAGAATAAAAGGTGGATCAATCACAGGGAGAAAAACCAGCAAACAAACAATCTGGCCACACAGGAATATATTAGCAGGGCTTGGAACAATACGATCCCATGCTCTAATGAAAAGGAGACAGAAATGGATTCTGCCTGTAGATGGCTGATAAAATTGGGATGTTCCAGGCAGTGAGGCAGCTTACTGTCAAAGACCCATGAAAATGTTAACATTTACCAGGAGCAATTATAGGATTTTTTAAGGTGAGGGGCATGAGGGGGGACATAATTCATACAGAGAGGACAAATTTCTCATTAGCCAATAATATGTTTTGAATCGGTGACTGACAGGGGATTGGGCATTCCAGGGGCCAATCAACTTTCAGCTGGGGGCCAGTGCCCCATTTGGCCCCACCCTCTGTATATATACCCCAGATACTCTGATCTTACAAAGGTGGTAGATGGCATTTACCACTTCCATACATCCTCATGTGGGAGTGAAGGCTTCAGTGTTCAAATGTTCACCACTGCTGTTCACCCACAACAAGCACGCCATTGATATCGGCAAAACGGGCTGTAATTGCAATGAGGCAGAGTAATCGAAAATGCAAGTTACATTTTAAACAGCATTTCAATGATGTCACGCTACTGGCTTAATATTCTGCCCTCATGCCATGGAATTTCCAATATGAAGTTTAATTAAAAGTTGTCAGGATGAACGTATTTGTATGCAGTCATAATTATGTTTTTTCCCCAGCTAATGGAGCATTACCTCTTGAGTATTTTAAGTACCATCGGTAGACATTCCTGCCGCAAAATCAGCCGTAAGACAATAAAATGATAAAATTAACGCAACAAGGCATTTTCTGAGCCATGCTGAGTGACTTTTGTTTACTGGTGCCATAAGCATTCTTTCAGTTGAACAAACAAATTGACCTTGACGATCCTACTTGCATCTCTCCTTTCAATAACCACAACATGCAGACACATCACTCTTATCATAGATGTGGTTCTCCTTGTAAGATAAGATCTCTGCGTCATCCATCCTGATTGTAAAAATAGCCGGTTTGAGAAGCTTTGAATGGACTGGGCAACATTATAACAGCGTCCTAATATAGAAATTTAAAGGTCCTTAACTGACAGCAGGTTCATTTAAGTGGTCCAAATCTACTGCTGTCTAAATGGTCCAAGTCAAAGTGGCCCAAAACACTCACTGTCCTTAGTGGACCAAATCTAAGTGGCCCAAAGCAACTGCTTGTCCAAAACAACAGGTGCCCTTATTTGTCCAATTCTAAGTGGTCCAAATCATTAGCTCTCCTTAGTGGCCCAAATCTGAGTGGTCCAAATCTATTGTTATTTAAGTGGTCCAAAACACCAGTTGCACTTAGTGGTCCAGTGTAAGTGGTCCAAATCATCAGCTGCCTTTAGTGGACCAAATCTACTGCTAAGTGCTCCAAAACACTGGCTGTCCTTAATGGACCAAATCTAAGTGGTCCAAATCTACTGCTGGTCCAAAACAATGGGTGCCCTTATTTGACCAGATCAAAGTGGTCCAAGTCATCAACGGTCCATAGTGGCCCAAATCTATTGCCATTTAAGTGGTCCAAAACACCAGTTGCACCTAGTGGCCCAAATCTATTGCTGTCTAAGTTGTCCATACCCATTGCTGAATTTCCTGAGGTCACATTAATTTAATTTCCCTTATTACTTATTCAAATGAATTCTCCCCGGCTCATGCTGCGTGACGTCTCTGGAGTGCGGGTACATCTCAGTGTCAGGTGGGGAGTTCAGTCTGAGAGCCACCAGCCTGACTTACATGGGGAGACATGCAGGTCCCCACCAACAGAGACTCTTCACTGTTGTTTATTACTTATTGCACTCCACAGCGAAAATTACCTGTCTAAAACAAGGTCGAGATGACATGAGGGCCACAGAACTCTCTGAAGAGGCTGCCCTCCCCACTCCGAAGGCCGAAGCCCATCGTTTTCTGGCAGCATTTACATGAGTCATTACTGCTGCTTTGGCAAGTGACTGGGGTCGCTTTACATGACCAGGGGCCCACTTCTGAAAATTAATCGCTACCATCTTGCGGATTAATGTAATAGAAATTATGAGTTTTTCTGTTTTTATTTTTTTCCTGGGGTAAAATTTGACAGTGTCCAACATCCATCTTCCATAGCCACTTATGCCGCATGGTGAACCTGGAGCCTGTCCCAGGAAGTACAGACCGGAGGATGCGACGCCAGCTCACCTCAAGTCATGTATCTGGAGGGATCCCATGGAAAGGCAGCAATAAACTCTACACACATGCAGCAAGGGTCGGGAACTGAACTCTGGAGCCTGGAGACGTGACCTAAACACTGAGCCACCTCAACAGCCTCCAACAAAAATATCTGCTGTCTTCAAATACTAACACACTGATGTATTTTATCTATTAATGCTATGTGCAAATTTTATGGAATCTTATTCAGGGCCATTGATGCAAGTGACACGTTATGTTGGTAAATTATATGAATTCCAAAAAGGAATAATATAATGCTGTTATTGGAATTTCCCATAATGCATAATGTTATGTGTATCTGTGTGTCCCGCTATAGACTGAGATCCTGCACTTCCTGACATGGGTTTCAGGCTCCCCGTGACCCTTTACTAGATAAGCCACTGGAAGAAGGATGGACATTCATATTTTTAAGCTTAATTCCTTCACCGCCACCTGATGCTGCTCAGTAGAGAGTCAGGGTTTATGAAGCGAGGTGCAGAACGTCACGGCCCACTATCTCCCCTGAACAGCAGCACCTAACGCTACCCTTTTCCTCCCACAAGCATGGACATCCTCTCCCCCGGGACAGGGAGTCAGATAACGCCTTTTAAGTCTTTTTAAGGTCAGTGATCTCAGAGAGCTTTGCAGTGCCAGGTGGATGCGGCTCTTAAACGTGGGCAGGAAAATCCCGTAAAGGGGGAAAAGCTCATTAAATATTGGATGTTAAATCATATGCAGTATGACAGCAGCTGATAATTAGCTACATGCAGATTTGCATCCTTTATTACTAATCTACACAGTAGTTCAACCTACGCCAGTCATTTTGTTTCTTTTTGGTTCATAACAAACCATGTGTTCAGAGCACTGTACGCAAAGCTTTCCCGGCTCCTTGGACCATTTTGTTTTTTGGAATAAGACACTTTATGATGCTAGATGACTGCCCTCTAACTACACTTTTGATTGCTGGTCTGTAAAATCTAATCACAAAATTTTCAAAAACTGTTTAAGGTGTTACGATAGGGCATGTCGAAGGAGGGGTAATGCACACAGCGTCTCTGAAACAGGGCTTAATTACACAAAACAGAACACAAAGGGAGAACCAGAAAACAGAGACTGTGAGGGGTCAAAAACAAAACAGGTGAACTACGATAATGAAGGCAGGGAGCAACACAGTAACAACCACGGCTACAGGCGCACGACCACGGCTACAGCTACAGGCGCACGACCACGGCTACGGCTACAGGCGCACGGCTACGGCTACAGGCGCACGGCCACGGCTACGGCTACAGGCGCACGGCTACGGCTACAGGCGCACGGCCACGGCTACAGAGAGCGAGGGCAGGCACATATATACATGGATAACGCGGGTAAGACAAGGAACAGGGGGCCATTTACAATCAATCAAACACAAACAAGAGATTAGGGGTAACGAGGAACAAGTGAGGGCAATAATCAAATACTAAATGTACAAACACAAGGAGAATCTAGAACGTGGGAACAGAACATAGTACAAGACTAGATAACACTAACAATAATAAGATAACAATCAGTGATAACTATGGTACAAAGGAAGGGTCTAAACGGATAAACCAGAAAACAATTAGCAAGAAGCACAACAAATGCCAGGGCACAAGGATGTCAGGCAAGGTGAGGCTGGTCTGGTTGTTTGAAAGCCACCCACTTAGCCCATTTGGCCACACAGCAGCCCAAGGAAGGGGGAACACATTAGGTAGTAAGGACACGGGATAGCCAGTAACCTGCTGGCCATACTGGGAACATAGGTCATAGGACAGGGACCGATCCTGACAGATATTCGTCAAAATGATTAAGAATTCTGCTCCATATTAGACAATGTTTAAGCATCCAGGTCCCCCATGGCCCAGGCCAGAAGGATGGATGGATGGATGGATGGATGGATGGATGGATGGATGGATGGATGGATGGATGGATGAATGAATAGTCACTATTTATCTACATTCATCTACAATGATTTCCATGTCAGTAGTTTTTTTTTTTTATTATTATTTTTATTTAAACCTTTATTTTACCAGGCAAAGCATTAAGAACAAATTCTAGTTGCTGAAAGCTCCATTGAATGTCATGACTATTTATGCTAATAAGTTACAATATGGGGTAAAGTCATGAGACTTTCTATATCTATTACATAATAATTAAAATGAAATAAAGGAACTGACAACAATAATGCACAAGACAACAGTACTCTGCCCAATCCTTGGGAACATCTCAGCCCATCTGTTGGTCCAATCCAGGTATTAACCACTAATATTCATTTACAATGTGGAGAACATAATCATAAATTATTGATCATACCCAGGAGATCAGACATCAAAATAATGCAATTTGACCATCAAAATTTATTTTAATAACACCTAGAACCTGAATCTGGACCTACAGCTCCCTGATGCCAACCAAGCACATCCCATTAGCATGATCAAGGTCCACCTAGTCCACCTCTTCACATAAACCCCCTAAGTCATCCATCGCTAAAATGTTAATAAGATGCTTGATTTAAGTTTGTTTTCATCATTTAAATCTGTTTTTACACCAGACCTAAAAATCTTGCTGTTCCCACAATCCATCAGGCCTATCACAATCCTTATCCATCAGTCAAAATTTCTGTCAATAGCAATATTTCATTTATAATTATCATGGGACATTCCAAACAACTGAAGATAGATGGATGTAGAATCTAAGGTGACAGGATAAGTGATTAATGCCTAGATATGGATTCTGACATTCTCATTGCCTGGGTCTTTGCAGGTAATATAACTTGGTTTCCTGTGCAACATACCCTCACCACATTTCACCGGCCGAGGATGGGGATCCCCTTTGGTAGATTTTCGGTAGCAAACAAATTGGGGGGGGGGGTGCAAACTCATACTTTTACTATGTGGCTACGAGCCTGATGTACAACAAACCTAAGTATGCTTCTAACACTGCTGTACTTCGGACTTATCACTTATATAATGACACCAACAACCATGCAAATCAGTACAGATGTCAATTAAAGTATGTATCTACTGCAGTCCTGTTTAATTTGTAATGTGTAGAACAATTCAGAGCATTAAACCATCCATCCATCTTCCACTGTACCCGGGTCGGGCTCGTAGGGGCATCAATGAGATGAATTTCCTTTAAAACCGATGTACTTACCATAAGAGTGGGCACCACACATCCAAGAAAAGGAGAGTTGATTTGGATGAACCGAGATTGTCGTTAGATAAAAATGCATGGAGAGAGAGAACACAGAAAGTTACATCTTGTTGAAAGACCCAATAACCCACATTTAACACTGGCGATCTTCAAGAAGTTTTTCTCTGGTAATCTTATTAACCATCAATCAATCAATCAATTAATCGATCACTTAATTAATTAATTGGTTTAACAATTTATTATTATTATTATTATTATTATTATTATATTTTGCATGATCTCAAGGGAAAGTGGACAATGTTTCGATTAGAAGTACATGCTTCTATATGGACTTACCGTACGCTGAATCATACATACAAGCTCAAGAAGACGCCCCGAGTCACCATTTATGTCAAGGGACATATGAATTTAACTCTTGTAAATGCATCACAGTCGTAAACACTGTGTACTTATGGTACTAGATTTTTCAAAAATGGTCTCTTGCGCTTGCTACAAAGAAAATACGCTTGTTGTCAGTTCATCAGACTTTCAAATATATATTTTAAAATAGTTTTTAATTCTACCTCGTACACTACATTATAGGAAGATGGCCAAATCAACCATTAATCCAAATGTCGAATGCAAAAGGAAAACACTTGGGTTATCCAAACAAATATCTCGCTCTATAAGAGGTAATAATGGAAATCTGTTAATAATCTGCATTCAGACAGAGCGGCAAATCAACGAATTGCACAAGCGAAACGCTCTTGATGAAGACGCTGATAATGCCGCCGCCTACAAAGATGCGAAATCAGAACAGGAGCTCAGCAGAAAAAAACGCACATATAACTCCTCTTTTAGACTAATTAAAACTATATTTTATTCCTGTCGTAAAAGGTATAAATGTATATTATTATTATTATTATTATTATTATTATTATTATGACGTCGACGTTCAGTAACTCACTCCCTTTCTAAACGAGTTCGGGAGGAAATTAAAAGTTACAAGAGCACCAGCAAGCAGCATATTTGCACGGTTCTTATGCATATTCTGCTCTACTTCAACTTTTCCAAAAGATGCAAAATGCATAATCCAGCACCGGGCATGTCGTATATTACATTTCCATTGCGGTATGAATTCATTCGTTTGAATTTATACATTTTATAACAAATCGCATTTTGAAAATAGACGACGATGGACTGTAATAAATTGCACTGCATTTAGCTGTCAGGGCATTTAAATCCCCGACCGTCCGTCACAAGACATTTACGGCGTTATACAAGCTTAGAAATAAATGTGTTACAGATCAAAATAAATGGTTGCAACCTACCGTTAATCAATTTTTAGTATGAGTTTTCACGAATTCCTGTTTTGGTTGGCTTCAGTTAAAAAGGCAGGTAAGTGGAGATGGCTTCAATCCACATCCAGCAGGCTGTGCTGTAATACTTAACAGCCCCCCAGCCGTACATCGGACTTTGAGCAAACGCTAAAACGAACAATGATGTATCATCTCTGCTAAAGTCTCCGCCTACAATCTCCTCCACTGGCCTCCCCGCGTAGCAGACAGGATCAGCCTCATACTGCGAGCCCACGGTAAAGCTACGTTTACTTTCAGTGCGTATAATTTAATTGCTCACTGCTTTATTTCACAACACCTTGAATTTGGAGTCAAGTGTTGAAATCTGGAAGACAAGGAGGGGTCCAGGAGAATGAGGCAAAGATGTAACAGGGGAGGTTGGTATCTAGGATAGTTAAAAATAACCAAAATGTGCGTGTGGATCAAGGGAAGGGAAGTCTGAAGCCGTGTGACCGGAGCTAAAGAAAAACACGTGTGACTGCAGCACTAATCTGTTTCGGACACAAAAAGTATAAACCGGCAAATTCTTCCAAATTATACGATGCAATAAAACAAACGAATATATTTTTGCGCTACAAAAGAACTAAGATAATCATGTAATCTTAAAATTCCTTGGTGTGAGAGCATTTTTGGAATGCCGTCCTACCATTCAATAACGATACTTCATCCTGCCGTTTCTATGAGTAGATGTACATAGGAATTCTTTAGCTGTTACACATCCTATCTTAAGGGACACACACTAACTGGTGAGAGCAAAGCTTGTGGTTAGAGTGAAAGGCCAATCATTCCCCTGCATCGCTGGAGCACTTTTTGGGTTTTAGTGGCCTTGCTCAAAAGCCTAAGAGTGAAATGATCACTCTGCCACCCAGAATCCTGTTTTAGCTACTGTATGTTGTTTGACAGGACGTACTGAATCTTGGGACGAGAACCTTAGGACAGGACACGTAAATAATTTGATCTTTACTACACAATGCAGGTTATTCTTTCCACGGGCAGACAGTTCTCTTTTACATGAAAGTTAACTTAAATCACCTCTAAAGGTAATCACAGTTTAATGGCAAGGTGCTTTATTCTGAGCCAGTCAGTTGACCCCCTTAGGGATTTTTGGGAGCTTCTGCTCTTAGCAGGGACAGCGTGAGTGCGTTATAAACATATAGAATCCTTCTGAAGGTCTCCGAGGTGTGAATTCATTGGACGAGCAGCTATCTTACATATCTACAACTTCTCCTTTTCAAAGATACAAGGAAAAATGTGAATGACACACCCCAACAAGTAAAGCTTAACACAGACAGCTTTTCATGCGTACAATTACAGCGTTTGATTTTGGAGGGCGATGCGAATTTCAGATGCGATTATATTATGCATTAGTCACCATTAAAGTCCATTTCCTTTACTTTATGCATCCTGTACCCTGTGTGGGGTTTGTTTGTTTTACATTATCGGGACTTAATTCTATCATTAGTCACCCTTTTAGCATTTTGTCCACTTAATCATCCATATTTAGGGAGGAGGAGGAAGATGGAATATGCGGAATATTCTGGGTACTGAATAAATGTGAAAAATAAATGTGAAAAAATGCTAATTCTCAGTGACGGCTGTGCCATATTATCTGACATATTTAACATTTACAGAGATCTAAACAGAACCACTGTGCCATTTATCTTCTGTCGATGCCACATGGGCTGCTCAGGTGCTTCAGTTCCAAGAACCAAGGAGAGATACTAGAGCAGTGTTTCTTAACCCAGTCCTCGGCGAACTCCAGACAGTGCATGTTTTTGCTCCCTCCCAGCTCCCAGCCAATCAGGAACACCGAATACTTGGTACAGGTGCACTGGGAGCTGAGAGGAAGCTAAAACATGGACTGTCTGGGGTTCCCTGAGGACTGGGTTAAGAAACACTGCATTAGAGGGTGCCAGCAGCTCCAGTCCGGCGGGAAAGCCGCACAGAGGAAAGCTACGGGATCATACGGAATAATAATAATAATAATAATAATAATAATACTATGATAGAAGTAGCTACATACGGTACTGTACCATACCTCAAGCTGATGAACCACTGAAGCCGTGTAATCTTTTCATGAGCATCACAAAGTAGTATAATAGGTTTTATGGCAGTCTGTTCAAAAGTATGAGTAGTCCATGAGTAGGACACTCTTAACCCAGGGACGGCCTGTACTGCCGATCTGCCGCAGTTCACATTACTACAGAAGAATCTAAAATATCTTAAAACATTTTTCAATTACTTCAAGACTTCCTACCTCCTATTATCAACATACACACATTTCAAAATTGTACTAATTACACAGTGACGCCGAAAAATAATACCAAAAACACAAAACTACTTTTCTCCCTCGATATAATGCAGGAAACAGCTTCTGTTTTTGGAGACGGGACAGTCCATTGCTCCTGTAAAGGGGTGTACTGCAGATTATCACAGCAGCAGTGCCCCTGTTAATGTTTTAACAAATAACGCAGGAGACATTTCGGGACACTCGGCAAGTTCACATCTTACAGACAACAACCTCACAGCAGCCTCCCCTCCCCACCCCCCCCGCTTGATGTGGAAAGGTCGCCACAGGTCTATTAGAGTTGCATTTGAAATATTGATCATCCTTGACGCTGAACTAATTAGAAGTAACTGCCACAACACCTTACTCTCCACCCACTTTCCAGGGGGCTGTTGTGGCCATTGATTCCCCGAGGACCTGCCCAGCAAGGCACCCTTTTGCGAATAATGGAGAACTGGCCTGCTCCTGAAACCCATGGAAGAAGAGAGAGTGGTCCAAACGCAAGAAAGACCCGCAGGCCATCTGCCTGTCCCTGCCCTCTTCCTAAGGCTGCTATAACTGGGGCAACCAGTCCCCTGGGCCAGAGAAGCATGTGCCCCGAGTTTGGGGGATTCATGGAAGAGAGCGACGGAGAGAACAGCACAGCACTGCCTGCTACATGGTCACCATGATGAGGCGGGGGGGCTCACAAGGCAGCGTATCGATCCATCGCCGACTGCACATCTCGCCGGTACACTGTCCGCAAGACCACCATGATGGGGTCAAACTCCTTCTCCCAGACTTCAGCTAGAAAATGACAAAACATACATAATTTGGTATTTTTAGCGTTATGGAAAATTAACAACAGAAAACCAGTAACATCGACAAGAAACATGCTTGATTAAGGCAATGTATATGGACATGGTAATGGCCTGCCCCCTTGTGTTACAAGCACAAAAAAACAAACACGAATAAAAGCCAAACAAGCAATACAAGTCACATCTAATACAGAATAACATGTCCTATCCTAAAACCACATTAAACCCATGTATAGAATTATTTCCTTATTATTTCTCGAAAAATATAAACTGACATTGATGAAGCTCATAAAAGCATGTTCTGCAACAGATAACAATGACAAACTGAAAATAAAAACAGCTGGGAAGAACCTGAAGATCCTGAAATGTGTTTATAAACTCAGCTGACTGCATAGGAAGAATTTTTTAGGCGTGAATCAGCTAGTTTGGACAAAGAATTTTTTTTTGGCTTGTCTCATCAAAGGGTATAGAGAAAGAGAAAAAGAAAAAGAAAAATCTCCCAGCTGCTTTTACTGTGTGACACAAGCGCCACCTAGAGGTAGATTGTTGAAACACATAGAGCAGAAGGAGGTTTGTTTGGGCCCTTCTCCACTGTACCAAGTATGGTATTTTTGGTACTTTGGCTTTTCCAGTGACTTCCGGTCGAGTACCAGCACCAGAAGCTCCAGTACCAAAAGTGCCAAACCAGCTGGGGTGCTTTGGTACTTCAGTACTTTGGGGTGGGACTGGAAACGCTTTCTTTGTCGATTGGTTATGCAAATAGCCTGCCTCTGAAACACAATACTAACGCTGCCTAGAAAACAGTTACGAACTCAGAAAAATTTTTAAAATTGCAATCGTTAACAAAAAAAAAAAAATGGTCGGAAGAACAGATACAACAAAAAGACCAGAATTGCATGACAAGAAATTTAAAACGTGCTGTCTTGGTGATGTGATTTTGTTGTAATAAGTATTGGGGTATTTCTAAAGCAAAAAGTAGTTAATAAATTTCTCACAAACCTGTCTAGGAATGATTTAAACAGCAAGGATGAAAATGATTATGATTGTGTGGGAGAATGCATGCAGCTCTCACACAAAAACAGAGGAGGTAAATTTTGAACTGATTTTTAAACACATATTAGATAGTCTATAAAAGGAATAATGATTAAAACTGCAAAGCTAGTTAAGGTTTTTCTATGACAGAGTAAAAATGTTTTAGAGAGACAAATTTCCTGTGGTATAATGTCCATATAAAATTACATTTAAGAAAAAGCCTTAATCTAACTGACGTGAGAATTGTATGTGCATAATTTGCGATGTTATTAATGATGGTATTAATATCACACATCATCCAGCCCTATAATATACTACAGCCATTTTTTGAATTCAGTACAAAATACCTGATCTCGTGTTGTGATGTCATTCGGTGCCGTACCAATTTTATGCCAGTGGAAAACCAACACCTTGAAGTACTGTACTTTTGGTACCCTCTCCAAGCACTAAAATTACGGTACCCGGGGCAGTGGAAAAGCGCCCTTAGACCTGAAGCAGGCACCTTTGGGAGGAAGGCAGCACGAAGAAGCTCCGGGACTGAAAGGTCGGCCTACCTTTGGGGGTGTACATGCCCTGCTGCATGGAACCCCCGGGTTCGAACACCGGCGCCTTGAAGTCCGCCACGGCAGACAGCATGGCCTCGAAGCTACAGCTTCCTGGGATAATGCCGCTTTTGGGATTAGGATTCTCTGGGATGTGCTTTTCCCGTTAAGCAAAAACTCCACAGCTTTCGGTTTTAAGCAGATATGGATAAATAAAATGAGTGCCTGCGAGACCTGGAACAGCCTTCTTATAAATCCGTACCCCAGCTCCTCCCATAAGAACAATAAATCATAATCATAATATTAAGCATTACAATCTTACTACAGTAATCAAACTGTCAATATCATATATTCATAATGCATAAGCAGATGAAAAATGGATGAATGTACAGATAGATGAATGCACAGATGGATGGATGAATTGATAGATGAATAATGTAAATAAAACAGAACTGATACAGGAAACTGCACACCCTGGAACCTAGACTCACTAGGCTAACAAAAGAAAAAGGGAAAAAAATACATATGCAAATAAATCATAATAAAAATCTGGACGTAAAGCAAGAAGAGCAGCAGCATGATTCGTGGGAGTGGCTTTAAAACGAAAACCCTTCTGACTTCCTATGATGCCCCGGTACATCCAGCTATGCTGGGCGTGCATCACACTCACGGCAATGCTCAGCCTATCGTGACATCATCGACGTCCCGCCCCCCGAGGCACAGATTGGGAGCAGTGAAGGATATGAGGTCCAGCAGTGAGCTGTGGGTTCGGTCATTCATACACAGCTGGGAAACCATCTCCGCTCTGAGGATTTCGTCGTCAGCCATGCCTGTCTCAGAGACCACAGAGTGTTACACGCCTGCTCTGGCCCAGTCAGAACACACCTGCTACTAACTGTGCCCATTAAATGCTCAGGTAAAACAGGTCTGGGAAAAAGCATTTGTACTTTTATCCTCAGAGAAATACAAGCCCCCGTCTTTTATTTCTCTTATATCACCTAGCTGCTCTCACCTAAATGTATCCGCAAGCTTGTCAATAACACCAGAAAAGTCAGAGCCCCCTCCAGCATCGGCCTTTCTTGCTCAGGCTCCAGTACAGCATTCTGGTGCTGGGAGGCCATCGTTAACAAGTCCACTACTTTGAATCTGCAGGAGAAATGTGCGTTATCTTTGATCACATTCAAATACAATGGAGGTGTCACATCTCTCATTCATTCGTTCCTTTTCCAGAGAGCGATTTCTTGCAAACAGCACTCACTTCATATAGCAAATGCAAAAATTCAGTTTAAACCAGGTCTCATGTTCAAAGGTTGAAGATCACACTGACACAAAAGACTTATGTGAAGCAGGTGAAAATGGGTGTGAACATAGCCTTACCTTTCGAAGACACATGAGATGAAATAATCGGGGTCCAGCCTAGATGCACAAACCTAGGAAACAAAGGAATTGTCTTAGTCGATTTGGGAGAATCTGGGTATTCGCCGCAGAATCCCCTCATAGAACACAGCGCTTACCTGGAGCAGGAAGATGTCCGGATCGATCATGGAGTTGCAGAAGTGGGACTGAACGTAGGTCATAGCTTGACCTTTGATCTGCAGCCCATTCCTCACCCACATGTTGCTGTGGATTTCCGACAGGGATGCCTACAATGGGAGGTAGATATGAGTCAAACTGTACAGTTGACAAGTGTTTTACAGCAAGGTGACTTAAGAGGAAATGTCTTGCAGACAAGGGGTTAAACCAGGCAAGACAAACCAGCTGATCCAGGGCGTATTAGGAACATGTGGGATAAAAATAACCTATTCTCTGACTGTGAATTGCTTTACGTTAAGGCACTCTGTGCACTGTATTCACACATGCTAATGCTGAATAACCCCTCCAATACAGAACCTGAATCTGTAGCGGATGGACCATGATCTTCATAAGCATCTCCTGGTCTGGAAGGAGGCTGTCCAAGTCAATGCCCTGACACTTCACAGCCTGCAAAATGTCAAATTCACTGCATTGGTACTGACCAGGACAGCCAAAAGCACACTGCATCAACCTAGCAAGAGGTGACAGGAGGTTTCAAGCAGCTTCTGGCTCTCAGGTGTGGCTAAAGCATTAGCTTCAGCTTGGATGAAGCAATATCGATTCAAATGAACCTGACACATAGCCTTGCCACACTCAGGTCCGCTGGCACAAAGGCAACCGGAGATGGACGAGCGATGCTTGCAGGAGAGCTAGACCTACGCCTCAGAAAGCCTGCTGTCGAGAATCGATGTGGGAAAGTCACCAGCGAGCCATGCATCCAGCCTGCCATTTGCGCACTATTAAGCAACAGTCTCATTAGGAAGGCCAGGCTATCTGGACAGATGGTCTTTAATCCCTCGACTCACCTTGCTTAGAAACATGGCATAGTAGCGATGCAGGGGCAGGTGAAAGGTTAGCTGATTGGGTGCCGGCTGAAAGAACATTTACAAAAACAACCATTCATAAAGATTATGCATGATTTCAGACTATGGCATATAAACATACTGTAAGCGATGCTGTAAAAGGTCTACCTCATCCACAAAGCCAATGGCATCAAACCACATCTGCAAGGTTTCCAAACAGTATCTCACCACTGTTTTCGTGTACTCTTGTGTCTCCTGCACAAGAGTGGGAAAATAAATACAGCTAACATTAATCGCACCGAAAGCACTTAACGGAACATCACACTGATCAGAAACCGGCCGAAACCCCCAAGAATTCACAGAACCACTATGTAACTGCTACCCTACAGTTCCCTCAAGACACTTGTTAATTTATTTATTAAGTTAATTAAAATATAATTAATGAAGTACAATTTAAGCAGGTTTACACTGATCTCTAAATAGCAACAGGGATGGTGGCGGTGACTTACTTTGACTTTGCAGTGTGTCAAAAGGCCCCACATGGGCTGTGCACAGGCCTCTAGCTCGGCTGCAAATGCTGCATAGTAAGTCTGGGACTCAAACTCCACGTGCTCATTCAGTTCCCGTTTGTTCAGGTTCATACCTAAAAGGCAACGCGGGGACGACACGATCACACGCATCGCTCGGCCATCGGAGGCGAACAGGAGGTGTCTGTCTGGAATCCTCCTCTGAGGATTAGCTGAAGCTTGCCCCACCTCCGATTCATTTGCAAAGGGGTGTAGTCAAGACAAATGTTCACTGAACCCAAGAACAATATAAGCATCAAAACAACACGCTGGCGTGAAGCCACAGAGCTCTCACCTTGGAAGAAGGACACAAAGCTCATCCACAGAATGAGCAGGGAGTGGTCTTCCAGAAACCTCTTTGCTACACTTTGGTGTGAAAGAATATTAATAAAATCGCTAACTAAAGGCCAGTAGGTGTTGTTCTTCAGCAAAGGCTCCCCACAGTTCACCACCACATGGCGGCTGTTCTCCTCATCTGAAACGAATGAGCGACGATTCTGGTAACCCGTTAACAGCACTGGGGTTAGTGTTACCTTAAGGTGATTAGCATTTGCCTCAGTTTAAATCTAGGAAATGGCAGCGATATAAGAAACTATTCAACTGAGATGCCAGGAGAAGCAAAGCACTCACAAAATGAGCTCTTAGGCTTCTTAAATACGGAGAAAATGTGCATTACCGACATGCAATTTGGGTTTTAAAATCTAACATGACCCTAACTGAAGAGTCTTGAGGTTGAATGACATGTTAGTCGTTATTCGACCGTCTAGCTAGGCACAGCCTCACCTTGAAGTTCGCATTTGATAAGGCAACTTTCCATCATATAGTGCAGGACGGTGACCATGATGTCGAGCAGCTGGCAGTCCTCGGTCATGTGACGCGCTAGCTCCTCGTTGCTAAACAGCTGTACACTGATGTGCACGATGCGGTTGGACATGGTGTCCGACTCACGGCTCCTCATCAGCGTCTCCATGATGAAGGCGTAGTGCTGGACGAAGGTTTTGGTAAAGGCGATCTAGAAGGTACGAAAACAGACGCTGGTCAAGTCCGGCACGTAGATGTGCTGGAAGGAAACTGTGGGAACGCCACGTAATTACAGAGCCCTCCACGATTATCGGCAGCCCTTGTAAAGATTTGTAAAAAGGGTCAGAAAAAATCCACCTTTTGGTGAAGCAGCTTCATGTCACACTGAAAAATTGAGAGAAATCCAACCTTTCATTAACATAAATATATTCCAAGAAAAAAAATCCTTCATCGAGAAATGATTAACTTTTACAAAACCTCATGTGGCACGATTACTGGCACCCCTGCTTGTAATACTTTGTGCAACCTCCTTTTGCCAGTATATCAGCACTGAGTCTCCTGTAACATTTTATAAGGTTGGAGAATACAGAGCAGGGCATCTGAGTCCATTCCTCTTTACAGAACCTCTCCAGATCATCCAGGGTCCTACGCCATCTCTTGTGCACTCTCCTCTTCAGCTCAGCCCACAGGTTTTCAGTGGGGTTCAGGTCAGGGGACTGAGATGGCCATGGCAGAAGCTTGATTCTGCAGTCAGCTAACCATTGTTGTGTTGATTTTGCATTGTGCTTAGGATCACTGTCCGGCTGGAAGACCCAATGTAGGCCCAATTTGTCTTTCCTGGCAGAGGCAGCCAAATTTTGATTTAAAATGTCCCGGTATTTCATTGAGTCCATAGTGCCATGTACCCTAACGAGGTTTCCAGGGCCTTTGGAGGAAAAACAGCCCCACAACATCACACAACCTCCACCATATTTGCATTTGTGATATGGTTCATTTCATTATAGCCATCCTTCTTTTTACGCCAAACCCGCCTTGTGTTTTTTGCCAATAAGCTCCATCAGGCCACTGAATTTAGTTCCAGTCAAAGTTGTAGTAGTGTTTCACAAACTCCAAGTGCTTACATTTGTGGTTAACTGACAAAAAAAAAGCTTTTTCTGGCATACCTTCCAAATAATCCATTAGCATGAAGGGGGCTGATAGTGTTTTTTAGAGACGTGGTAACCCCTAGATTTTACTTGGTCTTGTAATTCACCAATAGTCATCCTTGGGGATTTTTTTGCCTCCCTTACGATCCTCCTCACTGTACGTGGGGGAAAATAAACCTGCATCCTCTTCCAGGCAGGTTTGTAACAGTTCCAGTTGCTGTCCACTTTTTTAAAATACTGCCCTAACAGTAGAAATGGGCATTTTAATGCGAGCAGCTATTTTTAATACCCATTCCCTGACTTATGAAGGTCAACACACTTCTCCCTCATTTAGTTTGTATGTTCTCTTATCTTTCCCATGTTGATGGATGACTAAGTCAGTGTCACCTCATGTTTGTATCCCTGTTAACCAGGAAGTCATGGATTACAGCTTGAAGGTTCCTATTCACTCCACTCAACTCAAAGATGTACAATTTACAGGGGAAACATGTTTCAGCTGCATTGTGTTCACTATAATGTCCAGGGGTGCCAATGATTGTAGCACATGTGTTTTTGTTAAAGATAATTTCTTGATGAAGGATTTTTTTTCTTGGAATAAATCTATGTTAATGAAAGGTTAGATTTTTCTCAATTTTTCAGTGTGACATCAAGCTCCTTCACCAAAAGGTGGATTTTTTTTCTAATCTTTACAAGGGGTGCCAATAATTGTGGAGGGCGCTGTACATATGTAATTACTGTCCATAGGGTGTAATTGTATGTGCGTGCATGAGATGAGCTGCTACTCCATCCATAATGTAGCTCTGCCATATACCTTACACTATCTGGGATAAATGCCAGGCCCTAAATGCAACCCTACACTGGATAAGCAATTGGATGGATGGATGGATGGATGGATGGATGGATGGATGGATGGATGGATGGATGGATGGATGGATGGATGGATGGA
>JAODJU010000001.1:21943812-21975623 GCA_026776725.1 Gnathonemus echidnorhynchus
CCACCATACCTACTGTCTGGTGAACATACTGGTGCAGGATGACTGCTGTTGCCTCATCCAGGTGGGGGCTACACAGTTTTTGTGGTTGAAGTGGCTCCCCATTAGTTCTGTAAAGTGCTTTGGGTGTCTTGAAAAAGTGCTATATAAATGCAACTTTCATTCATATTTATTAATCACGTTCTCTCTCTCTCTCTCTCTCTCTCTATCTATCTATCTATCTATCTATCTATTTTTGTGCACAGTTCCTGCACAAGTAGCCCATTAATTACTCCATCCGATTAAAATGCTGTGAAATCTTGTTGTGTTATTATATTGTATCACTGTGATGAGGCAGAACGTGACAGGCGTGTCTGATACAGTATATAAACCCCGGCTAACAGCGGGGACAGGATGGCATCGCGCGACTGGTATCGCTCGCTCCAGTTCCCCGATCAGGAAGACCTGAGCCGTCCCTTCCTCGGAGAACAGATGGAAACTGCAGCCCTCTGATCGACGTCACAGTCGGGAGGCGTCGCCAGCAGACCGTGAGACGATGTGTCAAGCGCAAGTGAAACAACTCTTTTATTTGAGGTGTTCGCCCATTATTATAATTGTTTATTACTTCCAACACTATATTAACAACCACTTCATGCACAAATATTTATATATCAGAATATCCATTAATAATTCGTTTAGAATAGTATATTGATCTCATTCACAATTTATATTTTGTATACAGTACACATATAAATATTTGTGATAATAGAGATATATGTTGCGCATTAAGAATTCATAACTGTAATTGACCCATTTTCTGTTGTGATGCAGAGCTTGTTCAAACGCAGGATGAAGGTGGCTATGGAAGAGTCTGTGAGGGACCTTCGTGACTGGGAAGCTGATGATGACCGATGGAGCATTGTGCTGACACAGTGGACCGGGGGCCTGTATCACAAGGCTGGATTTCTTGCTTACCTGGATAACTTGTCGGATTTAAACGTATCCCAGTTGAAGTGGACTTTATTTTTTTTACTTACTGTACATTTACCCCAGACTACCTTAAATCTGACAAGTTACCTGGCTAAGCAAGGAAATCCTTTGGATATGGAGATGAACCATGACTATGGTCAGGAAGCCAGGAAGGATTGTAGGCTGGGAGTTTTTGGGCCTGTATTCCCTCTGTACATTCATTCCATTGACCTGGATCTCCCTTTTACTTGTGTGTACTTAAGGCACCTTTTGGAAACTGTAGGCTAGAGGGCAGGTGCAGAACACCACAAATGGCCCCAGAGAAGCTGTGATGCCCTGAGGCGTGTCTAGCTATTGAAATGATCAGTCAGGATTACTGAAGGGTGAAGTCAAGATTACCTGGGGCTTGATTTTTTTTTTTTTCCAAGGAAGATTGGCATCGGGGCTAAAATACTCGGGTCTTAACGACGCCCATGGTGATGCCTAACATTGACTCCCAGAGTCCGGTTTAGTGTGCATCTTAGATGAATTACAATACATTGTTAGGTAAACCCTACAGAGGTTGCACGCCGGTAGGAGGTAAAGGTAAAGCATTGGGCTGGGTTTGGCTCATCATTAGCATTTCCATGGCAACTGATCACCAACCCCATGCCCACAGAGGCCTCTGTTAATGAAACCTAAATGACCCCGATTGGACTAATTAGACCATTAAGGGCTGATGGTGGCACGCAGAGGAGGGCTGGGGGGAGCCGAGTGGGGGTCGCCTTTGCAGTCAGTGTGTATGAGGCTTTGCTAGCCGTGTTACTCTGGGGTCTCCATCTCTCACTCCTCGCAGTCTGTCCCCCTTAAAGGGGCATCATTTCTGCTTTTGTGTTATAGCTTGAGTGATGGAGTCTATTTGCTAGTTTTGCTATACTAGCTGTCCCCTGCAGACCTCCAGGGGTGAGTATAAGATTTTTTAAAGTGGGGTGTATAAGAGGGGCCAACCTTATCATTAGAAAATAATATGTTTTGAATCAGTGAGTGACAGGGGAGGGGGCCCCTCTGGGAGCCAATCAGCTTTCAGCTGGAGCCAGTGGCCATGTGGGCCGCCTTTATATATACCCCCGCATATCTCAGCCCCACTTCCAGTCAAAGAATATTTCATGATAGTGAACTTTTCTAACATGCATGCATTTCACCAGATGAAATCCTGGAGGTTAAGAAGCCTGCAGTCACATTAAATACGAAAAGAACAGCAGTTAAAATAAGAGCTTTTTGTTTAATGTACATCATAGGGAGTCTGTGTGTCCTGTTCACTTAGAGGAATTAAAGGCAGTGGCTTTTTGGAACATTGGGTTTCTTGTAATATTTCATGACATTTTTTTTTTTTACTTTGGCCAAATTCCTAAGAGCAATTCAGATATATTGCTGGGAAACCAACAACTGGCACTTATAATATGACCTTAACCATTTAGTGATATGCAGTTTTTATGTTGCATCAGCAACATACACACTGAAGAAGAGAGATTACACTTAATGTGCCCTGAAGATCACAAATGAGCATATCTTTGATTCCTCCTGGTTTCGCAGAAAGGAAAAACATCTTTGACAGAGAATCCGGATTCATGGAGACGCTAAGGAATTTGAAGATACTATATATAACTTTCGTTTGCTAGGCTGAACTCTGGCGGTCTTCTCTCAATGCTATTATCCCATTGTATTAACATAAAAAAATAATTGTCTTGCACAGAATCAGTTTTAATTTATTTTGAAACTTAAGCAATTTGGGTGCTACAGACGTCAGATTACATTTCTCATCAAGGGCCAAGTTAAATCAAGACTCCGGTGAGCAAGTCAAAACTCCGGGTTGAACTCATGCCAAAATAGCAGTATAGATGTAAAGTCCTACTCAAGCTTGCCAGGCATATAAAATTAAATGACAGCATATCTCTTTGAAATAACTGGTTTGTAACAGCAAACATCGTTACTTTTCTTTTTCCCCTTAAATAATTATAATCTTTTAAGCATAATATTGCTAATCTGGGTTTCAAACTTGTTAAAAATGATCAATACAAAATACTTGCCATAATAAATAATAAGATATTCAAGAAATGAAATATAATTGATATTGGCTGGACAGCAGCTCCAATTTGAGTGAATTCAGTGGATTAACTATGGGTATTGACAGAGAACAGTAGTGTTTACGTTCATTTTTTGTACACACCATGATGGTAAGTCGGATGACAGTACTCCACTGCTTTCCTGCCATGAAAGGAAGTACAAAACAGAGGCAAACATATGGAATTACTACATTTGGACGTTCTTTGGGTTATGGTATCTTCCATGGGTCACAACAGAGCTACCAACTCCTAAAATAAGCATCTATAATTCCAAACCCATTAGCATATCGTCAAACCAAATTTAAAAGAATCTTTTTTTATGCTTGATTGCATTACAATAGCAAAGTGTCCCTAATGGGGAGTTGAGCAGTAAGTGTGAACTGCCACCCATTACTTCTGTAGTGCCCTTTGCAACAAGTTTCACAGACCTTTCAAACTTTAAAAAATTGTGCAAATGATCTTTCATAAAGAGATATATTCATTCAAATGTCCGAGCTTCCAGGTTCCCCTTCATCCAGCGCTGCCCTGGTTTTGGATCCTGGCAAAAGAGTTTCTGTATTCAAGTATTGTGTGGTCACCCGTCCCGCTTGCGGTTCACTGCTGCCACCTCTGTGGCCCCCAGTCCCCGGGTGCCTCTGTCCCGCTGACAACGCCTCCGCTGAGACGGCCCGGCTGGAAGACACCGCCTCTGAGGACTCAAAAGAATCCCCCCCCAGGTCCCCCAGCTTGATGTAACCCCAGATTCCAGAACACTCGAGTCGTGAGCAGCTGAAGCGCCGCGTCCTCGCCCCCTGCCTGTCGGAGGCCGGTAATGCGCACGACTCCAGGTCAACCGACCTGGGGTAATCGGAGAGGGTGCCGAGGGATGAGTGCGACCTCTTCAGCATCTGTCGAGGGGATGGGGGCAGCAGTTGCGCCTGTGAGCCCTCTGGCGCCCCCCTCAGGCTACCGGAGCTCTTATAGACATCTGTGGGGCCCGGGGGGGTGTATGTGTCAGCCTGTGGGGATGTGGGGCCACAACAGCCTGCCAGATTGCTCTCTGGCTCATGACCAGGCTCTCCCCCGTCCTTATGGGCCTTCTCTGAATCCACCGGCCCTGGAGGCTGGCTCTCCTCAACACCGGGGTTCAGTTTTATCGCTGGCAGAGTGGATGCATTCATGGAGGAGGTGGCTGTGCAGTCAGCCTCTCTCTGCCTGGGTAGCAGCGTAACTTCTGCCGTCCTGTTCTGCTCCTTATATATGCTGTAGACTGCATCAATGAACGTTTCCCTGTCCTGAGCCAAGCTACCCTTCGACAGGTTCTCAAACCAGAGTTCCTGCTGCCTGTTGGAGAACGTCGAGGGCCAGGAGCTCCTGGCCAGCAGGGCGGCGCTGCAGTTGCGCCGCGGCTGGCCCTCGGCGGCCTGTGGCTGGGCGTGACTCACAAAGCCATTGTGCGGCGTGCACTCCTTGGCCCGAAGGCTGTGCATGTCAATGACGGTGGAGTAGATATCCCGGAGGTTGATGATTTTGGTTTTCTTGTCCCTGTTCTCGTGCAGCACTGCGTTGGCACATATAAAGATGAATATCCCAATTCCCATGATTAGGGGCCCAAAAACCTTCAGCTTGTCTGAATGCAGGTACGTGGCTAAGAACTCCCTGAAGAAGCCAACAGCAGGGGGTGCAACGGTAGAGGTGCTGTTGGATAAATTGCTGCTGGGGAATTCACTGTACATTTGATTTAAGACTGAATTACTGCCCGTCCAGTTGGACAGTGTTTTGTCATAGACCTCCTCAGTTTTCAATGAGACTTTGGGAGTCTGTTGAGCCGGATAAAGCGGGTAGTCCTTGGGCCAATAGCCCAGAACAGCCATTGCAACCCCCACCAGCAGGACCAGTATCCCCAGGGCAGCGACCAAACCCGAGATGGAACACAACTTCAGCTTGCCCCTGACTACAACCACATCGTTCTTCCTCTTCTTCTTGGCCTTCTTCTTGCGCTTCTTCTCCAACTGGTTCTTGGACCGCAGCGAGTCCTGACGCCTGGCCGAGATCCGCAAGAGACCCCCTGTGGCTATCATGATCCAGATTGGATGGCGGAGCTGTCAGTCATCCTGGGAAGACAGGAAATTGACACTTTTATTCCCTGCCCTCACCACGATTTCAACATCCATTCCTTCCATTACTGTTACTTAATTTCCGGTTACTGGACAGTCAGTCCAGAGTCATAAAACAGTCTTATTTATTTTTAAAGGTTCTGTCAATCGAAATTGTTTTGCATGCCTTATTAATATGGCACAGTGACCCTGTTCTGGAGAAGCTGTTATGAAAGATGGCTATATGTTATGCATGGCTATTATAGACCCTATTTAGGTGGATACAGCTGCCCTATTTTTTGTCTGAGCCTCTCTGAAAAAAATGTTTTTCTAAACCCATTTAGCAATTTGTTCTGTATTTTCATACACATTTCATATAGATTTAATCACAGGGGACCGCTCAGAAAATTTGATCCATGGGTCAAATCCTATAATCGCTCCTGATGTTAATAATAGTTAGGGAAATTAGTCAGATAACTGAAGCCAAATGTAAGGATTGTCGAATAGGAATGTCACTTATCTCTCTTCCTACTAGAGAATTATCACTTCTGGCTTATGTAATCCAGCCAACAGAAATCCTGCTTTGTGGAACAACCCCAGATGTTAAAAGGACAGAGAATCAAACAGTCCTCTCTCATTCTTACTTGGCCACTGGTCTATGAAATGAATCACCTGACAGAGAAAGATAAACTCCTGTGTAATTAGAACTGTCTCAGCTTTAGAGATGTATTGATTATTAAAATAAAACCGAATGAACTCTATGCATTTTACATTAAACATCTGACTGTGAAGATGTTTAACCAAACCTTTTTTAAAGTAATTTATTTATTTCACTGGTACTCTGATTTACGAATCAACAAATTCCGTCACACGTCTATTGATGCTTTTCTGAAACCTTTTTAAAGGCAAAATCCATTTCCAGCCAGCAGCCTGTCACTAACATCCTAATGAACATAAATGATCTTCCGCTGATCTGAAATCACATGCTGAAACTGGGTTTCCTTACCGATAACAAAGACAGAGTAACAATCAAAATAGATTTAGATTGAAGCCTCGAGAAAAGGAACTAGTTAATTGTCATGACACAATTTCCCGCAAATTACTACAAAAATGTAACGTGTACTTCTGTGTATAGACATTAACCGTAATTTCAGGCTGAATAACATGCATGCATAATGAAGTGAATTGTAAATCAGTACTGCTGTCTAGTGGGGCAAACTGCTTCAGTAAAAATAAATTAGAATAAAAATAAAATACATCGTAATTAGAGACGTGTTATCTGTTTAGCGTTACAGAACTGAGGTTACAGAGATATCGGTTATTATTGCAGATAACTGGCAGTACTCGCAATTACTGTACTAATCAAAGTGCAGACGGGCAAAACGTTTTAGTAAAATCCGGTACAAGTCGAATATTTTGGACTGAATTATTAACCAACCAATCGCAGCATTTTTGCTTTCTCTCTCAGCGCTCTTCCACGGACCTATGCAGTCTTAAATCAGTAAATCATTAATGAAGTTAATTACCCATATGTTGTTACGAGATCGCAGTACGTTGCCAACTCAGATAATTAGGTTAACTAATAGGCCTGTTAAAAACAAGCTGTCATGGACGGCTCCTGTTCTAAGCCATATAGCTATATATATGTAAGTACAGCGTCAGGTAGCTACTAGCCTATATGACTTAAAAGGGACAGAAATTGGACTAACCATAGGGTTTAGAATTTTCCACAATAAGTCGAGTTTTCCACAATAAACGGGTTTCTCCCGGATAAATAAAAGCACAAAAATAACGCGAAAAGGGGATTATTTTACTAGCATCTAGACCCGTAGGTAGGCCTATGTAATTATATTAAGTATGGCTAATTATGGCTGATATAGTCGGTGGGGCTTTATAAATAATCTATACGGTTAAATAATGTAACTTGATTCAGTAAAGGGTAAACAAAACGTGCCTTTTCATGTCATCCACTTTTTTCCGAGCTGGATTTCATATGCAATGCCCAATGAATTTGTTTTTAAAGTCATAGTGGGGGGGCGGGGGGACATATTATTATCACTTTGTACTGCCATTGCAGCTATTGACTAAATTGCTACTACTTTTCTGTTCTGGGAAAAGTCTTTACGGGACCAGTTTTCTCCTGAAGTCAATCAACTGCTGCTGCTGGTTTGCTTTACACTAATGGCCACTTTTTACATATAGATCCAGGTAGGACTCGCTTTCACCTCCAGAAGGATTTCAAAGAGAGATCTTCTTACAGAGCTTTTTTGTACTTCTGCTCTTCCTGATAGCTTTAACGAGTCTGCCCATTCTCTGACCTCTCATTAAGTTCTCTTTTCGGCAAGAGAACTGTCACTCAATGCATGTGTTTTTATGTAGACACCGTAGGAAGTGAAAATCCCAGGAAATGCTAAAACCGCCAAGATTGGATGGCATCAACAATCACATTGCTTTTGAAAACCACATATCAGACGTCTTAGCTGCACCAACACTTAACCACACAGTAAGTAAACTTAATATAAGATATAAAATACGGTTCCGTGTTTGGTGGATGTAGGTTGTCTGCATTAACGAGCATCTGCGGCCACTGAACGCTCGCGGGCGCGCACACATAGCCTAAGTTTACAACTACGGTGCATCGCCAGATTTTTAACCACATAGCTTGTTAGATTATTCCAGAGTTTGTAATTTGCTAAAATTACGTGTAGGGTAAATTTAAATATATTTACAAGCCAACGTAGAGACGCAGGAGGCTGTGAATCTTGCAAGGGCTGAACACCGTTAATCGGCAATGCAGTAGTAAGAGGATAGAGCCGTAAGTCGTTGACATCGCGATCATTTTTCTCTATTTGCGTTGACGTGCTCTGCCGCGGAATATGACTGTGGCGCAGGAGCGACCCCCCTAATAGCATTCGGCCAGAAGGGAAAAGGCTCATTAGCTTCTCTTCGGGAACTGGAAAGTGAGCTTTGTAAACTGCGCTGATTGCGCCACGGATCGTAGGCAGGCTATCGTGCATTTGGGAGGTATGGCTGCCAGCGTCTAACACCTCAGAGCCTCCCCTCCTCTCAGCCTCACGCCTTCCCGGCTTAAGCGTCCACATTAATTGACTCCTAATTGATTCTTTTCCTTCACTGTTAAAATGGAAGGGAGGGTACTGAACCTTACTGCAATGTACGGAAAACCAACACAAAATCTACTCTAATAAGAAATACACTGAGATCACTTTTGTCCAAACATTATATGGGGCTTTTTGATATGTGTATTTGCTCTTTGGCTGTGTGAGAACTTCACCACAATGCTAAAAAAAATAAACATTAAAAAAAATAAAGGGTTAAATTTTAATTAAATTTCTCAAACTTTGGGAAGACTTACAGAACCCCGCATTACGTGGGAAGGAATTTGTTTATGTGTTTTACCAACCGAAGGACGTCAAACATCGAAGTGCACTGCGGCAGAAAAAGGCCAGGACGCGTGTCAATGGCAAGATCAGTTTCGCGATGGTGCGGCTGACGCTGAATTAATGAGCATGCTGGTCATAGTTAGTGTGAAGATAATGAGGAGACAGAAAAGTAAGCACTGTTTTTGATGTTTGTGTTGTCTGCGAGATTAAGTTTAATTTCAATTTTGAGCGCCGCCGTTGAATCCCCGTCATAAGATTAAGTTGATAAACTGCAAAGGAAAATAGCTTCTGTTGTTTTCTTGCATAATAATGGAACCGGAATGCAATGGAAGTATGAGAACAAACAGGTATTTAAAGAGTTCAGAATCTCCATGAGCCAGCATATGCGGCTATTGTGACAGTTACAATGCAGAACTCAAACGCACATCTGTTCCACAACAGGCTCAAACGCCTAGCTTGGCTAACTGGGATTGTAATTGAATTTTTTTCTGGTAGCCCTAATGCAGTTACTAAGGCTTTTTTTTGTACTCTTAAACATTTGCGTACTTTTACATTATGCATCAGAAGCTTGATTCCACGCTCTAGGGTATAACAGCAGTCTCATCTAGATATAAAGGCACCATGCACATTTTGCCCCCAGTTAATTTCCTTAACTACTACACACCTGTAAGCCTCAATACAACGTTTTCACATGAGTATCAATGACATGTTGGAAAAACAGGGAGGTAAAACGCTTAAGTATTTTTACCGGAAGAATATTGAGTTTTCTTAACGCAAAGTAGTGATACAGATGGCAGCGAAAGCTAAACAGGATATAAAGTCTACGAACTGGAATTAGTACATCCAGAATAACCTACTCTGACAAAATCTCTTGTAAGGGACCACAGCTAACTCAAATGAATATTAAAAGAACTTCCGATGTTTTACATAAATGTGTTAAAATGAATTAATCAGACGCTTATTTTTAAAAGTTCGATTCATCTCATTACATTATTAGCAGCATCAGCACTCTAATCTCAACTTTAAAATGACCGTCTAGGGTAATAGCTATAGCGAGATATGAGCAGGCCTACCTCTCGCTGTGTTTCAAATTACGGGACACCACACTGACTCCGCTTAACGAAATGCCCCTTAACTGTAAGGGATGATGGAAAATTGCATGGAGGCGCCAGGTCGGCGCTGGAAGTCTTATGAAGCGATACACGGGGCCGGAGGGGGGCCCGATCCTGCAGCTTCCAGCGCGCAGCTCTCCAAGGACACCCAACGGAGGCTCTTCTGCTGTGTGCTCGGTATCTCCAGGCTGCGGTAACCTTTGATTAATGCCTCTCATTACCATAAATGTTGCTCGCAGCCATTTACTCTCTGCTGTACAGGTTACATCCCATCCCTGCTTCATCACGAAGCAGCCCTCGTTTGTCAAAGGCCCCCTGCGTATCATATTTTGGCCCCACAAAAACCGATAAAGATAACAGCAGGACGGATCTCCCCTTCCAAGCAACCTTAATGGACAAGTCCCTTAAAACAAATGCTTGACATCTACAGTGAGGCTGTTTGCCAATTTGTGGAAGAGGCTATGCAGTCAAAATTATATAGTGGAATCTGTCAGTCAGACCATCCAGTGCTGCTTGGTTAATAATATTGAAGCAGGATTAATTTGTTACTATTCTGCATACAGAATATCGTGATGCTTGGCTACAATGTAAACCAAAATACATACCCTTTACAGACATAGTTGTAATGATGAAATTAAACAAAAACGTTTACCTGTAACAATTCCGAAATTACTGTTAACCTCACTTGAACCTTTTCTGTACTTAAATACATTTTGCACGCTTAATCATGCAGGATTTTCAGACAAATTTACAGGCCGATTGCAGACTTCCTGCAAAAAGCGTAACGTGTTTATTACAAGTTTAAACGACCAGACGAGAAATTTGTCACAATAGAATGGCACCTAATCCCCTGCCAAAGTACAAGAGCCTAATTATAATCGGCGTTTTAAAACCGACGTAATTAACTAGAGTTGCAATGAAACACATGACATGATGCAATGGAAAGTCTAGAATAAAAAACTAAAGATCCTTCCAAATGCAAATATCGGGAAGAGGCGGCCATCGCAAAGCTTAAAGGAAACAGTCTTAATTACTGATTGGCAGGAAAATTGTTCCGGCTAAAACGGATTGGAAATGAATATAAGAGCGCGTCAGTAATCCCCACGCCACCCCCAGCCCAAACTTCCGCTTCAGCTCAGTACAGACTAAACTTGTTTCGGGGGACTTCGGCCGCACCATGAAAATCAAAATTAAATGCTTGGTTTCGCTGTTCGGACGGCAAATTATGGTTGGAATTCATGGTGAAAAGTATTTAACCTGATTTAATCTGGAAGACTTTTCTCACGGAAACACCGGCACTACTTATACGTAAATCTACTTCCAAGGCCATATTCTTAACTACTATGCATGCCTATGTAATGAATATGGCCTAGTATTAATCATCTTACTTATGTGCGGAATAATTAGGCAATAAGAATGATTTATCTATCTCTCAAGGGTCTTAAGCAGTAAGTCGCAATTAAACTAAGACGACCATAAAACGTGGAGACTCCATTAGCGGTCTACATTTTGACTGTAGAATGTAGTCCCCCATATCTTTAAGCAATCGAATATTGCGAGGGATTTGCTTTTCTAAGTCCCAGCTTTGTTTACATGGTATCTCCAGCAGAACATAAATCTCAGTACAGTGAAGCGCTGATGCGGTCCTGAGACAGCCATATTCCCTTCCGGAGTTTTTCCCAATACCAATCACAGAAGACAATGGAATAGCTGAGACGACCATTTACTACGATATGGGCTTTTAAATCTAAATTAGACTGAAAGGTTTGTTGGGGTTTTATGGATCACCTTAAAGCTTAGGGCACTTAGCGCCATTCTCTAACCCTCCATTAGCAATGCAGATGAATGACCACGAACAAAAAGCATTAAGATTATGAGATCAAAATGAGATGTAATAAAGATAGCGCATTATCCTAATTGATTTAGGAAACATGAATGTATATCCAGGATTATAAACGCACCAGACCGGGTGACACCCAGGTTATGTATCAAAATTCAAATAAAGCAAAATTCGGATAAAAAGTCAGATAAACTTTCAGTGAGGACCTTACAATACACTTTTACCATTTTGTGCTTTTAATGGACAGCTGCAGAACTTTGTTGGCATCACACTATTTGAATAAATAGGCAAAAACCAGAAAACCATCATAAATAAGCAACACAAACCGATGGCACCATCTAAGCTACTGTAACCCTACTTCTACTTAGTGCAGTTGATTTTTTTCCATTGCCATGAAACTATTTTACAATTACTATTGGAGAAAATATTCTTTGTTTACTTATAATTACAGCCCTCAACTTTATAAGCAATAAAATGTCATCTCAATGTCTATACTGTATATTATAATCTGAGTCCATACAGATACAACGCATTTATATCAACTACAGTGGTCTGACCTCCAAACACTGACGGATTGGCTCCGGGTGCGGTCAGCGCTGAGTTCTCCGGAGCAAAGCGCGGTTTACAGTAGCCAACACGGCTTTTGATATTGTTAAAACTTAAAAATAAAAAGGGCAGCTATTCCTATAAGAACGATGAAAACACATAATGATTTTATTTTGCAATTTACGTGCAAGTGTCGCGCTATGTAAATTCATCTCGCCGAAAACCCAAAGCCCGCATTTCCAGCATTACAAAATACTGTAGCCTAATACATCTGGGAGTCGGCTTCTAAACAGTAGCGTGAATACGGAGACCACAAAACACGCAGTAAAATTCCAGATGGTTTACTATTTGTCAACTAATATCAAAATATGGATCGATAGTAACTGAAATGTGGTTTCCAAACGTTATTGAATCGCGCAAACCCGTCTAGTACAGGCTATGTGAATACAAAAAAACATATACTGTACCTATCGCGGTCCCTGCGCTGTGCGCAGTCCCGCACGCTACTTTAACACCTATAATGAGGAATAAAGAAGCTCAAGAAGAATTAAAGAAAGTTCAGTTGATTTCTATCTGAAAAACACCTGCACGTCGCATTATTTGATTCAATACCATGTGCTCAGTTGTTTTCAGTTACATCATACAGTATACATTGTCCAGTAAGTTCAATGATGTAAAACGCAGGTTTGATTTAATAAAATACCGGAAAAGTGAAATGAGTGGAAGACGCATGCATCAGTATACTGTATATACGAACCAACTACTCGATGATAACGTTTCGGTATGCTTAATAACGTACTATATCATCTGCAGATAAGTCATTAACCAGTTAATGACAAGCCACACAAGACCTCTTAGCAACAAGATAACAGTTATTAAAAGATAAAATCACACAAAGGCTGTTCTACTTCTCTATTTACAATTTATCAATAAGGGGTGAACCACAGCATTTCTGAAATTCATGAAATGACTTCCAAAGCATCGACTTCACTCACCAAAGAAGCCAGTGAAGGGACAGAAAGCCATCCCTTAGTTGTTATCGCCAAGACAAAGTTTCTCCGGGTGTGTGTGCCTTATGCATTTGAAGGAAAGGTCAGATACTCCACGTAACTCCATTAGATAAGGGATGGACGCCTTCTCCAAGCATGGCGCTGTAGCCCCCATTGAAATCCCGCCGCATACCCGCGCAGTCCTCCCAGGAACGTCAGTCGGAGAGCTCCGCTGAGTTAGTAATGGTGAGTTTTTGCGCTGCCAGCCACTGGCGACGATGATGCTGATGCTACAGTGGATCTACAGCGTCGTTGCTACGATACCACAGCGGCGATTAACATGAATCTGCAGCAGGACTAAAGTAGTCACCTCCCTAAATACTCTGCCGGAGACGCGGTACCCAGCTAACTGGAGAATGAGTCGGCTAACTGCACCGGAGCAGGTGCGCCTACCCCTTCAGCATATCGCGACATGCGGACAACATTAGGAACAAGGCCAAGAAACCCCATAAATGCAGAATCTAATTGCGTTTATAACCTCATCACACTGTCTTTGCATTGATGCCACAGCGTAGAATGATGATGCAAGTCGCTCCTTTAAAATATTTCCAGCGCTTTCAATGACAAAGGTGGTTATAAATAATAAAATAATAAAAGCTCGCTGTGTTAAGATAACGTATATTCCAGTAAACAGCACATGGTTTTCCATTGCTGATTGCTGCTTAATCGGAAGTGCCTAAAATGAAGTTAATTTGCATATATTACTACAACTACTTTATTGCAGCCGAAACACCTCAAGTAAATCGAAATTCCCTATAAGGATCATAAAAGTGTAACACGAAAAATTGTTCATTGTATGGAGGCAGAGAGTATTTGGGTGGGGGTGTGGAGCAGGAACGCGTGTGTCAGGCAATCTTGCAAGAGGGCGTTACTTAAGCACTCCATAAGCAACTGCTGTTAAATTTAGTAATTATTGGACTTGTTATAATATAAATCTCACCCTTATTGTTAAAATAATGACCCTTAAATAATCCGTTTCCACAATCCTCTGCGTCCTTAAGGCAAAGTGGAATGATATTAACTACTAATTTTTTAAAGATACACCTTAAACGACGAGTAAAATTCTCGACAACAACAATATTAATGTATTCTTTTTAGGTTATTTTTTCAGCAAGGTAACGCTTCAAAGAGTTTATGTTAATCCACACCACCAATTGCAACATATGACACTTATTCGTGAATGCAAATGAGGTAAAAATAGCACACAATTCAAAGACCTTTAGTTGAAGAAGGACGTTTTCAGCGTCACATAAACGCCTCGTAAGTGGAAAGGCGAAGAGCAGCCCTATGACGGCGGCTCTCACCCAGTGCTCCGTCCCTTTCGATGAGACCTCTCCTTCAGCCAGAAGCATAAATGATTTCATTAAACTGCAGGAAAAAAAATCATATCCCTGAGGCTTTTAGGAAAATTAGGTTCCTATCTAAATTTAAAGATTCATATTTTATTTCCAATGAACAGTTTAATGAATGTATATTGATGTATTGCTATACACTGCCATGAAACTTCTCCTTAATTTCACCGATAAACCGTAGTCCGAATTAACCAGCTAACATCATTCAGGTTTTGGACGAATAGCCCTGTATAGGTAAGCTGTAGGTATTTTAAACCAGATCTGCTCATAGTTTGCCACAAATCTCAGCTCCACCATCAAATATCATAGAACAATATTGCAGTTGCTCCTCCAAGACTTACTGCGTAAATTGTTACTTAATTGCTTCAGTCATAGAAAAAATGTACTTGCTGGTCTAGCTATAAACAAATATGATTCCTAGTCTAATTTCCTAACGTTTGTAATTAACGTGTTGTCGAGGGCATGTTTACAGGGTTCGAAGGAGGCAGTGTCTCTCTGACCCCAATCCTCTGGAATCAGCCAGTATGGGTGCTTATCTCTGCAACACACGGCCTGTCGCCCAGTCCCCCTCACGCTCTCACTGTGCTTACGGAACGCTTCCTCACACGCTTTTCCTCCACGTCTTCTCTGCCACCTGTTCCTCAGATTAATTTCGGCTCAGTTATTACCGTGCTGCAGAGACCGTCCGCCTCTGAATTTTTGGACTGCGCTCCTTTCCTCCACCCCAAGTCTTACGGCATCACTCGGTTCCGGAGCACTGTCTCCGTCACCCACTGAGCTCTGCCCATCCCCGTTCACCAGTGGTTAAAACAACACATCTCCACCACTGTTTACTTTAAAAAAGTACTTCTTTTTAAAAGTACCGCTGTTCTCTGAGAGATAGAACGTGAGGCTATATGTTAAGACCAGTTTTAAACCACATGATTTCCAAAGCACTTCTCTGAATAACTTCTATAGGTGCATTAACTAGGCTGTAATTACTGCACAGCCCCCATTTTTATGGAAGTGGTCAAATAAGAGACGCCAATATAATAATGTGCATCTTCTACAAGTGCTACACTTGAATGATGATTCACATAAGCATGTAAACAATCCAGAGGGCATTCCAGAGGGCAGTATACCAGGATGTTATACAACATGTTAAGTGACTGTTGGCATTAAAATTACAAGACCCTGAAATCACCGTTGACTGTTTAAATTAATCAGTCCATTTGGTCGTTACTGTTTATGTTAAGTTTAATTCGGCAAAACATTAAGGAACAATTTGCTTTCTATGGCTTCATAAATGAGAACTCACTGGAACTTCTTTTTGTGAAGAACTTCTTACAAGTCGTCCAAATATGCACGAGTAATTGTCCATCTATCACAAGAGACAGAAGCTCAATCATCTGAACACATCATTCTGATTGTTCTGGAGCTGTAAGAAATTTCCAGGCTGGCTTGAATCTGAGCGAAAATCACAAGGCTGCTTATCTAACTATTCGGGTGATTGTTACAAAGATGCCCCTTAAAAGGAAGCTTAGAAAAACCACAACATTAAAGCAGCGAGCGTGACTTATCCATTGTTTTCTTCAATGATAAGGGGCTAATCGTGAGGTTTGATAGTCTTTTTATTGTATAAAGTGGAAATTCAAAGTTAAGAACGTAGTACAATAAACATGTACAGTACATTACAAACAGGTATAGTAAACTTTATGATAAGACTGTCACTTTCAGTGGCCAGAGCTTATGCCTGCTTACTCTGGTACATGTCATGCACTAAGGAAAACAGAGAATTCGTTCTCTGAACACAGAAGGAAAAGCACTGAAAGAAAAAAAAATATATATATATCTGAATACTCTAAATGTTTAGATAGAAGACCTCTGGAAAAGATCTTTGACATTAAACAGATTCACATTCCTGAAGGTTTGTTGCTGTCCGGTTGATTAAGCTACCAAAATCCAGTGGGTCACCGCGAAGAGCGAGAGCTCCAGTCCTCGGTGTTGCACCATTTCTTACAATATATAGCAAATATAGATTTTTTTTTTTATCTTACTTGGCTATAAACGACAAACTACAAGTTTTGTGTTTTCATAGGTTCTTTTGTTTTTAAAAAAAGGCAAGACTGAAATGAGCTGTAACCAGTTCATTAATTTCCTGAAGTATGTTTGCTGTCATACCTGTTCGTACATCTGCCTAAATCCCCCTGGAACATAAGAACTTCTGCATGCCAGGGTGTAATAAAAGGGAAAATATAGACTGTCTGCAACAAAACCATCAGTCAATACGATGCTTTAGCTACTGAAAAGATATAAAGTACTGCTTTTTAAAAACTAAGTATTATATTCCTAAGCAACTATTGTTTCTAACTATCCAATTCCCTGTTAAAAAACTCTGAAATGTGTAATAGAATATTAAATAAAATCTGTAACAACTTAAACTCTTTTGATGTTCCAGAGGTACACAATATATTAAATTCCTTCACTTGCAAATACTTGCAAAGAGCTCACAATAAATATGAATGAATCAGTAGTTTGGTACAGTGAAATTATATAGCATTTGAACAAAATGTAATTAAATAAAAGTCCGCAAAATTAGCAGGTTGCTTCTGGATTGGATTCAGTAGGCAAAAGAAGACGATGCATGAGAAGTCAATCTGGTCACCCGTTTGTATTTAGGAATGATGGTAGCACCATTGTGACCCAGCAGATAACAGCCTCAGTGAGATTCCATCCCTACACATGGCGATTGTCAGTTCTGCAGCCCATTGTGGAACATTACAGCAAGTGAAAACCTATAAACATATAAACAAACACATGTGCTCTGGAGCTGCACTCAAATATTCTGCTGCAAAGGCGAAACCTCGGCTTGGAGGCCATGTCGCGGTGAAAAAGGCCACCGGGACAATCACGTAAATAATTTAGTATAAACCAGATGTTTATTGTTTTATTTCCACCTCAATCTGTGCACCGCTGCTCTCGGATTCGGAGAGGTGTGCGCGCACGGTGGAGTCACTTTGGCTTCAGGTGTCAATGTCGGCGTCGCCCCCTGCTGGCCGGGTGTCCTCAGCGTGCTTGAACATCAGGATGGAGTTGTAGATCTTCAAAGCCGGCCCCAGTTTCATTCCCATGATTTTCACAATGTCACGTTGTGTCAGCAGTAAAAAGGCTTTCCCGTCTATTTGCTGGACAAAAGATGGACCAACCATGCTCATTCAATTCAGATCCCCATAATGGGGGAAGAGTAAAAACAATAAAAATCAGTAAAATATTTAGCGATTGATGCTAACTGTTGTGAGTGGTTGTGACTTTCTCTCTTTCTCTATTATATTGTCAGTGTCAGTGGGCTGCCAGAGACTCCAGTCTTTGATGTGCCACAGTCTCCAGTACAATCGCTACATCACCTTGACTAATTTTTAATTCAGACTCCAGCCTCCTGCTAGATTCATGTATCTCATGAACTCAGCTTTTGGCAAAAGCATCTCTGGCAGAAACTGCATGCCGTTCAGACTGAGTACATCCTTACAAACTGCATGTTTTCTGCAGCAGTTTGCCCCTCCTTCCTTGCAGTGTAGCCACTGCATCACAAGCAAAGTACTAACATCACATATTACTTATTGTTTATGGTGCATCTTCCTCCTCAGCATGAAGGGCACCAGGGACACTCCGGCCTCCTTACCTCCTGCTTAAACTGCTTGGCTTGCTCCTCACAGCCGGGCAGCGACTGGATGAACTCAGACACCTAGACGAAAAAGAAGTGGACACTGATTGATGGAATCACCTCAAAGGGGGTGGAGCTTCTATGTTAATCACAGCTACAGGTTTGAGAACCAGTTGGGAGAAGGTTATGCTGCAGGATCCAGCCAATCACGAAACTAAGTATCCACGGTGTGGCCAATAAAATGGCTGGCATTCCTGTTGCTATGCTGCATCCCGGCTCCAAAGAGAGCCCCACGGGCTATACTGGTGGCAGCATGTTCACCTTGGAGAACCCGTTTCCCTGGAGGAACCCCGAAGAAAGAACCCAGACACTGCATGGACGACCCTATGGGCATCTACAGTCAAATCACAGCCTGAAGGAGCATTAAATCATCCTGGGGGTTAAAAGAATTATTCCACCCTGCGGATCAGAAGGCTCTCAGGACGAGGGCCTGCAGAACCCCAGGGCGCCTCCAGCTCAGCTTCCCAAATAGGATCAACGGTTAGCCGCTAATCCCTTACGCAAGCAGCCCCCTACAGCGACTCCCCACCTGTTTTTCTGGTACTTTCTGTGCTGGAATCCATCCCCCCTCCCAAATAAATTGCCGTGTACATTGTGAACTCAAGATTTCAGAGTTTATAATCATGGACTCTACAAGCTCACAATTGGATTTCTGTAAGATGAAGTAGTTACCACTGGTACCAGTACATATTTAGTTAGTTACTACTTGCATGTATCATTATTAAGTAAAATATCTGCTAGATGAAGTTACTTTCTTAATATCAGAATATGGTAATGCGGATTACAGCTGGCCTCCAATTTAACTTGGTAAACTGGGTAAATACGATGGAAAAACAGTTGCTGATTTATCATATAAAAGAAGAATTAAACAGAAAACAGGGGAGATTTGGGCTGCATATACAACACTGTGTTACCTAAACGTCAACAGAGTCATTTATATATATCTGAATTATAAAGTATCATCAATATACAAATGTGATCTTCAGTGTGCGGATCAGCAGGTTTACACGCTGTGCCTGTGATTGGAAGTTTGCTGCTTTAAATCCCATAACTGGGGGAGTGATGTCACCATTAGGCCCTTGAGCACGGCCCTTAATTCCCAGTTGCTCCAGGGTCTGGCTGACCCTGCTTTCCCGAAAAAGTGTACATCACTTCGGATAAAAGTGTCTAAATAAGTAAACGATCCTGCGTGAATGTTCATATATCTCAGTAGCAAGGCCAGTAGTGACTGCTGGACTAAACACTCACAGTTAAATGTCAGCATAATGGGTGCTTTCCGTACTCTGCTCGTTTTTTGATCTCTGCTGCCTGGAAATGGCACAAAACCCTGCCAGGATGGTGGCCCCCCATCCAGGGCCCCGTTAAATGCCAGGGCTCGCACAGCCCAAGACACACTGCGGGGTGGCAAATGGGCAAAGGTGGACTTACTCTTCTATGTTATTCTTGGTCGAGGCAGGCAGCTGGACAGCAGCTGCCCTGCAGGAAAAGCCAGATAAAGTGCCTGACAGACACAGTTATATCTGTAATGTTTTCCAATAATAATGTAGATTGCAGCTATGGCTTGATAACCTGAGTTTACACTAAAAAACACAATAGTGACAATAAACTGTGATTTTTTAAATAAAAAAAATACAGCAACTTTCCAGCGATCGTAAAAGTCAGCAAAATAACTGTTTTGCCCTGCAGTTACTCAGACACACAGCCAGGAAAATGTCAAATGTCTGGCTTGCAACAGTTAATTTATTTTAACAGATATTTTATCCAAAGCAATGTATGTTCCCCCCCCCCACAAAAGCAGGGTCAAACAATCCTTGAAGTTATTGAAGGATCGGGGTGGTACTCAAGGGTCCAATGGTGACATCACTCTGCCAACCGCTGGGATTTGAACTGGCAACCTTCTGATCACAGGCATAGCGTCCTAACCCACTGAGCTACACACTGCCCCCATAAACGTATAATTATCATTAATCCAGATAAGGCCTCTCGATTCTAGCTTGTCCACTATTTCCAGTGCACCACAGTCAAAAAGATAATAAACTAGACCCTTTACAAGGAGCATCATTTTGGACGGTTCATTAGTAGTTCTGAAAGTCTTATTACCTAATTTTTTGGTCTGGTGCACCAGACTCAAGTGCTGTTTATGTTCATATGCAAATTATGAAACTGTTGCACCCGTCATCTCCCATAGAACTGTAAACAAACCCTGCCATTGGTGTGTCTGGTGTGAGATCCATCCAATCAGTGGCCAGATGTTCCAATTACCAATAAACACAATAGCTTCTACTCCACAAGGTTTGCTTTAATCCATAAGTTAATTGCACAAAATACAGTTTTAAGAACCATAATTATGATTTAATAATAATAACAAAAAAACTGCATCTTAATTACACAAAGTTAGCCTGATACTAATGTATTATAAAAAGTTTCAAGAAATGTACATTATATATTATATGATTTATACCTGGGGTGCTCTAGTATTTTTCCCCAAGATTCAAATTCCATTAGCAATATAAAGCCAAGGTTCGGGACCCCTGTAGATTTTGCAGAGCAAGGGTGGTTGGGGAGGGGCAGATTGATTGCATGGTCTGGATTAAATTGTGTTTTGTCAATTGAGTACCCCTGATCTGTACCTATATCTATAGATGTATAGATATAGATATATAGATCTATGTATAGATACCAGAATAGTTCTAATAAGACTCAGTAGCACAACACACACAAAATCTTAGCCAGTCACCTAAAGTATATGGTAAAATCTGCCGATGAAGGTGACAGTTGTGTTTGTATCACGGTGACAGGGAAGTCACTGTGGTCACTGGTGGGTTTAGTGGAACTGGTGTAATGCAACACGATGTGACATTACGGGCCCGGCGGGTTCTAGCCGTCCGGCATGAACCTCCAAATGACCTCCTCCTCCCTGGGGGAGGCGGTGGCTTAAAATAAACCCGAACCGCTAAGGTGGTGGTGAGGGGGGGGTCTTCATATGTGGCTGCTGTGGAGTCAAACCGCCGGAAAACCTCATCAAAGGTCAAGGTCAAAAATAAGAACCTCGATCAGATGGGGACTCCCACCCTAATCGTCCTTTTTGCGGCGTTGAAACTCTCAGAGGAACAAGGACAAACAGCCAAGGCTGCTTATTGGAAGTGCAAAGAAAACTCTCCACTAACCAAACCACATCATCATAATATAGCGTCTTTCGTTATTATTAAACGCTTACGAAACGCGCCATGAGGCACGTGCGCTGCGACCTTGAGCCGCCACACTGACTCTTACTTTCAGAAACGCTGACGTAAGGGTGTGACTTTCACATAAACGAAGGGACCTTCCTGTAGGAATATACACAGATGCTGATTATACAGTGATTTAATACAGATCTTTGGCTGTAGAGGTTGGCCGGCTCTTGAGCGTTGAGCGCTGGCTTACCTCGAGTGAGAAGCAGTTATAAGATCTGCGGATAAACGGAGAGCAGGATCCATCAGATGATTGTGGTGTGGCCTGAGTCTGTCGTTCAGTGAATGTCTGGCACTAGCAGACAATACTTAGTCTAAGCAAATATCCTGAGAAAAACCTGATATTACATGGCCCATATCAGCAAACAGGTGAAACACCTATAACATTAAAGTTTTACATATATAATGTCATATGCCATTAATATTAAGCCAAGAGAAGAAACTGTGATGCACATTCATTTTTCATATTTCATATTCGTCATTCTGCGGTTACATGATCTCCCATTTGGCTGTTTTCTGTGATCTGCGATCTGTAGCTACTGTTTATTTTGTGTATAAAGATCTGGGGATATCGAAGGGCACTCATCGCACGGCCAAGGGCCCGACGGCAGGGAGCCCCAGATCTGCTGGAATTCTACTGGACAGGCTACAGCTGACAGCTGGGACTGTTCCAGAAGGTTCTGTGGGACCGCAGGACCCAAAGTTTCCACGGCTCGGCCCCTGCCACACTTGCGCCGTCTCTCCGGCATGTAAAACACGCCCTCACGGCGACCTTTCCCTCTGCCAATCGTCCGGCGAGCCCCTGTCTGAGCTGCACGACCCCCAGGGGGCGTTTTCACATCGCTACCCTTGACATTGACTCACTCCTGTAGATCCACTGGCATTCTGCGCATTGCCATGGAGATCAGACGTATCCCTGACATCACAGCTCGCGAGATCCGATTTAGAGGAAAAACGACAAAATATTCAAGCTGAGGGATTTTCATCTGTCATTGTCGGGCTGTGAGGAGGGCAGACAGTGTCATGGGAGGACAGACAGAGGAAGTGGAAGAGTAGTATTATAAATACAAAGGAAATGTACGAGTAACACAATTAGAGATTCCAATATCACAATAATATTCTGGCCTATATTTATCCAGACAGAATCTGCTGAGAAGGAAATGGTTTAACAGCTTCCTCTCCATGAGATGTATGATCTCCTCGGCTAAGAAATGAAATGAAAAAGAAACAAAATCTCAGAGAGATAAAGTGATCGTAAGTATTAACTGGGAATGTTCGTCCCCTAAACAGCAGCACTGACTGCAGCTTGAACAATCAGTAATGATCAGTGGCATGATGGCACTTTGGAAGCTTTTTGCTGCTCTGTGATGGAGTGGGATTTTAACCCCATTATTATCATTATGGATATGGGGCCACAGGCCCTGGCATTCAAGAAATTTATAGTCAAATGTGTGCAATGAAATTCTTAGCGTGTAGCATAAGGTGCGTCGCCCACATTCATCCTACAGCTGAGGGTCTTGTAGGAAACCATCACATGCATCCACCGATTCACTGACCCATTCATTAATCCATCCATCCATCCATCCATCCATCATCATCATCATCCACCTACTCATACCATCGATTCAATCCATCCATCAACCCATCCATCCATTTACTGATCTGCCCACTTGTAAACATTATATGTCGCTGCTTAAGTCCTCAGTTGACCATCAGCACATGAGGATTTTGCATTTTGCCTGTGGTTGGCTCTGTTCAGTGGATAGTCATATCTACATCTCCCTAAGTGATTCCTGCGCTGGTGGCAGGCCTTTGATACAGCCTCCCGCCCCCCTCCGTGCGCCCCACGGTTCCTGGCCTACCTCCTCCATGGTCCACTGGGCCACACTGCTGGCTGGAACTCCCACCACCCCTGGCAGGAGTTTGCAGTGCTGCTCCCAGCAGAGGGGCAGCTCGCGGCCGGGGTGTGGCGACATCGCCGACAGGAAGACGGACTGGTGCAGGGCCTGCTCCATGCTGTCAGGGTCTCGCTCAGCTGGGGGGACGGACGACACATGGGGAGTGGGGTCAGGACACCTACTGGATTGGCCTGATCCACGCACCCTGTTAATCACACCTTGCTCGTGACAGGTGGCGTCCAGACACACAGATGCACGGAGATCCACCCGACTCAGTTCCAATTAATGTATGTTAACAAGGCCAATAAAAGACACGACTAATGATGACTGCAACATGGATGGCACGTGCATCCTGCTGCAATAGCCTTGAGCACATTACTGTAAACTGCATAAAACAAAGGATAAAAAAACATCAAGATGCATAAAACCAAGGTTAATCAGTGCAGGAAGAGCAATGCATCGTGGGATTGTTTAGCTCTGCTGTAAACCCTGGACAAAAACATTTAAAACACAGATAATTTACCCCAGAGGAATATTTCACCGAGGTTGGATGGGTCATGTTTGTATGTGTATTATGGTCCAAGAGGAAAATGTTCAAAGACATAAGATCACTCCTATCAGATTAAGTGCTCATCCTGGGGGAGGTTCTCTAGTTCACAAGAACCTACTGCAGAGTTAACAGTGCAGAAAGCTCCTTCAGGGGAGGGGAGGAGTCACTGATCCAGGATTTGTGGTACAGAGGAGCGACCCAGTCCCCAGCCGCTGCTGGATGTTACCGTCGGCGTGATAGAGAGTGACGCGCGTGTCAGGGTCTCATCCACAGGTCTGGCTGCTGGGGTATTAAGGATAAAGCTCGACTCCCCCGTGAGTCCTACATGCGTGACTAATGCCAGCATACAATTTATAGCTTCCCGGGTCATTAACTGTCACCCTTAAATGCAAAAATTTAAACAAACTGAAAAAAGCCTTAAAGTTCTAATTAACTTCATTTAATCCCATAATTATGCTACTGGTCATAAAGATCCTTGACTGTATATGGAGGTTATACCCAGAAAAGGACGTTTCCTCTGAAAAGAAACCCAACCACATATATAACCAACTATATGGCTTCTCAATGTGTGGAAATCACAGATGCTAACACAGATGCACAGATATGCACAGACACAGATATTTTCAGTCCACCTCAGTTGAGCTAATTATGTAATTAGGCATTTTATTTTCCAATGTCAAAGAATTCAGGTTAATTAGGTTAAAGATTAATGAGGCATTTAAACGGGTTAAATCATGACCTGCCTGTTTAGAAAGTGGAGTTGCATATCTATCTATCTATCTATCTATCTATCTATCTATCTATCTATCTATCTTATCTTATCTTATCTTATCTTATCTTGGCACGTTTCTACTGCCACCTGGAACTGAGCCATACCACAATTTCACAGTTTTCTATTGCAAAGTCTGTGAGTCGTACCCTGACCTGTCCCTTCCCCTGCTAACTTAGCCTTCCTACAGTGTGCCAAATCCCAGCTGGTTGCATCCAACATCTGATTGGTCGAAATGCACGGAGGTACCAGTGATCTGCGTCGATATCCATGGATTATCTGAAAACTGCATATTCTACATATTATTAATTATTAGCAGTGTTGCACATCGCAATTCATTAATGCATTCCTGATAACTTGGTACTTGAAAATTTCCAACCCTCTACTTAAAGTACTACAGAACATCTGAACGGAATGGATTTGTAATGCAAATTTACACAAGCAAAAAAAAATGCCAATTCCCCTACGTTTCATGCTAACATGACAGTGATGCTCACAGGAGTGCTACGAGAATTTAGCACATAGTTATGCATGATGTACACCATGTAAACAGTAACTAAACGTCTCTTTGGGTTTACGTCACTGGCGCTCTGCAAACCTGACAACGCCTTTGTCAAGCCGACCAAGTGCAGTGGAAAACCAAAGCGAGCTGGAACTGCGCTGGAACCAGTCTCCCTTCATGGTACAAGACAAGTATGGCTCGGTTCCTGTATGCCAGTGGAAAAGTGCCATCTCATACTCTCTCTCTCTTTCTGCCGGCCATGTCACAGTCAAACCATCAGTCAGTTACACTGCAGGAGGATTCAAAAATTCCTGGAGGAAACCCGCACACCGCAGGGGGAACCTGCAAACTCTGCAGACTTGGCGGTGGGATTCAAAGGCACAAACCTGGAGGTGTGAGGCGACGGTGCTACAACCACGAAGCCACTCTGCTGGCCACAGGGTCCACCAGAGAAGTACAAATCTCTCCGGACTTCGGCCGTATAGGTGAAGACCAAACTGAAGAACGCTGCTAATTGCTAACTACACGCCCTCAGGTCTCAGATCACATAGCCCTCCGCTGTTACTCTGACACTATTTCACCTTTCAGTGATGTCACCTTGCTATGGCTCCCCACCTTTCTGAGCTTCCATCGCCGTGACGCCTGTTTCCGGCCAGCGAGGACACTGTGATGAGGAGCTCAAAGGAGCCTGATCATCCTTGCAGAAATCCTCACAGGTTTCTAAAACAGTATGAAACCCCTTTATAAGAATACTAAAGGCCAACGGCTTTGATCACTCATCTTTGATCATTTATGCTACACAATGATGGAGGAAATGGAGACGATGGTGTCAGGACTGCAATTATAAACCCTTTAAATAAATCTCCCCTTTTCATCGTTACTGATTTCCTTTACAATTTGGAAGAACAATAAGTCTCATTTACATTTAGGTAATTCTACACTCTCCGTATCAGTCTTTGGAACAAGGTGTGATTTTTGTACCAGGGAACAATACGGATCAATAAAAAAGCAGGGTCTATGCTTCTCCTTCCCGTCTTCAAATGAAGACGTTACCGTGGCAATCGTTTCCGGGACGGCTGCAATGTCGACGCAAAGGGGGCACGATGCCATGCTTTCTAAGTTGGTTTATGGCTTACGACGCTGCCAGCAAGACGGCCTGGTGGGTGCTGGTGGGCAGCGTGCTCGGATGCTATGGAAAAGAGGCTCTGCAATGGCCAGCAAGGCTAGGGATAAGCCAGTAGGGCTGCAGCGTTGGCAAGGTTACCAGGGTGGGGTGATGTGCGGTGCCAGGATTCCAGGGAGTGTGGTTGTATATTGCCTGGACACAACAAACAACTACAACAATAAAACAACAACAACAACAACAATAATAATAATAATAAAATAATAATAATAATCTATATACAGGCAGTATGTGTGGCTGGATTTCATATCAGGATGTTTATTTTGGTATTATTTGTTCTTTTAAAATCTGAACTGAATGAATTTGCTTGGGAGTAGAAACTCTCTCAGATCGCACGGCTATTCAGTATGTTTTATTCCCAAACCCACTTCAGGAACAATTCATCAAGTCATGACAGCATTTATTTATTTTATTTATTTTTTTCCCCCTGGAGATACAGAAAGAAACATCCACCCCCCGCACATTAAACCTCACACAGGGGAGAACAAAGCAGGCATAGCCGAGATATCAAGTCCCTCTGGATTTTCCGGGGTGAGTCTGAAATACCCAGTAAAACCTCTGCGGTCAGATCAGACGGCCACCCAGCCCTGGGGAGAGCCTGGGGACAGCACCGCACAGCCAGCCATGCTTCTGCCAAATACCCACCATGACCGTGAACCACCTAAACATCACCGGCCCCGCAGATCGCTGATGCTGCTCTCTTGCACATTTCGAGGTCAAACTCCCTCCGCAGGAATAACAAGAATACAGCTGTCAAGGAGTCAGCTGCACCAGTACTGCTGGCCTGAACTTCCAGTGACTGACCTGAGACAAGTACAAGGTATCTGGGGAGAAAAAGCTACTGGAATACTACTTAGAAATCTCATGTCAGGAATGCTACACACACAAATATCACCCAGGGAGTCCAGTAAGAAGACAAAGTGTGATATAGAGGAACACAGCATCCAAGAGTGAGGTACTTTAGCAGAACAAGTCATCCAGTAGACAGTGAGCCAGTGAGTGACAATGGTAGGGCATAGTCTTAATCTCTATAATATTAACATGTAACCAGACAATGGTGTTCTTCTTAACAGAGATGTCCTTTTAATGCTAATTATCATAGGTGGTCTCCACCTGGGAAGGTCTTCGAGGGCATCGGTAGTCACAGACTGCATCTTTGCTCTGGGAATAATGATTTACCAAAGTGAAGATCCACAAGCTGAGATCACACTCTTAGTTAATCACATCCAGGCATTATAATCACTGTTCATTTACTAATAAGACGACTGGGTGGCAGAATTGCTCCCGGCGCCTTGAACAGGTTCATGAAGTACAGCCAGACTCACCATGTAGTACATTTAGCAGCTAGTGACTTCCTCAAAGACACTGCGGGGGTGGGGGGGCGACGAGCAGGAGCAGGGGGAACCTTTGAAACCATTTGCGTTCACTTGTCATTGTTTTCTTGCCGGAGTGGTGTTACAAAAGCGTGGGTGAGATTGCATCAAAACGGCTCTTCACAAAAGCGTAGCAACACCTGGGAAGTGCATGTGCAGACAGAATACTTACTACCTGGAAACGTTTGTGCACATAGAATACTACTAGGAAATGCACATGCACACAGTATAGAATACAATGTATGTGCATATACATTTTCAGGTAGTATTCTCTTTGCACATGCATTTCCAGGTAGGATTTTGTGAGCACATACATTTCTAAATAGTATTATCTGTGCTCATGCAATCTCAGGTAATATACTGTGTGCACATGCATTTCCTGGTAGTATTCTATGTGGACATACGTTTCCAAGTACTATTCTGTGTGCACATACATTTCCAGGTAGTTTTCTGTGTGCACATGCATTTCCATTTAGTATTCTGTGTGCATATGCATTTCCAGGTAGTATTCTCTGTGCAGATGCATTTAGAGACGCAGATGCACATGCACACAGTATGCTACGTGGAAATGCACAAGAACACAGAATATGACCTGGAAATGTATGTGCACACAGAATACTACTTGGAAAGGAAAATGCACACAGTATACTATTTGGAAATGCATATGCACACAGAATATGACCTGGAAATGCATGCACATACACAACAGTACTCTGGAGACACTACTGGAAAAAAGCCAAAAACACTATATAGAGAGAATTTTGTGCACGCTGAAAATGGCAAACTGACAATGTAAGGCAATTTCCCATGTGGAGATTGAGTGGGACAGGGTGTAATTCAAACCGTCCTCTCCAAGGAGTCTGTGCTGTGTGAGTCTTGTGGCACTCTGCGTTCACTAAGCTGGGGATCACCAGAGATTTTAAGGGACTAAACTCCATAATAAATTATTTGGAGAGAAATTGATCGTCTAGTCTCACATTGTTTGCACTATAAAAACCAACACGGAAGGCAAGTGGCGCTTCCTTTATGCAAACCAGGCCGCATCATCAGGACGAGGGGGAGCGAGGGAAATAAACAAGTGACATGAGAAACATTTGATGTTTCAAGAAGGCAAGCTGCTGTAGCGTGCAGAGGGAACATATCAAAACGCAGCAGATGCATCTGAGAATAGACGTCCGTTAATGTCTCCTGTCTGCACCTCTGCTCAAACGATGGCGAAATCCTGTTTCTATAAAATAATCAACTTACTCTCACGTGCAAAAACAAAATAGCACCGGTATAAGCTACAACTCCCAACAATACACAGTGTCAGAATTTACTGCGACGGATCCAGCCTCCCAGGGCATACATACTGGCTGAGATTCCTATTGTCCTAATGATTTGCTGTAGGCCTGGGACAGCTGTGGGGGATGTCCTATCAGATTGGACACATTCACATGACAGGATTCTATGTAAGTAGGTTTGTGCTTCTCTCCTCCTTGGTCATGCTTGTATATTTGAGCAGGCTGAGGACTGTACCTTGGACCAAACATGGCACTGATACAGACTGTATCAGCTGTAAAGTTCTGCTAACATCCAACCAAAACACCTAAGACCATATTACAGAATCCATGACAGTACTATGAAACAGAATATATGGGGCAACATTCTTGTATTGACACTGCACTACAGAACCATGTTAAGCCTCTTAAATAATAATTAGAAAATTAAGGCATATGTTCAAATGAAATCAGGCCTCGCACTGAACCATTAGTCAGAGCACTAGTGAGGGCACTAGCAAGGGCACTAATGTGGATACTGTGAGATCTCCCAGAAGGGGACAGCCATCCCTAGGTATCTGTCCATCCCCCGAGAGGGACAACCATACCCAAGACTGTGGGACGCCCTGTTGGCTTTAAATCTGGTCTCAGAGGGAAATCCCATGCAAGTTCTGAAAGCTCCTCCAAGCTGTCCGTCACAGTGCATTTCTGGTCCTCTCAGACAGAGAGTAAGACCCAGCCCTCCATGTTCGACAAGCTAATCAGGGCAGGCAGTGATGCATGGGCGCCATGCCCCCAATATTCCCCCTTTCGCTCTCTCTCCTTTAATAACGACTCCGAAAAAATCACATCATGTAGTGGAGGAGCTAGGGGTGGGATTGATTTCTTGTGCCTGTGGGCCAAAATCACCAGGCGTGCGAATTCACTCCCACAGAACATTTTAAGACGACTGATATGTTACAAACAGCATTTGTCATCAATGGGATGGAGACGCGACTGAGCAGAGGATGGCCTGCGCTGATGGAGTTAGTTGCAGCCGCAATCGAGCTTAACCTGTGGGGCGACTGTAGCGCGGCACAGTAGGGCGACCCTGCTGGAGGGGGGAGGGGCTTATTACATTATTGACCAATAAGGAGGAGTGACCCAAGCGGCTTGAATTGCTTGTACTGGATGAAGGGTGAACAGGCTGAGAGACCATGGCACAGAAAAAGCCTGAGCCTGAGAAAGACTCCAGTGTGAAAGAATTGAGAAACCCACCCCACCCAGCACACCGAATTCTGCCATGACTTGAGGCCTGATAGCCCAGCACGCCTGATAGCCCTTCGTTATGTTAAGCTATCACTAGACATCCGCGCCGCCTTTCCGGCACCAAATCCTGCTTTGCCACGTGAGAACCCAGCAATAAGTCAATCTATTTTTAAAAGAGCCTCTGCTATTCTGTGCTCGCATTTGGGCCTCGTTCTGCTCGGGTATTTATGAGAAACGTCTCAAGAGGTTATGGGCCTACACACAGATTCTTATGGATGTGCCTATTGTTCTCTGGCTGCATGCCTATTTCCAGAAAATGACCTCCCCCCCCCCAGGCTGAAACGGAACAAAAAAAAAAACAAAATACGAAAGACTTCAGCAATCTGACACCGAAACAGCGCACACCCCTCACCAAAACTGAAGCACACAGTAAAAATGCTGATGGAAAATGCCAAAGTACAATGCAGCTACCTACCAGTACAGCATACATAAATCTCTGAATGTATGCACTGTTTCTTTAAAAAAAAAATTAAAAAAAAATCAGGTATTGCATATGCATTAGAAGGAAAAACAAACAGAACCAAAAGGTAAGCAGAACATAATCCTGACTGCGGCACAAGAATAAACAGCGTGACGGCTAACATTTACAAACTTTGGGTGCTTCCCCTGCTAACAGCTTATTAATACCACTCCAGTGAAGGACACTGGGAGTGCGATTCTCCGCCTCACTGGCCGCGTAAAGGGAACGGCGTCACCTATGCTAAACAATGAAACGGTGAAAGGCTCACACGTTCCCTTTAAAACACACCAGCACTTGGAAGGTCAGCTTCTGAATTTTTAATAACCTCGCAGTGTTCGGATGCCAGTGAGTTTGCTGCGGCTAAGAACGACGCGGGAGGTTCTGCACGGGACCTGCTCTTTTTTACCTGCATTTCTAAAGGCAGACACACTGCAGTTCAGCACTGTAATCGCTTTTGGCGAGATAACGTTTCTACAGAAGCGGCGTAAATACTTCCGTAAAAGGCCACTCCAAAGGTTACCTTGGATAGTTATACGTTCAGAAAAGCTCAGAGAGAGAGAGACCACAGGCAGACTGTTCAAGGAAGCTACGCATTACAATTTCCCCCCCTTCATTATGATTACGATTTTAATGTCTGTCCAACTGCTTTCCGATAAAGCTCTCTTCACCTGCGATAAGGTTAAAGGTCATGGTGTCAGTGGCGTGCTGGATGTGACCCAAGGGAAGCACTTAGGATGAATGAGTCCTGCAAATTATATAGCTTGGCAGTTATCCTGAGTAACACAATTCACTCAACACCTTATTGAGCCGTCGTTTGGCCTCCTGTAGCTACGGCCTTTTTTCTGGCAAGTTATTTTCGGATATTGATGTAAAATGACCAGACCTGGGGGGTGCAGCAAAAACATGCCAGAAGTAGTTGTCATATCAAAATCAAAATGCCCATAAATAAAGTAAGTAGAAAAACTACAACCCTCACCTTTTTATTGATTTATATGATGCAAAATACTGCTGGTAACTTCCTGAATCGCAGCCTGCTGGACCTAAGAATCTGTGTGCGACCCGCTACAAACCTGGGGGTGTGTTTCCAAAGGGCCATTAACTGTCATGCTAGATGCTTTTGGAATATGAGTCGGGGGGGGGGGGGGGGTGGCGGTTGT
>JAODJU010000001.1:21975723-21985809 GCA_026776725.1 Gnathonemus echidnorhynchus
GGTGGTCGTTCTAAGTTATGATTAGTTGCGACAGGATTTCTCCAAGCAGCTGTCTGCATGTGCTTCTCTTATGTGTTACGAGTCTTAATAGAGCCAAAAGCTGAACCTTGATGAAAGCCACAAGCCAGCAATGTTCAAAGTGACACTGAGGCATGATATTACTGCAGTTCACACTTCATCTCTGTGAATCATCCAACACAGGACCTTGCTTTTAATCAATTACTTAATTAATCCCCAAGGGGATTTTTTTTTTTTTATAAAAAACACCTTCCTCTTCATACACAAGCTGCCCATGAAGGGCAGTCACCCATGGCAGCACCCAGGGAGCTGGGGGTTAAGGGCCTTGCTCAAGGAGCCACAGACATGCTGAGGCTGGGTTTGAATCAGCAAGCTTGTGATTAGAGGCACATATGCTTAGCCCACTGAGCCACACGCTGCCCCCAAACATACACATTCACTGTGCTTCCAACTTAATCTTTAACTTACACTTACAACCTGTCAGAGATGCATTTTGGGGCAATCCATAGCAAAAGTAGTTTATTCAAGTGTACTATGGGTATACTTATTTTATACTAAAACTGAAGCAGTATACTTGAAGTTCACTTTTTATATACTATATTTTATATACTTAAGAATAGTATAGTGAAGTATACTTGACATACTGATAAGTATAAAGAAAAGTCTAAGACTACGTGCATTAATACTTACACATATACTTTGATACTAAAGCTTATACTTATACTTTAGTATACTTTACACTAACATACACTAGTATACTTTACTACAAACATTCTGTCTTGTGATTTTGTAAATACATTGCAGTCTAGTGTACATACAGTATGAGTTAAATTTAAGAATACTTTAAGAAGTACATTTCAAGTATATACATAGTATGCTACAAGTAATATGCTAAGCAAACTCAGAAAAAGTAAGATGGTGGCGCAGGAGATAATGCTATTGTTTGGCAACCAGAGGGTTGCATGTTCGAGCCTTGGTTCTTCCTGATCCCCTCAAAGTGTCCTTGAGCAAGACACTGAATCCCAAATTGCTCCTGGTGTGCAGGTTGGTGCCTTGCATGGCAGCCACCGGTGTGTGAATGTAAAACATGTATTGTAAAGTGCTTTACGTACTTGTAGGCGTATAAGCGCTATATAAATGCAGTCCATTTACAAGTGTACTTAAAGTATAACAACAAGTAAAATAGCAAAAAAAAAATTTAGTTTTAGTAATTGTAAGTTCATGAAAGTATATTTCAAGTGTACTTCAATAAACTAAAATGTACACTAGTAGTATATAGATGAGTGTACTTGTATACTTGAAAGTATGCTTTTGTAAAATTAAAATGACCTTATAAAGTAAACTTAAAGTATTCTTTTATAAACTTAAAAATGTTCCAATTTAGTCCAAAGAAGTATTAGATTGGTATACTTTCTAGTACATTACAAGTACATGGTCCGTAGTATACTTGCTATACTTATACTCAAGCATACATAATAATATGAACTTCAAGTATACTACTTTTTGCTAAGAGAAAACAAAATAAGTCTGGATTTTTCCTCAACAAGTTTCTCATACCTGCTTTTGCAGACACAGCAATGTTTAAAAGGACATATGCATTTGCTTTGGTCATCAGTTTGTAGAGCAATTTGAGTGCTGATTAATTATATTCACCTGTATGTTACTGATTTGCCTGATCTGTTAATTTCATTAATTTTGCCAGTAGTGGCTTTTGATTAGATTCCTTGCACTGATTTGTTGACCATTCCAGCACCTCCCACCATTCTAGTAGCTTCCTCAGCATCTGGTTTCTGGGCAATTCTAGGATTTTTTTAAGGTGTGGGGGGGCAACCTTATCATTAGCCAATGGTATAATAATTTGAATCGGTGAGTATTATGGAGGGAGACAGTCAGATTTCAGCTGGGGCCAGTACCCATGTGGTCCCATCCTTGTGTATTTCCTTAATGATATAAAACCCATAATAGCCCCACCCTCAAGAGTAGCTTATAAACGATTCCCATCTTGTCCTGGTGCCTCTATTCTGGGGTCTCATGTTTCCCACCACACTGAAGCGCTGCTGCATAGATTAACATAATGTATTCATGAGGACTGGAAGAACATAAGTGGTTTTAGTGGCTGGGCTCTGACATTGCCCGGGTGTGGGGGGCTGACATACAGGGCCAGGACAGAAATATTAAGATCGCTCACAGCATATTCCTCACTGACTGCATATCGATGGAAAGGTCATCAGGATGCAGAAAACAAAATCCTTCAAAGCTAATATTCAGCTGGAGATATTTGGAAAGTTCAATGCAGATCGACCATACTTTGGTCTGCAATACTGTAAACAAAATGTATGAGTTACAGAGAAAAACTGTATCAGAATTACATCATATAGCTACAATTCTGTTTAGCGCAGATGGAGTTTGATCAGCTGAGACTTAAATGAATTACCGGCGGTATTTTCATTTTTATTATTGGTGCCAACAACACTGCTTTTGTCAGGAATAACACAAGATAGAATGCTAAATTTATGAGCTCCCATCTGCCAAGGGGGAGACATCTTAATTTACAGAACATCCACAGGTGTGTTACTCCCTCTTCTAGCAGATGTGCCTCCCCCCACTAAGAGCCTGGCATTAGTATAGCCGAGTCCAGTTGGTATGCCCCAGACTCCCTTGTAAATTTATATGTTGTACAATACCTTTGCCGAAACAAACGTAAAAGGTACCGAAAGTTCTATTGCAGTGTGTCCATGTTAGACTGCTGCTACCCAATTGCAACACATAAACATCACTGAACTTGATCATGAAATTATCTAGTCTTAATATGCATAACTAGGAGATGACTAACCACTCAAAACGAGCAGTACTTCTTACGTAGCTACCTTACGTAAATATCCTAAGTTATGTGCAACGTAAATATTTTAGTATGTTATGGACTTGAATCTGATATCTGCCAATATGCTGTTTCCCGTAACAATAAAGACTACAGCTAGCATTAAAAATGGTAATTAGACAATTGGATATTTTAATTTCTGCAGGTTAGTGATCCTCAGCGTAACAGTCATTTTATGCTGGTCTACAGTGTTTACTTCTGTATCGTGGTCCTTCTGGTCCTGCTTTCTGGGCTACTGTTCTCCACACTACCTGCTTTTACTCTGAACTTTACGTTCGTCTGAATCGCCTGCCTGCAGAGGTTCTCTCTTGCTTCTCCCATGTGGCCTCCTACATTTAGGGAGCTAAAACTGTTTCTCCACAGCAGAGACGGTGTCAGGTTGAAATTAAAACATGCTATATGGCAACTGATCGATGTCCCCTACGCGGAGAATGCCATGAACTGTATTGTGTGCTCACTTAAATGTGTTTAAACCAGTTTCAGCCACTCTCCTTCCAGCAAAACCAGAAGAATATTCTCCAGGCCCTGTGCAGGATAAGATGGATGGATGGACACTTCAGTGTTAATAAGGTAACAGAGCAAATCACAAAAACAATGTTTATATAATCTTCAGAGAGACGAGTTTATGGGCTGAGGAGCTCTGTATTTGTATACAATAGAGTGTGTTTTTTTTAAATTCTACTCTGTTCCAGTTGTTTAGCTAATCCTTCTTCTTCCAGACAGAACTGTTTCTGAAGATAGCTTTTACTGGAAAAACCTCATTGTATTAAATTCCATTACAATGTAATCAATTTACTTCACATTTCAGCGTGAAAGGGCTGCAGAGATAATTTTGTTCTTGCTGATTCCATTTTTTTGAACTTACAAAGACTGGCACAATGGCTGTGGAAAATCCTTATTAATCAAACCCTGAAAATATTTATATGACTCCATTTTGAAGCTTCCATTTGTTGGAGCCATCGTTAATAATTTTATTTTATTCAAGTCAAATTTAAAAGTTAATTTCCATGAAGTCCCCTTACAGTGGATGTAGGAAAATTTATTTTAAAAAAAGCAAAATATTGCAAAAGACATAAACAGCTGAACTAATAATAAAATGCTAGAAAATGATTTCCAACGTACCTATGAACAGCTAGATGTCTGACCTGATTTTGTTTCAATGCTTTCTTGTATTTCATTGATTTACATATTTTATTTATTCAGCAGGTGCTTTTAAAAAGCTTTGCACTAGTCAGAAAGGAGGGTAGCCAATCTCTGGGGTAACTGGGGGGTTAAGGGTCATGCAAGAGGGCCCAACGGTGACATCACTCTGCAGACCCAGGGATCTGAACCAGTGACCTTCTGATCACAGGTACAGCATCCTAAGCCACTGAGCCACACACGGCCCCCACAGGGTTTTCCGATGAAAAAAAAGCTTATTTTTGGATGCAACACATCCATTACGCTCCTAACATAAGATAGCAATTCCAATACTAATTGCAATTTAAGTAAGAAACATTTTTTTTGGTTCCCTTTATGTTCCTGTTATATTGATTCTATTTGAAATTTCAGACTTTCAAAACACCATCAACCTAGTCTAAGAGAACCTAAAGATGATTCAGACCATTTCTCTTAAAGGTTACTGGTTGGCTTAGATTACTAAGTATCGCTAAGTATCAGTAATTTTATTCAGACCATAAATAGGATGGTTTACAAGATAGAAACAAACTAAATATGATCCTCCCAGCATGAGATTATGACATGCAGAGCAGCACATAAAGGCGATGAAGAACTTTCTTAAAACAGAGAATTTTGGTTTTCAAAGATACCAGCTGGTCAGAAAAAGGGGGGCTTCTGTCAGCTGCTATGGCAACAGACTGATTATACCCAGAAGGACAGTTACTACCACAAACACAAAGGGTCCAAGTCAGCAGTGTCCAACTGATTTAAACAGATCATTTTTAGTCCATAAATACCTGCCCTGACAGACGACACTGTGTCGACCACCAAGAGGACAGAACCGCCTAAACAGAGGCTGAAAAATGGAGGGAAAATGTCAAAATTTATACAGGATTTAAATTCTGAGCAAGTAGTAGTGGAGAAAATGGAAATGAAATTTTTTCCTTTGGTCAAATGTCTAGTACAAGCCAATGTGTAAACTCTGAGGACCAGATGGCTGTCTTCTATGTTTAATATAACAGTATATGGGCTGGTTTTCTGTCGAACGAATGTCTGCACGCAGCCATCTGCTTTTCTGTGCCGGGGAGAGAGAGAGGAGAGAGTGATTCAGCGCTAGGAATGCTAGAGAAAACGAACAACCCGCCTGCTGATTAATATCGGACCCCCAGGAGGCTAGCCATATTTGCCTGATTCGAGAAGCTTTTTGTAACATTAAACTGGCTGAAAATGCGCTTCTTTCACTGGAAGGACTGGAGCAAATAATTTCAAATTTACAAGGAGAATAGCGCATTTATGCCATTTTTTGTTTTAAAAGTAAAAATTGAGGTAAATCACAAAATTCTTTTAAAAATAAAACTTGCAACTAAATGCGAGATAGACACTGATTCAGCTACATCTTTGCCTGTCACGTCAAAAAAAAAAAAGCTGGAAAATCAAGGTATAGTAAGAGACATGAGTAAGGTAGCTTCTGTTAGTAAGAGACGAGAGTAAGGTAGCTTCTGTTAGATGGAAAGTCAAATTATCACAGGATTGCCACAATTGAGGATTGTGTCAATGCAGGCATATATTTCCATAAAAAACACAGCAGTCTGTCAAAAGCACCCCATTTCGCTCCTTATTATTCCATTCAACGTGCCGGAAATTTCCTTTGGGTGTCTCATGTTGAGATAAATCCCACGGCAGGGCCTCCGAGTTTCTGCGTGAAATCCACCGACCGCCGTGAACAGTGGAAAAGGCCCTGGAATTTCCTGCGATGCACAAGGCTTGTGTTCCACTTGCGATGTGGAAACAATGTCAACTGCAACATGATTTAAAAACCTGACCCCCCCCCCAAACATACACAAAAAAATGACAATTTTTTTTTCTGTAAATATCAGGAGACTGGCAGCCATACAACACAGGGGGGTACAAAGTGAAATTTGGTGAATGTTTAATGAAAAAAATGACTGCAAAGCATATTAAAAAAAGGTCTCTTATTGACGCGTGAGAGACTCATTAAATGGGGACTCAGTGTACATTTTAGAGTCCTTATGACATGAAGGCCATCATTGAAAGATGGAAAAAGAATAACTTGCATTACTGGATGGAGTTATTTTAACCTGGGGGGAGCCCTTGCAGACCCCCGGAGAACAGGTTCGACTTTTGCTTTACAGGACAGGCTGGGGTGTCCTGTCTGAGACGAAGGATGGCATGATCCACGGGAGCCCGGGTCCTGTACCCTCCTGTCGAGGCTGCCCATCCATCTGCCTGCAGGATTAGTGTCACGCAGCACGATCTGTGTGCGCGTGTGACTTCTCAAGCCACTGAGGGAAACTTGTGGACATCCTGGGTCCTCGTTCACGACGTGCCGGCACCCGCCCCAGAATGACGAAAGTGGAGATGGTGGTGGTATCAGTACGGATAGGGCATGAGTGCAATAAAACCTGCTTCCCCAGGCTGGTCTAAGGCAGCACTGTGTGGCTCAGTGGGGCAGGCCTCTGCACCGTGATCGGAAAGTTGGTGGTTCGAGCCCTGGCCTTGGTAGAATAGTCACATGGTTGTTGGGTCCTTGAGCAAGGCCTTTAACCCCTCCCAAAATGCATCATAAACAGCTGACCCTGCTCTCAGATTCCAAGCTTTGCTCTCAACCGTGAGTGAATATGTCTGTCAAAGGACAGTGAGATGGGGAAAAAACAAGTAGCTATACTCCTACAAATGGCAAATAAAGCAGCATTTCATTTAAAAAAATCTGAATAAAAATGCTAATAATGCTAATTTCTGCCATATAAAATGAAAGGGGTGCCATGTGGTTTTCTCTCTGAACCAAACGGCCTCTTTCCTCATCTCTGAATCAGGGTCAAAATGAAGGATGTGGAGATTCCAGCACAGACACGCCGTAAATCATTCCTCCCCCAAAATGAAAAGGAACCGAATCTCCATGACAATAAGTCAGGCTCTAATCTCACCCCCCCCTTTCATACAGGAAGACATGGAATAAAGGAGCCGCTGAGGTCACACCCAGAGCCCTGAGGTGAATCGCTTGGCTGGTCAGGTGACGGAAATAATGTGTCCTTGTCATATCATCCTGGTAGGTTGGGGGGGTTGGGGGTGCTGTTGTTTGAATGGCACCCATTTCAGATGGTAATTTCTGGGGAGAATTTTTTTATTTTTTTTTTATAAATATATATACACACATGTACACACAGGACAGTCATTTTGTTTTTCTTGGGGAGGGTTATGAAAGTTTTAAGCAAGCTCAGGACTTTCTGCACAAGCTGACAGCTGGATAAGACTCTGGTCTCCATGGAAACGGCTGCCAAGTTGTACCGGTTGAGCAACTCCTTAGTATTAGGAGAGGTTATCGGTGGTGGAGCCCAGCCAGCCTCTAGGCCAGACTGACATGGATTTACTACACCGAATGGTTAATAATAATCAGTCCTAAGTGTGCACCAAGAGGCTGGTTTTATAACGCTTTTATAAATGATGCGCATCCAACCTCATTACTCTAACCCTAACCCTAACCCAACCTCATTACTCTAACCCTAACCCTAACCCAACCTCATTATTCTATCCTTTACCCCCATTACGTCACTGTGCCAAGTTACAGAAATCTTTCCCAGGGCGAGACGTGCATCATTAATAACAGAACACGTGCAGCTGCCTTGAAATCAAAATGGCAGACGCCCAGGGTTTGTCAGCTTAAAGAGATGCACTCCATGTTCGCTGGGGTCGGCTTTCATGATGGGCGAACCTCACAATACGTTCATGTTGAGACAAGGGAGGGCAATCAGTCAGCCTCGAACCAAGCGACTGTTGTTTGAGGTCTTGTGTCACCCTCTTAATCCTGCAAAGGTTTCAAAACAAACAACCCCAAACAAATCAATCACTTAGTTAAAGGAGGGAAAAATGACAAGTTGTCAGGCTGCCGGTTCCCTCCATATGTTCTGGGATTTAATTATTCGGTGATGAGCCAGAGCGAACGACGCTGTCAGCCGAGCTGAAAACGAGGAAACCAAGACGGTCGTGACACTCAAACGGCGCAAAAATATGTACTTTTTCAGCAAAAGCTGTTTGCTAGTGATGACGATGCTTCAGTGTCGCTCGCTCCAGCAGCCATGGCGAGCGGTTTTGGCCGACTGGGAGCTGTGCCTGGCTGCCAGGTGACTGAAGGTTACACTGGAACCGACCAGCGGGTCTCATGTGCCATTAATGAGGAAATTGAGGAGCCAATAATGCAAAGAAAATACATGACCGGAATTTTAGATACCACTGTTTAACACTCAATTACTCCATGCATCACAGAGGAGTCTCAGTACGTACAGTTTCTAATTATTATGTTAATAGTGCATAATTAATTATACATGTATAGAACTGGCATCCCACTGCCAGGACGTCCCCTGCTTTACGCCCCCCTGCTCTTTGAGAGCGACTCCAGTTTCACGGTGACCCCATACTGAATAAGCAGTAGGAAAGATGGATGAATGGAATAAGGAAGCAGTACGTTTATTAGTGTAGCTTCACTTCTGCAAACACAGGATTCTACAATCAAAAACTGGCAATTATGAGGATTCGGAGATTCCATCCTTCTTATCATCATTAGAACATTTATTTCCAATTTAAATCTACACGTCGAAGTTCATTTCGCTGTAGGTAGGCCTCAAAACACATACTGACATATCTCTGGAAGTTATCTGGATTCTCACGCTACCAAAAACCAATTTGGGGCAATCTCAGGAGCCAGTAATCCATCAATAGACAACGATCATGACAGCAAAGAAGGGCCGCCTCAACAACTCGGGGGGAAAAAGAAAGTTCTGGAAAGTTCATGCAGACCGCATTCGCTTCCATCTGCGAGATGCTGCAATGGCAAATACGAGGAGGGGAAAAGTTGTTGAGTATGAAATACCTTTGAATACGGCGTGCAAGTCAATCTCCTCTTCCTCCTCCTCCTCATCCTCCTCCTCTTTGATTTTCAGATATCTTGTTGACGGTGCAAGCCTAGGCAAAGAAGGGGGGGCACAAAATGATCATCCTGTGACATGGGACTAAAGCCCAGTAAAGTGCACTCAAGGCTAGGGCAGCCAATTATCAAGCAGGGCGTGGGATACAGGCGGAAACAGGCAGCCTATCATCACGCAGGGCGTGGGATACAGGTGGAAACAGGCAGCCTATCATCACGCAGGGCGTGGGATACAGGCGGAAACAGGCAGCCAATCATCACGCAGGGCGTGGGATACAGGTGGAAACAGGCAGCCTATCATCACGCAGGGTGTGGGATACAGGCAGAAACAGGCAGCCTTCCTACACCTCGCCTTTCAACATGCAGCACAAACAGCTGGGGTCTTACTGGCCACCTCTTTTTCGGACAGTGGAGGGGTTTTTGGGCCCAATGAGCCGGAACGTCGTTGGAAGGCCTCCATTTCTGCTTCCTGATCCTTTTGCAGATGGAGTCAGTCAAACTTCAAATGACACCTCAACTGTCACTAGAACTAACCGTAACCCACCCAACTGGGCAGTGGTAGACAGTTAACAGGAATCGCACTCACAGGACACACTGAACTTCAGGTCACCCACTGCTACCAGTGAGTAGGGTGAAGTGAATATTTTTGCCCAGGAGAGAAGGTTTAATAGGAGTGTTACACAGAGCCAGAGAGTAGAACTAGCACAGAGCTCAGCGCTGTGCTGTCAAAAGTAAAATTTGGCAGCACATTTTAAATCTGGATCTGTCCTGCTAAACTGAGAGAACTGGACAGTATGACATGGCTAACTGTGCCAACAGACAATAGGGGGCGCCGTAGCAAATAACTCAGTGTTGGGTGTAACATGTTACTGTAATTAAATTACTTTTCCACTGAAAAAGTAGAGTAACTGATTACTGTTCATTTTTAGGTAGTTTAATTACAGTTACTTATAATGTACTTGCGTTAAACTGTAAAATAATTAAACTCACTGAATATCATTATTTAATTTAATTAATTTATCTTCTAAAGGTAAAAGTAAACTCTGCCGCTTTAAAATCATTGTAGTGCAGGTGCACGTGATTTCGCGCCAGT
>JAODJU010000001.1:22019959-22031811 GCA_026776725.1 Gnathonemus echidnorhynchus
TAGGTTTTATGCACTTAAAAGTATCGAACGCAAAAATCGAAAATCGCATCGCAATCGCAATATTTGTCAGAAAAACCGCAATTAGGTTTTTTCTCAAAACCGTGCAGCCCTAGCCCCATGTTCAACTTTATTAACTACTAAAAAATACTCGGTTGCCCCACGCAAACAGTTTCAAGTTATTAGTGTTAGTAATTTTACACTTCCTTATCATTAGGGGTAAAGTCCATCGTAAAAAAAGACGTTTAAAAGCAGTGAAAATGGCACTAACCTAACAAATGTTTCATGCAGTAGTATAACGTTTTCACAGATCATTTTAATAATTTGTTACCTTTTCCGCTAATTTACGACACACCAAGGTCGCCAGCTTAATGTCAGCCTTAGTCCAGTCAGTTGCATTTAAGTTCTTTAAGTACTCTAAGTTTTTTTTGCTGATCTGAAAAATGATCCGATCTGCGACACAAACACTGTGATACAAGCTGAACCATGAATTTTACGATCTGTTGCACCCCTAAAGAATACCCAGCATGCTACTTAGCTAACACACTTCTTATGTCGCACTATACACGGCACATTAAGGGTTTCCAGTACAGCTGTGGCTGAAATTCTTCTTGAAGTATACAGAAGAATACAGAGAAAACAAATCAGAACCCAAACTCAACAAACATGCCAAACAAACAGGCAAAGACTGTGGGTGGACGTTACTGAGGCTAGACGCCAAATGCACTTATTTACATCACACAGGATTCCAAAATCTTTGCTATCCACACATGGAAGCACATGAAACAGGAATTGGCTGTGGTAATACCAGACAATGATACTGATTGGTTGTCCACGGCAAAGACGTCATTCTGTGCGAGAGTATTATTATTTACTAGCTGCTAACTACGATGTAACATAAGTAGCAGTGGTGCAACAGACAAAGAACGTGGCGCTACTTTCAACGTATGATTTAAGGTACACTTTACACCCAACCTTACAAGTGTTCTTGCACTTAGATGGTGCAACCCATGGCCTGTCTGTTTTTGAGATGACGTTTATTGACAACACTTTCGGCCAATAGAAATTACCTTTCGACACCACTCCCCCCCCCCCAAACAAGAAAAGAACACTGCATAAGTCTTGCGACCCCTTTCTCTCCCAATCCCCATGTTCTATTTCAGGGACACTCACTATTTTCCCCGAGGTCCAAATTTCATCAGTGACACAAAGCCAAACTCCGGGGGGTGTAATAAAATTTGCCAAATGACGATTAAGATTTTAGATTAAAAACCTTTTTTAAGCATATTCAAAAAATCGTCTTGCAAACCATCCCAATTATCTATTGTCCTCATGGGGGGTCACAACCCACGGTTTGGGAACCAATGTCCTATACCATCACCCACCTTTCATTTCAGGACCATCACCTTCTCATTTTCCAGCCAAACCATCCAAGACCGTACCTAAAAAAAAAGAGGAAAAAAAAGAGTGTAAACATTGACTGGGAATTCCCCAATGAGACAAGAATGACATCATCAATGGGACATTACCTTGTGCAGCTTAGATAACAAAAACTTCCAAAAACTAATCAACATACCCACATTCTTACATATTCCTTCAGCTCTGGGGACTGAAAGCTATATTAGCCCACTCTGCTAGTGTGTAATATAAGGAGCTTCTACATCACCCTAAACAATGACTCCCATAATAGCATTCAGTACAGGTAATAAAGCACAATTCGAAGAAACACTTCAGCAGAAGGAATACTACCTTTACCTTTAATAAGGGCCATTATTTTAAAGCAGAAGGGCTGTCTGTTTAGGCACAAATTAGGGTGAGTGAATACCTTTAGATGCTCCTGTAAAAGCCATCAGAAAGCCTAAAAAGGTAGGATGCAGGGTATATGTTTGTTTTGGTTGGTGGACAAGTCCCTTTACTCTTCTGTAATTAACAGTCAGAGTGTAAAGCAAGATGTCTGAGTTAGAGGGGAAACGTCAGGGAGTGATGGTTCGGCTTTCATGGACACCTGCTAGAATTAGAGAGTAAAATGGATATTTTGTATATTTCTCAGTCTGCCTGCTTATTTCAGCTTCAATCATACTAATGATGATGCTTTATTTGCCATTTGCACAAGTGCAGGTATAACGCAATGCTTCTTTTCACATATCCCATCACGCTCTCCGCTAAGACACACACAGAGCTGAGAGTAACGCTTGGGGTCTAAGCACATGATCAGGCCATTTATCTGGAGCCCCTGGTGCATTATGGGGGGGGATAAGTGTCTTGCTCAAGGGTCCAGCATAGATGTGACTGTTCTGCCGTGGACGGGATTTGAACTGGCGACTTTCCGATCACAGGCACTAACCCACTGAACTACACCACCCCCCCACTAATAAAACTGCCCCGGTCCATCCTCCAATCCATCTGCCCTGGGGCTGTTTGTTATCCGGAAGATCAAAGCTTCTCACAGAAAGATATTGGAGAGAAAGAAGATAAAAAAAGAGTTCCCTTTGCCTTACAAATGTTTACAGATGGAAACTTTACTATCATGAAATAGCTGCTTTAGAAATTGCTGAAGGCTCAATAAAGTAAAACATGACGGAATCTAAAAGGCATCAGTAATGTGTGACAAATGATATTGCACTGAATATTTTGGAGGTAAGAATCCAGAAGTTTCTATTTCTATTATAATGTTAGTCTGACTAAACCTGAAATTACACCACCTGAAGGCATTCCTGGAGCTCAGCAAGTACAGAAATGCACTCCTACAGCAAAGGTTGTGGGTTCAAATCCCTGGGAGCATACAAAAATTGTTACCCTTCCCTCAACTATAAGTTGCTTTGGACTGAAGCATCAGATAAAATAATGAAATGAAAAATTAAGTCATGACTGTGACATTACAGACTGACACTTCCTGAAAAAGTCACAGTGATTTGATGCAGCACAGTTACCATTACAGTTGGTGTGTTATCTGTATAATGTAGTTCACCAAAATTGTGTATTTTTTAATCACAAATTAACTTTAACACCCAGTTAATTATCAGTTTTGTGATTGTTTAGAGAATCCACATTAACACACCCCCATTTATTACCAACTGATGGGATAATTAAACAAAAAAGGATTATAAACGTGTTAAGACATTTGTGATGACAGGCGCTCAGGATAACGCACGTGGGACTTTGCAAGGACATGTTACATCTTCCCATCAATGTTTGATTAACAACTTCCATTACGCTAATGGACAGGGGACAGGGAGGATGAATCTGTGTTTCAGCAGCAAACCGAAAAGGGATCTACACAGAGCGGAATGCCACACGCGTGTGACAAGGGTCGTCTGTCACTGCCAACCTGAGAAAATTAGCCGGAACCTGAAATCGCACCAAAATCGATTATACAGCACTGTGCAAAAGTCTTAGGCAGTCAAAGTAAAGGTTTAAAGCTAAGTATCGGGGTATTTAAAATATTAAGCGTACATTTGCTCAACAAAAAAAACACAAATTTAACATAACAGATTCAAGTAATAAAACCTAAGAACAATTTCTTCTGTTCTCCAAAAAGTTACTGATATCTAGTTGGATGGCTAGATGAACACCGCTTCAGTTCCCAAACCTCTCCTCAGGGGCACCCCAGCCGTTCCATGTACTTGTTTAATTTCTCCACCAGCGCACTTTATTGATTAACCTAATTAGTTAAATAACTCAATGTGGTGCTGAATGCCAAAATAGGGCTGCAGTGGATGAGTTAAAAAAAACACATGGATGGTTTATTGGATGATTTCTACAAATAGGCGGACGACTTTAGGAGAGGTTTTGAAATTTGACACAATTTGACAGACAGAAAATCATAGTTTTACACCAGCAAGAACATCACTTAAACATTTTCTTTGACTGTCTCAGACTTTTGCTCAGTACTGTATATAAAAAAATGCTAAAACGCCAGCCAAAGGACAACTGCAGCATTTAATGCAGGAAAGGTCAAGTACATTTCCTAAATTTAACATCTCTGTGGCACAAATCTGAGCCCATGTTCATGAACTGATTTCTGCTGTTTCTTTCAAAACATTCTGCTCTTTTCTTAGCCGCTGTCATGTCTCTCCTTTAACTCTACATCCATAATTTCCCCTCAATTATTAATAAAACGTATCTATTTATCTATCCTCGACCCCCAGTATTACATGGCATTTTTAGCAGACTCTTTTATCCAAAGCAACATACAAAAGCAGGACCAGACAGTCCCTGGTGCATTTGGAGATTAAGGGTCTTGCTCAAGGGCCCAATGGTAACATCACTCTATCATATCTTGGGATTTGAACCAGTGACCTTCCCATCAGAGGCACAGAGATTTAACCCAATGAGCACACACCAACCCACACACTGTATCCCCTACACTCCCTACAGGTGACTCCACAGGTACTGACTCTGACTGACTCCATTTACTGAGCCGGCAGACCTGTGTAACTATACTGCTCAGCATATATACACGGATATAACCAGCGAGCTGCGTTTGGAAACAGATGGATAATCTGCTTATTACACCGCATTATAACTACCAGTTATGAACTGAAATATTGATCGTTTTTAAGTTTTAATTCTTAAACCTGCAGCCTCCAGTTTTACTAAATAAAAGCAGAACTTCAGGATAGATTATCTCCCCATTTTCTATACCCGCTTGTCCCATACAGGGCCATGGAGGTCCGGAGCCTGACCTGGAAGCTACAGGTATGGGCTTCCAGGGAATAACCCAGGTTGGGGCGCCAACCCAGCGCGGGGCACGTTGGAGAACCTGGAGGAAACCCCACGACAACACAGGGACAACATGCAAATTCCACATTCCTAGAGCCGTGTGGAGTCTATCGCCCATAAATAAAACTTCACGTGCGCATGGAGGTAAATTGCTATGAGCCAAACTACAATATACCATGTCTCAGGGTATTTTTACATTCAGGAAGTTTCCAGAACTGCGAAGGTTATTCATCAAGCAAATTGAAAATGCAATCGGAAATGGAGACCGCAGCCATGACAGGAAAGGCGAGTGGAGGGTAAATATGGCTGAATCTCTGCAGAGCTGAAGGTGGAAGAACCTTCAGAAACTTGTCAGACAGTTAATTGGACGACCAATTAAACCTATGAGCTTCGATGGATCAAACGATGAGGCCTTTCATTCAAAATACTCAGCTGCTTAAAGGAGACTATTACCATGCCTGCCTCCAACTGAACCATATTACAGAAAAAGATTCAATATTCACATTTAACTTTAGATTTTATACAATTGAGAAAACAGGGTCAGAGGGTCCCTGGTGCAACTGGGGGTTAAGGGCCTCGCACAAGGGCCCAACAGTAAAATCACTCTACTGATGCTGGGATATGAACCGGCAACCTTCTGATCATAGGTACTGCATCCTAACCTGCTAAGCCACACAGTGTCCCTAATTAATAATATTGGAACAGGATTTTTATCTGATTACATCCAACAAATTCAAATTTCCTCTGAAATGTATACAAGATATACAGGTATTCATCGTGCTACATCCTATCGAGTAACATTCAACAGCATTTACGTCCGAGAGATGCCAGAAAGTGGACACGGTAGGACGTTAGCCTGCATTGCTTAGTCCCCTCTAACTATGGAAATATGCTGAAATTTACTTGAATCCGGTGATCCTGGTCCCAAATTCAACTCTGTTCAAATTTATTTGCATAGCACATTTTCACAACACTGCATTGCCTCAAAGTACATTACATTATCCCTCCCCAAAGCCCCCAGTAAGCAAGCCAGAGGTAACAGTGGCAAGAAAAAACTCTCTAGAAGGAAGAAACCTTGGTAGGAACCAGATTCAAAGGGGAAGCCCAGGTCAGCAGAGGAAATCAAATTAACAAGTTGACGCAAGTCGATGGTTACCTGTACTAGTTACCGTAATGCCTCCATCTATATTACCCTTGTCAACTGAAATAACCTCATTTTCAATACAGTAAATTTTACAACAAATCATTTTGACACACTTCCCCTTTCACCTTTGGATTTCAGGTCTTTATGTTCAACCAGTTTTCACTTGTATCTATGTTACCATTGTACTTAGTCAGGGGACAGTGAAGGAGAACAGGTTAACAGACGTCTGATTCCATTAAACTGGCATCCTGTCCAGAGCTGTAGCGCAGCCTCGTGCCCTGTGCCACCTGGGATTGGCTCCAGGCCTCCCCTGCGAGCCTGACCAGGATTAATGATCAGAACAAGGATGGAAGCACCTATCAATAAGTGAAATTGCATATGTTTTAAGTCAACGCTGTTTATGAAAATGGCTGATAAAGCACGACCACCGAACCAGAATGCACCAGAAGTTCAAACATACATCACAGAGGACCATCAAGCACCAGCAACATCCAAATCCGGGCAGAAGGTGCAGATGCTCAGAGGAAATCACCAAAAAGCAAGTACCAAGCAGCCAGCTGCCACGTACAGTCAGTCAAGAGCAGGCCAAAGGTGAAATAAGGGTGAGCAAGAGAAACGTCTGCAGCTCTGAGAAGCCAAACATTTGCCGTCATCTCGAGGCACTTGTGCTCTGCAAATAAACACCTCCTGGCCTGTAGGTCACGGCGATTCCAGTCAAGATCACGCTGGCGGCCGGCTAGCTGGTCTACAAGCTGTCTACTCGCATCAAACGACAGTCAAGCTAAATGTGGGTATGTGACAGACGAAGACTTCCATCTCAAAACGCCGGGTTCATACTTACTGACAGTTAGAGCACAGTCACATGTGTTCAATGTAGCTACTCTCTCATTACTGCACTGACCAGAGTGTCAACAAAACATGAGGACTCAAAACAGGCCTATTTCAGCCTACAGAGATTTTCCCAAGATTGGTCAAATAAAAGAAATCTGTTACACTATTATGGGTGCATTCTAATATTTATCATTATAATGGAAGGAATAATATCACTAATTAGAATAAGGGTTGGGATAATACTTTGTTAAACGATGGTGATTATTTTGGAAAGAGATTCAACTGAGAATGTCAGGTCAAGCCGTCAAATGAGCATCAAATGCTCCCACAAATAGCTATCATCATCATCGCAGGGATGTCTTAAAGCTATATTTCTCATTTGCTTTGAAAACATGTACTTAACACCTATACTGTATTAGGCACCTTGCAATTTCAGGTACAGCTTATACAAATCAGGCATCAAGAGGTGAGTCCAATGAGGAAGCACGGCACAACAGGGTCTTGCAATATTACATTTGACTGGCCAATTCCAATATCAGGGCAAACCACATACCTCTGACATACGTCATTGTCTTCAAGAATTACGTATACATTACTGAAGATAAACACAAACATAATGCCATGTCATGCTCTTTAAGCAGAACTTGAACAGAACCCCGGACAATTCTGCTTAAATTAGGAGCTCCCGCTGGATCTCCAGCCCAGAAGAGACACCACCAAAGTAAGTCACTGAAAATCTTTTAATTGTTGGTGTCTGCACACCTGGGCAGTGGCTATTACAGGCAAATCCCCCCTCCCAAAGGTTAAACAGACACGCTGCTGTTCCAGCAACCAAGAAAAGCATTACCGTTATGGGTTTACATTTGCTTGTTTGATGGGGCACTGATACTGGGTCACATGTCACCGCATTTAAAAGTAAATAACAAAGAAGTAATAAAGCCTATCTATCTACCCATCTATCTAGAGTTTTGTATTGGCAAAAAGCAGAATACACCACATTATAATAGTATTATATGAAGAATACAGGAATATGTAGAGTCAACGTGCAATAAAGCGTAAAACTTTTGGCAAAAACAAGTGAATTGCTATAAAATGCACATTCACATCATAATACTTAAGACACATAAACCATCTGTTTCATTGTTTATCCTGCAACGAGTTGGGGCTGTTTCCCGACTTCGCATCAGTCCGACGGGGCGCCGTAGCCGCAGTTAAACGCCACCGCGTCGGTGTCGTAATAATTTAACATACGCAGTTATAGTGATGGTACCTAAGAGAAGGTGGCCGCGTTTGGAGAGCCGTTTCATTCTCAAATATAACACATTGTACTGAGCCAAAGGTGCAATTATTTTAAACAAATAAATATTTTTTAAAAACTTTAAAAACTTCAGGACAGTATGACGGAACGATATAAATTGCAGAAAGGTTAATATAAAGTAGTCTTTGTAAAAAGCAACCACCAACGCACAGTACACAGCAAACAAGTGTCGGGCCTGTGTAATTTAATCGGAAGGCCTCTGTTAACGATAAAAAAGTAAAACGCATTTATATCATACTTACAGCGTACACCTGAACTGAAAACAGCCATAAATGACAGCTGCATGTAAATGAAAATAGGTTTAAAACCAAAATGGCGGAAGTATTCAAAACGAAGATCGAGAGACAAATTGGGGTAAATTGTAAGAGGAAATTGACACAGTAAGCGAGCGGAGAGCAGCCCCGATGCCGACAGGAGCTGCGCGAAATTAAACAAAAATGAGTCGCACTTCGTGCCTTTTCACTACTTTACAGTATCCAGGGACGGAGGGTGTGGGGATCTGGCCCTAATAAAGGGTGCTGGCACACTCCAGGAAGAGACACTCTGCGTGCTTATAAATGAAATATTTTAAGAATGACAGAAAAATAAGAGAGGAAACATTTCCGAGAAGAGAAAAAGAACAGTTTCACTTGGCTGGAGAAGGCTGCCTCGGTGTTTACATTGTGTCACATGCTTGCAAACGAGAATCGGGGAAGGGGGAGGAAATGATATTATATGACCCCCTCCGGTATTTGTGATGGGCTATCGTGGCCCGTTAAAAGCACCTTATCATGTGCGATCTTAATGTGGACACATGAGACCATCTCAATGCGGATCCGATCGTCATAGGAAGCCCCCAGCACCTTTCTCTCTCGAGCTATTTCTGAACTGCAACATCGAGAAAACTGCGACTCGCCTTATCAAACTTAGGAAAGAAAGAAAAAAGGTGGCTCCCATCCCTGCCGCTGTACGAAATTATTAATTTCTTACCCGCACGCCAGTCGGCTCGCCCCCGTTTTCAGCGCCGTGACGGGAGGGGGGACTCGGACTCCGTCCGTGCGCCTCTACGCATGCGCCGCGCAGCCCTCTGCCGGAGGCGGCCACCGCCGCTCCGCCGCCCTCTAACAGGTATAAGGATTAACTAATTACCCGCATCAGAAGCATCTTGAAAACCAACAAATGTCCGAAAGAAGCACTTACTGGGGTAATCGGTGTCTTAAAAATCATTAGAATTGATTTATGGAGGTAGACTTTACTTTCTTTTTTGTTATTATCTGTGTTTAGCCTGCTGTTCAACTATTAACCTCGGAATGCCATGGGAATGAGCTCAGGTAGATGTTTCTGCAGTTTACGAACCTCTTAGAAGATTAAAATCCCAAATATTACTGCAGATATTTAAACACCCCTTTCAAGTTGCGGTATGTTTCAGCCGTTTTTGTTGTATAGACATCAGGATGTATTTGAATAAGTGCACAGTGATGCGTAACATTGGTTTTCAGTTAGACTGGGGTGTACAGTCCTAAATATTTGGTTTTGTTTCAGAGATTTCAGTCAGATAGGTCTAGCTGTAGATGACAGGAAGAGTCTATGGCTGTTGCACAGTTATCTCATTTTGACAGAGCAAACAGATCCGTGAATGTGCAAGAAAAGGTGAGAGAGTGAGGACAAGTGACTGAATTGGGATTATCTGTATGCCATATGGGTGGCACGGCAGTTCATTGGGTAGCAGTGTTGCCTCGCGCTGTCAGGGGTTGCAGTCCTCCCCTGCATTGTGTGTGCAGTTTACATGCTCCCTCCAAGTTGTGTGTCCCCCCCTCAAAGTTAGCAGATTGCTGTCCCTAAATTGCTTATAGTATGTCTATGTACACTGATCAGCCATAACATTAAAACATTAAAACAAGGCTGCCGTTATGTATTAGACAAGTGAAGAGTCAGTTCCTGAAGTTGACATGATGGAAGCAGTGAAGTTTCTAGACCTTTTCATTTGGAGGGGGAGCCAGACTGGGGTCAGTTGTTCTATTAGGGGGGCAGATGCATTTGACCTTAATGTCCTCTAAGTATTACTTGATTGCCAGCATTAAGAAGCAAAAGACAATTTTGAAAATCGATAAGTTATTTATTCTTATACTTATATTTATGTTATTTATTATTATTATTATTATTATTATTATCAATGATTTGCAGTCACATTTTACAGTTTTTACAAATATGTAACTCACTCTGGTTTCTTGTTTTTACTCTCTTGCTTCCACAAGTGTGATTATTTTTTTCTGTCATTTAACTTTGCTTTTCACCAACTGCAGGAACTCGACTACCCGGCGCAGCCATGTTGAGAGTCTCTGCTACATTAAGAGTCCGTCAAGAAGATCTGCTTACGTTTGTGTCGCCTGTTCCCAGCGCACTAAATTTTAGCCCACATATATAACTGTAAATAAAATAATTGCAATAATGACAATGTATTTATTTCAGACCCTAGCAGCATATATATCTAGGTGGGTCATGGCAGGGGCAGGGGACCTGGCCTGATTTGAAGCAATAACAATATAACTATGGGCAATTATAGGGATCGCAGTGACTTTGCTTAGTGTCAGATTGTGATGGCTAGTCAGGGCGTCTCCAAAACAACAGGACTTTTGCAGTGTTCCCAGTTTGCAGTGGTCAGTACCTACCAAAAGGGGTCCAAGGGAAGGCCAACCAGTGAACAGGCGATGGGGTCATGGGCGCCCAAAGCTCACTGATGTACAGGGGGAGCAGAGACCCCCCACCTGGTCCGACGCACTATGGACAGAAGGCAAGCTGGCAAAGGCAGTGTAATATTCTGGGTAATGTTCTACTGGGAGACCTTGGGTCCTGGCATTTTTGTTGATGTGACACGTACTGCCTTCCTAAGCAGTGTTACAGACTAAGTACACCCCTTCATGGCAATGGTATTTCCCAATGGCAGTGGCCTTCATCAGCAGCATAATGCGTCTTGTCACACTACAAAAAATGTTCAGGAATGGATTGAGGAACATGAAAAAAAGAGTTCAAGATGTTGACTTGGCTTCCAAATTCCCCAGATCTCAATCCGATTGACGATTGACGTGCTGGACAAATAAATCAAATCTATGGAAGTCAAAACTTACAGGCTTTAAAGCACCTTCCGCTAACGTCTTGGTGCCAGATACGGCAGGACACCTTCAGAGGTCTTGTGGCATCCATGACTTGACTGGTCAGGGCTGCTTTGTCAGCACAAAGGGGACCTACAACGTATTAGGTTTAATGTTATGGCTGACTGGTGAATGTGTCCTGCAGAGAACTGGTGACCTGTCCAGAGTGTCCTCTGTCTTGGGCCCTTTGTCGCCTGGGACAGGCTTCAGCCCCCTGCAGCTGACCCTCACTGGGATAAGTGGCTTGATCAGGGCGTGCAGCACGTCGCACAGGGTTACTCAGTACAGGGTTACTCAGTACAGGGTTACTCAGTACAGGGGTACTCAGTACAGGCATCACACAATCCCTCCCTGACGTTAATGACCAGTGCAGATCTTGACAGTACAATTTGAGTCACATGTTCTGACCGGCGATGACCAGCGTCCATGTTCTGCACTGTTAATCATTTATCTCAAAGGTATTTTCTCTTGGTCTCAACACTCACATGTTTACCTTTTTATGTGAAATGTGTAATTCTTGTTCTGGAATGATTGAAATGGTCATACATGGGTGCATAGCTAGAAATTCTGGGCCCTCTGATGAAATGCCACCTTGGGCACCCATACCCAATAAAATTCATCGTATTCAAGGGTCCTCTCCTGGAGCCGACACCTTATCGCGGTGGAGGGGTTTGCGTGTTCCAATGATCCCAGGAGCTAAGTTGCCTGGGGC
>JAODJU010000001.1:22031985-22101438 GCA_026776725.1 Gnathonemus echidnorhynchus
GAGGTGTTCCGGGCATGTCCCACTGGGAGGAGGCCCCGGGGAAGACCCAGGACACGCTGGAGGGACTATGTCTCTCGACTGGCCTGGGAACGCCTCGGGATTCCCCCAGAGGAGCTGGAGGAAGTGGCCGGGTCTGGGTTTCCCTGCTGAGACTGCTGCCCCTGTGACCCGACCTCGGATAAGCGGAAGTTAATGGATGGATGGATGGATGGATGGATGGTATTCAAGGGTCCCGACCTGTGAAGAGCTGGGCACCCAGGTGTCATTGGGTAATTTAGTCAGATAGGTCCCTCCCAAGATTAGCATCTGACTTAAAGAATCCAGCCACCAAAGCCTATCAAAAACGTATTTTTACATTATAATCATAAAGAACATGAGATTAACATAGGCTTAGGATTGGGACTGAATAGCATGCAGTACATGTTAATGTGGTTATTATGTAACTCATTTTGGCTTTACATGCCTCTATCAGTGGAGCACAGAGGCTCAGTGGGCAGGTGGGGCCTCATCCTTCCAGGTTTTTGGGGTCTGCTTCCTCCCCCACTTGGTGCGTGTGGAGGCTGCATGCTCCCTCTGTGCTCCCAGGGTGCTCTACTTTCCTGCTGCTGTCCCAAAGCATGCAGTTAAGTGAATCGGTGTCCCCGAATCGCCCACGGTGTGATTGTATTTGTACTGAGTGTCCCCAACCTCGCACTTCCCGGACGATGCTTCAGGCGCAGTGTGACCGTGTTCTGGATACGTGGTTCGGGAAGAATGGATGATTCCTGTGGCGCATGTTGTTGTATGATGTGCAGCATCGCTGGGATTCAGGGTCTAACCCTCCATTGTGACAGTAGACAGGACTCACTGGAATGAACCTTTTACTGCCATTGGTACAGGTACATTGGAATGATTCTTTTCACATATTGCATCTTGCTCTCCTTTGAGACATAACCTCACATATATATGCAGCTGAGAGTGATGCTTGGGGTCTGACCGCAGGGTCAAGCATTTATCTGGTGCCCCAGAGCATTTTGGGAGAGCGGGGGTTAAGGGCTGCGCTCAAGGGGCCAGCGGCAATAAGACAATACTGCCAAGGCTGGGATTTGAACCAGCGACCTTCCGATCAGAGGCCTAACCTGCTGAGCCACACTGTGGCCCCTAAACACAGTAAGCAACCTATTGCTATGCAGTACTACAGCAGCATTCCTGTCCTGTCCATACTGGGCGTGTTTGCACCGCCTAAATGCCACCCAGCCCGGTTAACCGATGTGGTTGAATGCTCTCCACCGGTTGATAAAACCCCCTGCTTTTTCCCAGCCTCCGGATGGCTGCTGACCGCCCCCCCCCCCCGGTCCCCGGTTCACCCTGACGCTGACCGGTCTGTCCCCGTGGTGGCTCTGATTACAGCTGCTCCCTCCGGTGATCCACTGGGCGCTCCTTCAAACGCCGGTCCGCGGTTAACCGTCCTCTGCTCGCAACGTGTAATTTTCTGCCCCTTTGCTCTCGTGTGTGATTTTAAGCGGACAGAAAGGGGACGAGGAACGTGCGAGATGCCTGTGGCGCTTCCAGCCAAGCGTGTTTTTCTAATGTAATAACTCCCCCCCCCACACACGTCTGGGCAGAATACACATAATAGCGCAGGGTTTAGGCTACAGTGAGGCAAGCAGATAACAAAGGGGTAATGAAATAAAGCCAAACGCATCACAACCTAAACCGTGATTATTAGAAATTCTCTCTGTTTTATCCTGCAGGTTTTATGTGGTAATTTCTTTTTATGCGCATACCGTTCAAAGAAATAGCACCAGAACTTTGAATACTTTTTTTCCCCTGATTGTTGTTGTTCCCTTGAAGCTCTATAGCAAATTGCTTTTAGAGTAAGACAGAGACTATGCAGCAGAGAGTGAGTGTCAGGATTACAGCCCATCCTCTGAGTCATTCTGTGCTCTGGTTTAGTTTCCCCCCAGAGCAATCGTACAGCTGCCTGGGGTGAGATGGTGTGTGTGTGTTTATTAGGGGTGTCTCTACACTTTGATGTGTGTCACGGTTTGTGGACCACAGTAACGGGTCGGTTTCGATATCTTTGTATTTAAAAAGAAAATGAAAACACATAACCCTCTAATTAAACAATGAGGTCTTTATTTTTCCATAGAACAATTCTCTATTTAGAAGAACAACAGCATGTCACACACACACATATACCACGACGATCAAAATTAGAGAACAAGAGAGGTTTTTGTAATATACAAAGTCTCAGCTTATCCGAATTCAAAGTTATTCTAACATGAATAGAGATGCATTTTAATCATATTGCACCAGTGAAAGCAATGCCATCACAAAATAAATGATTCAATAATAATAATAAATGCGATCAAAATTAGACAACGGTTACATTATTTTTTGTAGAAGAAGCCTACAAATCAATTCTGTCAACTTTTTTTGATGATTACAACTTTGAGAAATGAATAGGTAGCTTAGAGGCCCTTGCTTTCACTGACTGGCACATCGACGCCCACAGGACATAACCGATTCCTCACACTGCTCTGACTTGATTTTGTTCCACTCATCTTCCAGTTTCTTCATTAATTTGGTAACTGAAGCGGGTTTGTTTCCCGGGTTTGTTAACCTTTCATGGAGTCTTGACAGGGTTCAGATCAGGACTCTGGGTCTGGCCATTTTATCACCTTGATGTTCTCAGCTTTGAGGAGCCGCTTCACCTGTTTGGCAGTGTGGTGAGGGGCGGGGCTTTGTCTTGGATGAATATGACTGGCTGACTGGGTGACGCTCGTGGGGAAGGGACCGCAAGCTGCTGTAGGAGCTTCTGAGGCTTGTTAGCATTCACCTTAGCATGTAGCCGTATGACTCCTCTTCCAGCGACGTACCCACACCATGACTCTCACCCCTCCCACCTTTTCTCACTTCTTCACACACTTTTGGTGGATTCTTTCCTCGATTCAATGCCACTAATAATGTTTCTCATCTGAACCGATTAAATTAAATATGCTTTCATCACTGAAATTAGCTTTGGACCAGTTCTCCTCTGTCCACACAGCACGCTCTTACTGGATTGTAATAATTTTACACCCAAAACCATATATGTATGTGATCACTGTGGTAGCCACCACATTCAAAACAGCTAACCAGGCTTTCAAAATGTTCTATAAATTGCAGCGATACGGCATTGTTGTGTTTTTCTGTGCATGGTACATGATGTGGTTGTTCTCGTGTTGCCATTTTGCTGTTTTGTGTTATACAGTGCTCCATGTGACTTTTTTGTTTGCTCTTGTACTTTGTCTTGAGATCTGAAAAATACGTCTGAGTGCTCCCTATCAACAGTGTAGTGAACATATTGTAATATGGAGCTTAGCAAAGAATTTGACATGAATAAGTATGAATTTGCTAAAGAAGAATGATCGGTCAGTGACAATGAGACAAAGTGGGATGCGACTATCATTCAGAACTGTGCAGCTCAGGAGCAGACTGACACTGACATTTTGACAATATATCCAAGCATTTTGACTCTCATGGATAAAACGATGCTGACTGAATTCATTGGTGGAATTCATGAGACATGAGTTAATTGTTTTGGGTAAGTTACAGGATTTTGTAGCTAAACCATATTGTTGTGTTGTATGCATTTTGAGAAATGCTCTTCTAGTCTTGAGAATATTAAGTATGTTTCACGAAACGTGCCAATAAAATTGAGGAAAACTGTAATTAATGAATTAAATTAGCAAAATGTTTCAGTGAGATACTGATTAGCTATATAAGGTGTGCTAGTGGTCAAGTAAAAAAACACGTGGTCTTATTGGGCGGTTGCTGCAAATACTGGGGTGACTTTAGGGCAGCTTTCAGAGTGGCTTTTCTGGCGCACTGTGACAGACATAATTACATAGTTTTACACCAAGATGAAGATAATTTAAACATACTTTTTTGTAATGCCTAAATCTTTTCCATAGTAGTGGGTCTGGAGCTTATTCTATACAGGATAGCGTCCAGGCAGGGGGAAGCCCATGCAATACAAGGAGATCATGGAGTAAGATTCAAGCCCCCATCTCTGGAAGTGTGAAGCAGCACTGTTACCCACTACGCCACCCTCTCTTTGCTGTGTTGCTACACAAAGCAGCATAACAGTATAAAATAATACGTTAACGATCTGATTAAGCTGCCTGCAGGTGATTAAGCTGTTTGCCGTTTAATCCCATGCAGATTGCAGGGTGGTCTGTCCCCTTTCCCACGTCACCTTGCAGCTGTCCTGCTGCTTTTGGCGATGGACATTAATGGCGGTTGGCACAGAGGAAGCTCCTTGTGTTTTATGACTCTCGTGCGCCCCACATGTTCCCCAGTTGCTGGAAGAGTATGGCATGACTCTCGATCCACTTGACCCAGCTGGTGGATCAGCTTCCCTAAGGAGTCCTCAAAGAATTGAGAGGACAGATCTTATGGAGTCCTCCGTAGGTTTGACTGGGCGTCTAATTAATCATATAGTGTTTAAACCGTAAACAGAGCCTTCTGGGATACGGGTCCTAAAGAAAGGATTCACCTCCAAATATAAATCAATCTGAACTATAGATATTCTACCAGCATTCTCTGCTCTGGAACATCACCCCACGCTTTCTTGCCTGTTGAATAATGATCTCCAAATCTGCCTGGATTGGGTCAGAAAATCAGTCCATTAATCTTCACTCTCTTTATGCATGAGAAATAAATTTAGATACTGCAAGGTACATTGAATTTAAGCTTGGATGTCACCAGGACTATTTTTTTACTGCCCGAATTTGAATTAGTGTAACAGGTTCCAACATATGCTTGGCTTCTAGGACATGGAAAAGGTTCAGATTATGCTACCTGTGGTTGGTGAGACGGACAGTTCTGGGCAGTGAGCACTTTCAAACGGAGGTGTAACGATGGTGAACTCCAGTGAACTCCCATCGCCCGGGAACCTCTGATAGCATTTTACAGCCCGAGTGTTTTGCTTTGGTTTGCACTTCAGATATTGCTCCATTTCTGATCATATCACATCTGCTCAGAAAACATACTGATTTGCCATCAGCAAAATTTTCGCATCGTATGCACAAGAACTGCCATATAATAGTATTTCCAGGCCTTAGTAATATGATAATACGCTCTGAATTGAATTCTTCTCCGCTACCGTAAATATACCGCTCATTTTGCTAATCTGAGGAATATTGCCTTGCTAAAAAGGCCTGCAATACTGATACATTTCAGCAGAGCAGCGTTTTTTGTACTATAATTCAACACAGTGCATAAATGATTCATTATAATTAGCAAATCCATTCACTCAGACTGAACATCTGCAGAAGAAGCACTAAGGGGATAATGGAAAAGTTGAAAATATACCTAATGGGTGAGGAAATGCAGAGCAGGACAGGATTCAAACAGCCAGCACTGGAAGTGTGAGGTAGCAGTGTTACTGCACCACTGCGCCATCCTCTGTTGGCTGTGTTATTACGCGAAGCAGTGCAGCCAGTGTCAGTGGTCTGACTGACCCTCATGCAGTGTTTCCTGCAGTGGGTGCTGAAGCTGAGCTGTCTGTCACCCTGCAGCTCTCCTGCTGCCTTTTGGACAGTACCAGTTGGCACAAAGGCAGTGTTTTGCGTCTTCTGACACTCGCGTCTGCCTCATGTCCCCGTGTCCTCTTCCTCAGAAACCTTCGTGATTCCCCTACAAATAATTTAACGCAAATTGATAAAACTGTAATAAAGGCCTGAATTATGTCTGTGATTTTTAATAGCAAGAGGCTATATCTGAGTTTTTCAAAAGCAAACAGACAAGAGGACATAGTCATTGCTGAGTGGAGTGCTGCAGTGGACGTGTGCTGGGCACATGACCTCGATGTCGATGGATCAAACCACCCTCTGCTAACCTTGGGGGGTGTTGTGTGGCTCAAGGGGCTAAGCCTCTCTTCCTGTGATTGGAACACCAGCAGTCTAAGCACGCTATTGGCAGAATAGTCACATGTCTGGGGGCCTTGAGCGAAGCCGTTAAACCCCCTTCCCTGGCTGCCACAAGGTGGCTGCCCCTTTGCTCTGACCCCTGAGCTTACTCTGACCCATATGGGAAAAAGTAAATTTCCCAACAGGGATTAATAACGAATCACTATTCTATTCAATTTATGCCCTGCCTCCACTTGTACAGATGCGTTCTAGGGTCCATTTTCTTCTAAATACAGCAGTAACAGGATAGCATCGGAGAGGAATACACCAAGCATCAGCATAGGACAGAGTTTGATATTGGGGAGGGCACAACTTAATAATTTAGATGCCTAGGTCTTTTATTGGGGGATGAATGATTCCAAATGTAATACTGGATGGTATACGTCCCCCCTGGGTGGTACACGTCCCCCCTGGTTCCTATGCTACTGGCACCAAGGGCTCCTATGCTGTCTGACCACAAACGCTTCAGAGGCTCTCTCAGATGTTTGGCTTTTTACTTAGATGCCTGTTTTGACCGGGGTAAGAACACAGCCCTGCCCATCTCATACTTCTCTTCAGAAATCCCAGCCATCTTGAAAGCCGATGGTGTTTTTTCGGCAACATATCAAGTAGGACGCGCCGTTTGAGAAAGATGCAGTTTTATTAATGGAATACCTTAGTCTTTTTTTCTTCGGTGTCCTCCCCTGCCTGTGTCGAAATTGTACCCATTTTGGACAAATGTTTCATTCTCGTCGCTTGTCACGACGCTCTGCCCTCATGGAGCTAATGAACAGAAGAGGAGAAAACACTCCCACACCGGGCCCCGGGACCGGCGCGAAAGTGCTGAGCCCAGACTTTTAATGGCAGAAAAATAATAGGTATTCTGTCAGCGTTGCTGTCAGGCCCCACAGAGGCTGTGTTCCCTGAGGAGGTGGTGGAAATGCAGCACCACGTGGTCGGCTCTCCAGTTGGCACGACTTCATTGCTCTTTCACAAGCAGTCTGTCAAGGGAAGAGGTTCACGATTTTCTGCAGAGGAACCAGGAGAGCCGGGGGAGGAGTCTTGCAGAGAGGGTAACTGGAGCCAGGGCTTCCAGAACATTCTCTACACCGGGGGTCCCCAATTATTTTTCCCTGTGGGCCAAATTCTATCAATAACACAAGGCCAAGGGTCACCGCCCCCGATATTGTTCTGTTATACTGGTTTAAGTCGATGAAATTTGCTGGGGTGGGGGTTAGGGGGGTGCAGACAATAAAATTTGCCAAGCTGACTGCCAGATCGATCGTCCAGTTTTACCTAATTCTGTCTGATGGTGATTCAAGGTCTCAAGGGTTATTTTCACCTGCAAGCTATACAGTCAGGTTGTAACCTGCAGTGAAAAAAGGTGGTCAACTCTGCTATAATAAAAATATATAAATGTATGTTTACATACACTCACTGGCCACTTTATTAGGTACACCTTGCTAGTACTGGGTTGGACCCCCTTTTGCCTTCAGAACTGCCTTCATTCTTCATGACATAGAATCAACAAGGTGCCTGAACATTCCTCAGAGACTTTGGTCCATGTTGACATGGTGGCGTCACACAGCTGCTGCAGATTTGTCGGCTGCACCTTCATGATGCCAATCTCCCGTTCCTCCACATCCCATAGGTGCTCTGTTGGATTGAGATCTAATGACTGTGGAGGCTATTTGAGTACAGTGAGCTCACTGTCATGTTAAACAAACCAAACTGAGATGATATGAGCTTTGTGACATTGTGTGTTATCCTGCTGGAAGTAGCCACTGTGGTCATAAAGGGATGGACATGGTCAGCAACCATACTTAGGTAGACGGTGGCATTTAAACGATGCTCTGTGGGTACTAAGGGGCCCAAAGTGTGCCAAGAAAATACCCCCCACACCATCACACCAACAGCCTGAATTATTGATACAAGGCAGGATGGATCCATGATTTAATGCTGTTTATGCTAAATTCTATCCATAGCATCTGAATGTTGCAGCAGAATCGAGACTCTTCTAGCCAGGCAACGTTTTTCCAATCTTCTATTGTCCAGCTTTGGTGAGCCCATGTCCACTGTAGCCTCAGCTTCCTTTTTTAGCTGATATAAGTGGAACCTGGTGTGATCTTCTACTGCTGTAGCCCATCTGCTTCAAGGTTCGATGTGTTGTGCATTCAGGGATGCTCTTCTGAATACCTGGGTTGTAACGAGTGGTTTTTTGAGTTACTGTTGCCTCTCTGTCAGCTTGAATGAGTCTGGCCATTCTTCTCTGACCTCTGCCATCAACAAGGCATTTTCGGCCATCAAACCAGCACTTACTGGATGTTTTTTCTTTTTCGGCCCATTGTCTGTAAACACTAGAGATGGTTCTGTGTAAAAATCCCAGTAGATCAGCAGTTTCTGAAATACTCATACCAGCCCATCTGGCATCATGTCACATTCAAAGTCATTACCTGAAGCTCCTGACCTTTATCTGCATGATTTTATATATTATGCTGCTGACATATAATTGGCTGATTAGATATTTGCTTTAAAGTGCAGTTCAACAAATGTACCTAATAAAGTGGTCAGTTTACGAAAAGACACTTTATATATATATATATATACACACACACACACACACACACATACTGTTCACAGACGCACACCCATAAATTGCGAATTGACTGAAACAAAAAAAATTGTTCAGTGGTCTCTTAATTTTTTCCAGAGCTGTACTGTATATATAAATGCCCTGCTGGAAGTGATGTGTTTCATATGGGCCCAACATTTGACTGACAGGCCAGATTTAGTGCGCAGGCCCCCTGTTGGGGAACCCTACTCTATACTAACCAGTCATTGAGCTGGAGCTCTTAGCGGACCAGTTAAAAATGGTAGTGGCTGGAATCAGCAGCTGGCTAATACTACCTCGCACTAATCTCATTTCATCTAGCCTGAGAACTTCACAGCTGATGGCTTGGGAACCAGAGGCAGACAGTAGGAGCAGATGACCCTGTTCAATAACATTAAAATGAAGCCTAAGAAAACATTAAGAGGCACGGTCGATGGTCAGTGGTATTTCAGTACGTTACACTGTAGCAACATAGGAAAATGGAGACATAAATATATATTCCTGTCTTACCAACAAGGGTTCCAAAAGGATTTTTTTGGGATCAATGAGGTTCTAGCAAGGAGGGTTCTACATTGACAAGTCAAAAAACCCTATACAGTTCTACTTAAAAACTTATACAACTGTATAAAACTTTCTACTGTAAATACTTGCATTTACATCTATAGAGACTCTAAAATAGATGTACATAGATTCCCATTCTAAACTTGTTTACATAGTTATATAACGTCATATTGGTCTCTGTGGACAACAGTATGCTGAGGAAAGATAGCATTACCTATGAAAAGTATACACAACAAATAAAACACATACTGAGGTTTGTAATGAGTATTTTTATATCCTACTAGCTTTCTGATGTACCATGTAGATCTACAGGTTTGTATGGCTATGCACCTCGCCCATGTTAATAATATTTCATTGTTCTGCATGGGAAATGAACACTGCAATGCAAGGGTGTAGATTTGGGTGTGGATGGTGGGGGCGTGTCCCTAACAATATTGTGGGAGTTCTGTGTGTTTTTATTGGGCTGGGGGGGGTTTATTGGTACCGATGCTGGAACCAAACCTACGCCTTTGCTGCAATGGCTGCAAGCATGTTTGAGGGGATATTAAGTACAGGGGAAGATAAACTACCTGAGCCTGTAGGATCACCATGACGCTGTACTGATTAAGGTGGAAGATGGAATGATGGAGGATGGATGGATGGATGGATGAAGTCATGCCTATATCCTGCTTTCTTTCAGCCCTGTAGGTGTTCAGAGGTATTTGCGATTGTAAAATGCAAAGGCATTGTCAGTGTGCTCCAGGCATGACACCGTCTAACTCGCCCTCTGAAACTTTGTGCGATAGCCAGGCTCCAGCATCGATCCGGGATTTCTCCCCACTGCGCTCCGGCCCGGTTACTTACTCAGGCCTGCCAGCTACGACTTATCTGATCGCTTCTGGTGCCAGGAGCCCAAAGGATTATTTGCCTTTCAGCGAGAGGGGACAACAGCAGCCTTTCTGCAGATAAAGGCGGGCGACTACCCAAGGGCTGTGGAGGATTTGTTTCACTCACAGGGGTATTTTTCAGAAACAGGAAGGGCCGCAGCACCCCCCGCCCACAGGTTCTTTAACCACCATCATCCTGCAGAATACAATGTCCCCTGCTAGTGTTGGTACAGTAACACACCCAGGTGACAGCTTCCTAAATAGTCACAAATAATCAATCCCACATACAGACCCTGACTGCCTACTGGACAGGAAAATAGCTATATTCCAGAGATTAAACCTATAATAATATCTAGTGGGACCAATTCATCACACACTGAATCATTTGTAATTACTGGAAAAATTTTGTGGACTGCACCATAATTTCTTGTGTATATATGTCACTTCAGCACGTGCTTCATCTTTTCCGTCTGCTGGTTAAACAGTTTATGGCCAGTAGGTGGCAGTAGTAGTGTAGCTATCTGTTTTGTGTCTGAGAGGGAGAAACACCTGCCTAAACACATGCAGTTGAAATAAGGGGGAAACGGCTGCTTTTCACTTTGATTGACCGTGAAAGATAAAAAGAGACACAAAAAGGGGGAAAAAATCAAAGGAAAAAACAAAAACTTTATTTTCAAAAGAAATCCATCTTCTTATCAGCGGTGGGGGAGGGGGGTTATTCTGAAGGCAATGTTATTCTGCGTTGGTGCCCGTCTTTCATGCCTGTGCAAAACGAACACAAGGAGTACTGCTAACTTTGATACTGTTTTGAAGTGCCAGAAGGTCGATACCTGGTGGAAACACATCCTAGATAGATGAATCCTAGAATTAGATGCTAATTCGCCTAACTGCAGGGAGGAAGCCCACGCAGAAAGCAGCCTGGGGGTCAAACCTCTATCCCTGACAGTATGAGACATTAGTACAGACTGGTACCTACCAGAATTTTTAAGGCAAAGTAAAAACCAGTCAGAGAAATTTATAAGGCACAATGGACATGCAGCAATACAGGTCCTGCCATGCTTACAGAGAAACTGTCTGTAGATCTGCATATTCAAATCCCCTTCTTTTCAAATGGGGTTTAATGGCCATCCAATTACATGCCTATTTAGGTATCTGGGATTAGAATTAATTATTTGCACATTTAATTCTTATAAATCATAGAAAAGTCAGCTGGTAACTTATTTACTTATGCAAATGTAATTTATGATGGCATTTTGGAAATTGCAGGATTGCAGGATTTTCTCGGTTTATCAGGATAGGGCAAGAACTGCATCAATCATTCATTTTCTGTACCTACTTGTCTTAGGGGTCACGTGGGGTCAAATCATAAACGAGAAAAACTTAGGAGACATCTCACAGGACGAGCGTATCTATAGTTCATTGTGATTGGTTTATTTATCCACCTGACTTTTGAAATAATCTATACAGTAAAGGAAATGCACATTTGATCTTCATTGTGGGCAGTGGTGGCTTAATGGTTAGGGAAGTGCACTTGTGATTGAAAGATTGCAGGTTTGAATCCCTGGCCAGCAAGGTACCACTGAGGTACCCTGAGCAAGGTGACAAAGTGACACCAAAGCTATCCTCAGGTAGCCTGAGGCACTCACTTGATTGTTTCTACAGTGTCTGTGAGAATGTCATGAGAAAAAATACTTTTGGTCTGTAAACCAAGTTCATAAGCAATGATTGCTCCACATATATGACTGCAATAAAAGAATGAGTTCCTCTATCTATCTATCTATCTATCTATCTATCTATCTATCTATCTATCTATCTATCTATCTATCTATCTATCTATCTATCATAAACTCTTGAGACTCTATCTACAAAACTCTCATTCTCAGTTTACTACAATCGTCCATCCATCCATCCATCCATCCATCCATCCATCCATCCATCCATCCATCATTTATACCTGCCTGTCCCACGCAGGGTCACAGGAATCCAGATCCTATCCCAGAAGCTACAGGCACAAAGGAAGGAATAACCCAGCACTGGGTGCCAACCCATTGGTGCAATAATAGATACTTTATATACCTGTTACTTATACCACTCCGTGTATACCACTGTATAGATGTACATTTTCTGTTTGTCACACATTTCACAGCCATTTCTAGCATTTTTTCCACTATGTTGCACTTTTGGATCTTGTACAACCACAATAAATTTGATGGAATCTATCAACAAAACAAGAGCTTTTGTGTTAGTCAGTTAAGTTAGTGGTGGCTCCCTTGACAGATGGTCTGCAGGGACACCCTCCATGCATTTAACAATATTGACATCAAATTCCGGCATGCAGCTTTTATCCAGAGGCAGCCGAGGTGAGACCCAAACCGCAACCTGCCCCTCAGGGTGCGGTGACCCTAGCCCCAAGGTCCAGTAGGCCAATCAGTAAGGCTACACCGCCCACGATAAACCCTTGCATCGGTCTTGCATCAGACCTTCCAGAATAGCTTTTAACAGGGGTTTGCAAACTGGGAAAACCACGTGGACTGGGCTTAGCACTTGTAGGGCTGCCACATGTGGTGTCTCATCCCATTTCATGATGAAACTTCAGCACCTGGGTCCATACAATACCAGGGGCCCTTACTAAGACTCCCAGGGTCTCCACACCATGCACACGCTTTCTCTGAAACTGTGATGTTGTTTCCTTTAGAGAAAGAAAAACAAGGTGTCAGCCTGCAAGAGATTCTAAGCTGTCAGACATTTTTTGTTGACTGTTGTATCTACTGATCTTCCATTTCGTAAAGGGTCTTCTTAAGAAACATTTGCACAAATACTGGAATGGCCCCCCTCACAATCAAACCCCCCCCCCCCCCCATGAATGGGTTGCAAATGTCACCCAATGGCAACATTTTTTTATTGTTCTAAATAGGATGGGATTAAGCCATGTTTCTAACGATGGACCATCTAACCTCTTACCCCCCAAAATGCTGCTACCCCCTCTAGGGAATCCTGTGGCCCACAAACCAAACTGACACATTCTTATAAATGGACTAAACTGAAACTTTAATTAAGAGATGAAATACTGAGACCGTAATCCATCCAATGAAGGCTACAGTACTGGGGCACACCTCAGGCCCAGCTGGAAATGGCAGCCAATCACAGGATGGAGGAGGAATTTCTCTAACGTGATTGGTGCTTCAAATAAATGTCTTTTTATGCACCTTCACTGCTGTTCCTTCCACTAAGTGGTTTCATGCATCTTAAATAGTACTGTTTAATCTGCTGCATTATTTCCTTCCTATTATATTAAGTGTCTCTGCTAATAGGAAATCACAAGTCTAACAGATGTCTTGAATGTCTGATGTCAGTATTGTTGTTCTGAGTTCATTAGACACATTTTCATGTGAATGATGTTCCTCATTCTTTCTGTGTCATACCACTGCTGACGGTCTAACACAATCAACACTTACTAGAATGCTTTTGTTTTGGATGTAACATGGCCAGGCCAGAGCTTTATGAGTATTTATATCTGAGTTTATGTGTGAGGAAATGAGCGAGAGATGTTTACCTTGTTATTTTTTCCAGCTCATTTGCTGTTGGGGTTTGATGCAGACAGACACAAAGATCTCCTTTCTTTGGGCTTATAGCACAGTGTAGGAGACACACAGGGTTCCTCTCCTGACCCGCTAATTGTGTCTGGACATGGTGGTGAATGGCACCCGGGGGCGTTTTCACTGTGCCCTAAAGGGGGCTGGGGGTCGGCCTGGCAGCACAGCGCTGCGAAAGGCAGAGCCTGGACGTCCCCGTCACCGTAACACCCAACACTTCACCGTCCGCCATTAACTGTGGGGACCGCACTCGCTTTTTTCGCTCCCGTAGCGTAAACCACAGCCAAATCATGTAGCAAGGAAGGCTTGTGTTAGCCTGTATGTAAATGCTAAAACAAATGATGATAGACAGGGAGATTCCAAACATGTAGGGCAGTGGAGTTTTACCGCAAGCAGGGTGACCTGGCCAGTAGGGGATCTCTGGCTTCCGGCCGCGTTATGTTACAGCTGGCGGCCTCCCTCTTCCTGGGTGACTCGCCTCACTTACATTTCACTCATTTATGCAGGAGCCTCTTACTAGACCTGCCTGCCTCTCCAGGACACATAAAAGCCTCAGACTTACGAATTCTCAGCAGAGAACTAAAAAACAAAGACCAAATAGTTGATGCATTATCTGTGCCGGGTATCTCTGGTCTTCCTTCCCAGTTTGTTCCTTATTTATTATGTTGTAACTATTTTGGCTTATTGCCTTCCACTATTTTTGTTATAGCAGATGATCACCTAGCATTTCACTGCTGGTTATAGTCTGACTGTAAATCTTCCACATGACAAATAAAACCTTAGAATCTATGACAAAGTACTGTAGGGATATTGAACATTTATATTCTATTTATTTAGCAGATGCTTTTGTCCAAAGCAATGTACTTTTTTGTTTTTGCTTGAGAAAGCAGGGTCAGATAGGCTCAGGATTAGGGCCCTGCTGACCATGAGTTCTGAACCTGTGATCTTCTAATCGCAGGCACAGCACCCTAAAAGATTGACCCACACACCATACCATTGAGTATTTGTAAGGATCATTGGTCTGGCCAATTTCATGTGTAGCAGTTGTTTATAATCCGTCACCAAGTTTTATTAGTACATAGTGGCCAAAATTGGGGAAACATCTAGTATTTTTGAGGTTACGCTTTAAAAATCGCTACACAATTATTGCCGTAATGTTTATACGCAACCAAAGAATGTTACAAACATCATACACTGGACAATTAAATAAGTAACTGGAGTAAGTGGAATAAAGTTCTGGAATCTCTAAAAACTGGAAATGTTTCCACAATTGGCCACTACAATTACAAATATTATTATTATTATTACAATTAGTACAATTATTAAATATATGTGAAATATATGAAAACGCCTGTATGACATAAAGTATTGGTAATCGACATAGTGGCGTCACACCTCCAGGGTTAGGGGTTCGAATCCTAACTCTTGCTACACAAGTTTGCATGTCTCAGGTTCCGTGAATTAGTGTCTCTGAATGGCCCTTAGTGTGTTTTGGAGTGTGATTATGTGTGTATGCCCTGCCATGGACTGGCATCCCACCCAGGGTGTCCCTGCCCTCTGCTGCCTGGATAGGCTCCAGGCTCTCTGTAAGCTGTATGGATGCATAGCTTAGAGTTACATTGCAGCTAGAGAGACTGAGCGAACATGCCCAGAAACGTACAAAAACAACACGACTTCTGGCATAAAAAGGGGTGAAGTGCCAGTGATGGTAGTTATTCTTGCGGGGCGTTACTCATTGATCAGGACTGGGAACTCGGTGACGCTCCTTCCTCATTCCACAGAGCTGCACTCATTCCAGCTTCCTACTTTCTGTTCCTAGTCTGTTGTTTTATGAGCGGAGCACTGAATCCGTGCTGCTGAAAGACGTCACCTTAGATTTAAAAAGATTAACTCTCACGTTTTTAGAAGGTGCTGCCCATTTTGCCTGGTACTGATGATCGCTCACGCATCTTGATAAAGCATTTGTGTAGGGCCAATAGCGGAAATATAGGCAGCGCAGCCAGTGCAACCACACTGGGGCCCACAGAATTCAGGGGGCCCCACTGAGGGTCGGCAGGAGGATCAAGAGGCTGTTGATCTATTAGTTTCAATTACCAAAATTCCCAAAACTGACATCATAATTGAGCATAGCTATAATGCCACTGTATGAGGCTGATGGGTCTGTAACCAATCAGAACTCTCTATGTCAGCATGTGATCTCCAGCCTTGTCCTCATCAACACTCTCACCTGTGTTAACCAGAGAATCACTGCAATGATGTCAGCAGGTCCTTTTATGGCAGGGCTGAAATGCTGTAGAAATGGGTTTTTTGGGATTAAGTTCATATTCATGGCAAAGAGGGATTTTATAATAAACTGCAATTCATCTGATCACTCTTCATAACATTCTGGATGCAAATTGCCGCAGACTTTGTGAAAACCAATACTTGTGTCATTCTCAAAACTTTTGGCCACAGCTGTATATGGACAAGGCTTCCCGGGGACAGAGGATAGTGGACTGTAAATACAAATTTAGAGCAAAGGAGAAAAGGGGGATCAAAAGCAGTGTCTCTACTGGGGGTCTTGGTTGAGTGTGAGGGGGGGGGACCTTGTCTTTCCCCCTTTTTACCCCAACTGCCACTGACAAGTCTGCAGAATTGAAAAGAAAATTTCTGAAACTCACCGAGTCCATTTTTGGTTGTTTTTGAGATTATATCACCAATGACCTAAAGTCAGGCTTCCTCATCACATGATACATTATTGGGAACCAAAACTTATTCAGTCCTCATATACAAAAAGACCTTTCACTCGTTAAATTTCCAAAACTCTGCAGATACTTCCTGGATAATGTATAGCATGTAAAGAGTGATTTTGGGAAATTTGCTCTTCAGTTACTACATAAAAGCTTTATGTAGTATGTCAGTGTATATCAGTGTTTCCCAATCCAGTAGCATCACTCTGCCAGTCACGGAAATTGAATCGGTGACCTTCTGATCGTGATCACACAAGATCACATGATCATACAGTTGTGAGCGATGGGTTGTGAGAATCTGTGAAATACATGAACTAAAACACAATGTGGACCAATGGTTGCTTTCACACCCAAGTTCTGGAACCTGGTCTCAGTTTACAAGTTCCTGGGCTGGCTCAACTTGGAACCTTTGTAGCTCCTGGCCTCTTTAATGCTTGCATGCATCCATCCATTCATCCATCCATCCATCTAACCATTTTCTGCCGCTTATTCGGGGATGGGTTGCAGGGGCTGAAATCTGAGCAGGGACGCCCAGACCTCCCTCTCACCAGCCATCTCCTCCAGCTCCTCTAGGGGAATACCCAGGCGTTCCCAGGCCAGCCCAGAGATATAATCACTCCAGCATGTCCTGCCCCACAGTCTCCTCCAGGTCAGACATGCTGGAAACACCTCCACAGGAAGCCTACATAGATGCCCGAACCACCTCAGCTGGCTCCTTTCAATGCAGAGGAGCAGCGGCTCTACTTTGAGCCCCTCCTGAATGTCTGAGCTCCCCCACCCTGTTTCTAAGGCTGAGCCCAGACACCCTGTGAAGGAAACTCATGTTTGCTCCTTATATCCGTGATCTCATTCTTTCAGTCACTACCCAAAGCTCGTGACCATAGGTGAGGGTAAGAATGTATATCAACTGTATATTGAAAGCTTTGCCTTCTGGCTGAGCTCCCTATTTACCATGAGAGAATGATACAGCATTCACATTACTGCTGATGCTGTACCGATCCGTCTGTCAATCTCCCGCTCCCTTTCTCCCTCTCTCATGAACAAGACCCTGAGATACTTAAACTCCTCCACTTGAGGCAGTAACTCATCCCCTCCCAGGAGAGGGCAATCCACCCTTTTCCAGTATTTTCTCTGCAACGTCTCTTTTTTCTGTGCTTCTGTGTAACTTCCATGTTAGCACTGGTGCTTGTGGTCAACCAATCAGCAAGCTACCGCTGTAAGCATCTCCCCAGTAGTTTGTGTTTAAAAAAAGAGTAGGGACTAAAAAAGGGTTCTGGAACTGCCTCTGAGGACCAACAATCAGGCTGAGTTCCTGCATCAGAAAAAAAAACCTGAGTTCCTGGTTCAAGAAAAGTTTTGGTGGTGTGAAAGTGCCTAATATACCTCCTAATTGCAGGTTTGATCAGCACCCGCAGAAAGTATTTCATTGAGGTTATTGGCAATGAATGAGGTTCCCCCTAGCAACTAAAAATATGGGTTCACATGCTTTTCTCATCAATGACCCCGATTGTTTAAACCATTTTCTCAGAAAAGATATGACAGTGTTAATTGTCTGTGTGGGCTGTTAAATAAGACTATCATGATGAAGATCAAGAGACATTTTAGGAGTCATTCATGCAAAAATCTAGATAACTCTAAGAGGGTTCACAAACATTTTTTTACAGGCTTATCACTTTTGATCAGCACACGTAGCAACTTATCAGTTAACCAGTGGGTTGCCAGAACTGATTAAGCTTACAACCTTTTTCCTCAAAACTGTAATTTCAGAGGCTGGACCTGACAGAAAAAAATCCTAACTAATCAAGAATTTAACCTGAAAGGTCTCTGATTGATATTGACTGTAACTGACTAGTATTTTCTGCTTTGTGTGATGCAGTGGGGTGTATCATGTTTAATTGAATTTTAATGTGATATATTTTATAATTGAAAGCAAATAATATTCATATACAGTTTCGTTTAAATCTCACCAATGTTATAACTCAATAATTAAGTAGGTATTCAGTTTCTTAATGCAACTTGACACGATAAATGATTTAAGAAACAGATGATTCAAAACTGTAAAGTTATATGATTTGATAATTGAGGTAGCTTATCTCTTCATTCTAGACATCATGTTTTCAGCTTTTTGCCACATTAATTTACTGATTTACTGAGAGCCAATGGCAAAGGGAGATGACTATACCAAGTATAACAAAATACTCCTCTTTTTAAAGATAGTTTTCTCAGAAAAAAAGGAATCACTCTGCATCTGCCGGGAAACCAGATTAATGAGGAAACATGATGTGTTCTTGTTTTCTAGCTCCATCCATCCATCCATCCATCCATCTTCTAACTGTTTATCCTCAGGATCATGGGAGTGTTTTCTAACCGGTTTATTTGCCTAGAGGACATCTGCAGATGAATTCTCACAGAGTATGTTTCCTCCTGTTTATCTCAGGCTTCGGCTGACTGATGTGAAAGTCTTAAAATTAAGACCAGTTTCCATCCATCCATCTTCCAAGCACTTATCCTAGCTTTGGTGGTGGTGGTGGTGGTGGTGGGGGGGGGGCTGGAGCTTATCCCAAACAGCACAGGACCCAAGGCTGTGGTACACCCAGGACGGGATTACCCTACGTTCCCATATAAGGCTATTTCAGCCCTGTGTTCTCTCTTTCAAAGCCCTGTGGCTCCTCTCTGAAGCGCCGCACTGCTCTAATGAAGACTTTAGGCATCTCTCTCATGACCATCTTCTCCACTTCGGGTTTGGATCTTTACACTTTATGGCCTGTATGTTCCCACGACGGTCCGCTGCTGTTTTCCATTCCTCGACGACAATACGAGCCTCTGATAGGACAGCCCAGCTTGTAAGAATGAGCGAGAGGAAGTGCACGGAAATCTGATAGTCACAATTTACACTAAATCCTCCCCAGGCTCATTCGCTTTATGTAATAAAATACAAAAGATAAAAACCTTACATACATGTATTACCATATGCAGTTGTCCAAAGCAACATCTAAGTGAAGTCAGTCAGTCGCTGGAATAATTATGGTTAAGGGCCCTGTTCAAGGGCCCAGTGGTGACACCACCCTGCCAATCAGAGGATTTTAAGCAGCAACCTTGCTGTCACGGGCACAGAGTCCTAAGTCACGCAACCACATACCACCTACAGATATCACAGACTCATCCGTAGTGACTATTGCCTGGGTATAATGTATTTTCTGGGTACTAATTTCTGCTGATCAAGGACATTTTTTGTTGATACTGGTGGTTAGGAGTTTGCTGTACCAAGCTGAACAGCGTTAAGTCACTGTGAGTTCATCTCCAGCTAAACCTAAGATAAAGCCAAATTCCCCCAAGAGAGAGTCGTACAGCATCCTCACATTCCACCATGTGGAGGAGACGAGGTACAAAACACCAAATATGGTCTGGTGAAGCGCAGTATGACTAACTTAGTCATTAAGTGAAAACGGTATTCTGGTCTTAACAGGATTCCTTAGGGTAGCTGGTTTAATCGTATCAAAATGCATGACTGGTTAGCCAAGTACTTCACATTTTCTAGCTCATGTTTGGTTAGTTAAAGTATGAATAGAAAGTATGAATGGAACTCTGCGCGTGGTTTAGGGCAGAACAGAGCTTCATATTAAGCAGGAAGAGCATGTCGGCTCGACTCGAGCTGCTGATTAGATGGTCTAAGCTGGGCGAGAAGCCACGTGTGTCTGAAACTTTCTTCCAAAGTTAAAGGAAACAGCACAGCACCAACCTTTGCTGCTGAAGTCAGGAAGAGGGTCACGACCTGAAGACACTGCATCTACCCTCGCTGATATCTCACGGCTTCGACCCTCCCCTAATCTTCTTCTGTGTTTATTTGTCCTTCTGTTGTTTATTTGACCCTCACTTCCACCTCTTTTTTCCCTCTATTATGAACAAGAAATTTGAAATGCTAAGGGACAGATAAGGGTCTATTGTGAGAAGGATCTCATCCATCACTCCCTGCCAAAACGCCAGTGTCCTGCCTTTAAAGTAGCTTTGCATGGTTACGGTTTACTGTTGTCAATTTATTTATTGCTACTATCAATATATAAACGCATTTTCACTGTCTAAATGTCTGTGTTGTGTTACTGTAAACCTGCAATTTCCTTTGGGATTAATAAAGTATCATTTAATCAATCAATCAATCAATCAATCTATCAATATATGTATATATGTAGGTGTGTGTGTGTGTGTATACAGTATGGTGCTCACATATCACACTAACCGCAGACCCACTATGGGCACAGGGAGTTGAGAAACTTTATCGTATTTTCTGCAGACCTGAAAAACAATGATTTTATGGACATAAACAGACTGATTAGGAGGAGCTGCAGTGAAACATTCAGCTTAGCACAAATTGTTCCTCTCTGCCCCAAGGCTCACGCAGCCCCAAACTCTGCTCCCTCCCGTCACATGCCTGCAGGCCGTCTTTCGGGATTGTGGGCGGAAAAGCCTCACCAGACCCTGTGTCACCGGGAAATCGAGAAACACGCAGATCCGCTTCGGCAGTGAGACGTTTCACCCTCTTTTGTTCATCCAGAATGGGAGAGATTCGGGCCCAAAGCGGCTGGGACAAAACATGTAACTTAAGCCAAATTATCCTTCGGTTTAAGTCGACCGGACTTTGAAAATGTTACTTAGGCAATAGCAAACCATACATAGACTCTATTGTAACTAATAGGTGACTTCCTAATGCTAATTCGTTTTTAAAAATCAAAGCTACTTGTTTGGGTTAGTTATTTAATAAACATACCACAAAGGAGGCATAGTTACTTGCTGCTAAGTTACATGCTTATAATTATCTACAACCTGTCATTTTCTGTAACATACCAGACATTCTCACACCTCCTAGAGCCTAATATTTGCTCAGGCACAGGTGAGGGAGTGCGTGTCTGCTGTTGTTTACCTGGGTCAGTCTCCTGGATGATTTATGGCTGTCGGGCCCAGAAACACCTCAAGATTGGTGGGCAGCAGAGGTCAGAACGTTAACGCCTCACTGGAAAATGCAGAGCCCAGCAGCCGAGCCAGAAAAAAAAAAAAGTCACAAGTCACTTATCACTTCAGAGACAGCCAATGATCATCCCAAGAGCCTCCCTGCAGATAAATGAAAGGTTATATCACTAGGAAGTTCAGGTGGGAATAATTCAATATATTCCCAGAGTGCAACATGAAGCTCCAATTGCACTACATGATGATCTTTATCTCTTTTGTTTATTGTCCTTCTACACACCAACGCAGACACTAAATGCTTAGAAGAATCCAGTTATTTACAAAACTAGCCAAACCTCTGAAAAATCTTAGTAATTCTCATCAAAAGGAATTAAAATGCAATTAATTAGGAGTAAATCTTGTATCTTAAAATCAGTACATTCCATATTATTTTCCTGTTTGGAGGCTGATACGTTTTTAAGTGTTTAATGGGTCTTGTTTCACTCTTTAAAATAAAGAGGAGGGAAACACAGATTTGCTGTGCTTGACACACCCAGCAGTGTAGCTGCATGTCTTTGCAGTGTAAGGGAAAGCTGGTGCAGCACAGGGATAAAGTTCAGACTGAACACACAGCACAGGGGCTGGGATGCGATCCCACAACACCGGGGGGCGTGAGGCCTACCCGCCACCCTGGCCGCTCCCGGATATATAAAGCGGCATATCATGCAGCCGAAAGGTTACTGCTTCCCAGGCGGTTTGCATGCGTGTCGGTGTCTGAGCTGAGTAAAGGCAGGCGTGTCCAGCGCTACGCCGTGGGCTGGCAATGCAAATGAGAAGCTGAAATGGCTCGGCTGGGCGATGGAGGCAGTATCGGGTTGCGGTGTAGCGGGGCACAACGCTGGCAAAAGCTTCGCTGCGTGTATTTATGAAAGAGGGGAACCGAGTAAGTGGATGAAGACCTTCGTTCCGATCTGGCAGCTGCTGGAAGGTGATGCGTGTCTCAGCATGGAGCTGAAAGACTCGGGAAGCGTCATTCTGAAGTCGTACCTCTCATATGGCCCATCTAGGATATACTTGGCAGAGGACACTTTCTCCTCTCCTGTTTCCCACGGACACTCATCTATTAACAAGTGAGTGGGGTATTTAAATGCTTGTTTTCCCCCCCGTAATGTTTTGTTTCAAAGTCTATCGGGTGGTTAAGCTTCACTGTTTAAGCAAATAAATAATTGATTTATTTGATCCCTCACCTGTTGTTTGGCTTCTGTGGCTATGAAAAGCGAGTTTCGGGATGTTTTTAGTGACGATCGGCACTGAAAAACTTGATCGGTGAGGATTTTGACAGCGCAGTACAGTTACTCTGTATCGGTAATAAAGTTTCTACTTGCCGGTAAACCGGAGTGCGGATTTTAACATCTGGTGACTTTTAAGGGGTTCATACGTATACCTTTTATGAAGCCGTCATGAATACCTATGTCAAGCTAGAACGGACAGGCATACGAAAATAAATCTCCACAGACTTGTTTTTCTCGCACAGATATATGCCTCACATTCAGCCAGCTGTCTCTGGGCCTTTTAAAAAGCGTCGCACTGAATGCAATGGGACACTTCACTGCAGTTGCTCGGAGTGGGGTAGCATCAGCAAATTTGCTGTTCAGTTGGCTGAGTCATGTCATTATCGGGGTGCAAAAGTTAGCAAGATCTATTGTACCAGGTTTAAATACTGCTTAGATGAATGGTGCAGCATTAATTTAGATGCACTGTATGCAGTGAAATCATAATCTGATCATTGTATTCACTTTGATTGCAATCCCTTCTCTCTCTCTTCTTGCCCATCCAAAGTTACAGCCTTGGCTGCGATGTGTTTGCGTCACGTGACTCGTCCCTGATCCTTAGATTCCCGTCCAAACCTTTACGCGTCGCACTTTCCTTTGCTCAGCCCAGGTATTTCTATCTATAATGAACAGAATCGTGTTTGGCTCCTCTGACAAGGCGACTCACGTGTAGGTTATCTGTGGTATGTAAGCAAGCCAATCTGCCCTCCTTTCTCGCGCGCATTGTTTAGACAGTTGTCTCCTGTGTCACGTAGGAGTCCATTCAGTCAAGGGTCACTCAGCAGCTGCGGGCAGAAGCACAGGAAAGGATCATGTGAGGGCGGGTAAAATCTGGCGAGGAAGCTATCAGCAGATCTTTTCCTTTATTACAAAGAGTGTTTAAAGGAAACAGGGCATCCGGTATCAATGTGTACATTATTATTATTATTATTATTATTATTATTATTATTTTCCAGCGACTCTAGTGTCCTACTGTTAACAGTCCAAAGACATACAGTTAAGTAAATTGTCATCTTAAATTGCCCATAGTATGAGTGTGTGCATGTGCCCGAGCTGTCCTGGCCCCCCCTCCGGGGTGCGCTCTGCCCTGTACCCTATGCTGCCTGAGGCTCCAGGCTCCAGGTCACCGGTTAATTAAAAATCAGTTTTAACAAAAATGAAAAATAAGTAAAGCAATCGTGAGATTTTTATACAGGGTATTGCCTTCAAAATGTACCTAAGGGTTTCTTTGTGTCTTTTTGGTATCAGTTCACATTCTAGAGCGCTATGGCTCTGGGTTTCTTTGTTTACCACGATGACTCTTGTGTGCACTTATTTACAGAAAACTAGTGAGAAAAGTAGTATCTTACACACATTTGGAACAAACTATAAAATCTCTGTACACTATACTGTGTAAACACAGCTTGCACCTAGCGCAAATAAAGTCTCATTTCATTTCGCGTGCCTACTCAAGATCACAAGAACAGACTGAGTCATTCTGCAATGGCTGATAAAGAAGGATTTGGGGGCTTATGTGTATTTTTTGCGAGGCTGATTGAAGAATCTTGGGCAATTATAAAAACACTGTGATATTGTCATAGGTTAAAATAAATACTGCCTTTACGGTTTTATTAATAGCCAAGCCTAAAGTATAGTGTAGTATTGTCAGAAATATGTCTACATATTTCCTTGTATTTGAGGTTTTATATCATATACAGTGGTATACAATTGCCTCTTTCTGACAGATTAATATTATTGTTTATGGCTCATGGTTGTAATTACAGAGAACATGCCCCTTGAGTTTTGTGTTGCGTTTTACGCTATTTCACATTTGTCAGTAAAAGATTTGTTCTCTGATAACGTGACAATAGGTAGCAATGCATTGACTGCTTCAGCACTTACCGGTGGAACTGGATAATAGGAAGTGTCAAACTGGCTTTGAGTTTGCAAACCAAATTTTCCTTTGCATCGGCTTTGAGATAGTGGCGCGCGTGTGTGTCCATGAATATGGGCCTGTTTGACGCTTTTCTTTGGTAGAGAACTTTCATTACCATGAGAATGTAGTTTCTTGTTTTGTAAGCTCTAATTTCTGCTTCTGATCTGTTTTGGATTCCCTTAAAAACCGAGATCTCTATGTGTAAGGGGCCCGCAGGATGGTTGTGTTCGGCCGGCCTCTCACGTGAGGGGTGTTTGCCAGGCGCGTGTCGGCAGTGAGTCGCGCTCCGAGGCCACATGTCATACCGCTCGTACACCTGGGTTTTGTAGCATCTTGCGGCTAGTGAAACATATTCGGGGAATTTGTTAAAATTCATTTGCTTAGCTGACTTGTCATCAACACCCACAGTGCTCATCAGACAAGTCAATAGTTTGGAAGACTTTTATTACAAAGCTGAATACGGACTATAATATGTTATATTTTAGTGTATTGTCCGTTGTAATGACCTTCCCTTTTTATAGATGGATAATACATAAAAATGTGTAGCTGATAAGCGATCGCACTTGAACATGGAAACATTAGGTCATAGATGATTATGTAACGTTAGATAAGGTGGAATGTAGTTCTTGCTTGAGCTCTGATGTACATCTTGGCACAGGAACGTGGTGTGATGCCTGACTCACAGTGAAATTATGGTCCAGAAGATTGGCATCACTCAAACACTCAACCGGAAGGACATTATGTAATGTGTGAGGAGCCATAGTCCAGTATGTTGATGGTACATGGTTGATATGTTTGAAAATTCTCACTTATTGTTAGGTGTCAATGGTCATTGTAGAGGGCTTTAACAATTCAGGTATTAACAGCTAGAACTGGTTCTTATTGTAGCTGTTTGACTATTTAAAGATCGTGCTTACGGAATGCTTTTGTTAATTCACTGATATGCAGCTTTGTTTACAATAACTCATTGGCTCACCTATAAAATGGAAGTGTCACTGGAGGAATCTAGGTTAGTTTACTGAAGGCTATTGATCTTCTAACTGTGAATCCTGCAGAGGCTTATGGGAGCCTCTTGCAGCCACCACAAGGACAAAGGCTGGGAACACCTGCCACAAGGCACACACAAATGGACATTTAACCACCTTTAGTCACCTAACTGCAGGCCTGTGTGAGACCTTCCAATCACAGGCACAGCATCCTAACAGGCTGAGCCACACAGCGCCCCCTAGCTGTGTCAGACTCATATAGAGCAAGGCTGGGGGTTTTAGTTATCCTGATCAGCTGGATCATCAGGTCAGAGAACTTGTTTCTCTATAGTGATCTAGCTGTGGACGCTAGGAACAGAAGCCAGCCCGTATCTAAGCTGTGGCCAAACTCTGGTAGTGACAGGTGCCGTCAGATGAGTGTGGCAACGTCTGCTGTCTCCACGGCACTCGGAGATCGGCAGTGGCGAGATGCAGCTTTGTTACTGTCAGCTGCGGGATGCGCCAGCACATCCATTAGCAGGACTTGGCAACGGTGATTTCAAGACTCAACACTGAAGAGTTTTTCATTGTCCTTGGGCCCCCTCTGTTGCTAGACATAAATACAAATACAGCAAGTAAATGTATAACATCGACAACACAATACAATATAAAACTACAAAACTATGTTTGATTTTGTGCATGTGTACAGTGTAGTGCAAATGTGCAGAGTAGTGTAACTGAAGAATGTGCAAATGTAAGAAGAAGCTGTTGGTGTCTGGCAATGACCATTTGGATGCTCCGGAAACTGAACAGACTGTGGAATGGGTGTACACCATGCTGTTTGCACGGCAGATGACATGTTTGGTGCAGCTCTCCGCGATGAGTGACAGAGGTTGGTTGAAGGCGTGCTGTGATGTCGACCACTAGGAGGCGTCGGGGCCCTTGTATTGTGTCACGTTGTCCGGCAGCTGGACCGAAATGGAACCAGAGTAAAGCTGTTCCAACACAGAAACATGCGAGAAGAGTTCAGCATGTGGAGGAAACATGAACCTTAACAACGTAACAAAAAGCCTCACCAGCTGAGAAGGTCTTGGTGGGGGAAGTTAACAGTGTGTATCCTATGCAGACTGACACACTACGTTCATTGGATTATACGCCTGTAATATGTTTACACATATTTAAGTTTTTAAATCACTCTGACGAGACTGAAAGCCAGTAATGGTGGTGATTATGTAGCCCAAGCTGCATTCCGGCATCAAAGCAGTCGATCAGAGCTAAATGTGGCGATGACGTCAGCGAAGGAGCACCTGGGGTGACTTCCTTGTTTGCTATCCAGCAATGCCGCCCGTCAGCATTCCAGGTGGCTTTCCGCCAGGGAGGTGTCACCGTTGTCATCTTGCTTTTCTGACACTTGTTACTGAAGTTCCTGTGGATGGCGTTCAGGGGAGCGGGGGCTCTGGGGGTGCCATACTATGTATCTTGACTGCCATGATGGATCAATGTGACGCGGAGAATGTCCTTACCCATGCCTGGCGACCTGGCCGTTTTTACTCGCTTTAACCAGGGTTTGTTCACCTTGCAAGCTTATGCCTGAAACTTTCCCCCAGAAATGCTTTAAGCCATAGATTCGATTAGATCAGATGAACTTTATCGGTCCCAGAGGGAATTTCTTGTGCAGACAGGAGCAAGGAGTGTAGAACAGCGATGCATATTCATTTAGTGCAAAAGAAGACACGTGGTACAAAGACAGCACACACTGTGCAGCCGAGTAAACACAGTGAAATCCTGAAAAACTAAGTATAATGGAATATAAATGAGATAGATAAATATTAAGAAAAAAATATTCATATATATAAATTAGCTGATGGTATGGTGCAATTGGGGACATAATAATTGGGGAGGGACACACCCCCCAGTGTTTAATTTGGCCTCATTCACCACCCCCACCCCCCCCCCCCCCAAAAAAGAGAACCTTTCCATTTAATGTCAAACACTCCTATGTCCTTGTATGCGCTTAAAAAGTAGAAATCACAGGGAGCTTCAGTGTGGCAAGATGAGCTGCTTTCTGACATGTTACGGCTGGAGATGAGGGGGTGACACAAAGCGAGGAGGCGATATGGACTGACAGTAAAGTAACTCAGCTTTATAACATAAAAACTACATTTAAGCACCTGGCCGAGGGCAGCTGGTCTTAAAATGCTGCTAACCAGGAAAGTGCTTTTTATGAAAAGGACCCTAAATGAATTATTGATTCCTAATGAGTTGCTAATTGTATTTCATCTCTGAAGTCTGTGACGGGATAAGAACTTAATCAGGTAAGTGATTTTTGTGGCTGGATGGGTGGATCTGTATGGAGCTTAGTTATGTTACATCTTACCTTTCAATGCAAACTCTTTTCAAGTGATAAACCTTAAATTTTATGTCTCTGCTTTTGGGATTCCTCCCTGGCACCATGTTAATAACATTATGTTTCTCATTTAAGACCGATGATGTGTAATATCACTCAAAAACGGGGAAAAACATGCTAACCTGCTCCCCATTTATTGCCCATAACATGCTAATGCTAACCTGCTCCCCATTATTTGTCCATGACATGCTAATGCTAACCTGTTTGTCCATGACTTGCTAATGCTAATCTAGTTCTCATTTACCGTCCATGACTTGCTGTTACCTGGAGATGCTAGCCTGGGGGCCTAAAATGGCCTCATTGAGAAGCGTAACTGCTAAAAGCCTCCTCTGTCCTCATTACTTAGCTCCATTTAGCCTTGTCTATCTCTATGACAATAGGCCCTGTTTTTGTAAACAAATTAAACAACCCTTGCAGGGTGCTACCGAACAGATTATTGAACCATTTATTCAAAAAATGGTTAATCTGGCTGGCACTGAGGTGTTTTTCTTGATCGATAAGCAGAAAACCCTTAACCCACTCATTTACTTTTTAGTTGGAAGCTTTTTTGGTTACCGTCATTCTCCAAATGGCTTAACAACAGTAGATTATCGACCATACCGAACAGCTATTAAAGAATTCTTAAGTTCTAATGAGCCAACCAAGGTGCTCATGATATTTGTATGAAGGGACGGGCCTTTGGAGAGACCCCTTCATTCTGTTTATCCCCTTCTGGTTTCATTTGCATTTCTTATTATCAGAGATTAAAATCCTGTTTTATCCTGATGGGATATAAGGGTTGAGTGACTCCCTTCCTCGGGGATGAACGCATTTCTCTGTATTCGCAGAAGTATCTGTATTCGCAGAAGTCATTTCCAAAGATGTGCCTGGTATGGATAAGTGTTCTCCTACTTGAAACATATGCCCCAACTACATACTCAGTGGCAAAACTAATCTGTCATCAGGGTAGCTTTGGTGAGCTGGAGCGACAGAAACCCTGGGGAAGTGGAACCATCAGAAAGCTGAACTCTGAACCCATTCTATCATCCATATTCTACAAAAACATTATTATTCATATGGTTGTTTATTGTGTTTATTAGTTTTAATTTGTACACTATTTTGTACATTTATTACAATGGTGTTTATTACCATTTTTTGGGTACACTTCCTATTTTACTCTATTGTTTTTATTTGCAGTGCTTCGTCACTGCGGTTGTGAGACTTGCACGCGAGTGTTTCATTCACCTGTACTTCCCAGGTGTCAAGTGATGTGACAATTAAAGTGATTTAATTGAAGATGTGGAAGAGAGAGACAGAAAGCCAGCCAGGCCTACAGAGGGCTGTGACTGCTTGGCATTTCCCTTCTGTCCGCTAGCGTGCAGTTAGATGTCAGTAGATTAATTAAAAGTCATTACTGGGACAGGAATTAACAACCACCATGTGTTGCAGGCAAGCTATTTTGGGCTACATTCCAGTTAGCTGATTATTATTAGAGGGAAAATCCAGGCAATATATTTTCTCTCTGGACTATGACTAATAAATCAGTTACCAATGGACTTTTAATCCCTTATTGAACAATAGTCCACCTCAAAACTATAGAAGTCTTGGCGCTTAGTTTATTACTCTCCCTTATATCAGTGTGGCAGCTTCTATGGTTCTCACATTGGAATCAGTCCTTTGAGATCCTTCAGCATGGTGCTGATGGCAGAGGGGACACATCAGCGGGCACATTGACCCCTGAAACTCGTAGCCGGTGTTACGTCTCTGAACAAATGTGGTTAGGAGTGTTTAACATGAGGAGCTGTGGCAGTATGTTGGGGGCAAACGAAAGGCTCCTGTTTTAAGGGTCAGGGGAAGCGGCAGAGTAGCCTTTAATTTCCGTTCACATGCCTATTTTTAGGCCTGAAGACGGTAAGTGGTTTAATAAGTGGTTTGTGTTGGAAAGGCTGCCCAAGAAGATCGCTTTGATTTTGAGAAGGTGAAGTCACCTTGCAGATGGCTGACATTTTTAAATTACATGCAGGACTATTAATTTGAAAGGTTTTTCTTGGTGCCATCTACATTAAGGAGTATTGTGTTTTTTTTTTTGTTTTTTTTTGGTAAAATACCAAAGGGTTGGGTGCAGTCGTGTAGAATGCCGAGTTTGGATGCCGGCCAATGGCCTCCGGCTCGTCTGAGCCCTCTGGGGGTAAAATCTGGATGCCGCTGACCCTTCAGTTTGCTCTTAGGTCCATTTATCCAAGGATGGTCCCACAGTGGCCTGATGTGCTGACAGGACACTATGTCAGGATTGCCGGAATTCCCAAGTCGGAATGAGGATTTCCTGTCTGCTGTTAGCCGTCTCCCATTTGGGGGCAACACAGGGCTTGATTTGGCACATCAGTGCCAGGGGCTCTCTGTCTGTCTGTCTGTCTGTCTGTCTGTCTCTCTGTCTGTCTGTCTGTCTCTCTGTCTGTCTCTCTGTCTGTCTGTCTGTCTGTCTGTCTGTCTGTCTCTCTGTCTCTCTGTCTGTCTCTGTCTGTCTCTCTCTGTCTGTCTGTCTGTCTGTCTCTGTCTGTCTCTCTCTGTCTGTCTGTCTCTCTGTCTCTCTGTCTGTCTGTCTGTGTGTCTGTCTCTGTCTCTCTCTGTCTGTCTGTCTGTCTGTCTGTCTGTGTGTCTGTCTCTGTCTGTCTGTCTGTCTGTGTGTCTGTCTCTGTCTGTCTGTCTGTCTGTCTGTCTCTCTGTCTGTCTGTCTGTCTCTGTCTCTCTGTCTGTCTGTCTGTCTCTGTCTGTCTCTCTCTGTCTGTCTGTCTGTCTGTCTGTCTGTCTGTCTCTCTCTCTCTCTCTCTCTCTCTCTGTTGCCCACTCTCTCACTCTGTCTTTCTCTACACAAATACTGCTGGTGCATAAAAAAACTACACCAGAACATTCTTAACCATTTGTCAACATAAACACCAACGTAAATCACCACCAAGCGTGATGCGTCTTTCCTATAAATACACTCGGAATTTGTGCTAAATTCAGACGGCTTCCACCGCATTCTGTCTATAGTTTCGAGCCGACGTTTTCCCAGCTGTGGAACCTGTTCCTACATTGTTAGGGTTGTTGCTAGGAAATGTTTGGAATGTCAGAAATGGCCTCCTAATGTTTTTCGATTAAACACTCTTGTCATACTATAAGGCTTGTACTAGAAGACCCATTACTTCAATTGACTAATCAGATACGGGGGTTAATGCTTTGTTATATAACAACCTTTTTTGGTGTAGCTGTGGATTTGTATTTTGTGTTTTCCTAGGCCACTGCTAATTCCGGGGTTTTATGGTGGATTTTCACTAAGGACTGTTTGCAATCCTTTGTCAGATAGCTCTCTGCCTGCTATTGAGCGGAAACAGACATAGTGCTGGATTTATTTCCCTTCACTTGGGTTGTGAACTTTGCTTCATGGATTTTTATTTGGAGACAACAGTTAGTGTAACTAGAACATGCCAAACTCAAACCCCCACCTCTGCAGTGTTGTGCTGGCCCCTGTGCCCCCCAGGCTGAGAATAGTCAGCCCCTGAGGGTAAACCCCTTACATTTCAGTGATGTTTTCAGGATGCTGACATGTATATGATTTTACTGCAACATGTGACTGATGCTGGTTATACGTTTTTAATGAAAAATTCCAGATCTTCTGGAACAGAATTTAATTCCCTGCCATGTTACTTCCTTCCTTCTAATATCAACAAATGTATAACCATTACTTATTCATTAATATGATGTATATTTAATTAGGTAATCCAGCAGCAGTACTAAGACTTTTAGAAGATTTCTTGAAGCGCTAGAAATGGTGTGTAGTTATGCTCAAGGAATGGAGAAGGAGGGAACAGATAAAAATGGGAGGAGTGTAGAAAGAGAGAGGGAGGGAGAGAAAAAAAGCCTTACACAGGAGATCTGAGCCTCAGAGCCTACGGGCTGGTGGATTTGTGCAACAGGGCAGGATGCCCAGTTTCGGGAAAGGTCCTGGCTGTGTCAGAGGCGAAGCAGAACTCCTCTCTGGTTCTCACGCGGCGCTGACGATGTGAGGCGTAGAGGGAGCGTCTGGGTACCGTCTGAGTCGTCTCACTTGGCATCGCTGGAATCCCGGGTGAAGGGTAACTCCTTGAGATCTTCTTTTGGCTTTTGACATTACTTAACTTTGCTTACCAATGGGGTGGTATTCAAATTAGTTGTTTTTTAATGTTCGTCAAGTTATACTCTTCAGTTTTCTTAATCTTATTTGTACGCTTGATATTTGGTTCCTCAGGGGATACCTTTTCCTGACAAGTGCTGCTGTAAAATAAACAGCTTTTAGCTTTATTTTTTGTTTTCATATTGTTTTTGCACAAATGACTGTACCATGTGCCACCCAGGGTCTGATGTCCCCACACTGTGACTTTAATGTGAGTTGTTAGTGTGTTGTTGTGTCCTGCTGCGGGTGTGGTGTTTAGGTCATGCTGTGATTTTGGTGTTAGGTCATGCTGTGAATGTGGTGTCAGGTCGCAGTCTGAGTGTGTTGCTAAGTTGTGCCTGTGAATGCCTTATACCTTATGGCGCTTTTCCAGTGCCATACAGGAACTGGAGTGGTACCCGAACCGTACCACAAAGACAGACTAGTTCCAACTCGGTTCCAGCTTGCTTCGGTTCTCCAGCGCAGGAGGGTCAACTGGGTAAAGATGTTGCTGGGTTTGGAGGGCGACAATGTGATTGAGAATTGCTGTCTTACTTTACCAAGAAACACTAGTGGAATTAGCATTGGTTTGCAGAAATTTGCATTACGAATTCATAGTATAGTACTTTTTTAACGAGATGGATGGAAATTTTCAAGTTCCGAAATTTCTGAGATCTGGGAATGCATCGATACATGGCAAAGTGTGATACTACTAATAATGAATTATATTCCATGCATATCGATGCATATCACCGGTATCTCCCTGCAATTCGACCACTCAGATGGTGTGGGCACAACCAGCTTGGTTTAGTCCCGCTTTCGACACTGCTGGTAAGCAAGGCCATGTCAGCGCGGGCACGGCTGGGGCACGGCTGGGGCACAGCTCGGGTACGGCTGGGGAATGGCTCGGTTCTTGGTAGCAGTGGAAAAGCGCCATTACTCCCCTTGTCTTTGAACTCTGTCCTATTTGCAGGATGATGGACCAAATGCAAACTCCACAACCTGCTTAAGACAGGCTACAGTGCCCTCCCTCGAGGTTCTATACTGGATAAGTGGCTGGAGAACGCATGAATGAACTGAAAGAATAATCTGATTAAATGTTCCCTATGCATTAGACACGAACATGAGTTAGCATTCTTACATGTCTTAACAGAGTTCAGTCCTACCTATGAACCATGATGGCATCTTTAAGACAAGCAGATATTTAATCAGCTGTATGGGTCCAGTCAGCTGACTTGTCTCCTTCTTTTAAAGTCAGGGGAAGTACTGGCACGCATTATCCGTTAGCATAGTGCCACACGGAAAGCTGGGTGCAAGAGTGTGTTGGTAGTTAGTGCCCCGCCAGAGGTGGACTCATATGCCCAATGCGTCAAACTGGACAGGCTCGTCCTTCCACAAGTGTCTCTCAGTGTTCTCCATTTGAGAACCAGTTCTCAGGTAGAGTGACTTTGAGGAAGTGTGTTGTGCATACCTTTATGGAGCAAATTAGGTTTTTTGCAACTGAAACTACAACAACCCCCCCCCCCCCATGCATTTTCGCAACAGATGGCAGGTGTCAGCCATCCTCATGACAGTAGAGAGCCTTCCTCCTCCAAGGATTATCTTGAATGGAGCAGGAATGCGCTATAATGCAACAGTGCCGCTGTCATAAATAGCATTGCCCAAACGTGTGCGCCATGACGTTTTCATTCAGCATGCAGAGATGTTTCTTTCGTTTTCCATTTGTCACCTTATCTTTTCTCATAAGGCAGAGTTTGTTTGCTTAATGGCCGCTGTATATTGGTCACCAGTGTTGGCAGCGTGTCCTGATTCTGGGAAGCAGGATAAAAAGCGAAAGAGAAAAACACATAAATTAAGGGCTGAAGACACAAAAAGATTGATGCATCCTTCTGGAACCAGTGATCTCTGCTTTTTATAGCTGGGGGCAAGATTTGAGAGGGGTGTGTTTATTCATAAATGCGGTGGTCACGTGACCTGGGGAGCGCGGTGGATCAATCTGGCACAGAAAGGAATTCCCCTCGTCGTTCCCACCAGTGTCCTCCCTAAGTAGTAGAAGGCCTTTAGCGGGCACTTCACATTTCAACAAGTGCGAAATAACAGTCATCTTTCAGAAGCGAGCAGGAGAGCTCCCCTTTAATCAGAATTTAAAGGGTAGTTTGATGGAAATTCAGCATAAGCAACGCATATATTGTTTACTGTAATACAAATATTTAATCTTATTTTCTGGTGTGTTTTTGAGTACAAGTATATAAATACTGCTACATAATCAGGAACACAACTGCTAGATCCAAATACCAGTGAATGCGTGTTTTCCAATCTTCTGACAAGGCCAATAAAAACACAAGCGGAGATGCTTCCCGGTGGTGATAGAGGGTTATGCAAAGAAAGCACAGCTGCTCAGTTTAATGGAGTTTTCTTTTGGAGTAAAAGACACTGGTCTTCAGTGGCTGGTCAACACCGATGCAGAATTGCAGTCTGATGATGGTCAGTTCTGAATTGATTTGACATTTTAACAGGTTTATGAAGAACACTGACAATAAACTTCACTTTTTTGCTTTCGTACTTTGATTTTAGGTTAAAATTAGAAGTTTGTAGTTGCTCTTCTGGGTGACCTGGCAGTCAGTCAGCATGGAGTCTCTACATGAAGAGAGGTAGGAGGTAATGCTGGAGGAATCGGCTGTTCCTCACCTCCTGTTAGAGGTCCCATTAAAAAATCGAAAGCTGCTGATGGTATCTGCTGGGTTCAGTCCAAATGGACATGGGCAGAGCGGCCTGTAGGCCCCATGCTGTAAAGAGCCAGCAGCTTCCTGCTGTCCTGTGACGGTCAGCTGTCCAAAAACAGGAGGCGTGGCCTTCGCTTTACAAGGGTCCGCTAAATAGCCTAGAAACCAGGACATGATATTCTGTTTACAAATATAATTTTTTAAATTTAATAATTCCTGGGCATGGCAATTTTCTCACAGTGTGTGTGGGGTGTGATTCTCTGTTTGTGTATGGGGGTGGTGTGTGGCTCTCTTGTGCCTCTAATCAGTAGGTTGCTGGTTCAAATCCCAGGGTGACTTTTTTTCTTCCCTTTGGGCCCTTGACCCTTAACCCTCAGCTGCTCCAGGGCTTGTCTGACGCCGGCTCTGTTTAATTATACAAGTAGCGGAATCACTCGCAAACTCTGACGAGGATAAGTGGCTGGAAAAAGCATGGGTCTGATGTTTTGTATGAAGTATAAGTAAATATATCTGCAATTATTTTTAATTACAATGGAGCGCTTTTTAAATATCATCCAGGCTGCTACAAATATAGATGTCAGATTACTGTTGAGTAGAGAGATATTAGTCACTGTGCAGGAATGTGGATTAATGGATTATTGGTGTCACTTTGAAGTGGGATCACAGTTGTGCTCCGCAGGATAGATTGGTTTGCACAGTGAGATCTCTGGCCTGAGGCCTTTATTGTGCGGTAATTCTGTGTGTGTGCACCTTTGTTTAAAGGCAAGAACTCTGAGAATCCCCCTTTCATCCCACTGCCGCTTCCTGTGGAGTTGTTTTCAGAACGAGCTTTGACGGCTAAGTCGAGGTTCGTCAGGAACACAGGCTAGAGTTTTTCTTTTGTGTTTTTTTTTTTTTCGTTTACCGTCATAGATCTAAACGCTCCTTCATCGGCCTGATAAAAGCTCCGGAGCGAGGGAGATTAGTAGGAGCGGTAACTGCTCGCCGTGTCGAGGGATTACGTGCTAGGAAACCGCACTACACAGAAGCTCAGTAGGACTTTTGTATTTGCTGGAGGGTTTGTGTAAGATGTGGAGGGTCGTGGAGGTTCTGTGCAGGGCTGAAGTCATCGGACAAGCTCTTTCCTTCACCTGACGTCAGTTTCCGATGATATGAAACATTCTTCTGATTGCTGCCCAACTGCGGTAGACCCAACCATGTGGCCCCAAATGTGACGTCCATTTTGTTTTCCTGTATCTTCACCCTGGTGCTGAAGCTCCTGTGTCATGTCCATGTTCGTTCTGCCCTTGTTGAGGGCACAGAAACAAACACGATGTCCAGAACTTTCCTGAATGTTCGGTGAGGGCCGGCCCCCTGACCTGGTATTGCTGTGCTCCCCAGGAAGGTGTGCTGCCTGGGTACGGCGAGGATGAATTCTGAGGAGGCAGCACATGTGCCCCCTGGGAGGTGCTCTGCCTCCTCACAGGAAGCCCCGCCTCCTATGGAGTGCTGCTCGATGGAGGACTACTGGAGCGAGAGGAAGAGCATCGAGGAGGAGGGCAGTCAGGGAGGGAACGTGTCACCATTGGAGAGGAGGAGCTTGGATGGTACGTGCGTGGGGTATCAGCTGGGGAAACGAGCCTGGGGGGGGGGGGGCAGGCCGGGGGTGGGCAAGCCAGTCATGCCTTCTATCACTCACTACAGTGGGGCTAACCTTATTATTACCTAATAATATAATTTGAATTGGTGAGTGACAGGGGAGGGGGCACTCAGGGAGCCAATCAGGCACTGCCCCAGTGACCCCCCCCGTACAAACCACTACTACTTATATTGGCATTTAGCTGAGGCTGTTATCCAGAGCCAAATACCAAGCATACAGGGGAAAACTATAAAATACTATGTGCTACTATCTAATGAATGAGCCAGTGATGACTGACATGTTAGTAAGCTGTACCAGTGCACAGTGTAGTCACTGTAGTGAGACTTTTTTTTACTGACCATTATAAATCTTTGGTTGATTTAAATTAGAATTTTAGAACAGGCTTTTTCATGGACACCTATGCCGTGAGTGATGGGAGGGTCCACTCTTTCGGCTTTCTTTCAGAGGCTGAGATGGAGGAGGCGTGGCTGAAGGACGCGGGGCTGTCCACACTGGTGTCCGACACCCCCGGGGACCCGCAAGTGCCCGCGGAGGCGCTGCTGTCCACGCTGACGCGCTCGCAGGCGGCCCTCGTCAGGAAGCGCGTGGATAACTACACGCAGACTATGCGCAACCGCAACAGGCAGTGTGTGCGCCACGTGCGGGACGTGTTTCCAGGCGCGGTAAGTGGGCTGGGCGGAGCCTCAACCATAACTATGCTTCCATACAAGGCACTGGATGGATTATCCCAGTACACACATGTAAAGAGCCTTGGGGTGCTATGTAGAAATAAATTGAACTGATTTGAATCAGGAGGCATCTCTAAATCATCCGTGGTTTAAGCTTGTGTGTGAGTCCTGTGATGGCCTGGCATCCTGTCCAAAGCGTTCCCCCTCCTCCGTGTCCTCCGCGGCCTGGGATCGGCTCTCGGCCCCCCGATGATCTTGTATCGGATGAGCTGGCGGGGGATGGGTGGCCGGATGGATGGAATTCAGTGATGTCATCTCATCTGGCTTGGTGCTTATCGTACGATTTAAGGTGATGTTTCTCAGCTGGTGGATCATGGGATCATTCTCAAAAGTGTGTGCTTTTAAAAGAGGATACTTTTGCCATTTTGAGCCCCCCCAATGACTATGACGTAATGTGAGTCTTCAGGCTAAGCACCACTGATCTAAGGAGAGGCAGGAGAATGAATTACAGAGGTAAATATAAACAGCTACTCTTGTATTTCAGTTTGTCTAATGTGCCTGGGAGTGTAATGATAAAGACTTTGATAAATCGATGGAGGCACTGAGCACAGTTGGACATCCACTCTGTGGCTTTCAAACAGGGATGGTTTCCGCTAGAGAGATATTTAGCTGCACGCAGTGGATGGAAACATCTGATCCCGTCTGAGCACATGGCAGAATGGCAACATGGTTTGGCTTGAGATAGTGGCGCTCGGCGATGCTCAGTGGTGCTCGCCGATGCTCAGTGGCGTTCGCCGAAGCTCAGTGACGCTCGCTGATGCTCAGTGGTGCTCGCCGATGCTCAGTGGTGCTCAGTGGCGCTCGCCGATGCTCAGTGGCGCTCGCCGATGCTCAGTGACGCTCGCCGAAGCTCAGTGGCGCTCGCCGATGCTCAGTGGTGCTCAGTGGCGCTCGCCGAAGCTCAGTGGCGCTCGCCGGTGCTCAGTGGCGCTCGCCGGTGCTCAGTGGCACTCGCCGATGCTCAGTGGCGCTCGCCGATGCTTGATTAGGTGATAACGCTGCAATCTCATCCTCCTGCCGGTCTCCTCAGTCCCCTGGCCTCCCCGTCTGTGATTCCTTTACATAGTTCTGCACTGCAGGTTTTAGCGAAAGCTCCGAGGTCACCTTCATGGGGAAGGAGTAAGGGTCCACTGGAGGCCGGAGGGATGGTGACGAGCTCGGGAGTGACAGCAAGGGCTTCGGGGGGCTTGCCTTGTTACGGCCGTGTCCAATCAGACCAGGCCTTAGTCGCCGAGGGTGAAATGTCATGTAGGATCCCTGGCTGTGATGTCACGCGGTGCGAGGTGACGACATCCCAGGCTGCCTGCTGGACATTTAGCTTCACTGGGAGTCATGCAGCCCCCCCCCCACACTGAGAGGAGTGACTAAACCAGTGACACCTTCTGAACATCCTGAAATGGGGAGCACTTTGGGAATCGCTCGACATCTAATATAACGACAAGCTGGATAATAAAAGTACTTAATGTCTCCGCTGTGCCAGTAAATGACTGTTAAGTCCCTCCCCCTCCCTCCCCCCAGGCTGCGCTGAAGTAGTCGTCCCATGAGACCTTCATATGTCTTTTGCCATAGCTATATTAATATCAAGGGCATAAACGCAAATTGATTAATCAGTAACAGATCTGTGGAAATGCAGCTGTAAAAGGTAACACATAGTGGGCATTAGATAAGTATTATTACACAGGTCAAGGTCCCGCTCATAAAAGTTACAGTAGAATGCCTCTGTTGGCTGCCGTTTGCCCTTTAATGGGAAATCACCTTGGTACGCATGCATGGTAACAGAAGGTCTTGCCTAAGGTAATGATTACTTAATCAAGCTATGAGCCATTGTTTACAGCCCTCGAGCATTTACTGCCAAATTTCCTATCGCAGCTTAGAAGGCCGGCTAAATTAGCTAGATAGCTGATGGGCTTTGAGCCTAGTGAGGGGGAAAGCAAATATTACAAGGGTGCTGGGCGATTTTACGCAGGGCGCACATCCATCCAATCAGCTGCTTCCTGCCCGCGGCGTGTGTCGCTGCTTGTGTGTCAGTTTCCCCTAGTCCTGTTATCAGCTAATACAAATGGCTGCCACGCCCCTCTGCAGTGCCCGTGACACCACCGTCACCGTGCCAGCCCCACTCAAGCGAAGAACCGAGATTAATGACACCCGGCATACCCTCAAGCCGAGAGTCCGGTTATGAATTTATCTCCACCGACAAAGAAACAGACTTTCCAGGTCTGGAAGTTTCCGCGACGTTTGTCCCCAGGAAGTGTGATAGCTTAGGCCAGCAGCCGAACGTTGCGGGAGAGTAACACCGGCCTATTCGAAAGCCGCATTCCGCAGCTTCACGTGGGGATTCGCTTCACGGGCCTCACTGATGAATTTTAGAGGGAGATAGACGAGGAAGAGAAGCATCTGTCGAGTTTCTGGGTCAGAAAGGTGAAGCGTGGCTTAAGAAGCGGGGAGACGTCGGCGTGTGTGTAACTGAGATAAAGTTCCTTGGAAGATCCCCCCCCCCCCCCCGCCAAAGAGTGTTGGCCATGGACTGCCGGCCATTTCTGCAGGCCTCTGTCAGTGACCTGCTCTCACCTCAGGCGCCTGCTCGCTGTGTCAGCTTTGTTCTACTTGGCCAAACACTTTTGTTATCTGGATTGGGGGAATTTTTTTGAGGCTCCAAACTGATTCTCTTTGAAGTGTTTAAGTGTTTTTTATTATAATTTTTTTTATCTTACCCCTGGACGGGGTGACATCATATCCTCGGTGCCCCTGCCTTACAGTGGAGATCGAAAGTTTGGACACCCCTCAATAAATAACATATATTTTGGTCATTTTTTAATTGAAAAAATGTAAACACAGTATCTATAGGAAATGGAAAAAAAATGCACGATATTTTCACCAAACATTGATGCATAGTTACTTTTTATTTCATAAATTGAACAAAGATAAAAAATAAAAACATTATTGTGGCACTGTGCAAAAGTTTGGGCAGCCTACATAATCAGTGCTTAGTAACACCTCCTCTGGCAGATATACCAGCTTGCAAACGCTTTTTATAGCGTAAAAAGCACATTCAAATCACACACACACATTCAAATCTGGCCCTGCTTTACTCCGTAACCTGGGTGCACGGATTTTCAGTCCCATACAGAGCTGACATGTCGCCGATCTTTCTGAAAGGTTGCTGTAAGACTGGATCCAGTTGCAGTGGTGACTGGTATCATGTGGTAATGGGCTGGGAAGATAGAATAGGAGATTTTATTTGGGGAACAGAAGTGGAAATGGGCTTGACGAAATGACAGAGAGGAAAAGCGAATGGCAGAGCCAGCCATCTCTGTTTCGGTGCTGGATTCCTGAGCAGCGGATGGTCAGGGTGTCAGTCAGCTGAGCTGCTTGTGTCATCAGGAAGAGACGGAAGATAAGTTTAATTTATTGGCCCTGAGACTGCAGTACATGAATGAGCTGGTCACCTGACCTCGCCCCACCTTAAGATGTCCGTGAACCTTGTCCTACAACCACATTATTACACACTAAAACTAAAATAATACTGCCTTTACTCACCGCAAGGTTAAAAATATCCCTCTTACACCACCTGGGATTACGCTCTAAAGACTATAAGAGATGCCTTACCGTTTATGTTAATGACTCAATATTGGGAGTTCAGCTCTGCGTTCATTCTTATTAAACTTCTCATTAAGCGGATGCCGTTCCTGACGGCTCGCTCGCTGACGGCAAGGTTGCAGATGAATTTATTAAGTCATTTTCATTCACAAAAAAGATGACTTTATACCATGAGGTTTGTAATTAAAGAGACGGGCACTGAGCCTCTGCGCCTCCCTTTAATCTGAAACCTCTATGCGGTATTTGCTTTTTGCAGGCTGGACAGGACCCTGGGGTTGCCGAGGACCCCCCCCCCAAGCCCCAAGTCCCGCCCAGGCTTCCTGTTTGGATGCCCGTCCGAGGTGGTGAGTCTCCCGGTTTGACCACCTCTCCCACAGGGGAGGGAAAAGTATTCTTGGTCATCACCTCTTACACAGACACCGATACTGAAGACAGCAGCAATTCAGCCAATGATAAACAGTAAAAAAGAAATATACACTAGTGGCCAAAGGTGTGGAAACACATCCGGTTTTTAGAGATTGCAGAACTTTATTCCAGTTACTCCAGTTAATCATTTAATCGTCCATTGTATGATATTTGTAAACATTCTATGATTGTTTATAAACATTACTGCCAGTATTCTTGCAGTGATTTTTAAAGCGTAATGCCAAAAATACTAGGTGTTTCCACAATTTTGAATACAGTATATAGGGTTAAAGCTTGAGATTTCAATGACAGCTTTCCACGGTGCTGCTTCCATACTGTAATCCTGTACATGATCATGGTAATATGTATAAACTTTCTCCCCAACCAAATGCCCAAGGTCTGTTCCCTTCGATTTCATTGCTCCCCCCACCCCACAAGAATTATTTGCAGTTCTTTGTAGGTCTAATTTAGTGGGAGGGGATCCTGTCCATACTTAGTCAACCGCTGTATTTTATACTCCCGCTGGCTCTGATTTTATGTACAGTATATTTCTATATATTTCATTTACACGTATCCCAAAGGGTTTGTACTCCACATCTTGTCTCATGCATATCTATGTCTGTATATTTTATTTGTTTATTTATTAATAGTACATTCTCTGTTTTCATCTTCGTGTTGTTTTGCTTGTTTTTGCCTTGACGATGTATAAATTGCATAGACGTAGCACAGTCATAACCACTGGCGTGTGCTGTTTCTGCATGGTAAATAAAATGGGATTCTGATCCTGATACTTCCTTTCATCCACCTTCTGCCACAGGGGAAGGCCGGGCGTCCATTACCCAGCAGAGAACGGAGACCCTTTCGTTCGAGCAGCCGTACTCGGAAGCAGCGGCCGCGCATAAGAGAGACGGGGAGTGCAGGGAGCTCAGGAATGTCAGCGGAGAGATTCTGGTGTGTCCCCTTCTCCGGGCCTGTTTCACTCGTTCCGCCAAAACCAACGCAGCCTCCTTCAGAAGATCCACTTTGTAGTGTTTCAGAAATGGCCGCACTCAAACGCTTCTCTCATCTCTGTCTGCGCTGAAGAAGTTTCAGCCCCCCAGACCTAAGCTGGGCCTGACGGACGTGCAGGACCTGTCATCGGAGGACATGATGAAAATCGGGTGCATCGCTTTGATCGAGCTCACGACCTTCTACGACTGCCTGGGCATCGAGCTAAAGCAGAACCGCACGTTGATTCGCCACAAGACCGGTCGAGGTCGGGCAGAAATTCTTTTTCCTTCCCTTTCTCTTAGGTCAGGCTGCTCTGTCTCCACCATCAGTGTTTGTGAACTTACTGTTCTTACTTGTTTCTCTGCAGAAAGTGGAATTTTCGGAGTTTCCCTTGTAACACTACTGGAAAATGACCGAAAGATTTTACCCGGTTCCAGGGTTCCACTTGTTTTCAGAAAGGTAAGACAGTTAAGTCTAAAAAGTAAATTTCCCTTTCTAGGACACACTGCCTGCAGCATGTTGTTGTCAAATTCCATTAAGAACAACATTTACCAAAAGTGGCTCTCAGAGTTTGAGCTTGTTTGTGTGTTTGTCGTTATTTATTCTTGGAATGTATGATCTCAGATGTGGAACATTTGAGCGATTCGATGCTGTGATTCAGCTGTACACCAGGATGTCCAGCGATGGGAAACAAGTCTCTGGTTGGGCGGGTATTTTCAGGTCTTTCAGAGGGGTTGGTCATCGCTGTCTCGATGTACCTCACGTCAGGGGTCAGTTCGTCAGACTTGATGACTGCTTATCTCGTCCTTCCTGGAGGAGACTTGTGATTCATGGTATTCCTGTCTCCCAGAAAGGCTGAAACCCAGATACTAGCTACCACCCCCCCCAAGCAGTCTCCAGCAATCTTGGACATTGTCCAGAAGTGATTGCTGTTGGTTTTGCCAGATGGGTGAAACAAGAAGGATGAGTACTTTCATCCTTGGGGTCGTGATGTGAGTCAGTACATCCAGATGCCGTCTGGCCAAACAAGTCATTCCTTGGTATAATATGAAAATTTCCTGGATTGGGCTGCATGGGTTTGCGGGTAATCATGGTAATTCATTACTAGGCAGACTTACATGCATCTCTGCATACCTACTTTCGGTTTTGTTATTCTGACTTTACTGGAGAGCTTTTTGTTAAATATAGTATCATTTGAAAGTCTGGACACACCTGCTTTTGATGCATTTGTCTCTGCCTCGTCATAAGCTGAATAACAATCAATTAATGGATCAAATATTGTAATGACCAAGAGAAGTGTTCAACATCTCAAAAATTTTTCATATTTTGCTTCAATGACAGCTTTGCCACCTGGAATGTTTCTCCAATAGTCCTGAAGGAGTTTCCTCAAGTTCTGGGCACGAATGAGCTGCCTTACTCTTACCCTTCGATTAAGCTCATCTCAAACCAGCTCTATTGAGTTTACGTCGGGGGATTGTGGGGACCAGGTCACCTCCCTCAGCGCTCCATCTCTTTCCTTGTTCACAAGATAATACTTATTACATAACCTTGAGTGTGCTTATGGTCATTATCTTGTTAAAAAAAACAAATGATTTTCAGTAGGTGTGTCCATACTTTTAGCCAGTACTATAAGAAAAAAAATATACATTGCATCAACAAATAACCATTCCCGTGGTTGATGTTAGCTGAAATGGGTTCTGCGGACTGGTACTACACTTCAGGGTGGGATAACGTGTTAAGTTGCTGTTTCTGCAGCCTGTGTGGCAACCCAGCATTTTGCCCTGGAAGTGTCCTTTTGACACCGTATGTGGTTTGTGGAAGAAAGTCCCAAAAGGGGAACATGTCAGACTAGTTCTCACAGCTGCTTGGCGAGAGGCTCCTCCGGACCTTGGCAGCCTCGTGCCCCTCATGATTTGCCCAAAATAGGAGCAGAGCCAAGAGATGCTAAAGGGTAAAGGGAGCAGAGAGGAAGTGACTGCGATGCGTGGGAGGAGTCAGGGAGCCGAGACGGGCTGCAGTCTTGTTATGTCTCTGCATCTGAATGAGGGACTTAGAGTCTCAGTGCTATCAGGACGCAGGAAACCTGTCCTTGAGGTGTCTGCAAGGCTGACGCTGTAGTTTATAAGAACCCCCTGAGCTCTTATCTCTGGGATACCAGTAAGTTAGTACAAAACCATGTTGCCTGTATTTGTAGGCATTTCAAGGGTTTGGGGCTATTTCAGTCTGTTTTTCGTGATTCTTTAGTGTGCTATGAGATCTCGGTGAATTTCAAATTATTTTTAAGAGTGTTTCTCTTAAGAAGCATGTAGTGTTTCTGTATAACACAGTGAACTAAAAGAAGGTCAGTAATTAGATTTGCAAATATTCTGTGGCACGCCACTGGTACTAGCATTATGTTGTGCTGTGTGGTGAAAATGGTAAGAAAACAATGTCCCAGAGAGTTTATGCATGCAGCATTGCGCGTGTTATGTCTTTGCACAGCTGCTGTCCAAACTGGAGCAGACCGGATTGCAGACGGAGGGCATCTTGAGAATCCCGGGGTCTGTTTCTAGGGTAAAGGTAAGACCGGGCGTGACTGTGGCAGCTGACTAACCCAACAACAGAGATGCCGTTCACCCGACTCAGCAGATCAGCATTCTGACACATGCGAGATCCTCATAACCCTTCTCGACCAATTCCATAATATGTTAATGTGTTCAAACCCCCCATATAAAAGAGTTTACAAGATCAGATCAGGTCTATTCTCACTTCAGAAACACTGTACTTTATATTACAAGCACAGACAGATGATTTCACGATGGCTGGCTGAGCGCTGCTCTAATTTAGCCTAGGTGTCAAGTGTCGCAACGTGACACCATTTCTCAGCATTAGCCTTAGCCGCATGACTTTGGTTCGGTTAGCCTTGCCAGGCTAACACGGAAATGCAGTGGCAGGCTACAGTAAATAAAATCCCCACCTGGGTCTTGGGGTGTTAAAGGTTCCACAGATATCTGCCTACTCCCTTCATGGGATAGACAGGAATCCTCAATCCGGGGTAAAGCCAGGACGTCCATGTGTCCCAGCTCGATCTGCTCTTTTTGAAGAGCTGTTGCACAGTTCGCCTCCTACCTTTTAGAGCATGCCCGTCAAAGACAGGCAGCGGATTCGGTTTGTGGCGGTTTTTGCCCATAGTGGATCGCCATGGTGACTCACTCCTCCCATTTCACTGTTGGCAGCACCTGAGGCAACAGCTGGAGGCCAGTTTCTACGAGGATCGCTTTGACTGGGAGGAGGTGCGCCAAAACGACGCCGCGGGCCTGCTCAAGACATTCATCCGGGAGCTTCCATGCCCCCTGCTCACCCAGCGGTACCTGCCGACCTTCACCTCCGTGCTGAGTGAGTCCTGGTTTTGTGGTCCTGTGAAATGCTCTACCCTATAGTCCTGTATACCTCTTCTTCCTCTTAACTTCACCTCAAGGGTGCCAGTCTTGTTAGGTCCATAAAAACCTTGGTAATCTTCTAAAAGCCTGTTGACTTGTGCTGAATGTAACATTGACTGGACTTTCTACCCGTCGCTCTGGTTGTCAGGTATCTCATCGCAGAGGCATCAAATTCAAGCCCTACACCTGCTCATCATGCTGTTGCCCGAACCACACCGAGACACCTTGAAGGTAGCGTTCTGCTAAACTCGCGGGACTCGCAGTCCAGCATCTCCAGTCCTTGTTGTCAATTGACAGCGAATATTTATCCCACTCTGAATTCCTGAAGGACCTTCACTTGGCTTTGGAATACTAGCCCTAGTGCATTTGCGCTTCGTGATTCGCGAATTCACAGATCCGCGAAAAAGTACATGTTTCCTTTACGTATTTTATTGAATTGTACCTTGGTTACGTATATGACTGTCCATTAGTTTACAGTCCCGTTCATTTACTCACTTTACCTTACTGTCAATGCAAAAGTAAACGGCAGCCAGTGCCGTGTTCTATGAATTAGTAGGGGTAACATTAGTATACTGTACTGTAAATGTGCTAGTGTGACAAATATCCGTTAGGCGATACTGTACTCTATTTTTACATCAAACATTTTTTTTAAAGGTAATGTATTAAGCTAACTTTTAAATTAAATCAAAGTGTTTTGGGAGCATGATTGGGGTTGTATTTAGGGTTTAAACTATAGAAATAAGCATTTTTAGTGACTACCAAACACTCGCGAATCCTCCTCATTTGCGACCGGTTCTGGAACCTAACCTCTCGAATGTCTACGGTCTGACTGTACGTTTAAGTTCCGGGAAAAGCCCAAGAACCCAAAATCTTCTATTCTTACTTAAAGCATTTAAACACTCAGCATAGGTTATTTGAAAATGAACGAGCTTCAGGAGGTAGAAAAACAAGTCTGACCAGCAAATCTTCCACATTGTGAAAATCTGGAAAGATGACAATGTGTTTTTCCCTGGTTAGACGTACAGTATTATTCAGCGGTAACTGCACCAGGCTCTGTCGTGCCTCTGTATAGAAACACAAAGTAATTGGTTGTCACTCATGGCTTGGTGTCAGAATTGGTGTCACAGATGCAGAGCTGTATAAAGAAACGCTTCATGCAAAGAAGGCAGCATTTATAATTACCATACCATTAATATCATTGGCATCTAGGACAGAAATATCAACAGTACATTAAGGGCTTTAAAATTAAAATGTGGTGTAGGCATCTGATGATCCACCGTTAATCTATATTCATCATTCTGTTGATCTGCTGTTTAGCTACATTTATCCCTTATAACCACTGGGTATGTACACTAGTTCATAATTATGCTTGAAGTTTGGTTTAATTTTGAGAAATTAAACCTGTTTGTCTTGCCTCCATTTTGTATAGCTTTGCTATAGTTGTGGTTATGCTTGGAAAAGTGTGTCACGTGTGTTTAAACTTATTATTTGGTTTTACCATAACTTTAGATGAGGTTGTTCTCGCATGATTTACTTAATAATATTGCTCCTGCTCTCTTATCCATCGGGAAAATAATGTTGGCAGCCTGTTGGTGTTGGAGTGGAGATGAAGGTCGATCCTGTTTCTGTTTCCTAAGGCTTTACTGGAGTTTCTGAGGAAGGTGGTGGCGCATGAGGAGAGGAACCGCATGAGCCTGTGGAACGTCTCCATGATCGTGGCACCCAACCTCTTCATCTCCCGGGGGAAGACGGGCAGGCCGGAGGAGATCCAGGGGGCAGCTGGGGAGGCCTACCTGGTGCGACTCCTCATTACTCACCAGGACCTCCTCTGGACAGTAAGCCATCCCCTCAGATCGAAACGAATCTCCCAAGCAACGTGACACGAAGAACCACAAAAGGGCCAAATCCGTTTTTCCTGAATATTCTTTTAAACCAAAAAAATAAATAAATCATAAAAATCGAGTGGTGGTTTTCTCTTCCCAGGTCCCCTGCTTTTTAATTGGTCATGTAAGACAGATGAATGAAGCTTCTGTGAACAGGAAGACCATGTCCTCTGAGAAGTACAAGAAGAAGCTTCTCAGAAGAAGGCAGCCGGAGCGTAACAAAGGAGACAGAAGCGAAGTAAGGAACTGGCGAATTTCTAAATGCCTTTAGTCCCGCCCACACATAACTTGATAGTGTTTAACACCAAATGGCTAGTGTGTGATCCTGAATGGACGTGCATTTGGACTCACGGCCCAAAACACTGAAGAATTACTCTGGCTTGTGTCCACAGCTCACCGACTTTCGGGATGGGGTGATTCGGGTACACGCCCCCCAGCACGCAAAGGTGTCCATGGCAATACGGCTGGACAGGGAGACGAAGGCGAGGGACGTCGTCGCCCGCTTTCACTCTGAAACCAGGTCAGGGGGGGGGCTGCCTGTGACATCATCACCGGGCCCTCTCGCTCCCAGGTGTCACCTCGTGTGAGGCCTCAGGGTCTCTCCTGAAATTTCCTTCATCTTCTCTTCAGCAGAGGTTCGCGAAGCGCCAGCCGGAGACATAGAGCCCATTTGTTTGAAGTTGGAGGAAATATAGGTATGAAATTAATAAGCATTTTTGCGTTTGATGCTTCGGGAATGAATTCATTAGCGCTGCAACTGATTAGCGCTTTGTCATCCGTTCCCAAGCTGAGTGTTTTATCATTTTTTCCAGGTGAGCGCTGCTTGGATCCTGAGACGTATCTCCTTGACTTGCATCATGTGAATCCCAACTGCGAGTGGATATTAAAGCCTCGGACAGCGTGACAGCATGTTGCTGCGGGAAGTTATAGCAATGGGGGAATAAAAGCCCTCTTTTGCCCTCTGCTGGACATTCTCAAGACTATGAGTCGGGGTGACTTAGGTTGCAGCTGGTGGTACGCAGATGCGAGGCGAGTGGGCTGCAGCTCGGACAGGGCAGCCTGGAGCTGGAAGATGAGCTGCAGCTATTGGGGAAAGAAATCTAGTTAGAAGCCACTGACCTGCAGACCACTGTATTCCTACAGGCATCGTCTCATGGACTCAAGTGCAGGATAAACTTGAGATGAATTCAAAGCATTTTGATAATGAACTTAAAAAAAATTTGCCAGAAAAATACAAGCCATCTGCCAGAATGCTCAGCTTGTGAAATTTCAGCTATAGGTCTCACAAGTAGGACACTTCTGTAAAGACTTTACAGGTCTGGTAACTTTTTGCCAATGGAAATGTAGCTGGACTGTAATTTATGTATATAAAAATATTTATATGATTAATTTATCCCACCTTTTGTACAGTTTGATGATGCATAAACACTATGAAGTCTTGGGGCGAGCCTTAAGGCCTTTACCAGGCCTGGTTTAAGTGAACCCGGTATGATATATCCGACGTCGGCAGCTGGAGCTGCTTATGCTCCGAGGCCCGGAAGCCTAGTGAGTTTCTCCCTTGCAGGCAGAGGTGTCTCTGACTGAAGGCCCGATGGTCAGTGCCCCGGTGACAGTGACTCTGGTAGCAATGAAAGCCACATTCGAAAAGGACTCTGCAGTGACAGGCAGCCCCCCGGATGTGAAAGACGTTACTGGGGTGTTGGCTGGCGTTCACCACAAACTATACTGCAATGGTGTATTTCCCACCCGGCTGTAGTCCATCAGTGCTCCTGGGACCGAAAATGCTGGATGTATGGCATTGGGTTTCGAAACATACTGCTGTTAAATGAGGGAAGGTCCACTTCCTGTCTCCATGTCAAAGGAAAGATCCACTTCCTGTCAAACACTTATATGCACGTATAAACACTGAATGTCTGTTCTCCATTGCTTTGTATATGTTCCTGTTTTGATTGATTACTGTTTACCACAGGAAAGAAAAATTGTTTCTCTTGGCATGACTGTTTTATGAAATATATTATTAACCTTATGTCCACGTTATTGACACTGGTCAGTTCAGATTTTGCCTTTTCATCTTTCCTGATGCACCTCCATAATCTGTATTATTGACACGAGATGAGAAAACTACTTGACCAACGTGAACACCGGCTGATTTTGGAACATGGCTGTTATTTCCTGACATTTTACACTTTTTTCTAGTATAGATGTGCAACACTGAGACTTTCGATGTGGACAAGGAGCTGCTTTCCATGTTTATTAACAGCTGCAGCACATGGGATCAGGGATTTTACCCACAGTAGCAATTTAAGTAAATAATTGACAGGGCTCACAATCCTCCGTTTTGCTTATTGCATAAATGGAGAGCAGACACTGTTGCCTAAGATGAAGGATATGAATAACAGCATGAGTAATTTAATTTCGTAATCTATCACTAGTTAGTATATGGCTGGCCACTGACATCACACCCAGCGATCTGATTCTTTGATTGACAGGTGTATATTTTCCTTACCTCATGGGAGAGAGGAAGTAGGCTGAGGATGATTAGCTAAAGATGACTCATAGAAATGTACAAAGAACATACAGACTCCGGAAGAAGATTTTCTGTTTATTTTTTATTTAATTGTTCTCCTCCATACCTAAATGTACCATTTTTTGTTTGTTTGCTGATGTGTTACAATGTAATTTTGGCACTAATATTACCTTCAGTGAATCTTTTCCCTCAAAAGATGATATATTTTCTGCCAAACTCGGTTTTTATCATTTCATGTGTTTATGAACAAATAAACTGTATATAAAGGACGCAAGGTTTAAGAAGGCACACGTTTTTTTGGGGGCCTCTTCCTGCCTTGATATCTTCATGGGGGCTTCACTGGGGGGGTGAAGCTGGTGCTCCGGGACAGGAATACGGGATGATCCCACGGAGAATGAAGGCCTTGCTGAAGTCCAGCTTCCGGACTTGGGCGCCCTTAGTGAGACGGACGTTAGCCATGCAGCCCCTGAAGGGAGCCCTGGTGGTCAGGCAGCTCTGCGTCACTCCAGCTGGGGGGGGGCACATCGGGAGAGACCCTTAAAATGTCCCTGTGTAATTTACTGCAGCCGGCAGGTAAAGTAATGTCCCCAGGTAACCATGACGATGTACAGACATTCAGCCCACAGGTCCACCAGCATGCCCCAATATGTAAAGCAGAAGTTGTCCCCTATCGATGACAATGTTTGCCAGAAAGCATTAGGAATAGTCCCTATTTAATTGGCATGGTAGAAAGCACATCCTTATGTGACGTCATCTTTAAGCCCTGACTGTCCTCTTTAAGGAACTATACGACTTAATATGGTGGCATGAATAGTATGAGATATAGGAGCAAAAGCATGATGTCCTCTACAGTGGACAAAATGGACTGCTGGATGTCAGGAGGGTATTTAATAAAACAGGGAAGTTGCAGCTGGAAAGTGAGTAAGCATAGTGACAGATGAGGAGGAGGAGGGAAGCTGCATACCAGGAAAGCCCCCCACGTAGACGGGGTTGTTGGAGTCCACTGAGGTGGCCCGGAGATGCGGGTTCTCGCTGTGCACGGTGACCCCGTCCACCGTCAGACTCACGCCATGCTTGGTCTTATTGGCCGTCACCGTGTGCCAATGGCCGTCGCACAGCTGGCCGGGCTCCTCCGGGTCGTAGGCGGCGGAGATGAGGCCCGCCCCATTATTCACGTGGAACCTGACCTGGGGGGGGGGGGGAGCGGGGGTTCCGAGATTATTTTTTAAGGGGGGGGGAATAAAAGGGGCCAAGCTTCTCATTGGCCAATGATATGCTTCGATTGGGTGAGTAACAGGGGAAGGGGCCCTCCATGCTGTCTGCATGCATTTGATGCGGGCTCTTGTTGTGCAGGGTCTCCAGAGCTCCTGGGCTTCTCAGGTACAGCTTACACATCGCTGAGCTTCACCAGCTGCCAAGCTCGTTTTGTTCTATGCTGGGAACATCTGATCCCACCAATGGGATGAAGGGATAGTATTTTAATTTCTGAGACAGCGCCTTGGTGTTTGCACTGTCCCAGGTAAACTCTCCTACAGGGCAAATAGACTAGCCTTTAAATGATTTAAATTATTTATTGCATGGGTGTTTCCTTGGTCAATACTAATGTCTCACGCCTGGAGGATACCTCCCACCTCCACTGTGTGTGTGGGTCATCACATTACATTGTGTGGACCAAATGTTCTCACAACGTGATAAAAACCTGTTACTTTGACATTTGACATTTTTTCGGTTCCATAAACAGTGAAATTCAGTTTTATAAAAAATCTGTGACTGCATTCAAAAAACTAAAAATGCCAAAATACCTGTATTTAGTTTGGTTATAATGTGTGTCCCCCACATGTCCCCCTCATTGCCCCCTGTGCCGCCTGGGTTGGGCTCTGTGTCCCTCGGTAGACAGATGGATCTGTCACATTACACAATGCATTTACCAGGATCCCTTGTTTTAAACGTATAAATGCAAAATGTATATCTCTGTATATCTCTGTATGCCTGGTGCTACACGGGATGGTCATGGCAGTTCTGGTGGTGCCGTCAGTGGTTGACACGGCTCCCATGCCTCTGCCGTGACTCTACTGTGACTCTGCCGTGACTCTGACCTGTCCGTTGATCAGCTCCAGCCCAATGGCGTCCGCCTTGGTGCTGCTGACTCCGAGCAGAACGCCGTTGAGGGCCGTGGTGCGGAACTCCAGGTCCACCTTGACATTCATGCCCACCTTGTAGCCTTCCTTAGCTGGGGAGGAACACGACGTGGAGTACCCCATCCGTCAATGTGGCACTTGCTACTATTAAAGCCCCATGGAAGTCAGGTTTCCTGGGTCTTACCGAAAGCTGCAAATCCACTACCATCCAAGAAGGTTCCCTTCTGGACAAGAGAGAAGCACCCTGAGGTGGAATAGGAAGCGATGGGGTTTTCAGTGTCCAGGGGGACCCCGTTCAGGGTCACTCCTCTCATACAGCCAGCGATGCTGTGGGTCACCTGTCACAAAGTTAACCACCCACAGACGGATGTCAATGCAAGAGCGTCCCTTGTCATATAATTAACCATCCCCAGCTGTATTTCAGTTCTAGGGGGCGGGGGTCACCTGCCAAAATTAACTCGTTTATTTAGCAAAATCAGCTCCAGCTTCCAGTGCCTGAATATCTGTGTGGAACATCCGTGTCTTCTGCATATTTTTCTGCAGTTTCCTCCCACAGTCCAAGGATGTGCACTCTAACTGAGCTATAAAAATAGTGCGTGTGTGTGACTGACAGTGGTGGGCTCATTGTGTGTTTGGGTTGCTCCTTAAAGACAGATGCAGGACCATGGCAACCCTGACTTAAAAAGAACTTACTGAAACCAGACAAAATATGGATGAAAATCAGGCTCCTTCTTTTCAGCAAGATGCATCACAGAGAGCTGGGAGATCACTCTTACATTTCCGATGTTCTTGGCTTTGTAGTTCGATGGCAGGCCTCCCAGGTACAGTATACCCCTCACATCCAAATTGTTGGTCTTCCCCTTGGCCTGCACTGTGGTGGACTCCTGGCCATCAACGCTGATCTTCAGACTCCGCTTCCCAAAGTCTGCTTTGATCTATAACCAGGGGGGTTAACGCAGAGGCATGGGAAGATGTTTTGAGCTCAGAGGGCTGAAAGGTGTAACAACCAACAAAAGTTCATTGGTATCATTACTCAACACCCCTCTGACCAATCAGGTTCAAGAATTCAACAGTGCCGTGGTATAAAGTGGAGCTCATAATGTTGCCTCTATTTTTTTTTGTTTGATGAAAACTGTAGGCCAGGGTTGGCCAATCTTACCCGCAAAGGGCCGGTGTGTATGCAGGTTTTTGGGATAAGCTGTAGGTCAGCTGTTCAAACCCAGGTGTGAGGACTCTTTCAGCCAATCAGTCCTCTAATTAGTAATTGACTTCATTAGTAACATGAAAACAGCTCTTTATGGGTATCAAGCCACAAAGAGATTCAGCTGCCTTTATCTGGAATTCAGCAGTCCAGACTTTATGAGGTAGAGCGTCTTCTGGAGAAGGTCACTCACCGCGTGCCACTGGCCGTCATCGACGTGCTCGGCAAGGCTGGCGGTAGCCGCGTTCCTGCCGAGGTTGCAGGTGAAGAAGAGCTGCCCCCCCCACAGCTGCAGCGTAGCGTAGTCTGTCTGGGTGGGGGCCGCCATGTGGAAGAGCAGGCCGCTGGAAGCGAAGGTGCGCAGGGAGAGCTCCAAAGAGAAGCTGTAGGGACATTCACAATGTCACCTCCTAGGTTCTCCTCTACCATGACAATTCCTTATTTTTCAGCACTGAGCTTATCTTAGAATGTCTCCCGTGTGTAACTATAGATCTCTGAATGCTGCTAAAATTCTCCAGTATAGTACCTTATAAAATACCTTTTTTAGGGAATATTGATAAATTAATATATGTTCTGTGATTGACATAACTGGTACCGAAGTTCATTTTCATGATATAAAGGATGAAAAAATGCGTGCCAATTTTTTTATGCAAATGTGCATAAAATAAGTATGCATTTACACTGTTATGACAAGAAATTAAAGCATATTTAAACATTTATACCACAAATGCTTACTTGAGTACCAGTAATGTTAGTCCTTGAATACATTTGATACAGTATAGCCAAAGAAAAATGAATGATACTATCCATCCATCCTCCATAACTATTTATGCAGTGGAGGGCATTTTTGTGATAATAATAATAATAATAACAACAATACTACTACTAATAATCATACTAATAATCATAAATAATAATGATTATATTAATAATGTGTTCCAAACTCCCATAATTGTGAGGAGCAGGCATGTTCCGGCATGTTCCTGATGGAAGGCGGTGAACTGACCCGGTCCGAACGGCTTGCTCGCTAATGTTGAGGGTCATGTGACTGTGCCTCAATAAGCCGAACTGGTAGGCGCCAGGGATACTTTCTGTCTGGTCTGCTACGGCACACTGGGAAGGGTGAGAAGAAAAGAGAGCTGCCAACTTTGATATAGCCCTTCACTTTGATTTGGGGGGGGGACCCTTCTTCACAGCCCTGCTTTGATCTGGGGTGGCGGGGGGGCATCTTTTGAAGCCTCATTTAAAATTCCTCCAGACCACAGGAAGCTCTCGCCATCATGTAACACACACCGTTTCCCTTTCACTCCCCTGGCATTTTCCGGCGCATGGCGGTAGTTCCACCCCAGTGTATCGGGGGAGGGGTGATTTATACTCCTATATTTATACTCCTATATTTATACTCCTATTTGCCGATAGCTTTGCAGCAAATGCGTATAACTGGATTTTTAAGCATCATCATAAAGCCGCAGAAGAGGGTTGTCGAGTCACTGATGTAGGAAGGCTTAAGACAAAGAGCTTTGACATAATTAGGATGCAATTACGGTATAATTGCCAACACTGGTGATGACTCAGTTGACTCTAATTACTGTGATAGAGCATGATAGAGAACTTGAGGTTCAACCAGTCATGACGTTATTTAGCACAGCAGGCCTGGTTTTCCGAGAGACCGGAGGGCTTACTGTGGCTTCGCTCAGGGTGCGTGGGGGGGAGCTCACAGAAGCAGGTGGGGTCTGGGTGGGCTCAGCCGTCGTCTCATCCGGCAGGTCCAGCATGCAGGACATTTCTATGCCCTGATGCTGCACCGCGCTGGAGAAGTTCAGGAGCCTTCGATGGAAAGAACAGATGAGCACGATAAGCAGCAGAATCATGACCAAACACCCCGTCAAACCAATTCCTGCTATTACATAAATGAGAGCCATTGCTATGTCAAGTTAAACTGTGAAACAGGGTACAGAACACTAATAATAGTGAATATTTCACTTATTAAAACCATGTTATTTGAATTTAATGGCTGGAAATCTGGATATTGGCTGAAAATCAGGTGCCTGAAAACAACAGCATGATTATCTTCAGGGCCAGAAACAATACGGTTGTGATTTTTTTTTAACTGTTATGCCATCCCTCAACCCCAAACTCAGTCCAGAACCGAACACAGCCACAAGCGCCTTACACAGAGTCCACGGCCAAGTCGCTGATGCAGCCGTAGAAGGAGTTGAGGACCCCAAGGGACCCGGCCGCCATCCCTGGAGGAAGACCGCCCACATAAAACACAGACTGGCTCAGGGTTTCATCCTCGGATGATGGGCCCAAGGTCACAGTGTCCTGACTGTCCTCATCCACAAGCAACGTCACTGTCCTGCACACAAACACACAATAGGGGGAACTATAATAACCCCCCACAGTACATTTCTGCTGTGACATACTACCTGCCTTTGGACAGAAGTGTCTGATAAATAAATCTTAATTCGATGTGGCCAACAAGGCAAAGAAACAGGAAATACATTATGTCCACTTCCTGCCAGGGTGATCTGGTGAATCTCTGTGTTTCAGCAACAGCAGCAGATGTTGGGATCTCTCCCACAAACCTGTTTTGCCACTGGAGGATAAGGGAGTGTTTCTGTCCGTCGCTGAAGGTCCCGGTCCTCGACTGTAACATGACCTTTTGTGTGTCTCCCTCACCCGCACTCACGTGCGCCTCCAGCTGGCCGGCCACCAGGGCGACGGCGAGGAAAGGCTGTGACACAGACACAGAGAGGCGCCATTCTTCTTCCGAAGGTCATGTGATCGCAGTGACGCAATAATGAAGGTTGGGGTTGCCTAAGTTTTAGTGTACCTGGTTGTTCTGCCGACGCTTTCGTCGCTCGGCCTCAGTGAAGCCCGCCAGAATGAGACCATTACCACTGCGCGTGGAGAAGGTGGCCATGACCTCGGCCTGTGGGAGCAGCGTCAACGCAGGAAGCTCCAGAAAGCCCCCCCTTTGGACTGTGACACTGTGGATAGGCTAAGGAACAAAGGGCCTTGCCATTACATTGGGTAACCTAACCTACTTCACCCAGACTTCTGTTCAGGAGATATTCTTCCCCCAAATGCAAAATAAAACAGGTGGTCTACCTCTAAAACACATCCTTTTGTCACGCCGTAAGCATTATCTAGCAGGTCGAAGTTTGTACGACTGATTTCCACATCTTTGATGCATCCAGTGAATGACCTTGTACTGGGCAGCAATCTTGAAAACAGACAGATAGAAGTTTCACTGGAAGCTGCAATGAGCCTTTTTAGGGGGCTTAGCAAATTCACACAGTATATACCCTTCTAGTGAAGATCCCTTCTTGGTAGCCACGCTGAATATCATTTGTGAAATGGCAAATATATACAGCAGCATTGCTGTATAGAGTGGAAAAACTGCCAAAATGTCTTTATGAAACTAGTGAGGAACATGAAATGAAATACAAAATCAAACTAAATGTAGCTCTGGTTCACTAGACACTGTGGTCTGCTTCAGACCTGTAGCCAGAACAATGCTTACAAGGTTGATCTGATTTCAGGAAACCCGCCAATGTAGATGGGGTCATGTTCTGAGCGGTTCAGGTTAGAATCCGTGCCAAGAGACTGGCCCTCCAATTCCTCTCTATTGCTGGGGTCACTGGTGTCTATTACCGTCAGCAGACCTAAAGGAGGCAAAGATATGCATGGAGATTAGGGCTGAACGATTTGGGGAAAATATCTAATAGCGATTTTTCTGACAGACATTGCGACTACGATTTGATTTGCGATATAATTTTTTATATCAAGCTTCAGTTCAATATTCAGTGTGTAGTAAATTTAAAACATGACACAGCATTACATGAGATACAATCAAAATATTAATTGGTCTATATTCTAATGCAAGGATGAGAATTTAAAGATGTGGTATGTTAAGTTAAATAAAGTAATGATGAAAACAATTGCGGCAAAAAGAAAAACAATAGCGATCTTGCAGGTAACACTATAATTACCCTCCTAATAACACTAGAACCACCTTTTCCCACGTCAATGAAAAACCAAGAACTACTTCGGTGTATGCAGCCCTTTTGTTTGCGCTAATGTGTTAGTAACAGCAGCGAATCTAACACTCTCAACCAAAAAGCCGTAATGTTCATAACAGAGTGGCTGTTCTGTCCTGAAACCGCAAAGCTGGAAATTTTTAAACGTAGTATGCATTTTATAAAATGTTGAATAAAAAGAAGTAGTTCATGGGTGATTTCATGTTGGTCGAAGTTTCCGTTTTTTAACAACTGTATATGGTAATTTTCTATACAAATCAATTCAGGTGAAACAAAAAAAATGTAGGTCTACTTGTTCAGGGTTGCAAACTCCTTCAGACTCTCACGCAAGAAATCTTACGGCAAATCTACAGTATATTATTCCAAATGCAGCTTTTTGATGCAGCTTAAAATTAGCTGCATCAAAAATGTTAGGGCACTTTGCAAACCATGCAGATTATTTACAATGTAATAAAACTTTTACATACATGTAAATGTGTGTGCAGAACAGAGAATAGAAAATCTCCCTCTATGCTGCTGACCAAAGTTGGGAACCCTACATTTTATTTGAAATGACACGTGAGATGCAATTTTCGACTGAAGCAGCGTATCATTCCATTGCTTTGTTATTCTGACAAATACAAAACGAATGAATAAACATCATATGCATCTCTTTTTGTATCTTTTCTAAATAATAAGACCGCGTGCCCATACCCAACTGTAATAGCGATTAACGTGATCTAATCTTTTAGTATTCATGTTAAAGCGAGGCTTTTATTTTATTTTATTACTGTTGTGGGATTAAGATTCATTTCACAAGATTAATCTTTGGAAATACTTAAATTCATAAGCCCAAAAACATATGACATAAACACGACTGTATTATGGGTTTTACGGCTTTTTTTGCTGTGAGGATTACTGACTGTCTCGTTGTTTTGATGGGTTAGCGGTATGCTAATGCTATTGCCCATTAACAAAAACAAAAGGTATGATACGCTGAAGTATGTCACTGCTAGTGTTTAAAAGGAGCTCGCCGGTTCTATTGATGACAGGACCTTTCTGAAACAATCTCGGACCATGATATAGGAAGGCAATTCACTTATAGCTCAGTAGCGGAATCAGTATTTTTCTGCACCGTGAATGTAACATTTTCTTTGGGTTTCACGTGTTTGCTGTTTGTGAGCCTATACGCCTTCTTGGGCCACTTCTGATTGGTGAGCATGACTGGCACGCGAGAAGCACGGTGCTTGTGATTGGTGAGCATGACTGTCACACAGGGAGCATGGCATGAAGTTGTAAAACTATTCTCACAGCAGTTTTAAACCCTGGGTCCGACGTGCTGTATAATGTATATCCTAAATCGCAGCCTTTGCGATTTGATAATCGCGTTGATTTCCAATTGAAATTGATAAATCGTCCAGAATTAATCTTTAATGGAGATGATGACATGTTTAAAGACGATGTTCTCTTGGACTACCCTAAGACTATCAGTGCTTTGCAAACTCAAGTCAACCTCAAGTTAGGGACCACCTCAAAAATATGTTTATGAAGATCACATTTTGTGGGAGTATTATTTCAGGCAATGTGGCAAGCAGGACTTTGAAGAAAAGAAACAAAATGAAAGTTGCACCGTTATGTTTATCCCTATGAAGGGTGACTTGGTGCCATTTGCCAGTGTTGTAGGGCCTGGTGGTCCTGAGGATGAGTGGCCCTTCTCCAAGCTCAATGGTCAATTGTACTCTTCCATCCACAAGCTCAATGGCCAAAAAGTCTTTCTAAAAAAGGAGAGAATGCATTATGAAAGCTGGCAATACATATCGAACGGCAATATTAACAAAACGTAAGGTTTTCATGTGTAAGACTCAAATAACCATTACCGCTAAAATGACAGGTTCTTTAGACTAAAGAATTGTTTACAATCACAATGTCACATTGTTTTTCGTGTGACAACTTGGGGACGCACCGTGGAGTCAGAGGCCATGTAAATAAGCAGGCCGTTTGCAGAGAAGGTCTTGAAGTGCATGACTATGTGGGTTGCTGAAGAGCGAAGGGCTTTTTGCACCACCGCGTATGCGCTGCCGTCAAACTGAAAAGAGGCTTCTTCTTCTTCATGCAGACTGACACATCATACGGAGAAAGGGGACACCAGCGGTATGTTAGGGCTACAGTGCAACACATTTCTGTCAGGCGACAGGTCTTCTGCTGTTTAAAGGGTCACCATTGACACCAGTGCCCTGAGAGGTGTATCAACATGCTCGGATCTAAGAAGCATCTTTATCGAGACGCTGCCCACTGTTCACACCCCCGGGGCAGTGATTCTGAAACCCAAGGACAGAGAGAACTGTGGCTTTGATAGCCTGCCTTACGCCCTGTACTGCCCTGGACAAACTGCAGATCACTGCAATCCAAAGATATACAGCACTGTGCAAAAGTCTCAGGCAGTCAAAGGAAATGTTTGAAGCTATTCATCTGAGTAGTAAATATATATTTGCTCTGAACAAAAAACACAAGTGAACCTTAGAATATATGCATATGAAGAGTAACATTATAAAAACTAACAGTAATTTCTTCTGTTCTCCAAACACTTACTGTAGATGGTTAGATAAATACCACTTCAGTACCAAACTTCTCATCGTGTTTGTTACATTTTATCACAAGCTCATTCAATTAATTAATTTAAATAGTTTAAAAAGTCAATAAGGTATTGATTAGCTCTACAAGGTGTGCTAGTGGTCAAATAAAAAAATACATGGGTGTATTGGATGGTTGCTGTAAACACTGGAGTCATTTTAGGAAATGAACACATTTTGACAGTCATGAAGATCATTTAGGCATCATTTTCTATGACTGCCTGAGACTTTCAAAACAGACACATGAAGCATCCTGCTTTGGACACCCAGGCTTTGGGATGTTTTAGGATTGAATTTGACCATTTAACACATATAAACATGGAACCTGGAGGTGAAGGACGATTCACACTCGAGTTAGAGGGCTTTACTCTCCTACCCATACAGAAACAGTGACAGAGAGACGGATGCAGATTTTTTCCACTAAAGGTACCTTGTGAAACAGCCCTGGCATTTGCCGTGTCTCTCCACGTAGCTCCACAGGCCGATGTTCTTGCCGTTGAGCCAGGTCCCAGCCATACAGCCATTGAAGTCAGTGGCCTCCACCGCCTCAGATTTCTGTTCAGCGGGGACAAAAAAAACAATGAGCGATGCGAAGCTTATGAATGGTGTCCCTGTCCCTCAGAGGCATTGCAGAGGCCCAGTGTACCTTGATCTGTCCACCAAGTCCCCCGACAAATATCAGGGTGGACTCATCCACGTCCAGCACCACGGAGGGGCCAGGAGATGAGGCCTCCACAGCGGGTCTCAGGTCCGACTGCAGGTCCCAAACGTTCAGGGAGCCACGTCGTCCAAACCTGCAGATGACGCGTGCAATGCACCATCAAACACTGTACGCACATTTTATTAACCACTTTGTATTGTTGTGTGCATACGTGTTACCTTAATGTAGCAGGATGTCATACGTGTTACCTTAATGTAGCAGGATGTCATACGTGTTACCTTAATGTAGCAGGAGGTCATGCGTTTATTAAGTGTATGGGTCACAACCTCATTTCTGAATGACTGGTGCAAACACAGCTTTGTAAATTCCTAACAAATAAGACTGAAGGCTTAATTCTTTAAAATCAGGGAAATAATTAACAATGTTTAGATCCTCATGTGGAAGGAAGCCCTCCACCCAGTCAAGCAAGAAAAATCATACGGTCCTTTTTCAAAGCCCCTGTAGACTGTCAGGAGTCATTAATATGCTTCATTAATATGATCATTTGGAGCGATTAGCCACACTTAGCATTTTAGGTTTTTGATGAAAATCCTGACATACCATGTAAAAATAAAAGAAGATAATTAAAATGTGGCTAAATGTTAAATTCTGACCTTCTCGCATGTATCCGGTACCACTTATCGTTGTCAATTTGGAGGTCAGGATACTCCAGTTTAGCGTGTCCAGAGCCCACATCCCAGAGGAAGGAGACCATCCCAGCGTGCGTCTCCACCGCCAGGAAGTCATCCTGGGCAACATGTCACTCTCAGTTTGCTACGACTGGATCTGTCTGCAGCAGCAGAACCACGTAGATTCTGCAATTTCTCATTCACATGGCGAACGCTGAAAGCCGGCCAGTATTGATTTGGGAAACGGACCTCAGAATTGTGAACCATTTAGGAAAATCGACACCGTTTACTGCAAGTTTAAACCATATTTCTTTCTTGGTAGGGAGCTAGTCGTTTTTAAGGGATCACAGCTATCAAGTTAAAGAATATCTGATCCAGGACTGACTATAGAATTAGCATGTACATTGTCATGGGGGGAGGGCTGGAGAGTAACCCAGGCAACAAAGGGCACAATATGGGGGTACAGCCTGGGGGGGTTACTAGTCCATTACCAGGTCCATAGATGCACACACTACAGACAATTTGGAGACAAAAGTTAGCAAAACTGTATGTGTTTGTACTGTGAGAGGAAATCCACACAACATGGGGAGAACATGCAAACTGCACATTAGTGTGGGATGGAATTTGAACCACCATCCAAGGAACTCTATTTGTTCTCCCTTATATGAAAATTAAATATTAAAGTATGCCAAGAGTTCATGTCTGAGACCTGGCAAACACCCGCCTCACCCCTGGAGCACTGGCTCTTTGTTGACACACACTGCCATTTCTGCACCAGTCACCGTCCAGCAGCCCTAACACTTCCTTCACTCACACTGGAGTTGCTGCCCATGTAGAAGAGAAGGTTGTCTGCCTCGCTGGTCTTCACGGTCAGGGTCAGGGTGTTGAGGTTGCTGGAGGACAGCTCAGGCTTGTAGGCGCGCACGCAGTCTTGGTCTGCCAACATGGCCACTTTAATCTGCACAAGGAAAGGCAGGGCACTGCTGCATTGTGGGAAGGCCAACATTTCCCACGTCAAGTCCCAGGTGAGTTTCAGCCCTTTGTTTAAACACCCAATTTACAGGATGACTAATTTGTAACATTTTGTGGCAATATTATAAAATAAGAAAAATAATAACAGCAGCAAGACACAACCAAGAGCTGTGGATTTGAAGGTGACAAGAAGTTCCATTTCTTTATATATCAGGTCTAATCATCCTTAAAATCAAATTCACAGATAACCAGTTATTCCCATTATAGATAGTAATATACTTGACTGATCTAGTTATTTATACAAATTCTACACCACTGGTAATTAAATCACAAGCATATATATGACTCTGAACCATTCTCAGTACTGAAGCATGGTCTCTGAAGGTCAGAGTTAGACCTACACCAAGGGGCAGGAGATGGCTCACATGTAACTACAGCCGTTGATCCAGTTACCAAATGGAAAGTTTCATGCTTGTGTTTTTTTGTTTCATGTTTCACAAAAACTTTCGCTAATCTTAACACTAAACAACATTTTGGCCGAGGCTTTAAATCCTGCAGGTTCAAGACCCAGGATGGGTTCTTTGTATTATTTGATGGGACTTGGTGTCACTCGATAGTGAAACTGTCCGACTGTAAACTTTGAAGATGGCTGAGGGCTCATTTGTTTTTCAGGGGTGTGGGAGTAGGAGGGTTACACTGACCGAGCTGGCCTGCTTGCGTGCCTGCTTGATTAATTCTCGGATTTCAGACAGGTTCCGGCTCAGATGCTCGCCCAGGGTCCTGAGGGGCCTGAGGCGATCTGAGAGATGCTGAACCCGGGCCTCCACCTCTCCAAACACAGACTCCATGGCCTTCACTTTGAGAAGATGAGACTCTTAGCATGAACAGCATCCATGACACGTCAGCCCATACACGAGGTAGAGCTACCCGGCTCACCGGTCTCTTGGGAAACGCTGAGCAAGCTTTCTGTGGCCTCTGTGTCTTCATTGGCCTGAGCTGCCAAGATGGAGGACTCCTCCAGCTCTTGGCTGAGGTTCTGGAGCAGCTGCAGCGTGGACTGCAGGGAGGCATTAGCCATAGACACCAGCTCCTTGGACTCAAGGATCTTTTGACTGGTCACTAGGGAGACAGCAGATCAGTAGAGTGCAACTAGAATGATAACCATCAAAAAGTTACATCCCATTAGAAGCAGCACACATGATGACTGGTGTATTGCATTGCCTCAACAGAAATGAATAACCTCAAATGCCACACTATATACTATGGTATTTTTAAAAGTGGTTTCTAATTCTGTACCTAAACATAACACTCTTTGAACCCTGGACAACATTATTAAAGACGGGGCCATATCCCCTTGGGAATGAGATTAGAAAGTCATCATCCAGATAATTTTCCCTTGAGCATCAATGGAGTTAAGGTAAACAGGCAGTACATAAACCTGAAAGCTCCATTTGGACACGGAGCCAACACTAGAACTCAGACTTGTACCCAGTGAGCCATAGTGATCACAGGTTACACAGCCTTCTGTCCTGGCATGTGCCTTTCCGGCATCCATTCACTCTGATCACATTGAAGGTGCTCAGTACTGGCTCCTCTCGAGGGCGCCATGGATACATACTCTCAGCCTCGCTGACGGTCAAGGGCTTGGGCAGCTGGCTGGTGATGCTGTAGATCCGTTCTCGGATTGAGTTGAGCTCCTGACTCCTTTCAGTTATGTTCATAGAGAGGTCTAGGGAGAAAACAGGTTTGTATGTTGACCCATTGAGCTTTTACCAACATGGTCAATTCAGGTTCAAAGGTACAACAGCAAGACTGATAATGGAGCCTCTATACTTCTGGTTCATATTCTTAACAGTCATGCCATCAGGCTACCATTAGTCAGGCAACATTCCTTATCATGACACCATGTCCCACGACTCACCGACAACAGGACTGTTCAGTGCCGCACCCTCTGCCCAGATCATGTGACTGCACAGCATAGCCTCAGTGCTCTGGTTTCTCACAGAGTCATCCACTAAGGGAGCCTGGAAAACGATGATGTCGTAAAAAATAAACCACCTTCCCCGACAGTGGTGTACCACAGAGAACAAACTTCCACAAAACAGAGGATGGTGAAAAAGACATCTTAGGGTAGCCAAAATTAGTCAGTATGTCAGCTTAAGAACGGATAAGTAATTGGAATCGATGTGTGCAATATCATTTTTGTTGCTAAACTAAACTATGATAAATCGAAGATCATCCAGATGAAACAACACTCCTCCTACACTCCAGCTTGCTAATCAACTTACTCTTTCTTCCCACTCCCACTTGCTCCTGTGGGATGACTGGACTCAGCAGAGAAAGTTCACTTAATTAGAACCGTGTCCAGCCATCCACCTGTTACAAACTGAGATGTTCATCCCCCACAGGTCTGGGAGATGGGGGCTGCATTCCAAAGCAGATGCTCTCTATGCATGGTCATCCTCCACTTGAGTATCGCTGATTCCCAGCCTCTCTTATTTGTGAGTTGAGTTGGGCATTTCTCCTTGTATTTACATGCACTTATTAGATGTTCTCAGTTTTCCCTCATACAGTATAAAGGCACTCTGGTAACACTTCACATTAACTGCACCTTCATAATTCATTCATTATGCATCCATAGAACATTAAGTGCACCTTCATAAAGGTACAGTTACTGTAAAGCATTACCAGCACTTTAAATGAATGGATTCAGTCTCTGAGTGTGTACGCTGTAATGGACTTGGGTCCGTCCTGGGTATCCCGCCCCCCCCCCCCCCGAGCCCTGTGCTTCCTGGGATACACTCAGCATCACGGAGATCCTGCCCCAGACAAGCAGCTATACAAGATGGTCTGTGGGAGAACACAGAAATGAAAGGTGCTGGCTCACCATCTTGTCGGCCAGCTCTGCCAAGTGCTCTGCTTCCTGAATGTCCAGGAAGATTTTGAAGTTAACAAAGAGGGCGTTGATTGCTTTCAGGGAAGAATTCTTTGCGGCCAGTATAACTCTGGAATGAATCAATGTGTTAACACGTTACAACAACCGGTTATGCTTTTTTTAAATGTTTATATTACATTAAATATTCATCGTTTGTTTACTTTTCAGTTCCATTTTGGTTGACGATCAAGTACCTTCATTGAAAAACTTAAATGAATGAAAAAGTCAATCCAGTGTTATTACTGATCAGATAATAAAACCCGGAGCGTATGATCTGGGGATGGAGCGCATACGTGTGCAGTACGAGGGCCTTGTCCTGCAGCAGCTGTGTGTGATCCTCCACTTCAGACACCAATTCTGGAACATTCTCCAAGCGAGTCGCCAGTGTGTCCACTCGCTCTTTTAAAGCTGTGCTCTCAGGCCCGAGCTGATCGTGGATGTCCGAAAGCTGCCAGGACACACCAGCAGCACGCTCTTACCCTTTAAAGCGTAGCGATAAATACTATCCCAGTTCAGCTACTGCCTCAAGGGGGAACTGAAGCATTTATATAGCAAAACCCCATAATAAACCTCAAAACCTCAAGTAACCTGCACCCTGAAGGTCCAACCCCATGCAGGGAAGCTGCTCTCAGACCCATGTTTAAGGTACATAAGGAGTAAAATATCCAGCTATGTAAAAATGTAAAAGCCCCCCCCCCACAGTTCAAGGACATCAGTTGGTGTCTCTAAAGTGAGTGCATTTATGTGTGTGTGTGTGTGTGTGAGACCTTAGATGGACATTAGACTGGACATGTGGTTTGGATTGCACAGTAATATGCCATAACTTCGACTTTTTGACTTAGTGATAATTATTTTCTTTTTTAAGCATCTACATTTGCAGGACAGGCCCAACTTACAACTGGAGCAGTGCCTGTACTGTCCAACGTGTTGTTAATATCAGCTATGAGATCCCAGGCCTCCGCCAGCTGCATCTTGGCCGCATCTACCAGGACGCCAACGCTCTGTTTTCGCTCCTGACATCAGGAGAGACACGGTTAAACACAGTGTGAAGGCTGGCGCTCACGGGTGCTGCACGCTGATACAATATGCAGAGCCTAAATGACAAAGGAAAGGAGCTTCTGTAGGCCAATAGCTGGACCTTAAGCCTCCAGCGAATACAAATCAGGAGGGAGCAGCTATGAAATCGCACTGGTATGAGTGTGAACTGATAAACAAATCAGCACGACAATAGGAACTGGAGAGACGGAGAGCGTGGGACAGAAGACTGACATGGAACTTGTCCAGGTTGGCAGCGACGGGGCCCAGCAGCTGGAGGGTGTGGCTGATCTTGGAGCGGATAAGCAGCAGCTGCTCCTGTGCGCTCTGCAGCTGTACATCCTTCTGTGATAGTTTGAGGCTGACCGACTTGACCAGCGCTTCCATTTCCTGCCAGGGCGTGTGGAAATCCCTCTGAACCATCCAATGGAGCTCAACTGCGGCCCTGCACAGGATTCAGACACATTTTTTTAGATGGGTTGCTAGGTTTCTCTTTGACCTGGACACTGCTCATGAAATATTCTTGTCGCAGTACGTTTCAGCATCCGTACGTGCTGGCCGTCGGACATCCGGATACGGAATCTTGAAAGGTGAGCGGTGCAAACTGACCCGAGTGCGTCGGAGGCCCAGGTCCGGCCAGGGTTCAGGTTGACCTTGCTCATGGCCCCCAGCATTGGTGGTATCTGCTCCATCAGCTGGGTGGTGTTGACATCTTGCAGGGTTTTGTTCAGACTGCTGACTGTTTCCTCTAAAGCTGATGCACACAGTAATATTTTGGTGCACTAACACATGTGCAGACGCGTGTGCTTTAACCCTACAAAAACGTTCCTGCTTATTGTCATTCTGTCTGCACTGCTCATTGCCCATGCGCCATCACCTGGGACAAAATGGCTGCCTAACAAGTAACGTTCTTGCTTGTTTACATTTAACTGTTATTCCAGTTTGTTACATCAAGATTTTAACTGATTTCAGATTTATTTATAATTTGCAGTTTAGTATATCAGAACAATTCTGCTGTGCACACTTTATATCCAGAGTGTGTTTTCTGGGCGTACTGACAAATGATTTCTTTTTGATTATTATGCTCCTAAAATTACACAATGTATATGGACAACTCTAATCAGAAGGTTTTTGGAATACAGGAAGATTACTGGAGGGAGGTTTGAGAGTTTGAGGGTAAGCACTGTCAAAAGGTACCACAACTTTCCGAGTAGATGTTAGGGACCAGCTCTGATAGTTCCTGGCTCAGGGTCAGCCTCTGTTCGGTGTCCTCGTCCAGAACGTCTCCTTCATCCAAGAGCTTGTTTGCCTAACAAAAGAGGCACACGGTAGATATAGGTCGAATGGGCGGTCCTTATTTCATGAGGCTGCAATGGCCTGGTGGCTCACCTTCATCTGCAGCGCTGAAATGTCTTTGGAAAGTTTTGCCAGCTGCTGTTGGGCTTGGAGTGACAAACTGATTGGGAGCATCTCAGGAGTCAGGAGGGTCTGCGTGTGGAAAGGGGAAGTAAAAGAAAACTGGCCCTGAGAACACATAACAGAATCCGGGAGGAGATAAATGCTTCTCATGTAGGAAGTAGTGCTTATGAAGCTGAGGGTTCAGATGGCCATGTGGTACTAATGTCCCCGTGGTGAAACATAAAAACACCACAGTGGCCATAGCTGTAGCTACAAAGGCAATCCTGTGGAGCACCTGACCTTCAGCTCCCCTGTGCTGTTCTCCATGGACCACAGGAGGCTGTTTGGGACTAGGACCTGGTTAGCAGCCTTCACTGACTGATCCAATTCTTCCAATTCGTCCAGGATCACTCCGGTACACTCATCATCACATGCTGCAGATGGAGAGGCATGCACATTCATTATCATGTCCAGCCAGAATGACTTTAGCACAGTGTCTCCCAGTCTGGTCCTCGGGGACCCACAGGCAGTCATACTAGCAGCTAGGAAGGAGAAGAAATGTGGACCGGCTGTGGGTCCCCGAGGACCGGACTGGGAACCACCTCTTTAACATATTTCTTTGGAAGGGAAACATGCCACACACTCACAGACAGACTTCTCTCACATTGTCCTGTTCTGTGAAGTGACGAAATTCTGCAAATTCATTGGCTAAATTCAAGACAGAAATGTCTGAATGTGCAGATTTCAAGGGGAATATTGGATTTCGTTACATGTATAGCAACTACAGAACAAAAGAAAACAGACACAGCATTACTGTGTGAACTTTCTGGCCCCTGTACTTGGCTCTTTCAAAAGCATTACTCTCAGATGACAGAGAGGCTTAGCCGTGCTGGAACGCATACAGCCTTTGGAGTTACATAACTCCACAGATATATTACATAAAGCATAAAATTCTGAATGGGAATTCATGAGTTAATTTGCTGATAAATAATGAAAGTTAAATTATCTTGGGTGTTGTTTCCCAATCTGGTCCTCGTGCACCCAGCCGGAACATGGTTCTCCTCCCTCTGGGAGGGAGCAAAAATGCTGACTGTCTGTGGGTCCTGGAAGACTAGGTTGGGAAACACTGATGTAGGGAAAAGGTCTCCAGCCTTTTTTGCAGTGACCACTGATCCAGAGGGTGGTTAAATAAAACACAAGAGAGGAAATGCAAGCTGACTGTGGCCTTATGAGCGGTGGACGGGGGCTGACGGGGGCAGTGGGAATGTCTACGGCACTCACAGATACAGCGCTCCCCGTGGCGGGGGCAGCGGGGATGTCTACGGCACTCACAGATACAGCGCTCCCCGGACAGGACGTGTCTTTCCTCGCACTCGTCGCAGTGGAGCCCGCGGATGCCCGGCCTGCACTCGCACTGCGCCGTCCGCGGGTGGCAGCGGGGGTGCAGAGCCCCACTGGAACTGCACTGGCATGGCTCACAGCGGCCGTCAGGCTCGGTGGGGGTCCCTGTGTAACCTGGGGAACACCTGCAGACACATTGAACATGAGCCACCTGGAAGGGGGGGGACTTTTTAAGCTACACACCACCCAATTGCAAAGCCTGCTCTTCGCTGTAACTCACCCTGGTCGTATTTCACCCTCCCCCCCCATTACAATCCTCACAATACCGCTCATGTAGCTCAGCAAGCGCAATATTGTGCTAACAATGCAAAGGTCTTGGGTTCAAATCCCAGGGAGCCCATATAGTGTCACCCTTCTTGCTGCTTCAGATGAATACGTAAAATGTAAATACTGGGTAAGGTAAAGCCTTTTAATCAGTCTTTTTGGACTGGCATCCCTGTGAGGTCCCTCTGTTGTACTTTGTGCTGTCCCCACACCGGTTAAGCGGCTCCAGCAGATAG
>JAODJU010000001.1:22102339-22150007 GCA_026776725.1 Gnathonemus echidnorhynchus
TTCCAATCCCAACTCCAGTTCCATTTCCTGATTTGGATTGGAATTGATGAACGCATTCTGGAATGGCCCCAACCCTGGTATATACATCCGGACCCTGATGCAGGTCTAACTTGGCTTTTCCTTGCTTGCCAAGGTCCGAAGGATAAAGTGTCGCGGCACTCTCACCGGTCACAGTACTGCCCCTTGTAGCCTTTTTCACAAGCGTCGCAGCGATAGTCATTCATGCCTTCCAGATGACAGGTGGGGCTAAAGCTGCAACAGATGAGATGGAGGAAATAAGCACACAGTAGCAGGAGCAGAGTCGCGTAAGCACGCCCCCACATGTAAGCCTGTTGACGGATCTATTGTTCCCACCCACGCAAATATTTAGGCTGCTGAAACTTTTCTGCCATCTGCTGGAGAAATGAAGCTAATGCTCGGGCCGTGCTAGATGGAGGTGTGTGAAGGGACTGTACCTCTTTTTATTTCCAGGAGGACAGGAACACATGGAGCAATCACCGACAGAGCCCTCCACTTTCCCATAATGCCCCGGGGCACAGAGCTCGCAGTGGTCTCCTATGGTATTGTGCTGACAGTCCTTGTCAAGAGAAAAATGTTACCGTTAAAGCTGCAAAATAAGCAAAGCTTACTAATGTTACCTAATTAATGTAAACCAGTGGCTAAAATTGTGGAAACACCTAGCATTTTTGGCATTACGCTTTAAAAATTATTACACAAATATTGGCGGTAATGTTACAAATATCTTACATTGAACGATTAAACAAGTAACTGGAGTAACTGGAATAAAGTTCTGCAATCTCTAAAAACTGGAAGCGTTTCCACAATTTTGGCCACTAATGTAAACGGTGTGAGCTGGGCACAAACAGGATTTCAGGTGAGATCCAGTGATGGGCCAGGCGGGGACAGTTTGAGAGGTATACCTGGCAGATTCCAGTGATGGGCCAGGCGGGGACAGTTTGAGAGGTATACCTGGCAGATTCCAGTGATGGGCCAGGCGGGGACAGTTTGAGAGGTATACCTGGCAGATTCCAGTGAGCACATCGCAGGCCAAGCTGTGGTTGTTGCACTGGCAGGGGACGCAGGGCTGGACAAACAGATCGTGACTTCCAGGGCTCAGTGCTGATTTGGCCTTTCTGAAGTAGCCGGGGGCACAATCCTGACACCCCAGGTGGGGAAGATGGCACAAGGACAAGGCGGCACCAGACAGTTAGAGCAATGAAGGAGGAACTGGGTTCAGCACTCGGGTGGGGGAGTGGGGGGGCTGAACTGACCCACAGAATACGCTATGATTCAAAGCTTCATCTAAACTTGATATCACAGAATCCATAGTGTGTAGCATTTAGATGTCAGTTCAGTATCCATTTGTTTGCACACACAGTTTTGTCTTAAGAAGCAAGAGTAAAGGGTGGTACTTCACACCTGGCAGGAGAGTCCGGCATACCCTGATGGACACCTGCACCTCTCGATGAATCGAGCCACCTCCCCGCCCAGCGGACCTTCCCCGGCCTCCACCGCGGTCTCCATGGAGAAGTTAGTCAGCCTGGAACACACGAGCACCAACGGTGAGGATCGCCTATATATGGCGACAAAGACACAGGAAACAAACACGCTCCGACCTGTTCCAGTTCGTTTCGCTGCTTTGTGAGGCTTTGACTAAGATAAATTCCACGTTGCCCAGGACGGACATGAAGTCAGCACGCGTGACGCCGCGGCTGGAGCCGAAATGCTTCCACTTGTGCTGCCGAGACAGTTTAGGGAAAGTTGTAATGAAGGTTCCCGCAGAGATACAGTTCAAACCCAGTATTGAATGCAACCCACAGTGACACTAAACTGCAGTGCAGGTTCCGAAAACTTTCTACTGTTGCCTTGGTCCTAACTGACAAACATAATCTGACAGAATCCTCGAACCCTTTTCCACATCGGCATCACCGACCCATAGGAACTATCCCAGCTGATCCCATGTTATCTTGTTAAATAACATAATTTCTCCCCGTTGGTCTGAAAATGCTCACCTCAGTCATCCAGATCTCGTGTTCCGTCTTCATCCCGCTATCCGGAACGGGCATGTCCAGGTAGATGACCGCTTTATTTAGGCATCCTCCCCCCATGAGGACTTGGGGTGTGTCGCCCAGGGCGCGGAAGGTCACGGCATAGCGGAGCTTACCTCCATAGGACGTCAGCTATCCATAAAGAAAAAAGCATCAACTCTCCATTCTTATATACGCCAAGAAGTGGCTTAAGATTGGGTTCAGGGAATCACCATTCTTCACGTCCATTAATGTCCTGATGTCACGTCAAGGGAAGCCGTCATTTTAAGATATTACCACTTAGAGGCAGGACACTCCTGCCCTGTTATGCTAGTTAAAATAAATAAATCAAAGCCTTATTACACTAGATAATCTCAAACAACCATAAAAATCCCTAGTAAAGATAAATGATATGCATTTATATATTGACACTAACAGATAAGTTACCGTAGGAGGGAGTTTATATGACTGTTCCTAAATTCGGTAACTTAGCGACCAGCGTTACCTTGTTTCCCTTGAATTTAGAGGGGAGCTGCCAGTAGTAGGGACCAGTGTACCACCAGGAGCTCTGGGCCGGGTTGTGGTCCAGACCTACACCGTTCTCATCGGAGACGACGCCGTCCATAGCGTCTATCCCATCCTTTTTGCTGACCATGTCCAGCTGGTCGGACTCGCCCAGCGTGATCTAGGTTTGGAGAACGAAACCCAGGACAGGCAGGATAACCATCTGAACTCATATCCCGGTTTTTCTGTAGCAGTGCTTGGACAGTGAACAGTAATCCTGCTCACTCTGGGATTCGAAGCCTTGTGTCCTGATGGCATCACGTACATTGTCCAGTATTCCTTGGCTGCTGTAAATTGGCATCTATTTCCAACATTCTTGTTCAAACAGCAACAAAACATGCATGCTGCCTTCCGCAAACACCAGCTACTCACAGACGCGTGCAAACGCACCTACGCTTCCCCAACAGATCCTGTATACTGGATTAAACCAAACGCCCTGGAGCACGGGCCGTGACAAACGCACACGGCCTTGGCCCCGCCTCGCGTCGGCCTGCAGCAGATGGGTGTCCCATGGAGCCCGGGCTACAGCAGCTGTTTGTTCTTCCTGTTACTTCTCTGTCGGATCCAATTAAATGCAAACTAACTGGGGCATTAATTGAACTTGCAAGGCTAATAAGGATCCACGTATTTCGATGTTCCTAATCATCACATCATCTCTGCACAATGTGTGGGGAGTAGTGAGCTCAGCTTAGATAGATAGATATTCTATATCCTGCACCTAATGATATCACTTCCTGTTTATTCAAACCAGTGATTCCCAACCCGGCCCTGGAGGCCCCCTCGAAGGTCCACATTTTTGCTCCCTCGCAGCTCCCGGTAACGTCGATTGTCTGGGGGTCCCCGAGTCCCAGATTGGGAAACACTGACTTAAACCATTTTCTGCGTTAGGACATATGTACCTTATTTAAAATACTTAAGTACAAACAAATTCAGTTTAAGAGTGTCTGACTGACGCCCATTCCCATGGTTCCCCGCGGTCGACGAGCATTCGGACGGCGCTGCTTACGGAAGCTCTGAGCAGGCCGGTGGCCTCCACGCAGTCTGAGGAGACCCCAGAGCAGAAGCAGGGACTGCAGCCCTCGGGGAGCACTGCCGCCAGTCCGAAGGTCCCCCGCTTGCACTTGTTACAGGAGGCGCCGTGCACATTGTCCTGGCAGCCAGAGAGGGCAGGGCGGAGGAGGACAGGGCATCACAGGTGTGAGTCTCTGACGTGACCTCATCACGACCCCTTCGGCTGATTAATGGCACTCGGGATCAGAAGGCTGCTGCCTTTTTCACAAAGGCAGATCTGAGCATGCGAGCAAAGCATGTTAACTTGAAGCGCTCAGTGTAAAATCGTGAGCTTCTTTCCGACGCACTGCATTTGGCATGAAATCAAACTGTGAAACCAAAGAGGATTGTGGGATATTTAAGCTGGCGGAACGAGGCCGGTTTTGTAGCATCACTTACAGATGGTCCAAATTCCAAATTTCCTTATAATAACCAGGACCCCATTATGTAATAACATTACAGAAAGCCAATCAGTTAAACATGGGAAGTTGACCATCCGTCACGCAGCCAGAGACCGGCTGACTGTAGCCATGTCTGGACAACTATACAGTATCTGTACCTTGCAGACACAGGTGCCCCGGTCGCCGCAGATGCAGGCAGCCAGGTCCTTATTGCAGAATTCCTCCCGGGTGCCGCGCATGTTGCACCTGCAGGGGGCGCACTTCGGATAGCCGCTGAACCCTGGGGCGCACCGGTCGCACCTGGGCCCATCGAACCCACGCCGGCACAGGCACTGGCCGCTAGAAAGGTCGCAGTGGGGCACCAGGGCGCCGACGGCACTGCAGTCACATGGCTGGGGGGGGGCATAGCGAGCAAGTCAGGTGGGATGAATTCGTACCATTTGCTGTGTCACACACTACACTGAGACCCACCTTTCTACGGGGGTTGGCGATGCTAGAAAACACTGACTCTAAGGCTTCCCACAGCTGGATGTCTCTTGGGGGTGGACCAGCCCCCACACACCCCCACAGCAGACACTGTTGAGCTTGGAAACCCGACTGCATGCACAGTTTGGCACAACCAAATTGGCAACCCCAGCCCCTGCTCTTAGACCTCCAACAAACAGCACATTCATTCATTCCAGCATCCTTCTCCATTACCTATGCTGATCTAAGTGGGCTGAACAAGTCAAATAAAGTAGTGATCATATCTGGATTCACTTGGCCGGCCTGTTCTGAAGCTCAGTGTACCTATACCTGTCACTCCATTTAACACCACAATGGTTAAGAACACTCAGCCTGCTGCAAAAGATCATTTTTTATCATTGCAGTTTTTTCTGGCGTTGGAAATTTTGTGTCTAAAACCCACTGTGACCAGAAAAACAGGACATAGCTGTCAATCGCCACCCCTTGCAAGTATAGCAATGTGGGGGTTTCACAGCTGTCAATCAATGTACACAGCCAATGACAACACAGGCCATGAAGAGGGTGATGACGCAAGTCATAACTGAGACCTAGGGGGGAGTTCCACAAAGCAGGATGTCTCAGTTAGCTAGGTTAACTTAAGCTAGTCATGATGGTCCAATATGAGTTTAGGTAATTGGACAATCATGACTTCTAGCTTAAGTTAACTCAACTAACTGAAAATTCCTGCTTCATGGAACACCCTCCAGGTTTCCTAATGAAACTTTCTCTGTATTATTTTTTGTATAGCAAGCATGTGACTTAACTGTAATGATCTGGATGACCTCAGCCTACATATGGAAGGATATTTTATGTGATAGAAGATGCTAAATTCTTAAAGCGCTCACAGACAGGTCATATCCCCTCTGAGGTCACCTTGCAGCCCGTCTCCAAGCTGTGGTCCCAGTGAAGATCCTCACACAGTTCGCACGCCTGCCCCCGTGTGTTGGGTGGACAGACACACTCCCCTGTGTCCGGCAGGCAGTGGCCATGCGTGTGTGCGCAGATGCACTCTGGTCGGCGAGAGAGACGTCAGTAGTGAGGTATGATGATGATGGGGAGGTGGGAAGGGGGGGGGTGGTGGTTATGGGGCCCGAGGACATGCGAGACTCACCTTTGCAGCCGGTTTCCACGCTGCCGTAGTGGTTGGGGGCACAGTGATCGCACTTGACCCCTGCCACGCCCTGGATGCAGAGGCACGCCCCTTCTCTGTTGCAACGGGCAGACAGCGACCCCGCCTGGCTGCAGTTACACGTCTCACAGCCCGTCCCGCTCAGCAGGCTGTAGTATCCTACCTTAAAGACACACATCAATTTCAGATTCTCCTTCCATCCTTCCGCCATCAATCGCACCCCCCCCCCCCCCCCCCCCCCTCCCCCCCCCCCCCAATGTCAGCTTCTCTTCAGTGTGGACTTCACTACTCTGGTGAGGAAGACACAGAAATGCCACCAAAGTCAAGGGCACACACGAATTGGGCTGTAATTAAATCTGTGAGTCAATGTCACGTTGGCGGTCGTCAGGCGGGGCTCTATCCGCGCGACGCCAAAAGGGCGACACGGAGAGGCCACGAGCTGCCAAATCCGCAATGTTTCGGAAACTTTTTGGACCCCAGGAGAGAACCCTGTGAGGACGGGGCCACTTATCAAGGCGACGCCAGCCTGGAAATCCTATCCAGCCTGCTGGCACCGTGACGCAGCATTGCCCAGCTTACCCAACATTTATAAATGCCATTTTGGGCACGTATGATAAGGTTCCTGGGCCAGAATGTGAAATGAGCTGGCCGGCGGTTAGGCGAGGGCTTGGCGGGGGTCCGCCACGGCCCACCGGGGCCTGGAGTCGCCCGTATCCTCACATCTGGACTTCGGCCTGACGAACATCTGCTCTCCGCCCACTGGCGCTCCTTCCCTCCAAAGCACCACAGACAGGCAGCCGCCCGCTCTAACTAATCAGTCATTTCCCCCTCCGCCCGAGTGTGAAAAGACAATCTGATATGCATAATGAATTATGAAAACATTCGCCCGCGGTCCCGGACCACCTGGAGCCTGCTGGAGTGAAGAGAAGAAACCTGGCTCCCCCCCACCCATGCCAGCTTTTTTGCCCCAGTTCTGAATCCGGGAAGGATGGGGGGGAGGTAGCAACAGAGCACAACACAAATATTAAAATGGTGAGGGGAACGCGGGGTTGCCAGCTCCCAGGAATCTGGCGTGACACTCATTGTTTCAGACTCTCACGCTCACGCAAGAAATCTTACGGCAATTTTATATTATTCCATTATAAACATAAACTTACCTACATCAAAAGCAGTAGTCTGCAAACCATACAGACGATCTACAAGGTACTAGAAGTGTTACATACATGTAGATGCAAGGCTGTCAACTTTGGTCAGCGGACTGGCGTGATATTTTCAATTTGAAAGAAGTCTGCACACGCATTTACAAGTATGTAAGAGTGTTTTTTTTTTTTTTTTACCTTGTTAATAGTCTGTACCCCAAAGCTTTTGATGTAGCTAATTTTAGGTTTATAATGGAATAATATTGATTTGCCGTGGGATTTCTTGCGTGAGTTTGAAAGTCAGAAAGCGTGAGAGCTGGCAACCCCGTAACTGGGTGTGCATATGTGTGCAGCCCTGGGGGGCGGAGGGGTGGACGCGGTCAGCAGGGTGAGCTGTTCCGTACCTCGCACCGGTTGCACTTCCGTCCCGCTACGTTGGGCTTGCAGGCGCACTGTCCCGTCGTCAGGTCGCAGACGCCGGAGTACGAGCCGTTTACATGGCACCCACACGCTAGATAGACACAAACACATAGGGCCGAAGAGCATTGGGTAACAGCGCCTTATTATCCCCCAGGGAAGCGTCGGTTGCTCTCTGAGACATCGAGAAAGTTATTTTAATGAGCTAACAAAAAAAGATAGTTGATAACGACGGGATCTGTTAGTAACGCGGCAGGATGCTTCATCGCGGCTGTTCTCGCCAGAAGTGCACTCAAAACCGCCGGCACTCCGAAAGCTATTCAAAATGCACCTGTAAGTTTGTTACCAAAGCTTATAGAAATCCAACTTGGGAAGACAGCGCATTATTAATACATAAATAACTGCTTGAAAATTACAGCAGTGTACCCTGTTTCGAATATTAATTTTCTAAGGCTTCGATTTGATTCTCAGTATGCTGGTAGACAGAATAGGAGCCATGCAGGATTGCGCCCGCTAGATGTCGCTATGGGCACTTTAATACGGCGTATCAGCACTTGAATGCAACTGATCCAGCCTCATGCCCACACAGGATCGAACTCGCCTTCCGTTGCTGTGGTCAGAGACATGCTGGAAAACAGTGATAAACCAATTCTCCGCTCAGCAGTAACCTGAGGAAGGCATTCGCAATGCTCGGAAATCCTTAGTTTTCCATTTGAAAAGGGAAGAGAAAAATGAAGAAGGTGCGAGGTTCGGGGATTCCTGCCATTCAGGAGGGTGACCGTGGGATCACGTGAGGGCAGGATAAATGCGGGAACCATCTACCGTACTACCGCTGCTAGATACTCCGTTATTATATTTTAATTACAGCTCGTTCCAAATTGCCCTGGTGTTATTTATTCGTATAGTTTTCCTGACGTTAGGTTTTTATAGCTTAGTCCCTTATCTTTCACTTGTTACTGGTCACTCAGTGGCTCCTTGACAGCTGTAAGCCTGTGATGAATTATCTGCCTCACTTGTCCGTCGACTTCAGACAAAGGCACCTGCTAAATAAAGAAATGTAATAAATCTAAATGTAATGCTTTGTGCTGTGTCCGGGGAGTCGAAATAAATCGAAATGGAGATGCCTGCTAGTCAGAGAATGAAAGGCTTTGTCAGCAGGTCCAGGCTCTGTGCCGGAGCGCTGCATCTCAGCAGGCGATACATAATCTGCGAGAGCCGTTAACAAGCTAACGCATGCAATTAATCACCTTGTGTAACACATTAAACATGGTAGCGCTGACAGCCCTAGTGTATCACATACACCTACGTATAATTATGTACTAATTATGTGATGATGATCATATGTCAGCTATAACTTGCCCCCCCAGATCTGTTTCCAGCGTCTTCCCCCTGTTTTATATGGTTTCCTTGTGTCAACACAGATTACCATATATTTCTATGGTTTCCATGTGCTTACACTGGTCTCCATGTCTTCCTGCGGTTTCTTCGTGTTTGTCTGGGTTCTTCGTGTTTACTCAGATCACCTTGTATTTATAGGGCTTCTTTGTGTGCACGTGCTTTCCTCGTGTTTAAACCGGTCTCCATGTGTTTGTACAGTTTCTTAGTGTTTGTATTGGTTCCTGTTGTTTATGCCTGCCTCCGGAGGTTTTTATGGTTTCTTTGTGTCCATGTGCTTTCCTTGTGTTTACATCGGTGTCCATGTGTTTGTACAGATTCTTTGTCCTCACATGATTTTGCACAGACTCCCTGATTCCTGCCGCAGTTGGGATGCTTAATGAGCCAGTGTCTCTAAACTGCTGCGGCTGTAACTGTGTGTGTGAGTGTGTGCATGCATGTGTGTGCCCTGTGATGGGGTGCCTGGTTCCCAGTGCATTCTGTGATCGGATGCATATACACTATATGAACAAAAGTATTGGGACACACTTCTCAATCATTGAATTCAGGTGTTTCATTCAGACCCATTGCCACAGCTGTATGCAGTCAGGTTTACAAACATTTGTGAAAGAACGGGTCCTTGTGAAGAGCTTATTGAATTCAAGTGTGGTTCTGACAGGATGCCATACTTGAAATAAGTCAGTTTGTGAAATTTCTTCCTTGCTAGATTTTCCACGGTCAACTGTAAGGACAAAACTGTGCACTGGGAGCTTCACAGAATGGGCTTCCATGGCCAAACGGCTGCATGCAAGGCTCGCATCACCAAGCACAATGCCAACCGTTGGATGGAGTGGTGTTCCAGTGGTGTTCCACTGGCCTCTGGAGCAGTAGATTTTCTGTGGAGTGACAAATCATACTTCACTGTCTGGCAGCCTGATGGACAAGTCTGGTTTTGGTGGATGCCAGGAGAACGTTACCTGCCTGACTGCATTGTGCCAACTGTAAAGTTTGGTGGAGGAGAGATAATGGTATGGGGTTTTTCAGGGGTTGGGCTAGGCTTCTTAGATCCACTGAAGGGTATTCTTAAAGCTTCAGCAGACATTTTGGACAATTCTATGCTTCCAATTTTGTGGGAACAGTTTCGGGAAGAACCTTTTCTGATCCAGCATGACTATACCCCAGTGCCCAAAGCAAGTTCCATAAAGACATGGTTGGGTGAGTTTAGTGTGGAAGAACTTGACTGGCCTGCACAGAACCCTGACCTCAACTCCATCGAACACCTTTGGCATAAACTAGAATGGAGATTGTGAGCCAGGCCTTCATCACCCAACATCAGTGCCTGACCTCACAGATGCTCTTCTGGATGACTTGGCAAATACTCCCACAGACACACTCCAAGATGTTGTGGAAAGCCTTCCCAGTAGAATGGCAGCTGTTACAGCTGCAAAAGGGGGACCAACTCCAAATTGAGTTGAAATGAAATTGATGCCTATGGATATAGAATGGAATGTCATAAAAGCTCCTGTAAGCGTGATGACCAGGTGTCTCAGTACTTTTGTCTGTATAGAGTATATAGTCAGGGGCAGTTCGGAGGGTGAACCTCCCTTAAACTGGGACAAAATCCTGCTTTTATAGCTTTTGAAATTACTTTCGGAGCAACTACCACGACTCTGGAGCAGGAAGCATAAGGGGACCCACCCTTACCCTGACAGTTCTTGGCGACTACGGCATCCCCGAAGTAGCCGTCCCGGCATCTCTCACAGCGCCAGCCCACTGTGTGGCCCGTACACTTCAGGCACTCTCCACTGATCGGGTCACATTTGACAAGGTCTTCTGGGTCCACGTTACCGCTGCAGTCACATGGAAGGCAGCCTCCACCTAGGGCCATGGGGTCTCCGTAGTAACCGTCAGAACACCTTGAAGAATTAAGGCGGAGTTAATGACAGCGAATCACAGATGTCAAATCCATAAACCCTGCATAGCTACCTTAAATGTCAATGACTACTTTTCCATTACTGTTTTTCATTAGCGCTTCCCTTACCGACGTAGCCTCACACTTGCAAGGCCACCGTTTTTGCTCCCCATCTCACACAATTACATTTTATTCATTTAGCTGATGTTCTTATCCAAAGTGACTTACATTAGAGGGAAGGTTTACAATTTATGTGCTCCTTGGCATTTGAACCAATGACCTTTGCATTGTTCACATGACGCTTTACTTTGTGTCCAATGGGAGCAGTCCAAAAATATCATACAGGATACATTTTCAACATTGTGTCCCCATCATCCTTTCTAGCTCAAATGTGCCTCTTCAGCATCACTATATTCACAAAAACCTTATATTATGATCGGCCATTTAACCAGCTAAACATGGCAAGGATTATGATCGGCCATTTAACCAGCTAAACATGGCAAGGATTTCTGCTGCGTTGCCCTGGTCCAGAATGACATGCTGCATAGCAGATCTTAATTTTCTTGCTGGAGTGTAAATATCGTGGTATTGGCCAAATGTTGTGCCAGGATATATGGTCTTATTAACTCCATAAACTATTTTAATTCACGTTTAGGTATGGAATGTAATTAGCTGAGAGGCGGAATGTTAGCTGGCGTGGTGCCAGCTGTTGTGTGATAGTCACATGACTGGCTTGGCTGAAGGTTGCCAGCCATAAGTTATGGTGTATAAGAGCAGTTCTATTTGTAAGCCATCACATGCAGTTCCAGGTCTCCATGGATCAGGAGGCAGCACCATGATGAATTCTGACAGACGTTTTGATCAAAATTCAAATTTTTGCTAAGGACATACATAGTTTTTTTTCCTCAGTCAAAACATTTTGCCACCGATACAGGTGAGTCTTGCCAAAGATGTGCTTGTTCATGCACTGACATTGCAGTCCCTGTCATGGATTCGAGGTCTTGTGCAGGAGCTGCCACATTTTGGTAACATGTCAGACTTACTACCTGCTGACTGATCATTTCTTTGTGAGACATAGTTTTTTCTCCTCTATACATAGCCAAGGCATGTCTTTACTGGCCCTTCAATCAGGCACAAGTCCACTTGTATGTTTGCATCCCGATTTGTTGTATGGCTGTCGTGTCACGATGTCCCCTGTGGCTGAACCACACGGGTGACTCACCTCTCGCACCGCGAGCCTGTGTGGCCCAGCTGGCACTGGTCACACATCATCTGTCCCTCATCGTCAAGGTGGCAAGCGGGACTGAAACTGAAACAGCTAGCCGTTAAAAGCAGGCCTCCCCAAATCTCATAGTGTGTGTTCTGTTTTGTTTTGTCTTAGTGTTTTGGGAAAAACACATTTAAAAATGAACTTAAGAAAGACAAATCCTTCTGTATTATCTGAACACTGGAAAATACAGTATAAATGTAGTACCAATCAAAAGTTTGGATACCCTTAGAAAGATTTATTTGTACTATTCTTTACATTTTTGAATAATTACAGACATCAAAACTACAAAATAACATATATATGTAATTATGCAATGACCAAAAGAATATGAAACAAAAAAAAATGTTGGGGAGGGGGTTCAGCTCTGTGGCTTGGGAGGTTGCTGGTGGTCGGCAGAGTGACCCCACCATTGGGCCCTTGAACAAGGCCCTTAACCCCAGGGACTGGCTGACTCTACTGTCTCCTCTACAGCAGTTTCATGAGGTGGCCTCCTGGGACACTTTTCCAGCTGTCCTGAAGGAGGTTCTACATATGTGCTGAGCATTCATTGGCTGCTTTTCCTTCACCCTCTGGTCAAAGTCCTCCATAACAATTTTTACTGTGTTTAGGTCAGGTGGCCTGGTCATGTGATACAACACAATCACTCTCCTTTGTAGGTAACTTCATGTGTCCAAACTTTTGACTGGGACTGTAGTTCTGTAGCAATTTATTTATACAGAGTATAAGCACTCTTACATCTATTTTATCCTATCAGCAATGGAAAACAGCACCCCTGTCTAGTGCTAAGTACTGCACTCAGGGATCATATGAGAAATTATCTCACCATAAACCCTCACATTCCTCCGCTTGTGGTTTAAAATTAACAAGTCTGAGGAAGAAATGTAACCATGCCATTAGGAGTATTTGTTAGGTATAAATTGGAACAATTTCAATCAATATTGGGACGTCACTCTTTTTAACAGTGTTATTGTCATTCTTCTCTAATATGACGGCTAACTTATTGATTAGCTTTGACGCCGGCAGCTTAACTCACTTGTTGTCCGTGCTGGGTAGCGGGCAGCTACATTGTTGGCAGTCCTCTGGGGTGCCCGCTGTGGGGTCACCATAGAAACCAGGCTGACACTGCTCGCAGTGTGGGCCGCTGGTATTGTGCTCACACCCCTGGGGAGGAAACAGCATCTCACAGGTTGCCCATGACACATTCAAGCAACCGTCTCCATAAATGCTACTTTTGCCATGGTCTTCCATGGTATCGCAGACAGTGCTGTGCTTCTGCATGATTTTCCACCCCCCGTGATCCATCTCAGCCAATCGGGGCACGCCGAGCTCCAGCCGTTAAGGAAACGGCTTTACGACCAAGAGGCTGCAGGTCGCGCTCTTGCCTGGAGCACTAAAGTGTACCCTTGAGCGAGAAGCGCATGCTAACATGAGTCCCATGTGCATTTACAGCAATACAAAAATCACACAGTGATAAAAATGACACTCAGTTATGTTCCGTCTGGGATTAAAGTGCATTCTAATCGATCATAGTATAATCTACATTAAAATCTATATTAATGAGATGAAAGTTATAAAATTGGTAGCTTGATACTTCAGTGAGTAAATGTCAAAGATTGAAAAAGCAGAACAGCCAGAGAATGATTGGTTGAAGCTGCTTATTCATCAGTGCTGGACATGACCCTTGAAAGGTTGTTCTATATCGAGAGGTAAACAGAGAGAGGGGCTCACCAGACAGACGCCGCTGGTATCGCACTCTGAGGCATGGCCGTTGCACTGGCACTCGAGGCAGGAGGTGCCATGGAGAATCCCATTGGCACGGTGAAACCCAGGTACGCAGAGCTGTGGACGGAGAGCCCCCTTATGGTGAACTTGGAAATAGAGGTTTCCTGTCTGCTGCTTCTTTGGCCCCTAGTTTGCTCCACCCCATTAGTCCTGCTTCATTAGACATTGTTAGGAGGTCGGCATCCAGTGAAGTAAAATCAATGCTACAGTATGTGAAGCAGAGTCACTCCTATGCCAGGGTGAACGGGCTGGGCATCCTACCTCGCAGGACATCCCGGCGTAGCCCCTGGGACACTCACAGCTCTCCACCTCCCAGGCCCGGATGTAGCTGGTGCCGTTGGGGTCGGCTATGTCCAAAGCCACAGAGCTCAGCCTGGCAGACACGAAGAAAGAGGCATCAGAGTATGAGGCCACGACCAGCTGAAGCCATAGCCAGCAAGCCGACAAAAATAAGTTAGAATTTTCTCCAACTATTGTATGGGATTTTAGGCCTTTCCATTAAGTTCATATTCTCTAGATATTAAAATTGAATTGTGAAACATTTTTGTATCTCAGGTCATATCGGCAATCACGGTCCTGAGGGTCATCCTGCCTCACCACAGCTCTCCATCCAAGTTCTCGTTGGATTGTGCCTGGATTCTAAGGTGTGCCATGTCAGCCAAAATGGTCATCAGCTCGGCCCGCTTGGCTACTTCACTCGTGTCCAGGTTCACGAAGTTCCCTGGCTCGATTTCCACATCAACATGGTACTCCTTCCCTGGGACCAGCTGAAGCTCCTGAGACATTGCCTGCCGAAGGGTCCTCCCATTCCCCTGGGGGCGCCAGAGAAAATTAAGGAGATCATTTCTTTTGATTGACCCGACCTCTTTATGTTTATGTTTCACACCAAGCTGACATATATAGATAAAAAAATGTTTTTGCACTTCTCATAGGATGAGATTTAAAATAAGTGTTGAAAATTATCATGAGGATGGCACTCAGCATGTAAAATAATATTAGGCACTTTTAATTCACAGTTAAACACATCCTTTTTTAAATAAAGAAGTTTAACTGAAGGAGCTATTTAAAACATGTCTGCAGATCGATATAAGACCGCCTCTGTAATGACCTAGCCTCCAAATGAGCACTGGGTGTATTCAACTTATTGAGTACTTACAAAAGTTATGGCTCTGAAATTGATGCAAGGATGAGCTTGACGTTTGATATTCCTGGGTTTATTAAAGGCACATCAAGATGCTATGTTTGAATGTTTTATGGGCCGCTGTGAAAACGGCACAGCAGCAAAATCCATGGTGGGATTGATTAGAGCGGGGCAATTTCTCTTCGTCCCATTTCCATTGACAGTAATAGCCCAGTGAAAACCTTTCATGGCGGATTTACTCCTATGACTAAATGCCTGACGCCCACAGGCTAGAACTACTTACCTGAATAACGATATGGAAGTGTGAGGACAGGGGGCGACTCCTGCCCGCCGCAGAACCATTGAGCATAATGGCATAACTCAGAAAGCCGCCATACGACGTGAGCTTCAGAGAAAGAGGAAAATGCGGAGGGCACGTTAGCACAACTTTGTAACGCCAACAGCATCAACAGACAACGTCCATCTCAATGACCTGCCACCTCGATGCGGACCATGTGACCAACCTCAAACCCGAGTAAATTGACGTAACACTTTTACACACGTTACATCTTCCCCAAGTATCTGGGAGATATCAGAGAGGCAGATAATTACTTGCCCTATCTCTCCCTCCCTCAAAATGTGAAGTAAATGTCATGGATAATTACGAATTCAAATTCGCTTAATCACACGGGGGGCTAATGGGTACGTGTATTAGTAAAGAGTGTAACCTAATTATTCCTAGGTTTCATAATTTGCCCAGCTCCGTTCGAATGTAATTACAGGCCATGATCCATTAACTTTGGGGGTTGGGGGGGGGGGGGGGCAGAAGAATTTAAATTGGATGGTGTGCAGTAATAGACGAGGTCCCTGAGGGACATCAAGAGATCTTTCCCCAATCCTACAAGCTTGTTCTAATCAATTTTCTCTCTGCAACACTCGCAGTTCATTACCCCTGCACCCCACCCCAGCCCAAAACGATGCCCAGAGACAGTATGCCAAAATACACCGCGTACCCCCCAGGGAAGACAGTTGGCGCAGTCCAATTGACTTGACTTTTACTACGTGCGCCATAACAAGAGCTAGCTACTCTAGAGAGGAACAAGTCGGGGCATTACATGTTAGGGACATGTCTTTGGGCTATGGGGGGGGGGCATGCAGACCTGGGGGAGGACAAAGGCCGATCACCCAAGGAACCCAGATTTAGGGTCTTGGACCTTAGACACCAGTGCTATTATACTTTGATTTTAATTTAGTTTTTATTTTTCATTTGAAATTCAGTTCAGTTTTAATTAGTTTTCAGTGTGTTTTTTTATTATTGTTTTAAATATATATTTCTATTTAGTTTTTATGCATTCTATTTTCAGTTTAATTCTTAGTAATTTTATTACTAGCGGTATATTGAAAGCTGTAGAGCTATTTTCTGTGTCTGATCTTTAGATGAATGCACAATGCAGTGGTATGTACTAATGTCTTCAAAATGGGCAAAACATGTTCCAGGTCATCTAAAGGCAATATAGTAAATTATGTTTCAAGGAGGGATGATAAATAAACCATTCATTTAGATAAATAGTATTAAAACATTGTAATGGAAAGTATTTGATGTTTGTTTTTATTTAAGTTTTGGAAGCAATATTTACATTCTTTTGTTTTAATTTGTATTGTATTTTTGTACTTTATTCATTTCAGTTTATGGAAAAGTCCTCTTATAGTTTTAGTTTTCATTAAAACAATTATAATCCTGCTACATTCCATTCTATCCTCAACTGCTCTTATTGTTCATCCCCATCATTTTCTAAACCAGTCTCCTCTCCCCCCTCCTCTCCTCTCCCCTGCCCTCTTCTACTCTCCCCTCCCCTCCTCCTCTTCTCTCCCCTCCCATCCCCGGCCCTCCTCTCCTCTCTTCAAATGACATCCCTTTTCCTTCCTCACATCTCTGTGCCACATGTTTCTGTTCACCATCCTGCCAGGACCAAACCATCCACAGATTAATAACTCACCTTGTTCCCCAAAAATGATCTGGGAGCAGCCCAGGAGAACAGGAGGTCTGGGGCTCCAAGGGAGGAGGCCATAGGGATGGTTAGGGGGGCCGGAAGCATCAAGGCACCACGGTGCATCACCTGTGGACACAGCCTCTGTCAGACTGTCACTGACACATAAATGCCACCTCACTCATGTTTCGGATATGACAGTTTTGTGTAATATGCTCAATAACAATAAAGTGTATCTCCGTGATAAACACTGTAGGCTTTGTGATACACTTTTTGATTAGGTTTCCTTGTTTGGCAAACCTAAACAGGGTGTACTCTGGGTAATTTCAACTCAATTTGGTTGCATTGAGTGTTTTGGTTGTTGGGTATCACTAATATTGCCTGATAACATTTGTCTATGTCCTTATTGGCTGACCTGAGCCCTGGACCAGGGGCTGCTCTTGCAGTCTCGGGACACCCCAAAGCAGAAGCACTCTGCACAGCCCTGCTGGTTGGCCACTTGCAGGTTGTAGAATCCCTGCTTGCACCGGTCGCAGTTCTGCCCCATGACGTTGGCCTGGGCGGTATGTCGAGAAGGTCGTGGTCAAGTGACGTCTGTGAATAGTGAAAATGAGGAGAGCGAGGCTGTGCCGTACCTTGCATGCGCACTCTGCACAGGGGTCGAGGCCGAGGCTGCCGTCCAGGCTGCAGCTGCAGGGCGTGCATGAGGGGAAGTCCCGGTACCCAGGGGAGCAGTGATCACAGCGCCGGCCGGCAAAGCCCATTTTGCAGGGGCACTGTCCAGGCAGCACACCTGAGGGACACAGTTTTACCCACCATCAACCCCTGGTGGAAATGCAAAATATCGTTGCATTCAATGATGCCCGGTAACTTCAATGCCTTCAAAGACCAAGAACAAACTCATATACTGTAACAGCATCGTATCTGGCTGTTTTTTTATGCCTTGTTCCTAACAAACGGCTACCTCAGAGATATTTATATTAGCAGCAGTCAGAGGGGTCGGAGGGGTATGGATACTCTGGCACATTTGGGGGCCCAGAACTTTATAGGGGCCCCAAAATATGTGTTTGGGGGCCCAATTGACAAAGTCCCCCCCCCCCCTTGGCAAAATGTACCAGGGGACCCAAAATTTCTAACTGTGCCCCTGGTAGCAGTAATTATAGTTTCTTTCCTGATTAAGAGAAGAAAACTGCTAGAGTGATGATGCTGAAACAAGAGGAGAAACAGGAAAAGGAATCCTGAGCACCTTCGTCCAGCCGGGCGTGGTCCACGTCCTTAACGCAGACCTGACTCAGGGATCCAATGGGGCTGCACTCACACTCCACGCACGGGTGGTCATCGTATGGGGACACCTCGGGTATCGGGAAAGGGTGAAAAGAGTCAGCACAGCAGGCAGGGAGAGGTTTCCGTACAGCCAAGACGGTTCACGCTTTACTGCTCCTCCCTGATTTTTATCATGCTTAAGATACATCAATATACAGCAGCCCCCCCCCATCTGCAATTTCAATAACCCTAGTTTCAGTTACCTGCAGTTTACTGCAGTCAAAAAACTGTCACTGTAAAATGTTTTTTCATTGTTCCATCGTCCTTTGAAGAGTATGAAAAGTATGATTTTCATTGCTCTGTCATCTCTTAATACATGATATTTTTTTAATACTCTATCATCTATTGATAATTACACTAACAGTAGCCATTTTATTTGAGAGTATAGTACTGTGTAGTACTGTATAATAATGTACAATGTACTTTATTATTACTGTACTATAATGTTAGTAATGTCTTGCTGAGGTTAAATGCACATGGTACGCTGTTATATCCATGGTTTCGACTATCTGTGGTAGGTCTTGGAACATATCACCTGTGAATTCAGAGGGACTAATGTACTCTGAAAATGAAATTTTTAGATAGACAGATACTTTATTAATTCCAAAGGAAATTTAGAAAGCTTAGTCCATCCTAACTAGCTGTTCACTATAAAATTTTACTTTAATTACACATAAGTCAAATGTTTCAAAATGAACCAGAAATCAAGAAAAATAAGTGCAGTGTGACACCTTTAATAAGTCAGCTGACGCTTCTTTAAATAACATCTCATAACTGCATTATAATTAAAAAATGAATCGCTTCCAGGTACAGAGTGCAGCACTGAAGATTTCAGGTCCCAAGCCCCCGGCCTCAGCCAACACGCCTCTTAACAGAGCTCCTACCTCCTTGCGTCTGAAGAAGCCATCTGCGCAGCTCTCGCAGTTGACACCGGTGGTGTTCTGAGTGCAGCTGATGCAGACGCCCCCGCCAGAGTGCTGACCGTGTAAGTTGAGGCTCAGCTCGAGTTCAGCTACTGTCCGGCTGTAGAAGCAGTCGTCCGATTTGTTGTGGCAGTTGCATCCTACGGACGCAGACAGCAGCGAGTTTGCACAGTGGGGGAGCAAGTCGACAGATGCCCACAGGGTGTATGCGCCATGCCACGAGAAAATAACGAGGTCGATGCCAGGCTTGGCGTTTGAATTTAGAGTCAGATCAGATCAAGGATCCTACCTACATCTACATTTACATTTATACACTACAGTATATGTATAAAAGTATTGGGACCTCTTAATTATTGAATTCAGGCGTTTAATTCAGACCCACTGCCACAGGTGTATATAATCAAGCACTGAGCCATGCAGTCAGGTTTACAAGCATTTCTGAAAGAATGGGTCATTCTGAAGAGCTCAGTTAATTCAAGCACGGTACTGTCATGGAATGCCACCTTCGCAAAAAGTCAGTTTATGAAATTTTTTCCCTGTTAGATATTCCACAGTCAACTGGCATTAAGAGGTATTATTGCAAAATGGAAGCATTTAGGAATAACAGAAACTGAGCCACAAAGTAGCAGACCAGTATTGGGACACCCCAATCACCCAAATCATTGAATTCAGGTGTTCCAATCACTTCCATAGCCACAGGTGTATAAAATCAAGCACCTAGGCATGCAGACTGTTTCTACAAGCATTTGCAAAAAGAATGGGTCGCACTGAAGCTCAGTGAATTCAAGCGTGGTGCCATGATTGGACGCCACCTGTGCAATAAGTCCATTCGTGAAATTTCCTTGCTACAAAATATTCTAAGGTCAACTGTTAGTGGTATTATAGAAAATGGAAACAATTGGGAACGACAGCAACTCGGCCACAAAATGGTCGGCCACGTAAAATCACAGAGCGGGGACAACGCATGCTGAGGCACACAGTGTGCAGAAAGTCGCCAACTGTCTGCAGAGTCAATAGCTACAGACCTCCAAACTTCATGTGGCCTTCAGATTAGCTCAAGAACAGTGTGTAGAGATCTTCATGGAATGGACTTCCATGGCCGAGCAGCTGCATCCAAGCCTTACATCACCAAGTGCAATGCAAAGTTTCGGATGCAGTGGTGTAAAGCATGCCGTCACTGGACTCTATAGCAGTGGAGACGTGTTCTCTGGAGTGACGAATCACTCTGTCTGGCAATCCGATGGACGAGTCTGGGTTTGGTGGATGCCAGGAGAACCGTACTTGCCTGACTGCATTGTGCCAAGTGTAAAGTTTGGTGGAGGGGGGATTATGGTGTGGGGCTGTTTTTCAGGGGTTGGGGTTGGGTTTGGCCCCTTAGTTCCAGTGAAAAGAACTCTTAATGCTGCAGATTTCAAAGCCATTTTGGACAATTTCATGCTCCCAATTTTGTGGGAACAGTTTGGGGATGACGCCTTCCTGTTCCAACATGACTACGCACCAGTGCACAAAGCAAGATCCATAAGGACATGGATGAGTGCGTCTGGTGTGGAGGAACTTGACTGGCCTGCACAGAGCCCTGACCTCAACCTGACAGAACACCTTTGGGATGAATTAGAGTGGAGACTGTGAGCCAGGCCTTCTCATCCAACATCAGTGCCTGACCTCACAAATGCTCTCCTGGAAGACTGGTCAGAGATTCCCATAAACACACTCCTAAACTTTGTGGACACCCTTCCCAGAAGAGTGGCAGCTGTTATTGCCAACTCCATATTAAAGCTCATCTGTGTGTAAAGGCAGGTGTCCCAATACTTTGGGCAATATAAAGTGTGTGTGTGTGTATGTATAGCGGTGCTTGACGCGGCCTGGGTTCCGCCTCCGCTTACTTTCACACATGTTGCTGCTCAGTGCCGTTCCCGGCCTCCACGGCTCCTGGTGGTGTCCCGGGCAGCACTCCTCACAGTTTTCCCCGCACGTGTTGTGCTCACACTCGCACCGGAGCATCTGTATGGCAACACACCAAAGTCACGACAGCTGTGCAGGGGTCTTTATCTCCCCATTCCTCTGCGTGTGACGCTCGCGAGCGTCCAGCTGACGTCCCTCGCCGCCACGGCCGGGCTCTGCCCTCTTCCTGCCTCGTTCCCCAGTTTCTCATCAATCACGTATTAAATAAATAGAGGCAGTAAAAAGAACAACTTGCTGCCTGAACCGTGCAGGATGTAGCTGCTCGTTTTTTTTTTTACTGCCTCAGATTATGGGAGGACAGAAGCGTCCTGAGCTGCGGTTCTGCAAGACATGCTGATTTTGAAATTGCATTTCCTGCGAACGTTGTTGGTCCTCAGCTGTTGTCAAAGCACATGCCAGACAATCGGAAGCAGGAAAGATTAAGTTGTTCCTTTCCTGCTTCGGGGGGCGATAACTGCCGATAGCGGACACTCGCAGGCGCGTTCTTTAACGACTCGACTTGTCTCACGGATCTGGTAAATCAGCAGATCGTCTCTTTGGGAGGAAAAAGAATCGTGATGTAGGTTGACCTTCTGGTGATGTGATACAAAAATGAAATAAATGTTTCGATTTGAAGATGGCGTGAATCGTCATTTAAAATGGAGGCTGCTTAGATTAACGGTGATCCCGCCGCCTTCCATCCATCCATCCACCCACCCACCCATCCATCCATCCATCCATCCACCCATCCATCCATCCATCCATCCATCCATCCAACCATTTATTATGGTTTTTATATTGTTTTTTAGCATTCACTGTACGGTGTCCTTGAGTGTTTAGAAAGGCGCCTATAAATAAAATGTATTATTATTTTTTTATTTATCCATCCATCCATGTATCCAATCCTGATTAGGGTTACAGGCTATTTTGCTACAGTATTATATGTTTGAGGGCTTTGGCTGGTGTGGGGGTACCTTGGTGACGGGGGCCCAGGGGCAGGTGCGGGCATGGCCGTAGCAGATACACATGCCACCCACTGATATGTCCTTGATGGAGTAGTAGTACTGCGGAGGAGAGACACAGGGGGACATTGTTAGTGACACGGGTCCCCTTATGCAGCACCAGTCAATAGTCTGGACAAAACCTACTTATAGATTTGTACGTTTATTTGTACTTTTTTCTACGTTTTACAATAAAGACATCCATCCATCCATCCATCCATCCATCATCTACCGCTTATCCGGGTCGGGTTGCGGGTGCAGCAGTCTAATCAGGGAAACCCAGACTTCCCTCTCCCCAGCCACTTCGTCCAGCTCCTCTGGGGGAATCCCGTGGTGTCCCCAGGCCAGCCGGGAGACATAGTCTCTCCAGAGTGTCCTGGGTCTTCCCTGGGGCCTCCTCCCAGTGGGACAATAAAGACATCAAAACTGTGTTTGAGGCGGGTGGTTCTGTAGGTTGGCGCTGGTAAGCCCTGCTTTCTTCTCTTCACCAGTTTCATGAGGTGACCACCTGTGATAGTTTTCCAGGAGTTCCCACATACTGTATGCTTTTCCTTCCCTCTCTGGTCAAATTCCTCATAAACCATTTCGATTGGGTTTAGGTCATGTGGCCAGGTCATGTGATGCAACACACCATCATTGTCCGTTATAGGTGGCTTGGTGTGTCCAGAGTTTTGACTGGTACTGTATTACAATCAAAGCCCAAACTCTGGTTTCAGGAAGACTTTAAGCTGACAGGCAAATTACAGCTGCACGTCGAGCCACCCAACGCCTGCGGGTGATGCATCATTATGATTCATCTCGCTGCCGACGCTAATTGATCGTCTTCAGACGCGAAGAGCTGAAATTTACGGCGGACTTCCGTGTGTTCAGCGGCGGCCACAAATCACCGCCGGTCACGACTGTAAACACGCAGATTACAGCGTGTGTTGCAAAGGCACTTTCAACATATGGCAGTCTTCCCAAGAGAGAGACTGCGAAAATATGTCTACGTGTTGGGTGAATGCCTGTGAATGGAATATTCTGATAAATATCCTTTCTCTTCGACTTGAGATGCATCATAAATCATTGTTATTTCCTTATATTTCCACATTTATAAATAAGAAGCCATTCGAAGCTTTTAATTCATACACATTTAAACTGAGATGTAAAATGAATTCTTTCAATGACAGCAGCTGTCACATTAAATCTAGACAGAACAATTCTCTTTATGCTATGATTCAACTTTGCAATAATTCTAGAGTTGAGAATTAATACCCCAAAGGATTTTCATAATAAAAGCTTTAAATTTAGGAGTATTATGCCATAAAAAATATATATTATTTGAAACTGAAGCCAAATACACATTTTGTTAATTTAATATCACAGCTAAAGCATGACGTGTTTCAGGATATACCTACAGGAAGAACAAGCCACTTAAAGAAGTCAATAAATTTACTGAAAGAAGTCACTTAATGTATTTTTTCAGGGGCAGAACTTGGGGGGAGGGGGTAACTACCATGGGCCTGGCACTCTAGGGACCCCCTGTTTGTGGGGAAGATGGTGGCGCAGGAGGTAGTGCCATTGTTCGGCAGCCAGAGGGTTGCATGTTCGAGCCCTGGTTCTTTCTGACCCCATCAAAGTGTCCTTGAGCAAGACACTGAACCCCAAATTGCTCCCCGTGTGCAGGTTGGTGCCTTGCATGGCAGCCACTGGTGTGTGAATATGAGACATGTATTGTAAAGCGCTTTGAGTACTCGTAGGAGTAGAGAAGCGCTATATAAATGTGGTCTATTTACCATCTCAACTTTTTTTTTTTTTTTTTAAAGCAACAATTTTTGTTAAAGCATAATATACAACAATACAATATATCCTAGATTTGGCCAATTGATCTGCCAGTGTGAAACCCATCCCCCCACCCCAACTGGCAAATTTTACCGACAGCACTCCGGCCCCCACCCTGATCGGTAATTTTTACCGCTGACACTCCGGCCCCCACCCTGATCGGTAAGTTTTCCGCTGACACTCTGGCCCCCACCCTGATCGGTAAGTTTTCCACTGACACTCCATGTTTTGGTTACTAAATTATTGATGCTCCATCGTTTTTAATTCCCCTCATTTCTCTTTCGGCTCCAAAGAAAATTGCTCATATGGCCTGCTGAGGCCCCCCTACCCATGTCAGCCAGGGCCCCCAGAGAAGTTAATCAGCCCCTGTACTTTTTCTATAACCAGTCTTTGGTCGCCAGGAGCCTGCAGCCTATCCAGATGCCAGTCTTTAGCAGGGCACACACACACACACACACGCACACACACACACACAACCACAGGCAAAGGGCAATTTAGAGACATCAATTCACCTACCCACGTATTTCAACATATTTGTAACAAAAAATAAAAATTGCTTTTAACCTGTATAAAAACACGCTCTTATACCCTGACAAATAATGGTCAGGATTTAATTAACAACCATCTTAACAAGCCTAATTAATTAGTTGCTAGAAAAAGCATAACATCAGACACAAAAACTATAATGAGAAACAAGTGCTGTAGCCTGTAAGACGCGGACCATATACTCCCCAAGCATGATTGGTGGCTGCAATTCGGCCACACCCACCCGGCGTGTGACGATGGGGTCCACCTCACTGGGGTCCTGGTGGGCGATGGTCATGAGGTCAGCGTTGAGGGTGCGGACCTTCTGCAGCCGCAGGCGGATGTAGCGGGCTGTGGTGAACCTAAGGAGCTCCGGGCTGGGGTTCTCCGCACTGGGCCTCCCATTGATCAGGGAGGTGTGAATCTGACGGACAAGCCAAATGCAAGGAGCACATGTAAAGAAATGTGGCTCCCCTACCTTCAAAGGATTATGCTGTTTTTATAAAATGGGGAGAATCTTCAAATTTAAAGGACTGACGTAACATTCGGTTGTTTCCCAAGGGCTGTCCGTGACTAGTTGCCAAAAGCCTGGTCCACTTAGCGAAAGATACGGTCAGGGATGCACATAACTGATACACAAGTACGCATTCACCTTAAAAGCGATACGTACAGAGATCGATTGTTGTAACAGAGCAAAAAATTACCGTGCATTTTAACCTTTATACGCTAATTCGTACATCATTTGCGGCATAAAGGTTAAATGCCTTGTCATTTTTCGTCATAGCAGCACAAATGCACATAAAGTATGTATGTGTTTGCGCTGTTAAAGGCGAATGTGTATTTTTGTACCAGTTATATGCATCTCTAGACACTGTAACACCTGGAAACGGCGTTTCGCCAGGTTTTTTTTATAAAGGATTGGGGTAGTAAGGATGTCCTGCAACTTATTTGTTAGCTTCGAGTGTTTTTGTATTATTGGCAGACATGGAGAGTATTTCAGGGCTTTTGGGAGACATGCACCTGGTCACCTGTCATCAGGAGCAAGTCTTTGCTTTGTGAGAGTGAGAGCGGGAGAGAGGGAGACTGGGAGCAGCGTCTCTGCTCTCACAGGGTTTCTGGTTTGTTTGTTTTCGTTCAAGTGCAAAACGGCTCCATGTATGTGAGCTTGGCTGGCCCACCAATGCATCTCGAGGGTGTATTCCAGTAAAGTCTCCGCAAGACTCAAGACGATCAACGTTCAAGCAAGGATGTTTGGGAGAATAAGTCACGGTGCCGCCCCAAACGTACCTCTCCGTGCTCCAGGGGCACGAGCCGCGAGTATTCAGAGGTGCAGGAGACCTCGTCGTCCTGCTGGTAGGCAGGAGGGCCAGTGTAAGGTGTGATGTTGTAGCGGGCCAGACACTCCGCGTCACTTATGGCGTAGTATTGCCAGGGTTGGTACTCAATGTCGTCCAGAGATCGCTCCAGGATCCAGTTTCCAGGTCGCGGTGAGTTAGCGGCCTTGACAATAACATAGGCCACTTGAAAGACCTGGACAAATACAGGAGTCAAGACACAATCATAAAAGGCTTTCCATTAAATCTCCATGTTGTTCCCTGGTGTTTGGTCAGGTGGTCATGTCCAATTCTACACACATTCACGTAAATGCAAGGTTTTCAGAATTTAAAAAATTACAAATACAAATGATGCAAATGTTTGAATTACTTGTTTTGTGATATTCTTTTACTATCCTGTGAAGCACATCAGGGACAGATAAGGTTGAGAAAAAAACGGTCTTCCCAAAGCTGAATGATATCGTTTGAAAGATATATTATTCACCGATTTCCATCGCCCACAAATGCACAAACCACTGAGAAAGTCAAACACATCTGCTGCATGCTTCTTCCATGACCGGGAAAATGCCCTCTAACCTTGAAATAGAAAGAAATTCTCTGCAACAATTAACGTTGAAGTAATGGAGACAGCGACTGACCTAATTTTTACAGAATAAAAGAGTTCCACAGTCTAATTTGTGAGGAGCAGTGACAGTCCTCATCAGTAAGAGCTGCAGCTTCCTTTAAGCTGCTAACAGCCTGCGTTCTCTGCAAAGAGCTGAAACGGGAAGGTGGTCATTAGATACATTAAGCAGAGAAACTGCCCAGACTTCCACTGTCCAGGGATCCCTGGTCTAATCAATCGCTAAAAATGATGGCTTGCTTGACACTATTAGATGCTCTTCTGTGTTCTTGTATTTGACATACTAGACCCTTGGAGGGATATTAAATGATGTGAGGTTTTCTTCAGTATATCTTTCCCCACTAATATCTCATACTTGTTTCTGGTCATCCACTGGAAGCTTTGGCTGGCAGCACCAAAACAAAACAAACAAGCAAAAAACATTGTAGAGATAAGAATTTCATGCTGGGAACCTGCGTATTTCTAACCATAACCTCAAAGGGTGGTACGGCTGGGCAAAGTTCTGTTCAGAACAGCGAGGCGTGGGTTTGCCAATGGGTAAATGCTGCAAAAGTTAGCCTCCATTTTCATTGCAACATACGCGGTGATTTAGTGAAACGAATCAAGAATTCCAGCAAGAATGCTATAAAAATAGAGGGAAGCATCTTGAGTGCTAAATAACTCATCCAGGCGGAGTCGTAGAGGGAATCCTTCACAGCAAGGCTCAGCGCCGTACAGCAGCCTCATTGCAAGCTTGCTTTGCCCCAAAGACCCCAGATGAGAAATACAGATTCCAGCAAGTCTAAGATATACCTCTTCCCACGCCACTGGGAGGGGTCAGTAGGAGCAAGTCCAAGGCAGAATTCATCAGGGGGTGGTTGGGACTCCCTGCTGCCCTTCCACCCCCCCCCCCCCCCCTACATGTGAGACTGCAGCAAGCTCTGGTGTCCAACACTTGAGGAGATGGGGAAGTAGGATGAACAGTCAAAAACCTCTAAAAGCCAAACTGGGACCTTGTGTTCAATCTACACCAATAGCTCCATCATTCTGTAATATTTGAATTATTTATATAACACCTATCTACCATATATCTGCATATGCTTTCAATAGGATGTCTTTGCAGATCCCACACAAGCCTGATTTCCGTTTGATTGATGTTAAAATAATTATTTCCATTCAGGTCGAACTTAACTGGGAATTAGGACATCCAAGTGCACAACCTGTATCAATGAACATAAATGAATCATGTTTTATTCCATGCAAACTATACAAACCCCGTTTAATCCAAAGGCAGTGGCAAAATTTCTGTATACACATTGTTATGTAAAGGTTTTAGGAAGACAGAGGAAATGTTTAAAGCTATTTATCTGGGTAGTAAATGTAAATTTGCTCAGAACAAAAACACAGTTTAGCATGAGAACAGATACAAATTAAGAATAACACAATAAAAACTAACAAAAATTTAACCTGTTCTCCTAAAATTAAAATGGCTAGATGAACATCGCTTCGGCTCCCAAACCTCTCCTCAGGGGCACCCCAACATTCCAGGTATTCATTAAATTTCACCCCCAGCTCACGTCAGTAATTAATTTAATTAGTTAAAAAAGAGTCAGTGAGGCATTGATTAGCGGCACGAGGTGTGCTAGCGGTCAAGCTAAGAAATAGGTGGATGTGTTGGACGGTTACTGCAAATCCAAGGGTGACTTTCGGAGTTGTTTTTAAACGGCTAAACTTATGTTGTTTTACAGACATGTCATAGTTTTACACCAGCATGAAGATCATTTAAACATCGTTTTCTTTGACTGCCTAAGACTTGCACACAGTACTATATCATTCTGTACAAAAAGCATCAATAAGCATTTTTTTTCCATAAATGTAATTCAGCCGTTCAATGAGAGTTGAAGGCAAAAATTTCCCTGGATAAAGGCTGGATTTACAGACACTGGTTACTGGGAAGGCTTTGGCCTGATCTCAGCAGTAAACTACAGCCAGATAGTGAACATCTTATTAACTGCACTCAGCAGCTCAGAAATAGGACTTGTTAAGAAAAGCATTACCTTAACACACTTGGCCAATAAATCTGATTCTGATTCTGAAGCAACTCAGTCTAGGTGCAATATCAGACATGGTGACAAAAAAGGTGTAGGTTTTGTAAAGGGCAATATTTCTGCGTTATACATTAGGGGTTAACTAAACCAAAAAGGTGTACAGACATGTCCATCTATTTTCAAAGCTATTTTACATTATTTAAGCATCACCTGGAACCTATCCTTGGTAGTAAAGGGTTCAAGGCAGGGACTGGGATAGCAATCCATGTTTTTGGATGAGGGGGGAACGCGCACATTCCTCAAATTTTGATGGGTGGGAATTAAACCCATATCAGTGAAAGTGCAGATCATTCTGGAACCCTGCTCTCTTTTGCTTTACAGATCATTCTGGTTGTCTTTGTAAGTGCTTTGAGTCATGCCGTGCTCGGCTAGCAATGTAGAGAGATACTTGTCACATGGGATTTTAAGTCACTCCATCCAGTGGATCAGGGGCTGGTGTCCCATGATGCATGACTCCTCAGCGACTCTTCGGGGTCTCGCACCTCCCCACCGGGAACAGCCTGAACAGTCACTTGGAGGAGTCACTCAGAGTGGTAGTGTGTCCCTCCCCAGCAGAGGAGCTCCTGGCAGCTACGGCCCACCCTGCCTCCACGTCCGCGGTCATTAACGCCAAGTTCTCCCGAAAAGGTCACCCACCTTCTCCCGTCGGATCCGGCACGCAAAGCCATCCTCTCATCTCAAGCGGCTGAGCCGCTGATCCGTGCCAGATTCCGAAATGAGAGCCGCGACATCGAAATCACCACGGAAACGACGGTCACGTCAGGGTTTGTAATTTGTCAGTGGCAGACTGGGTTGGGGGGTTGATTTAATCAGGCCCCTGTTTAACTCCTTCCCATCTCTTCCTGGTTCATTTCACCACTCTCCCCAGAAGGGGGGTCACGTCGGAGTCGCCGAGGATGAGCGGTGACAGAAAGAGCTAGATGAAGTCCTTCTGACTGGTGGCAGCTGGAGGTCATACACTCTCCCTGCACCATCCTTCCTTCCGGATGAGTCTCCTGTCGCCTGAGGCTCACAATCCTGTATCTCACCGCCTGTGAGATCTTCTGGGCTTTTGGCACTTCCTCTGGATGACACACGTTACTGGCCTGCTCTAACTTCACTCGAGGCTCCTTCAGATTCAGACTGCGACTTCTGCCAAAGCTTATCTGTGATGTTCTATAGCACATTGTTTATCGTCGTGTTAAACCTGAACACTTCAGTGGGCCAGAGTCCGCGTGACCGATCCGACCGGCTCGCCATTCATGTTCGGCTAATAGTCTCGGTGGCAAGATGAAGAAACTCGGGTCCTGTGTCCCCCTCGCCTCTAACAAGCAGCTCAAACTGAATTCAAAGTCGCTGCCACTGGCTTCAGCTCAGAAAAAGTCCAGCATTACTGACAGCCCCTTCTCCTAATGAGCGCAAGCGACCTCTGGAAAGGGGGACGGCACAATAGACCATTTTAAACTGGCTATTTCAAAATGATATCATATAAATCTACACACGAATGCAGAACTTATGCTCTCCTTTTTACAAGTAAGAGCAATCACAAATAGACATCAGTAAAGCTTTTTAAAGAAATACAACAAAGTACCAATTTGTATAGAATTTATTTGAATTTGAATGGGAAATGAGAATAAGAAGATAAGGTGTATTATTCCTAATTTCCATAACTACTTTTCTTATCCATGGTCTCAGTGAGCATGGAGGTGACCCCAGCAGGCAGAGGGTATGAGGTAGAGGACACCCTGGATGGGATGCCTGGTCATTGCAGGGCATACGCTCATACCATTTCAACTAACTATGATGCTTTGGGACTGTAGAAGGAAACTCAAATTCCCAGAAATCCACTGGCACATGAAGAACCTGCAAAGACCACTGGCACAGAGCCAGGAGATGAAATGAAACCTAATTCTATGGGGGTGTGAGGCCACTGTACTACCCGCTAGACTGCCTATTAATGAGCGATACTTCAATCTAAGAAGGCTGACTGAAGATGGCTCTATGCTACCCCAAGATGGCGCCATTGAACAGTGAGCAGCATGAGAGTAGCTAAACCATCTGCTGTAACTCGTACGTGTGTATTGCACCGTGTCTTACCTGTCGCAAGTCCAGAGTGATGGACACCCAGTGGAACTGATTGCCGTTCTTGATACTGGGACTTTGCCACCAAGCGTTGGTCCCGTCGATGGCGTTGGTAATGGGATGCCTCTCTGTCTCCCATAGCAACACACCGGTCAGAGCATAATTCCAAGCACATCGTCTGACTGCTTTATAGCTTATCATCAGGACGGCGGATTATGTAGTAGAAAACGACACAGGATTGTAGCTAAAAGATTATGAGTGAAAGTCCCTAGCTGAGCCCTGCTGTTTTAATTAGTCGACAGGTGTTGCCTAACAACATTTCTGACAATGTATAAATTCTGAAATGTAAAATGCAGGTAATTTGCTTTGGACAAAACCCCATACGGAGCGGCTATAATTTCAGCTCGAAGAGTTTTTGCCCATCGGGGAGACCATTTCATTCCAGACTTGTAATTCAGTTAACGCACAAGGTGCTTTTAGTCAGTTTTACACAGCTGGGTGCTTGTGAAAGTAATTCTGAGTTAAGTATATTGGCTGGGAGCGGTAACAAGCCAAACATATCCAACAGTACAGGAGTTCTCATCAGAGACAATTTATGTAATGAACTATGTAACATATATAAGATCAGTATTAAAGCTTCCTACAACTGGCAAGAATCAGTTAAGGCCATATCAGAATTCAGTTGGCAATCGAAGGTGTTTACATCAGGACCGGTACCTTCTGAGTTGGTGCTGTGTAGGTCACAGATCCCACACTGTCGGGCGAGTATCTGTCGTGTTGGAACATGCTCCACTAGCTTGCAGTATGTCTCAGGGACCAGGTCTCCGCAGGTGGCATTAGTGGATATCTGGGAGATGCTGGCGAGGTTGAAGATGGATGGGAAGAGCCCTGAGGGAACATGAATGAAGGTGAGCTGGTGGCTCAAACATCCTTGAAGGAACCCCCCCCCCCCCCCCCCGGTAATACCCTAAATGTCCATTTTCTGTGGTTGAGAAAACTGATGTGCTTGACCTGGGTCTCTCATTCACTGGCTGGGAAACTTACTCTCTACTCTGCCCCATTGCTACATTAGTATTACACCTCTGATGGATAAACCAACCACATCTCACACAGCCTCCTCTGAAGCCCAGCCATAACCCCACAGTAAATGGTCTTCGTCTTCTTCCTGTCCTCGCTTCCGTTTCTTAAAGCAAACCACTCGAGAAAGGCACTACTAATTAAAGAAACAAGCATTTCCTAGTCTAAAAGAATCATTGAACTCTGCACACTGAGACATTCAGTACCGAACGGGGAGGGGGGGGGCATCACATACATTTCTTTAGCCTGAAACCCAATGTTAACTGACTATCAAATGACCCATGCTTGAGAAGCCACTTGAAGGGCCAGGAGTTAAGGCAGAAGCTGAAGACAAACCCAGCTGCCCCTAATTGCTTCATGCAGAGAAATGGGTAATTGGACAATGATGGGCCCCATATTTTAAAGATAAAAAGCAATAACCATGAAAAAGCCAAATAAGCAAAGCCATCACAGCTTCAAAATCAGCTTCAATTCTTCTATACCTGCAGAGACTGGGTAGGCTTAACTCCACCGCAAGGACTGTGTATGAGCATATGAAGATCTTTCTGTCCATCTCATGCATTTTTAAAAGCCAGCAAAACTGACAAGGCATTAATTCCTACTGGCAGAGATCTTGCGAATGCATTGAGGGCAGGGTGAGGAGGACGTCTTGAGGAAAGGAGCCAGATGTTAAAAGAAGGACTTTAAAATTGACTTTGAAGGACACGGCATCGGTTTGCCACCGTATTCAGCTGTGGGGTACTGCACATAATTCAGCTTCTAATATTAACTGGTCCCCTGCGCTCCTGTCTGACACCATTAGTTGGGTTCATAAAGACTGAACTCTATATCCACAGGAGCACCTGTGTCAGTAACATACTGTAGAAGTGTGGAGCATTGAAAAGTCTTGAATGTTGCATTGCTTAAGAGGCCTTCTTCATGTTCCTTCATAGCTTCCTCTTCTCTAGTCACCAGACCACTGGATGAAGCAAGATCGATAAGGAACAAGGACTGCTGTCCCAAATGGCCATCTCGGGATGGACCTTCTCCTAGTGCCTTTTACAAGTTTCCTCTGCATCTTGGGGTTTCCTGTTCAGTCCAAGGACATGCAGATATGCAATCTTATGTCTCTACCTGGCCTGTAGTGTGTGATCGTGTATGTGCCATGTAATGGACTGATGTCCCAGTCAGGGTTTTCCCCTTCATTGGTCCTGTGCTGCCTCAGACAGGGTCCTGCTATTTATACAGTTACTGTATGGATGAATGGAAAAAATATTTGAGATGCATTGGGTATAACCATCGTCTAAGCTGCTAAACTTTCCATTAGCAGCAGGCAGAGGTAATGGGGAAACTGGATTCCCACGGCTATTACTAATGTGGCGGGTTGGGGATAACCTGCAGATCAAGTGTACAAGGACGGAAGAGGACGTGGCCCACTTCCTTGACACCTTCTGGGACACCCCGAGCTCCCTTCAATTACACCCCCATGGTCTGCTCCTGTCTTGTGCTGGAAAACTTAGACGAGTGCCTGGTTTTACATGTTCAGAAGTAAAAAAATTAAAAATCTGACAGTATGAAGGGGCTACTATGTTGTCTGGGTTAATTTGGGAAAGACAAAAAATGAGTTTTTTAGGGGGTTGTTGCCCGAAACCTCATTAGCATGTTACTTTTAAAATGGATTCCTGGATTTAGTGTGAATCTGTTTGACATGCTTCTTGGCCCTGACACCAAGAACTACATTAAAAAAACAAACATATATAACTTTATGTTGTCGGGCATGTTAGTCTTTTAAGCATAACATCGGGGTTTATTTACATTATAAGTTAAAAGAAAATCACAAGCAAAATGTGTTCATTCCTGCTAACCATGCCTGGTCTTTCGAAAGAATTTACGGACTTGTCCATTAACTTCACTGAATAAAAGTTACGTGAGTAATTACGGTTTCAGCTTTCAATGAAAAGGTGACTGTGGGAAGAACATTTTAGCTAAATTTCAACTCCTTCGGTTCCTTTGTCGTGTTTCTTGCTTACCAGACCCCAGGGGTCGACTTTTCTGAGAGCGTCATGGTGCAGAGGAGCGCCGCGTAGCCCGTTTATGACCGTGAACTCCGCCAGCTCTGAAAGCCTGTGCTCACAAGGCAGGTTAACCCCTGGATTACACGTTGCAATTTCGCATTGTGAATGCAGATACAGGCACAGCATGATGTTCTGTAGTGTCAGGCGCCGTAATGTTATGAACCGAAATTTCAAAAGGGAAATTGCTGCTACCAATTTGGAGAAGATTAGACATAACAGACAGGGATCAAAACAGCAGCGACCCTTCCGATGCCAAATTGCCTCCCGGTAATTAGATTGTGTAGGCTTATTGCCTGCCGCTGTGCGGCACAACGGCGATACCTACAGAAAACAACGTTTTGAAAGAATGTAATTTATTGTGAAAAATCTTTTATAGTGTAATTGTACCTGCCACCTATTATATACACAAGTAATAAAGGTGCCATTTGAAAGTAACCAGTTTACAACAATCCTGGGTTCGGTTCCCAGTCTGCTAGTATAACCGTTAAACAATGTTTCATATTGCAAGTTGTAAAGTTTACTTCGCTAATTTCCCTTTCCTTGTCATCAGGAGACAGCAGGTCCTGATATTAATTTTGCACCGTCGCTTGGCAGGTCACCACAAACGTGTGCTGGAAAAGGGGTACAAAAAGTCCCGGAGGAGTTTTTTCTCTTGAACCATTAAATCCATCCCTTAAAACAATTGCTTAATTAGACCGCGAGCTTACTGTAAGTGGATACAAAGTAACAGAAAAAACAAAGGTCCGGGCTCACTAGCTGTTACAGTCAGGGCAATGGACTGAACATAAAAAATTTTTGCGCAAATCTCCGAAATCTGCGTGGTGTAACGTTTTGCTCGGTAATTTAACAATATTCCGGAAGCATAGTAGGCTAAACACTTTGAAGACCGGGATTGATGCATTTTTTCATTTAGAAATAATGGCATATATCAAATTATTGAAGAAAATGCGAACAACCAAATACAATAAAAACCATGTATATGAAACGATAATTTAAATGGGGATAGATTACTACGCAAATTGCTTGTCTAGAGCTTTTCAGTCAGTTCCTGTTATAATGTTACACATCATGACATGGTACATAATACCACTTTTTATGTACACAGTACATAATAATACACCAAAAATTATGATAGTTATAAGAAAACTCACCTCTTTGTTGACTTTCCACAGAGGATGCGCAAAACAGCAGCACTGCAAAGTAAACTTTCAGAATATGAACATATACGCAACGAGAACTATACGGGAACATATTAATTCGCTTTGATTTTTTTCTTATTATCGTTTCTAATTTGTTTTCTGTTGCTTCATTAACGTGAGCTCAGCTCTAAGTTAAAGTCCCGTTGTAAAGTCTACAAACAGCTAGGATCGACCCCTCCCTTGCGGGTGGATGATTCAACTGTCGGGGGCCTGTTTATTGGTGTTACATCAGCTGGCAAGCACAAAAATAATTATTCTAGTTTGTAAATTGATATGTATTTATTTTTTCCTTCAAGTCTCTGATCGATTCACATTTAGACTACTTAACCTACTGTATGCTGCCTCTGTGGAACCTTTATTATACCGTAAGGAAAAGGCTCCTGAAACATAATACGCAAGGATTAATCTCCGCCCTGGGCGTCGTTAGGTCCGATCACTCGGGGCCCCGAGTATTTTAAACCCCGAGTATTTTATCCCCGATGCCAATTATTTTCATTAAAAAAATCAAGCCCTAGGTAAACTTGACTTAGCCCTAGATTTTTTTTTCAATACCTAAAAACTCCCTTGTTCTCCACCTCTGTTCAACGATTTCAAAATGCATCGCAGTATATATTACTTTGGAGAGGACCAACCAATATTAACAATTAAATAAATATTTTAAGAAACTTTATGTGTGGTGATTTTCAGTATTAAAAGTGCTGAGTTAGTCACAAGACTCGAGTATACAGTATGGATAGTGTAGAATACGGTCAGAACGTAAAGGTTCTTTATATTAAATGCGTTAGTTCTGTACCTGAAATCCTACTATATTTTGTGTGCTACTAATAAATCTGTCAGGGTTGATTCCAGATCATGTAGCAAGCGTGTCTTTAATTTACATGATTAAAAAGGATTTCTGAAAGATACACACCAGTGACCAACTCCATCCACGGATCCCTGATATCTGCATTATAATAATAATCCGGCGTCGGTCGAACTGATCCATCGCAGGAGCAGACAAAGACTCGCTTGCCGGGAGAACACGGCCTTTAATAATAGTCCTGAAAAGAGTTATATAAGGCACCCAACGAGCACGGAACCAATAACAAACAGGAAACACAAGATTGTCAGACGCCGAACTGCAAGATACACACACGGTGGGAGATTTACGTAAGTTAAATAGACACGGGGGTCGGACCAGGTACACACAAGACACGGGTAAACACGTGCACAACAAGAAGGAATGTAACATTAACATTAACAACAACAAGACAACAAGGGCTGTTTACAACTGCACGCGGGGCATGCTGGGACATGCGCCCTACCAGTGCTACAATAATAATCATAATAATCACAATAATCATAGTAATAATAATCACAATAATAATGTTATTTTGCATTAGGCCTACTTGTGTTATATGACTGTTTTAAGGGACAGGACAAATTTGCCAAATAGTATTGTTCGTTGTACACAGGACTCTGAGTTACAGTTAATGGTTATAGGTAAATTCTGCTCTGATGGAATTCATTCTCTTGAAACTCAAATCAAAAGTAGGCAGTAATGTTTGATAAACATCATGATACCGACACATTAGACTCAGTCACTTCAGTGCTGGAAAAAAATCCTCAAAAGTATGATTAGATATGAACAGTACGATGATGGACTGGATGTTCCTTTCACATCCATATTTCATCCTACTTTTACCTGGAACTGAAGATGATACTGTCGCATCTTGAGGAACGAAGGACTCAAGGGGAGCATTGTGATGAGACACACGGGGGTTTATTGAACTAAATGAATAGCTGGAAGCTGGAAACAAACAGGATCGCAAGGGATCAAAATGGGAGGACTGGAACAAGGGAGGGCACAGGCAACAGAAAGGCCGACGTCAATGACCGGACTGGGGTTGACAAAGCGAACAGGGACTTATATACAAAGACTAATGAGGGGCAACAAGCACAAGGCAAGGCTGATCAGGGCCACATGGGGGAGGAGACAGGAGGGTCAGGGACACAGGACATGACAGATGCCATGTATTTTTTATCCTTCAAAATCACTAAGTCAGGTATTAATGTTGTCTTTTTAAGGTATGACAATTTTTGTATAAGCACAAATATTTTTCACTTTTTTAAAAATGAAGATGTTAAAACAGGAGGTTACACATGGACTGCACAGTGGCCTCTCACCTCTAGGGGTGGGGGTTCGAGTCTTACCTCCACCTGTTGTGGAGTTTGCAGGTTCTCCATGTGTTTATGTGGGATTCCTCTGCAGCAGACGGGCAGTTAGGTGTTTCTAAACTTCCCATGGTGAGACACTGCATTCCTTGGGATGGACTGACATCTCATCTGGGGTCATTGCTGGGATGGCTTACTGTAACCTTACAGTGGATAAGTGGTTACGGAAGACGGGTATTACTAATAACTCAAGGTACTACCCAGTATCTCTTCCTATAGCTGCTTCTTCACATGAAGATGCAGCTGAGATGACAGCAAACCATACAGACAGATTGTTTTGAAAAACCTGCACCAACTGATAACATGGTGAGTGGTTCAAGATGTGTTTAAGATAACCTTTACTGAGGAGAATACACTGAGATCCCGCTTTTGATCAAATGTTCCACTAGCTACTCATCTAGAGACGTAAAGCAGCAGGACTAATTCACAAACTCCACTCGCACGGTCAAAAAACTGTGTTGCTCCACACTTTCAAAATCCTTCCTTACACCCAACTTACTTATTGCAACCAAAACTACGTGACTATGGGCCTTTCCACAAAGACGGAGTCATACCAAACCTATTGCCATACAGTAGGGGTCTCAATTTATACAGTATTGCTAACAGAAACAGATACTATCATAACTTCAATAAAATATTCAATAAATATAACAAAATAAGACAAATGTTAAATTACTTAATAATGCACAATGAATGAAATACAAAATGAAATTATCTGTTGCTCTAACAGAATTTATTTATATCCTTCATCATATTCACAGTTCTAATCTACTGTCCACACACACACACACACAGAGCGAGAGAGAGAGAGAGAGAGAGAGAGAGAGAGAGAGAGAGAGAGAGAAGTGTTATTCGGACATCGGGCTTTACCTCGTAAAGGACTGATATTCATTGTACTCCAATATGTCCTCCAACTAACTTGCTGTTTAGGCAATAGAAGAAACGCACTCTGAGCAAACGTAACAAACTACCCAATGAAATCGTTATAAGGTAAACTGTAACTGTGCAGCTCTCGGATATGCTCTTTTGAGGCTGATTAGTTTGGCTGCGTAGACGTTTCAGTCATTATTTGGCAATATTAGACCTGTGCCCTCTAGTGGTAAAACATGCAGAGAAACATACACAAACTTACACATCATTAACAATACAATAACAATAACACGGAACTATCGAAGGTCAGTCTTGGAATCCACAAGCAGGCTACTTTAATTTGCCTTTAATCTACCCTAATCGCTTTATTGACATGATTTGTTTAGTTAATCATCGCTTCTGTTTTTCCAGATGCCCAAGAGGTGATGCTGTAGCGAAATGAATTACGTGTAATTTCCAGAACATTTTCATCTCTCATTGAGCTGGGTCTGATCCTAACCAAACGTATCTCATCGTAGGCCTACGTGTTCTTACAAATCTGAACAACCATATTCTGTAATATAGATATAATGATTACGTCACCGTCATCGGAATGCAAAGTGCCTGGACTATGGAAGTACGACACTTGAAACCGTTATATACACATGCATTTCATTCGTGTCCCACTTTTCATTTCCTGTTTGTCCATTAAAATTTCATATAGACAGTACAAAATGAATTATCGGCCCCGGAGATACGACTCAAAACGAAGCAGGAAAGCGGACTGTAAGCCGGGGCAGATGATCTCGGGTGATCCAAGCTGGGGCAGAAACAGCGCGGCTATTAAGTGCCCTGCTTTGAGTTTCCATCATGACACCTGTTTCCCTGCCTCGGACTGATTCGAGCGGCTCATAGACATCCGCTTAAAGTGATTTAAAATAAGTTTTAATGAGACAATACAGTTTTTGCCACTTCTGGCGCTGAAAATGCTCCTTAGGACTGGCTGCCTCTTTCTCTAGACTGAAGGGGATTCAGTTTCAACAGATACTTTCTCGGAACCTTCTTGTCTGTTTGCCCATTCCTAATGATGTCCCCAAGTTAAGATTAATTATACAAGCATTATTTTTTCTTCGTCTGCCATTGAGGTGCTGTATTCTTGTCAGCTCTGCCACCTAGTGGTGGCCTTCAATACAGTTAATGGTTAACGCACAGTCCAATAAAAACGCTGCATTGAACTATCAGGGCCAACACCTAAAACACGGGCGAATCACTTGCATATGCCAATAAGTCTTACATAAATAACGCGTTACTTGGGAGAAAGGATATATTAATCTTAACACTAGGTATATAAATGCTTATAGATGTGGGTGTGTAGAAATGTTCTTTAAGCATTAATAACTACTCCAGACTCTCCTTCTTAGAAGGTGTCACGTAGCAGTGATTAAACCGGGCCATTTTTATTTCCAGTCGAAGGTGACCCTTAATGATCTGTCTCACGAATGTGCTGCCGACCTGAGGAAGTAACATCGCAAATCACTGGGAAGACAATATTTACGACAAATAAACAGATAAATCGTGTTCCACTCTTCCTGCGGATGTGGAGTCCTCCTCACCTTTGTTTGATGTGATCTTTTCACAAACTTTTCTGCTCTGTAACTACCAGCTCGTGATCCTAAACAGGACCGAATCGACCACATCGAGAACTCAAGTGAACAGTCTGAGGAATTGTATTTCCCTCATTCTCTGAAAAACTTGCCGTTAAGGTCTCCTTCCTCTGCATTTGTTTTCCATCTGCACGGGTTTTCTCTGATGCTGAAAGTATATGATGTGGGAGTTAAAGTCAAACTCCCTTGAGCTGAGTTATGTGCAGGTGGGAGTAGAAGACGGCTGGGATTCAAACCAGCACCTTCCTGGTGCCTCCCACATGATCCACACAGATGAATGGGGGCAATGAAACATCTGGACCAGTGCAGAAACCTGATAGCCAATACTGGAGACAATACTTTTCCTAGTGCTGCATTACTTGTGTTTGTCTTGCCAGTGTCTTACACATCTCACGTGGGACCTTGTTATCTTCACCACTTAGCCTGTTGCTGTCTGGGACACAATTGTTTTAACACTCAGTGGGTTCTCAGGCCCAAGCTTAATTTGCCAGTCTTAGACCTGTAGTGCTGTTAGGCTGTAATGTTTCCAGAAAGCCTAGCAAAAGGCAGGCTTGACCTGGGAAAAGCAGTTTTGATTGTTTTATAGTTTGTTATTAATAGTATTGATTTTAAACAGCCAACCTGGCCAATCAGAACTGAATTGACAGGAAGGAAGTGTTTGTGATTGGCTGAAAACTCCATGAAGGGGCAAAAGGAAAATCTTGGGGTGTGATCTCCTCAGTTTACCCTTAGACCTGGCCATGCTTTAGAGGGCTGTTCCAGTGCCTAAAACCAGACCATAGGGATTCATTTGCTGGGGCAATACCAGATTATCTGTGCTTTTCTTTAAACATTTGCCCCGTGAGTCAGTTGAAATATAATGTGATCACAGTAGCAAGATTGATTTTATTATCAGGGAAATATGTATGAGTGCAATTAAGATGGAGAATGCTCACTTTTTACTTTTCGCTTATTGAATTTACATTAAATAAAATTCTATACTGTATATGTTAAAAGAAAAAATAGCATACCCATTATATAAACTGAAAAGCCCAACAGCACCCAGCTTAAATAGAAGTGAATAATGATGTTTCACTTCTGATAGAGTTCCAGAAAAGCTAATTTATGTGATTATTCTTAAGGTGAATCTGTAGTAAAGGTGGGAAGTTTTTGCATAGTTACAGTGTGACATCAGTCTCACATCTCCTGGGTTTGGATTTGAGTCCCGTCTCCTGTGTGTGTGTGTGTGTGTGTGTGTGTGTGTGTGTGGGGGGACACCTTTAGTGTGTGACTCTGTGTGTTCTGTGATGTCCCCGTCTCCTACCTTAAGCCCGGTGCTGCCTGTAGATGGATAAATGGGTTAATATGGTGCTACAGTTTAACAGATAACCACAATATGAAATACATTTTTATGAGAAAAAACACTTTACTATCAAGGTCCAAAGAATGCTGATGCATGAGCAGATGCTGAATTAGCATAACGCTTCGCAAGGCCACTCAGCCGGGATGACCCCAGCACGCTCGTCTCATCACCACACCTTTTGTGAGAGAATTTGTTTACCCATAATGCAGTTCTCCAGGCCGAAAAAAGAAATTTCCAGATCCACACCAAGCGCACAAATGCTCAGGGTGCTCGCGTCTGCCGATATCTGAGATCGGTGGCCTGCATTTGTGCCTTGTGAGGAGTAGAGAGCTGGCGCCCGCGTAATCCTCAGCTCCCTCTCTCCTTTTATCTCTTTCCATGGATGGCAGACTGGAACGTTCCGTGATTAACTGCCGGCAGTCGCTGAGTAACCCAGCGCGAGGCAGAAATGAAGCCTACAGATGAGCACAATGGCAAAATGAAGCACTGAAGAGGCAGCTGATGGCCACGTCTTCATTTCCGTCTCTCTGCCCAGATCGAGGCTGGGGATGTGGAGGGGTGTATACAGGGGTGAGGCCCCGGAGCACTGGCTCCATGTCAACGCTGATTGGCCCAAGGATTCCCTCCTCCCCTGTCAGTCATTGCACCAAAACATATCATTGGCTAACGAAAAGGTTGGCCATTATGCATGAATTATAGCCTTTCTTCTGCCCCCCATCTATTTCCCCCTAGGATGAGGTGCTGTCTGTGATCCCAAGACCTGAGGATAATCCCTTTCTATTTCCTTGTTTCACTGGATGGTATTTATAGAGCGGAGCATCCTGGACTTATTGCTGGTGTAGTCCAGACACAGCAAATTCGTGATGTGTTTTTACGGCCGGGAGGCCCAGACTCAGTGCTGCCCCACAATGGCAGAGAGAGGGAGGACATCTCTAAAACTGAAAAGGGGAGAAGCATTATCTTCATTAAGAGCAAAACAGAATTTCCCTCTAAAATCTGAATGGAGAGCTATCAAAAAATAACAATAAAAAAACATTTTCCCTCTTCCTGTGGCCATTATCTCTAGGTACTACGTTACAAACATGCCCTTTGGAATTAAAATCTGAAGTCACCTTGAGACACCAACCTGGATCTTGTAACTCACTGGCTCAGTCCAAAAACTGGAAGAGATGAACAGGAATCAGTTTCCACTGGGAACATCATAGCCATCTAACAGAGCCAGTCCCAGACTGGCCGAGTCAGCCAGGGTGAAGTCTCAGGGCAAAAAATGATACTTTAGATACTATATTATGTGAGAACATCTACCAAAGAGTAGACGTGCTTAAAAGTAATGCAGTCATCGAGGTTTTTAAAGTTGAATAAGAATCTGGTGGTAATCTGCGATAGCTGACTCGAAAAGCTCAATATTATCTTCTGAGATATTAAATTCTTAATTCGGATCAATCCCTTAGCCTAAAGTTTTTTTTTTCTCGTTGTTAATATTATACATTTTTAAAGCTACAGATTTACTGAAGATATTCAGTTAAAAATCCTAGCTACAGGTATTACAGTTAAGCTTCTCCCAGAATAGGAACGTAAACCTATAAAACCGTCTATATACACACATTACTAGAACTTAAGATACGTTCTGGGTCCTCTCCGTGCTGTCGACGGTGGGTCACAGGGAGGGAGATTCAAAGTACAACGAAGAGTCAAGTATTTGCCATCGACCGTGTGGATTCCGGATGAATTTCTGACATCCTGGATATTCATCAGCATTCAAGAGTTCATTGTCAGATGCTCATATGCATTTGGATGGGGGTGTTGTGCCTGCGAATAGAAAGTGGTCAAATCAGATCCCAGGGTCTGCAGAGTGATGTCACTGCTGTGCACTTGAACACAGTCCGTCACCCCTAATTCCCCATGGACAGAGTGACCCTGCTTTCAAATAAAAAAATGTATGATGCTTTGGATAAAAGCATCTGTTAAATACATTACATATAAAGAGTTACACTATGCTATGAAAATCTCAGTCTCTGAACGCTGGTGAACACAAAACGATGGAAGCTGGTTGGATGGAAGGGTGTGAGGGTAGAAGGCTGGTGCCCAAGCGTGTGGAGCAGGCCAGGAACTGGAAGGGGTAGAGACAGGGGCCTGACGTCCAGGCTGGAATGCAGATGCCAAAGGCCGTTTCTAAGCACAGCGGTAAATCGCGGGCAGGACTGGGATGTGCACAAACTCATTCTCCCAGAAGAACATTTTTAGAGGCGCTAAACCTTTCAGCTGACACACATGGGGGGGTGGGGGGGGAGTGTTGAAGTAAGCATGTACATAAATCTCAGACAGGACTGATTAAAATATACAGCTTAACGTCCAATCCTGCTGCCCAGCCGGATAGCTGGACCTTCAACAAATGGCTCCTTCTCAATGGTTTTAAAGCAGTTAAAGCAGCTGGTCCTGCACATTGCTTCATGAGATAGACACAGAAGTTCTTTGGCCTTAATTTGCATTCACACGCAGCTTTGTGTTGTATGTAGCTAGTAAGCTAATTTGTTCTATACAGATAATAACACACAGTCCAAACATGCTCTAAAAAGCTTCAGTGGGTCATTTAGCGCTCTGCACCTAAGTAAAAAGGGGGCAGTTAGTTATAAATACCTCAGGGATAGACAGTGCTACTCCTGACCAGGTTTGGAGTCGGTTAATATCCTGGCCAGTTGGATCACCTTACCAGAGTCCTTGTACGGATATCCATTGCCTCGGTGAGATGCTGTTCTTCATTTAGCCCAAGGGGAAAAGCAATTTCCTGAAATGCATTTTCACATTTTCATGTCATCATTTACTTGTTTTTAGTGAATAACTTGTAATACTGAACAATAATGTACAGAAACACAAAGTGGGGCTATGTATTCGATACGAGGTGATTATTTTTGTCTTGATTTTTTTCCATTAGTTAGTAGTCGAATCCTGCGGTGTTCTACAGAAATACTACTTCCGGGATTAATGTATTTCGTTTCATGGGGTAATTCATTACGTTTATTATGTGTAATTTTTTTATTGTTTTTTTGCACTATGAACATATTTTAAGATCCCTGCACACACATTAAAAGTGCGCTTTGTTTATTCTGTTGCATATTTTAAAGGCCTTTCACAGCACCCTCATTTACCATTTAATTGCCTATCAGAAATCAATGTTAACGGCGCTAATTAGGGTTTTTACGACTTTTGTCGCGTCAGCTGCGTTTGCAGTCCGCCCGTGGTTTGATAGGGGACCCGTCCGATGTTTTTCCTGTCCGACAGCAAGCTAGTTGAAACCACTTCATCTTTTTTTTTTTCTAGGCACCTCTTCCCCAAACCTGAGAATCGTTTTAGGTTTGGATGAGTGTATTTTTCCGTGTGAAATAACGAGCAAACGTGCAAGAGTAAAGTCTCTTTTAAAATGCGCTTGATATTCAAAGTTTAAAACAGGGTTCAACACTTGTCAGCTGCAGTAACTAAATAAAAAAGCGCTTCTCTAACAAACATTTTAAGTTGCTACCCGCATCATGTAAGACTTAAGCCTTAATGCACTTTTAATTAAATTCAGAGCTTGACATTTGTTTTTCCTTATTACACTCTGTGCTAAAATTATACACATAAAGTACAATAACTTTGAATGTGTCTCGTATACATTTCATTTTTCTCACAAATTATTTGATTAATAATTTGAAAATATACGCTTATTCGGGATTAAATGACCGAAGCCGAGGGAGATTTAAGGGTGTTTGATCGCCCAGCAGCTGCAGTGGAAACTTCTGGCTCTCTTATCGCCCGCGACCTGGGGTTAGGCGCTGCCGCGGATACGGCCTGAAGTGACAGTGACAGGTGGCGGCAGTGACACCCGCTCCAGCTCCTCTGGCACTCTGGCTACGGCTCAGGCGGGATCTCCTGCTGGCCTCCCACAGGTTTCTCTGGTAGGGGCAGCCAGGGTAGCGGCCAGAAAATCTCCCCTAGCTGGCTCTGCCACTGCCAAGGCTGAACCGCTGCAGACTGGGATTCCGGGAAGCTACCGGGAGAAACATGGGAGCAAAGGGGTCGAGGGAATCAAGGAGGAATGAGGATCTGGAGGAGGCGCCGTCATCATTGGACAGGATCCGCAGGAATGCCACCGTCCTCAGCTTGGCCACGCGCCGCCTGCCTAAGGCCCCCGACGAGCTGTGGGAGCTGTCCAAGCTGGAGAAACTGAACCTATCCCTGAATCGGCTGTGTTCCCTACCCCCCGCCATCAGCCGCCTGCAGAGCCTGGTTGTACTGAACCTGTGGGGGAACCAGCTGGACAGCCTGCCCCCCGAGATTGGGCGCCTGGCTAACCTGCGCGTCCTCTTCGTCTCCTACAACCGGCTGACAGAGATCCCGGAGGAGCTGGCCGAATGCACCAAGCTGGAGGTGCTCAGCCTGGAAGACAACCAGATATCGAGCCTTCCTGGGAGCCTGGCCGGCTTGACGCGGCTGCGGAAGCTCAACCTCAGCCACAACTGCATCGTCTACATCCCCTGTTGCATCTACAGGATGCAGGACCTGGTCTTCCTGCACCTGGCCTACAATCGGTTGGAGAACGTCGCCGACCAGATCCAGGTTCTGGTCAACCTCAAGACCCTCATTCTGGAGGGAAACTCCATCCGCATCCTTCCCAAATCCCTTTGTTTCATGGATTCGCTGGAGCTGCTCAACTTGGACTTCAACAAGATCGAGAACATCCCAGTGGAAATGTACCTTCTGAAGAACTTGGAGAGACTGGCCTGCCACCCCCTAGACAAGGGATTGCACATCATGCACAACCCACTGTCAAAACCAATAAAAGACAGTCTGAAGGGAGGACTTAATGCTCTCTATAATTACCTGAAGTCGCTGTGATATGTTTTCAGGAGCCACAAGCTGCTTTGGGAGTTACAGACGTTGGCGTGACCTTACGGACTATCGTAAGCTGCAGAAAGTGCTTTTATGGTAACATTTTTATGGTCAAGTACTTAATTGCTATGCATAGAAAGAATTGAATATCAAATTTAATTGATGTCGCTCATTTTTATAAATGCACTTTAGAGAAGAGTTTTCTGAGGTGGGAAAAATTAAAATGCGACAGAAAAAATAGATTGGAAATAAAATTGCTAGAGGAGATTCCATCTTACTGGAGGGTAAATTAAGCAGAGCGCTTCATAAATAATTACACCGCAAATCTTTTTAAATTTCAGTGAGTCTTATGGTAGCAGAGGTTCAAAGTGAGTATTCAGAAATTTAACTTATTAACTTCTTAGTTAAATTGCTAATTATTATTATTGTTATTATTGTTATTACCCACACCAGTATTCCATCAGAAAGTTTTTTTTTATATATCACCTGAATGCAGCGTGTGTGCTTATGTGCTTGTATGTAACTGAATTCTCTGTATAACCACGCCTCTCATCATTATTTATTAAATTATTTGCTGATGTGGGCAGTTGTAAATTGCTTTCATGGTAAAGCTAATACATTTACCATAATAACACATTGTTTAAAATGCCGCTGCAGATTGCACCAAAGCGGTGGTGATAAATGAAGATAAAGTTTTGTTCCAGATGCTCACATAAAGGATTATTAGGGTATGGAACCATGGGAGTTAATAGCAGAAACGAAAGCACAAATTCCAGGGCTCATCCTTTAAAATGCTGCCTTGTTTTGGAGTGTAGAGGTTATTCAGTATAGTTGCAGTGTGAGGGACAGTGTGTGGCTCAGTGGGCTAAACCTGTATGCCTGTAATCGCAAGGTTGCCATTTCAAACCCAGCCTCAGCCCGTCTGTGGGTCCTTGAGCAAGACCCTTAACTCCCAGCTCCCTGTGCACTGATACGGGTGGCTGCCCTTCACAGACAGCTTACTCTACAAAGAGCAAGTTGAGGGAGGCATAATGACAATTTCCCTATGGGGATTAATAAAGTATCAATTATTATTTACACTCCTTTTGGCTGGAAGACAATTTCAGCTATACATTTACATATGTAGCAGCAGTTTTGTCCAAAGAGATGTACAGGTGAGGATCAGAGAGACACATCAAACCCAACTGTAAGGTTGTTAGCAAGCGTGCTAATGGAAACTATGGGAGAAACATCAAACCCAACTGTAAGGTTGTTAGCAAGCGTGCTGATAGAAACTATGGTAGAAACATCAAACCCAACTCAAGGGTTGTTATAAACCATGATGAAATGTTCCACCTCTTACTGTCAGCACAGTTCCCTACAAAATGGTTTGCCAAGTACCAGTTAGATGAGCCTGGCATCTGTCACAGGCTCCTGCATTTCAGACATCTCCTCGGAATTTGATTTACATGGCTAGATGTTTAAAGACCTATTTATGTCAAAGCATATTTGTCTTCTGCAGTATTTCAGGTCCTGTCTGCACCTGTCTTCATAACCAATGATGTTGTGGCTGATGAGACACATGGAAAGTCCCATAACTTCGCAAAAAAACCTTTGCTGGCTCTACCGGGATTTCATCTAACCAAGCGAGAACCAGGAATCAAAATACGAATTATTTTATAGACCATTATATTTACAAAATCTATTTCACTATTTTAATATTCTATTTCTGTAGTGTATTCCTTATATACTGTACTGTATTTTATCTTCTTTTTTGGTGGTGCCATAAAAATGCAGAATCAGGCCTTTTATTTTATGTACTTTATATAATAAACATAGAGTTTTCCTTTATGATATCAGTGTAGGATTGCACATGCACATATCACAGGGCTTAAATTCCAGGTGGCCTGAAACAAGGCTGAGCCTGGTACGAGAAATAGACATTGGCCTAGGCACCAAAGGGGGGTTAGTGACCCCACACACATAACCACACACACACACACAGATAACAAGGGAGGCCAGCACTCCAACCTTTATTGCCCAAAGATTTAGGGACCTACAGACAGCAGAGTGGACCTCAAGGACAGGGGTCCCTCGACTTGGCACACA
>JAODJU010000001.1:22157890-22181490 GCA_026776725.1 Gnathonemus echidnorhynchus
CCTCTGTATTAAGTCCGCGTTTCAGTTTGTTTCCCCAGTCCAGTCATTGGGTGTGTTCGACTTGCTTACAGCGCTGGTTTAAAGCAACGCATTCTGATCCTGACACAATGCATTATGGTTAGATGCATTGCAACCTCTCACCTGGCTGCACAAACCGGAACCGCCTCCGTGACGACACACCTTTGCCCTTATTGACTGAAGAGTTTAGTTACACCCATGAAGTTTGTATCCCAGGCAGTTCCGATGCGTAATCTGCTATTTCGCCCAAAGATCACGTAAAGCTGTGAGAACTGGTTTTCAGTTAATTTACCTGGCAAAATAAAGTTTAAATAAATGACATAAATGCTCTAATAGTACACGTAAGTTAGTGGTTTATTTATTGTTATTTACTGTAATGTTGTGCTGCTTTATTTGGTTAATCGTCCAGTCTGTGAAGAAGGCATTCAAGTTAGAATTGTATTGTAGTCTGTACATGATACTAAAAACTTTGAATCTGGTCCATTGTTTATTCTTATTATTACTCTGTATTCCTTAATTTGTTCGTGAATAGGAAACTTTTAGGTTGTAACATTTGTACAACTATTACGTAACTTTTTGGTGAGCAATGGCTAACAAAATGATATAAAGTACAGTGTATTACCTGTACAGTATTTTCAATAAAATAGCATTATCACTGTCCTGCCCCGATCGTCCGCTCCTCTCGTGTGCCACGCCCCTTCATTAACCACATGTGGATTCCCCGTGTTCATTAGCTGTTTCCGGTTACTGTCATTAGTTCAGTGTATTTAGTTCGCGTTTCAGTTTGTTTCCCCAGTCCGGTCATTGTTATGTCAGCCCGTTTGTCGCTTGCTCCTTTTGTGTTGCTGCTTCCAATAAACCCCATATTTGCCCCGACTCTTGGCGTCCTGCACCTTGTCTACGCTCCGTGCGCCATCCCAGCGTGACAATTACCAACAAGCACTGCTACTACAGCAAATGCATGACTGACACTGAAGCGTTACCTTTTGTTTCCGCTCAGAGACCTGCCGTGTGACTCATTTCCTGGCGCGTACAATTTATATTAGGTCAGCGTTCACGGTTCGGCTTCTGATGTTCAGATTGAGTTCTAGGTCAAACTGGTTTGTTCAACTTTCAAGAAATTCGAGTTCTAGTGAGTTCGAGAACCGAGGTACCACTACCATATGCACTTAACATGTCTATTGAACATCTTGAACATGAGTCGGATGCATTCCATCTGCCACAGAAATGCAATACCATGGACCCATATCAAAAAGCAAGATTTTTTGCATAAAACTCCGTAGCAACATGTCAACAGATAAGTTGTACAGTATAGTGTGTGCGACCAATTTAATGAGCCACAAATGAGAAGTAGTGCTTAAACAGTATAAAACTACAACTTTCCCTTCTGTTGATAAAAGGCGCAGCCGAGTTCCCAGGGCAAATGGAACGCACCAAAACTGCCCGAAATGGGTTGACAAAGACATTTCAGGGATTCAGGGTGTGTATATATATATACACACACACAATATCAGTCAAAAGTTTTTGCACACCACAGGTTTTTATCACTTTTCCATTTATTTCATAAACTGCAGATATTTTATTCTTCTTAAGCACTGGAAAGTTGAGTGAACAACTATAAATGAAAATATAAATGAAATAAAAAAAGATTCCTTTATAACATGGAAAGAATATGTAACAGTGCATGTCTTACATCCCATTAACTGCTTGTGTGATGGTGGCATAATTAGATTCTAAGCTATCCTTTAACTGTAAATGCACTAGTTCATGGTTTCATCCCATGAAACAGAGTGGTACTTAATGTTCCTGGTAGAAAAATGCCTCATATTTGCTCTGCTGTTAGAAACTAAGAGGAGGTTATTTTGATTAATCAAAGATGTGACATTTTCTTATTAGTAAAAGTACTCAAATGGTGAACATACTGTAAATGTATTTGTTAGCAAAGAATATTGGGTGTATTTTTAGTTACTGTTAGGTGAGGAACATGCAAATGTAGAAAATCTCAGTGTCTGCAAAAACTTTTCACTGTGTGTGTGTATATATATATATATATATATATATATATATACACACACACACGCACGCATATATATTTATTTACTCTATTTTATTTTTTTCTTCAATAGCATGGTGAAGGTGGTTGTTAGGGGAATTGCTTTCTTTCTCTGAGAGGTGCATTAGACAAAACACAAAACACACACTTACAAAAAGGCAAATCTTTGGCAAAATATTTCTTTGGCTACAAATTTGTCGGCGAAGAAAGCTTTGCGTTCGCGGACTAAAAGGCAGCTCTCAGGCGGGGTACGCCTCCGAAGCGGATGAGTGTGTGTTTGAACTGAAGAAAAAAGAATGGAAATCATTGAAAGAATAACTTTTCACAAACCAGTAGCAGCAGACAGAGAGTCTAAGGCAGAAAAAGGCAGCCGCTGGATTCTTTATGCCACATTTAGTGTCTCTATTACTGTCGGCTCTGGCTTTCAAAGAGCTTTCCGGAGAGATTGACCTAACTGACAGAAGGAAAAGTATTGATTTTCCAGACACACGGTGAATCTGAAAATGACTCGGGGGGTTGGCATGAGGAGCATGTCCATACATCTCTCAACATAACTCCAATCTCCAAAAAAAATCAAAGGCCATTTAGCCCCCGCTCTGGCACTGTGTTCCGCAATTTGTTTTTAATTGTTAGATATAGCATTGATTTTTTTTTTTTTTTTTTAACTCGCACCACATTTTATGCTTGGGAAAGGTGCTCGCTGGGGGTCATGTTTGCAGGTCCACCTAATGTTTATTTCAATAAAAACCTCCCATTTCCAGAAAGATCCGTGGCCACCGGGCTGCACTGTGGCCGTTACCATAGCACCCCTCAGCTAGACTGATGTCACCCTCCTCTTGGGGTCAATATGGAAGGGGAGACCTCAGATACAGGACATGTCTGGGCACATCTTGAGCTATTGATTTAATAGAAGGGACCCCGCCAGTCTGATTCCATCTCCCTTGCGCTTTTTTATTGGGTGTTTGCAGAGTGTGTGTGTGTGTGTAGGGGGGTGGGGGGGGCACATGGCTGAGCCTTTACAGGGAGTGGTAGTCGGGTCCCATACCGAATGAAGTACAAGGTGCCATGAAGGTGGCAACAGATTTGCGTTCACCACAACAGTAAGGTGGAGCTGGCATGTGATGTGGGTGGAGTTGTTGAGTTTGAATAGCTTGCCACCATGTGATTAAGAAGCTGCCTGTAGCACCGCTTTGTATTGGCGGTTTGGAACGACGTGCCTGATTGGCTGCTTTGCTTTGGTTTGGCGATACGTACATTGTCCAGCTTCTGGATCCCTCTCTTTGAGGGTTTTATGTTTTTTGAGGGTTTTCAACTATTGAAGGAATTACAGAAGGAACAAGTCATGAATTACACAAGCTAAATACTGATCTCATATTTGATCATCATTAATGAATCATGATGCATCTTTTATCCTAGGCAGTTACTGTATTGGTTACTTTATCTGTTATTTCTGTAAACCAGGAGTCTCAAACTCCAGTCCTGGAGGGCCGGAGCCCTACACAGTTTTTGGTTCACTCTCATTTAACACACCTGATTCAACTCCTTGTGCTAATTACCACACAGCTCTTCAGCTGATGAAAGGGGGAAAGAACTAAGCTACACAGGGCTGCGGCCCTCCAGGACTGGAGTTTGAGACCCCTGCTGTAAACCTTTGTGATCTACTGAAGGAACTACTGAAGGAACTACTAAGGAACTACTGAAGGAACAAGTAAAGAATAACACAGGTGTATGTGGCTGGGGCTGGGGTCCATGTTGATTTTTCTGGCCCTGGATCTGCATCATTTGATGTAGATGTCTAGGAGGTTTAGGAGCGTATTCTGCTGACTGCAAGATTTGCGGTCCTCCTGCGTGCTGTTCCTAAACCAGGCAGTGATGGTCTTTGGTCAGGATACTTTTGATGGTGGCGATGTAAAAGTTCCTCGCCATTTGGGCAGGCAGCATGAGGTCCCTGAGGCACCTGAGATAATGTAGGTGCTGGTATACCTTCCTCGCTGAGGAGTCCGCGTGCGGGGTTCAGGTCAGGTCTTCACTTATGTGGAGGTCGAGATACTTGAAGCTGTCCACTTTCTCCACCAAAGTGCCGTTGATCCTGATCTGGGTGAGGTTCCCTTGCTGAGAACTCAGGACGCGCCCAATGCTGAGGGTGTGGCTTGACCACGTATGACGGCCCACTCTCCACTCTCACAACCTGAGGTTTGCACGGCAGGAAGCTGAGCACCCAGTTACACGGGGTGATGTTCCGTCCAAGTTCCCTGAGCTTGGTGACAAGCCTGGAGGGGACTATGGTGTTGGCTGAATTGTATTCTACACACAGCATTCTCACATAGTTCCCAATTCTGTGGTGTAGGTGGGCCAGTGCCGTGTGGAGTAGAAAGGTGATGACATCATCAGTGGATCTGTCCCAGGTCCAGGTCGTTGGGTAGTGAAGTACATACGAGATTCTTCAGCAGACTCTCAAAGCACTTCATTGCCCCGGGGATGAAGTACAATGGGGTGGTAATCATTCAGACTGGGGTGCGGCTTCTTGGGTATGGGTACAATGGTGGATCTTTTAAAACATGTCGGTATGGTGGACCGGGTCTGGGATTGATTGAATATTACCGTGAACACAGGCGCTAGCTGGTTGATGCAGGTCCTGAACACCCGTCCTGGGATGCTGCCTGGACCTGGTGTTTACCTACTGTTCACACTCTTTAAAGGTAACTTCAGTAGTATCTGAGTTATTACTAAATATTTGTGCCCTGTCACGTAAAGTGTTACCGATTTAGTAAACTAATTAGTGTACATTTATTTGTACATTTTAATCAGGAATCAAAGTAAAGGTATCTTAAAAAAGAACACCTTACCAGCAATATTATGTAATTCAGAATTTTCTAACATTGTTTGACCTGTATTACAGTGTCGAATGTCAGACACTGGAATTTCTCACCGCTGAAAAAATGTTGTCAAAGGCAAACAAAAACAAACATTGCCAGTAAAATTGTTACTTAGATGTACAGTAGCACTGTAACATCTTTATAGGGATGGGGTTGTGAATAGGGTCTATGGCAGATGCAGGCGGACACAGTGATAGCAACTGGGATAGTGATGGGCGGGGCCACATGCGGTCAGTCTTTATCACAGGTTTATTGACTCGTCTCTCCCGAGTGCGCAGATGCAAACATCACACGATTACCTTTTTTGGCAAGATTGCCAGGGGGACAAAGCATGCCTCGGAGCTCAGTATACCATCATAATCTGAAAATGTCAAGGCGTAACCCCCCCCACCTCCCTCTCAGCTCTGTCCACAGCGCGGCAGCAGGGAGCACATCTCCTAATCGCATGTCGGAGCCCTCTCTGGCGCGGGGACAGGACACTCGAGGGCCATCAGGAGCGAAATCAAGGAGAAGGGAGACAGAGAAAACAGAGATGAGAGGCTTATGGGTAAATCTCTGACCCCCTGGGGCATGAGGAGGTGGTGCTAAGTGGATTCTGTCACCCTCCCTTAACCCCGTGTTGGACACTACAGCTGCAAACCCAAAGCAAAGATAAGACCTGTGTACATCTCAACAAACAAACACATACCACTGTGTTCCTGGTAATATTACTACCATGTGGTCCTTCTGCAAGGATTTGGCATTTAATCCACCAGGGTGGCAGCCAGGCGGGGAAGGGGGGGCAAGCTCATCTTCTAGACTGTGTCAGCACCTCAGCTCACAGTGCTGCAGTGATACCAGTCACTCACGCCTACACAGATACCGATTTTAAGACTTTTGAATCTATTCATTTTACTTACTACAGTTTGGTTTCGGTTTATAACTTTCTACTTTTGTCATTTATTGGATTTTTCGCCTAAACAACCTTACGCAGCATCATTGTTTATGCATTCTTTCTGAGGGGTCTAACTTAAACTCTTCCTGAGAGCCAGCTAGGCCCTTTCTGTATCTAATACCCTTAGCTGGCACTTTTCACTTGCCATCTATCCAGAGTCCCAGTGGTAGGGTGTCTCTTTTGAGACACGCCAGGAGTAAGGTGGGCTACACCCTGGACCAGCCTATTGTCACATTTTGTTGGTCTCCATCCTGGCTTTATTTTTCTGGAGGATGCATGTTCTCCCCATGTCATTGTGGGGTTTCCTCTGGGTTCTCCGGATTCCCCCCACAGTCCAAAAATACGCCAAGGACTGGAGTTGCCAAATTGTGTGCGTGTGGCCTATGATGGACCGGCATCCCGTCCATTTTCTGCCTTTCACCAGTACCAGTGCCTTTCACTACCCTGCATAGGACAACAATAGGGCATGTAGAAAATGAATGGATGGACATGTCTTTGGAAGGTGTAAGATGGGGGCATGGAGACCCCACAAATTTAACCAATAATATAACAGACTTCTGATTGGCTTCCCCAGACCACGTGACCTGGTCCCAGTCGTTACTCTTTCCCAGACTCTATTTTGCTTTCCTTTTGCTGAAGTAGGAACGGTTCGCCCATGTTTTCATTCTCATGGCCCATTTTGCGAAACCCAACCCCACAAAAAACGTTTCCCATTATTCCAATCCCTGCGTCACATGGTTCAGTCTGCCAAACAGAGGTCATGACACTGACGTTACAGTACCTCCATGGCCAATAAGCCACCCCTCAATGTCCTCACCCCGATCAGCCACGGAACCCCAGGAGATAAAGCCACATAGACATTACACTGGTAATGTAATTGGCTTGGGTTAATTCCACAGAGCTGCTTGACCAGTCTAATTCCTGACATTCTGGTTTGCAGCTGTTTATTGGCTGGCCAAAAGCTGTGTTCATGTGCATATATCCTTATCACGACCCCCCCTTTAGCTTATCATGCACGGCTGTTTTAATTGTCAGAATTTTGTATTGGCTGAAGCATTTTATGTTAGAAAGAATAACGCCCCCTTGGTGTCGATGAAATACTACTAAGTCATGGTGTCCATTGCCAGGATTTTTCTTTACTCTAGTAAACATCAAACATTTGGTGGAACACCTGTGATAAAACACACTTTCAGGGAAAAAAAATAAAAATAAAAATGCAAGGAAAAATCGAGAGCCATAACTTAATAGGTGATTGGCTTAACCCTCAGTTTCGGCCCTTCGAAGCAGCTCCTATCCAAAGCTTCAACTGTAACTCTGTTCCAGTCCCAAACACCAAGTTGCAAAAGCCTGACATTATTCTGAAGTGTAGTTTCTCTCTCCTGACACCCTCTAATGGGACCATCGGTATCTTCCTCAAGTGTTCTGCAGCTCTGCCACGTCAGTCCAGATGGCCTGCAGTGGGCTGTATTTCCTGAGATAGGCTGCATGCTCAGTGTGACTCTTTGCTGGATAAGCACTGATGGAAGATGGAGGGGTGACTATGAGTAAACTTACTGGTCAGTTGACATTTCTATATTTAAACTAACCTTCATGTGGTTTTCTGTCTCACCACAGATGTGGAGATGGCAATTATTAGTGGCTGATGGAGTTTCAAAACATCCCAGCATCTCCAGGTGATCTGAAGGTAGAGCTAAAGGACCTCTTTCTGCTCCAGCCACCACAGTCAGCATAGTGGATTAATGTGCCAATATATGTGAGTATGGGTGTGTGTACGGCTCAGATTGCAGGCGAGCAGAGTGATGTCACTGTTAGGCCCCTGAGCGAGGGTTGTGACCCTAGTTTTTCCAGGTAGACTGCACACTGGCTGACCCTGTGCTGTGACCCCCAGCTGACCACCTGCTCTCACCTGCATGTATGTCTCATGGAGAGGAAGATGAAGTAAGCCAAGAGAGAATTCCCCCACAGGTAAAATACAGACGCATTAAAAATCAGCAGACACGCACACACACACACACACACACACACACACACACACACACACACACACATATGTTGGCGTACCTATCTAAATGGGGACCTTACATTAATTTCTATGGGAAAAACCCTAATCCCAATCACGACACCTTTAACCCCTGCCCAGCCCTAACCTTAACCATAAGTAACCAACCCAAATACAAGACTCTTGGCATTCACATTGGTTGCATTCACAGATTTTTATAAAACTGAGATCATCCAAATGGGGACCTCAAGAGATGTCCCCAAAAGTAGGGAAATTTCAGGTTTTACTACACTTTGGGGACAATTTGGTCCTCAAATGTGATCTACGCAAACCCACAAACACAACAAAGATTTCAATTTTTCTATTATATTATAGACAGAAACAGAGGTTCTGTTTCTCAGAAATGGTGGAACTGATTTTTTTATGCCACAACATCTAATGAGCATAAGAATCTCAGAAGTCAGTACTAATCTGAGACAACAGGAGCAGCAGGAGTCACGTCAGTGCGAAATAACAAAGCACTTAGGTAAAGCACGCAAGCGTAGCGTTTCTATACATCCATAAACACTCATCCAGGAGGGGGTCGTGGTGAGCCTACAGACTACGCCAAGAAGCCCAGGGCACAACCTGGATGGGAAGGCAGTCTATTTCTGGGTACACACTCACACAATGGGCCATTCTGAGATGCCAAATAGCATTAATGTTTATTAACGGACTGAATGAGAAAATTGGAGTATATTCAAGTGTATATATAAAGAAACCTGTACTATATGAGGTAAAGTCACACACACACACACACACACACCCACACACACACACACACATTAAAGGATGGATCCAAACCAACAAAAGAATGTTGCCCACAAGGTATTTGTTGAACTTTCCTTATGAGCCTGACTTTGTTTCAATAATGAGAACCTGAAATCCCTTGGGAGTCTTGGGCACCTTATGATGTAATAACCATGTAAGAGTTCTGAAGGGGATCGATTAGGCAATCAATAGCAATACCTCTTAAGCCCCGGGTTTCCAGGATGTGTGACCAGTCCTCCTGCTGCCCCTGACGACCACGACAGGGCTGAAGAGCATATGTACGCACTTTCCACTGATGGGTGTCTCTGTGTTCACAAACTCAGCATTAAACAGACCCACAACACCAAACTTCATACCTTGTTCTGGTGAAGAATCAATCAGTAACAATAGCATAGGATTTTAATACTTTTAGTAAAAAAGGAGGTAATTTGACATTAGCTATTACTTCTGGTCAGCCTGACATTGTATAAAGATCCATCCATCCATCCATCCATCCCTTTTTCTTCAACCCCTTGTCCTATACAGAGTCGGGGGGGTCTGCATGTATGGTTACAGAGAGTGCTTAATATTAGATTAGAGAATCGTGCAGGTGGTGTGACACACAGACACAGGGCATTTTGACCCGAGTTACCTGCAGTGTCACGTGTGTGTCACTGTTACGCTATTATTACGTGATGGATTAGTCATAGACTGGCGGGGGGGGGGGTTGGTTTTGTCCATAGATTTAATTAAGCACCAGACTGCATCACAAAATGGAGATGAAAGTAACACAGGTAACGCGAAGGTGGACCCCTCGCTTTCGGCGGATGACGGGTTTGTTTATATTTCGAGCCGCGTTCCGGCTGTGCCGCTAAGAGTAGTAAATCCGGCTACCGACTCGGCTTCGATCGGAGAAGCGTTAAGACTGATAAAAACACACCCGTGACGTAAAATCGACAGACTATACACGCACATCACCGTGAGGCAGAACTCACTAAAAAGTAATTAAAATACGCACCCAGGGTATAACACCTTGCCTAGCCTGGATTCACACTTAATTTACATTTTCTCTGAAAATATTATTTGAATTACGCTGTACTTTTGTCCACATGCTGAAAAGCACCAGGGGGCTATATATCTGGGGTGCCAAAGGCTACCTTTTAAATCCAATTAGACAAATAATTAATGTTGTCATGTGTGCCAAGGAAGGTAGGGAAAAAAACGTTTTATACAGAGCTTGAGGACAGAAAGAAAAGAACATACTGACTACAGCAAAATCTCTGCCGTCTGAAAAGTTGAGCTGGTCTGAGTCACAGAAACATGACTTAAGGTAAACTGCTCCATGCTTCTCCGGAATCTTCTTCTCTCATTTTCAACAGTCAAAATAGAAGAAAATTTTTCATTAAAAAAATAAAAAATGCAAAAAAAATGGCGAGCTCTCCTCACCCCCTGTGCACAAGCATAACTGCCTATAGTGATGACTAATTAATTTAATTTTGATGCCTTGTTGTTAATTTACAAGTCTCTCTCTGTGCATGTGGCCTCAGTATTGGGTATCAATGGATATCACAGTTCTGAGAGGCTAGCATTACCTGCTGGGGGTGTAGTGCCAGTTATCACTGTGATTTAAATGGCTTCCTGGGACAGCAGCAATACCAAGCATGCACAATATTTGAGTATATAGTATATATATGCGGTTTGAAAATATATAGATAGATGAGCCCTGTTGTGTGCAGGCGGGCTGTGGTGTTGGAGTGTTAGGATAATTCCAAGGGCCCCGGAGTGAATAATTTTGAACATAGCTGTATTGGTCTGGGTTGGGGGCCCGATATCTGCAGCCAAGCTTTCACAGGGCCCAAAAACTCTAGTGGGGCCCCTGGCTGTATGTGAGGAGTTTGCATGTTTTCCCAGTGCTAGGTTATGTTTTCTCCAACATCAAAGACATGCAGTTTGGTGAACCGGTGTCTCTATAAATTGCCCATAATGTGTGATTGTTTATATACACATTAGAATGACTTAATATGTTTAAATGAGACTCGACTCACACCTTCCGGTAGGTATGTGAGAGTCATTAGAATTCATTGGTGATATCATAACATAATTTTAATGATTCTCCAGCACCTTGGCTGTGCAGTTGAATGATGATCAGTGTGTGTTACTTTTTTTGTATCTAGCATCTTGTTGGAGGTACAACAGGGGAGCCCCTTTGGGGAGTTGAACCTACGACCTTCTGAATGCAAAGCCCTTTTCCCCCAAACCGCCTCCTGCTGCTAACATTAGCATCTGTCAGGCTCCCCACGAAGGAGTGTCTTGCCTTGCCACAGAGAAAGACACCACCAGCCCAGGCATCTCCCATTTAAATAGGGTACACTGGTACCTCCCCCCCCCTCCTGGGACATCAGCTGGCAGCTCCCGGCCACAAAGCCCGTTCCTGTTGCCCACGCACACCAACCAGCAGGAGAGCCACCAGCATTGGGGTCAAAGCGGAGTGAAAGTTTTTGCAAAACAAAACAAAAATGTCACCCGAAGTGAACTTTCCAGAAGCTCAGCATGTACCGTACAAAACCCAAGTCTTCTTACCTCTGATCATTGTTCAATTGAACTGCACATATGAAACTATGTAAATTCACGCAGAGTTACATGCGGTATATACTTATATACAGTGTTTATCATACTTTGGTAGGAACCTCATCCGTTCACCTCGTGTATGTATTAGGACAAATCAATGAAACTTAACAGCAGGGCTGCAATAAGAGACGTCCAGAGCTACAGGTATGAGCTCAAAATTAAGTGCTGGTGAGACTTAACAAGCCGTGTTTTGTAGCTGGATAGAGCCGATCGTGTCAGAAATGTACTATCTGTTGCTGTGTTTGACACTGCGGCGGGAGGTAAGTGGCATTTTCAAAGCAATTTAATTCCCGGTTGAATCGATCGGGATATCTGGACACACAGAGTAACAAACTGTGACACATGTAGGTAATTTGCCCTAGTAAGTGAAAAAAAAAAACAAAAACTGAAGACTACATAGACCTGCAACGCATATGAAAATGACACGATAGGTAAATGGAAAGTATAAGTCTCACATTGCGATTCACATGCCTATAAGATATACGCTCCTCCTTCTACAACCAGTCTAAAATCCTGGAGGTCTTGACTACCGATAAAATCACATTTTATCAGGCTGAAAATAGCCATTACTCCGCAAGTATGTAAGTGTATGTATATACTGATGCGTTTGGCAAAAACAAGAATCGCCTGGAAATGTAGGCAGTCCGTTTCGCAAGACGTGCCTCGTTTTTAGATGCGATATTACATCAATTACCACATTCATACTAACACACCAGTCTGGAAATACGGTGACATCTGTCCTTTTCGGATTAGCTGTAAAGTGCTTTTAATGATAGATATTAGTCTTGCTCGAAATAAACCAGATGTACATGTCGACTGTTCCACGTGTCTTGCTGTCTGGGCGATTTTATGCCCGCTGATGTAGAAAACTTAAAAAAACAGATAGTCCTTTTTGGATTTATACATCGACTTAAGCTACATTAAAAAGTATTTACGAATCTTCCGACGTAGTGTCTGACATAAATAACCCCCCAAATTAAACGATTTACTTTTCATTCTCGGAGAGTGCAGAGAAAATGGTTTGTCGCCAGGCTACTGCGAAGTCAAACTTGCAGATGCACCCGGTTCACGGTGAGAAATGAAAAAGGCAACCGTGTCCCGAAATCATCGGGAAATCTGCTCTCAGAAGAGGCTGCTTTCAAAAGATTCCCGCGGACGATTTATTCATTCAGATGCGCCTCCTTTACCCGTAATAAATACCCCAAATACACACATGAGGGGAATAACACACCGGCTAAAACGGTCAAGTTTTCTTAAATAAATTCCCTAATTGTGCGATGAAGTATGGCTGTGAATGGAGGCATTTTAGCGCATAATGCCCCCTCTGCTGGAGATCTAACGGGGTCCAGGTTTTATTCCCAGCCAAGTGACGTCACATGCCTCCTGAGCTCCGTTTCGGGAGCGGAGAACATAGTAACAAGCACAATAAAGTAGGGAAAGAGGGAAAGAAAGCCTCTCCATCGTTTCGCATGTAGACCGCAAATATAGGAATATTTATCCACCCCAGAGGAAGAGTTGTACCCCGGGATCTGGGGGGTGTAACGTCCGCAACACTTCCGCAATGGATAGAGTTTTAACTTGTTTCTTTGCTGCGGTCAGTTTTCTGATTTCAGTCAGGGGACAAGTATTTAAAGGTAAGGGTTTCCGCCATGTATCGTTAATTAATCTTTTAATTGCTCGGAAAGAGGCTCCAGTTAACAAGGGTGATGATCTGCAGTCACACAGTTGTCTCTGTTGCAGCCTAGATGGTTTGTCGGCGAAACTATCCCGTTGTTAATAAACTTTGAAACCCGGAGCAATTCCGTGGTGGATCTCATGCAGAAAAACGAAACAAAAAAAACTTAACTGGCTTTTGCGCTGCAGCCGAGTATAAAAAGAAACTTTTACTTTGCGCCGACCGATGGCATCTGCTCGGATGAAAGGCGACTGCGTTGCAATTTGCAGCGATCCTGCCCCAAAATATGGTCTTCATGGAAAAGTACAGTTCGTGAGTTTGTGTGCGGTAGTTAGAGCAGATGCATTTTCCTCTGTGTACTTAGAGAAGAACGGGTTTGAAGGGATTTCAAAATGTTTTCTGTTTTTTCCATCATTATTCGACTTCGCCTGATTTCCATTCTGCCTCCTCTGAAAATACGAGGCTAAAATAACAATGTGGTCGGGGAAGCTTTTTACCTCCAGGATACAGTTGTTAACCATCTTAACAGGATAACTTACTACAGGACCCAGACTGACAGTCTCTGTAACCCGCGGCTTTAGTTGTGCAGACGCCGAGGCGAGCAGTTACTTCGTTAGGATGAACTTCTGATCGGTTTTACAATATTCCCTCAAGAAAGGCCACAGATGTTCACGCTTATTTTAACATACTACGTTTTGCCAAAATCCTTCTGGCAGTAAAAATGAAACGTGCATCAGATTATAAAATAACGCGTCTTGGTATTTATCTGTAATTAGCTGCAGATATTTCCTACAGGGAGTTTTTTCTTCTTTCTTTTTAAACGACCGTGGGCTTGTATTGTCTCGCTGTTGTTTTGGGTGATTTTGTTAATGTTTGTCACTAAATAACAAGGTATTTAATTGCATCCGTTTAATGACTTTGGTTAGATGGCTAACACAGGCAGGCGATAAAACATCTTTACAACTTTGAAATCAGTGATTTAGAGTTTGTGGTTTTTCAAGTTACTGTGTTTTTGGTAAATTTGTGTCATTATTAGGCCTGTTAATGTTATTTGCAAGGTGACAAGGGGAGTCACAAATATTTTAAATAGCCTACCCAAATCCAACCTCATAATTACCAGGCTCATAGCTGTTTTTCTCGTTTTTTTCCTCCTAAATAGGCCTATCTAGGTGTAACGTTAGAAGTTAAATTGAAACATAACAGAAACGTATGCATGTTACTTTTGTTACTTTGCCTGGTTCTTGTTCATTTCTTAGTCACGTTTTGAATGTCATTGTAACAACACAAACGACTTGGAAAACCAAATGACAGTAGTACCCGTTCATTAGTCTACATATACTGCTTTAAAAGGGTGCCGATAAAATGCAAATACAGAAATCGGTGTACGCATTTGTATTATACCCTTTTCAATGCTTATACATGCGACCGAATTTCTCGCCTACTCGTCTTTATCCACGCGATCTTCACGTTTATTTTTTATTTTAAAGCTAGTGTCGTTTTTCTTGAGTCGAGTTCTAGTCATTTTATGAGTCAACATCTACAAAGTGTTTGGATGCATTACAATATACAGTACGTGTGTTCCGCATGGACATAAAAAGACTCATTGGGAAGATTTACTTCGCACGGACGCGTCCGACCAAGCCTGGCAAAGACCGAGGGAACATAAACTGTGTGATTTAGTGCTAAACTGGAGTCATTTTCTCCAGTTTGTGCAGTAGAGACCCGCGTCTGAAGGGGCATGATCGGTATAAAATTAAATTCACGCTCATTTCCTTTGTACGGTTGTGCAGTGCCATATAAAACTCCGCAATATTTATAAATCGCGTTCCCAGTCATTGTAATTCAATAGACACGTTGCAGTCGGGCCTGCAGCCGCTGTTAATGAAGTCGACCTCATTGTATAAATATGTTTTTGTTCTTGATTATTTTATAGTATTTTCAAATTGGCGGGTAATGTGCGCCAGTGACACCGGACTGTGCGTCCGCGTCTCTCGGGCTGCGCTGACCCGCTGCCTCTGTCAGACCGCGGTGGAGGCATCATCGTATATTAATACCCACACGGATCGCAGAAGGTCGCTTAATATGCCAAAATGTCATTGATTGCCTCCCTTACAAATTACTTTCAGGCGCATAATAAACACGATAAAACGAACTGAAAAGACAAATTAAAAAGGAGTCGGGGAGTTTGTTCTCCAGCCTCTAAGTAGACTGTAAAAGCGCTAGAAATTGCACATAAAACCGGGCATTATTTTATGAAATGCTCATTCATTTATGGTTCCTCTCCAGCATTCAATGGGACCCAGCATCAATTGCTTCATATATAGGCAAGTGCTGTCATCTGAGAAACATGTGCCTTGCGATGTTTAACCTCTCCGAAATAATAGTAAAACAACATATACACGCCAGATTTAACAGTATTATTGTCGCTATGAATTACAAGGTGATGTGGCGTATCTCAATCATTAATATTACTTTTTTTTCATTCTTTCATATTAAGCAATCCACCACACAGCAAACTTCACTGGTTAGCCATTGACCGTGCAGCTGCTTAAACCCTCAGGTCTCATTCATATAGGTTTCATCAGAGGATGTTTTTTCATGCATGTATGTAAGGGGTGGACAAAATGGAAAGATCTATCAATATATGAATGGTGTAAAATGATTTTAGGGTCACATTTTGTCATCAAAGGATCTTTAGTCCTTCTTGGAATGCTGTCATACTACCGTGAATAGCTGTAGGTCCAAGAATTCTTAAAGAAGAAAATGTTTCAGAACTTTCTATTAAGGTTCAGGGATGATTAGACCTGGTGACCTTGGAATGCTGCTGGCTTCATCCCCGTGGCCATGAATCTGCACTTGAGTTTGTTTAGCAGTGTTTGTGGGCCTTTGTTGCCTTGGAATACAGGAGAAGCACCGAGCAGCATCTGCACCACAGGGTCTGCACCACAGCGTCTGCACCACAGGGTCTGCACCGCAGGGTCTGCACTGCAGAGACGACCTGGCCCTGCAAAATGGGCTCATTCCTTGGCCGTTATAGGACCACGCAGGGCAATCGACAGACCTAATGGCTCCCATGAGATGGCATCCCGTACCAGCAGACATTGTGGGTTGGAGACATCTCCCCCCCCCAAAAAATGTAAACCTGTCTCTGTGGAGGGAAAGGGTGAATCCTGACTCATCTGACTGCATTACTTTTTGTCGCAGTTGCCTAGAGATTCAGGATCGGGCTCCTTACACCAAGTTATGCATCTTGGTGAATCAGCCTGGGACATAAACAGTTCCTAAATGGCACCACTGCTATGAATTGCAGCTCTGTGAAGGTCACGACTTTGCAGTCTTTGCTGAGGCTGCACTTCCTGTGACTGCCTTCCCATCTATCTAAGCCCTGTCAGTGGTCTCAAGTTCAAGGCCCAGTCTCTCTTTCACATTTTTTATTTATATAGCAGACACTTTTATCCAAAGTGACGTGTGTTTTTGAGAAAGCGGGGGTCAGCCAGTACCTGGAGGAAATTGGGGTTAAGGGCCTCGCTCAGGTTTAAGGTGAAATCACTCAATCTTTGGATTTGAACCCATGAGCTTCTGATGACAGGATCACAGCATCACAACCCGCTAAGCCTCCACCAGCCCGTGTTGCTGTGGCAGTTTGGCCTTGTTTGGCATCATGCTGTCATGATTCTGGAGACCGTCCCCCCCACCCTTGATGGATGTAATATGTAATTAAATACATTAGTGGTTGTTGTGACTGATGCATCTGCACACTACTGAATCCTTTGAATGTGTTTTTTTTTTTATTTCCACGTACATTTCCCTAACCCCCCCTTTCTAAATGTAGCGTAAAATACACCCCTCATAAGTGGCCTTTGATAAAGATGTTTGCTAGCTGCAGTACATGCATAATGACAGTAAATTAGCGTGTCGCATGTTAGCACTGTTAGCGCTCTTCTAAGCTTCTAAGCCACAACGCTATCTATCGAGGCCCCCTGTCCGTCCTGACACGTCTTCCCCCCCATCATATTCTTCATTCTATTGAAAGTATTGTATTGCTACAGAGCCCCTTTACACTCTCATTTTTTGTGTGGTTTCTTCTCCCCTGAGAAGATCAGCACTGTCTAATCTCTAAAATCCACCCGAAGGCCTCCTTAATGGCGGAGAAAATGTACCATAGCTATATAAATCTTTTTACCGTATCCAAACGCCCAGTTGTGAGTTTAATGTATGTGGTGAATGTGCTGTTCTGTGCTGTGAACCCCGCACGCCTTGTTCCCCTTTATGCTGCGCTGGTCTGAACCCGAACACCGCCGAACCCATTGTGCGGCAGCGAAGAATCTTAACTGGAATATTTGAAATATTTGCTTAGTGCCAAAGTTCATTGCTTCGCCACGCCAGGCAGTCCGGGGAGAGTTTTCTCCCTGTTTGAGGGGAGATTCGTGGCTTGAATCAGCGGAGAATGAAATTAAGTATCTCTGCAATTTCATGAAGAGTCACGACTCTGAGGGGGGAGAAACTCCCATATGATCGATGAGGGCCTGGTAGTAGCGGTGAGGGGACATCGAGGTGTGATGTAGATCTACCTCCCTTGTCTGATCGCTCCGGGTCACTTGCCGCCATTCCCATCATGCAATGCAGGTAGCATCATGCTCATATGGGGGGGGGGGGATGACAGGTTTTAGGATTGTTGCTTTCTGCAAGATATTATCAGAGTGTTCTGATTGGCTGCTCCCACCCCCTGGGTAGGGATTCATTTTTATTGTTTTAACAGATGTTCTGATACAAACCAAAACCATTTTCTACTGTTCAGATATTGTTCAGGTTTTCTGTCTTTCGAGACAGAGCAGTGTTTCCGTTGGCTTCTTTCTCGACGTGACCCCACAGTACACTGTTTGCTTATTTTTTTGCCGCGATCTATGAATCTGTGATGAGAATAATCCATCTGCTATACAGCCTCTCATAAAATACCCCAAATTATTGTTCGCCAAGTAGTTTTGTATTATAAAATAACACATAGTGTATTATTTTATACCTGATATAGTATTATTTATTATTATCATAAATAATTTTTGAGAGTTTCAGCATCATGTTGCTTCTTGAAAAAACACTGCACCAACACCTGCAATGTTACAGGATGAAAAACTGAAAGTGTGTGTATGTATTATATATCGAACAATTTAATGCACTTTTTAGTCAAAAAGTATGGCGAGGCATTAAAATTAGAAATGTAAGATGGAGATTTTTGTGTGTAATGAGCCGCAGCCAGTGAGTGGTGTGAAACACGAGTCACATGACGCCGGGGAGCTCGGTGATGTCGTGCAGGTAAAACACCACTCAGTAGCACTGGAGCCACTCTGATGGCCGGTAAGGAATCGAGCTGTGTGCTTAATTAGCGGCTTTGCTGGCATCGAGCGCAGTTAGGAAATCACCCACGTATCTCCAGGGGGGGCGCCATCCTGCCGGCCACGGTATGCTGTAAACGCTCAGGTCGTCCTTCACAGCCGACGGCTGCGGATCAGCGTGGCAACGCCACCTGGCTCTCGGCATGACACGGGCACTTTGTTTAGACGGCTAAACCCTCTCGCTGGGTTCAGGAAACGCTCTTCCTGCCCACAGGAGGAAAGGGGGGGGTTTTATTTTCCATCGTGAATCACTTTGACTGGATGTTTATGGCGTTTCTCAGGCTGACGTGCCCGCGTTCATCGGGCCGCCGTGCTGGGGGCCGCCCCGTGTCATCGCCGGGGAGAGCGTGTGAGCGGAGTGACCGTAATTAGAGGCGGGAGAGCGGGTTGCCGAGGGAGCAGAGGGGCCCTGTGGTCTGTGGCCATCGGTGACTTCAGTGTCACGTGACGCCTGGTTATGTCTCTGTACCAAAATAAAAAACAATCAGTAACAATATAGTGAGGGAAAAAACACCAAGGTACCCTAGTGGTGCAGTTCTAAGTGTTTACCTAAAGTTGGGCTGCGTGGATGTGCCAGACCCGGTGACTGGGGTAATATCGCTAATTGGTGCTGTCTGAGTGCATCTCCCCATTGTTCGAGGCGATAAAAGCAGGGGCAGGCCGCTTGAGGAGAAAGGAAATTGGGCTAACGAGCGCGACTGAATGAGCACCCCCCCCCGCCCCCCCCCCCCCCCCCCCACGGCACACAGACTTCCAGTCGGGAAGATGTTCTAAAAAACGTGGAAATTAGAACGCTGCCCTTCAGGCTAATGGGCACTCAAGGTCGGGCAGCTTGGCCTTCTGGGCCCGGGCCTTTTAAAAGGGGACAGGTGGGCCGCCTGGCCCCGCCCACTAATCTGCTGTGGCCACATGCCACGCCCACTAATCTGCTGTGGCCACATGCCCCACCCCCTTCACCTCCCCACTTTCTCATTAGTCTATTAGGGCTCCTTTCATATCAGTTATTCTGCTTTGGGGTCCTTTTCGATTTGGTTGCTTGGCCTGTATGTGAGCAAAGCCACTATCCTGCCCTCATTCTGCCAGTAAATTAGAAACTGAAACCCCCCCCCCACACACTCATACAAATTGTAACAGATGTCTGAGACATCTCAGTTCATATGTACAAAATACCACCAATTTAGCAATCACCTAAGGCTTTGTGACAAACACTTTATTAATAATAAAGTTCTTCTAAAGAACGTGGAAAAACAAGCTTTTCCTGAGCTTCGATCCTTGCTGTTAATCCCTTTGATGTATGAATATTCACGCTAAATAGCAGGATGTGTATTTGCCTGTGTTGCAGGTGCCGTAAGCTTCCAGATTGTATTTTTATGGTGATCTAATTACGCAGTGCGCATGCTTTCTTCGTACCGTTAATATTTACTGGGATACAAGCGGAGACTAATGTTTTAATAAATCTTTATTAGACACCCTGATTGAGGCTGTTTAATGACTTATATTGTTGGTAGGTAGTTTTTGGCGTGACAAAGTGTGTAGCTGAGCAAAGCTGGTAAATTCCACTGGCAGGTTTTTGACACATTTTTGTGGCATAGACCTCCTAATGGATTGGAAAAATACATTACCTGTGTGTTTACATTATATACACAATAACCATTTTTTGCCCATTATAACTTTGGCTAAAGGGGAATTTCACTCTTGTTGGAAGTAGATTTTTTAATCCCTAGATTACCTACGTGTTCAAAAAAAAAAAGGAGAGCGGTGATCATTGATTTGACAAATAAAATCACTTTCCCACATCATCAGGGGACCTTCCTGTTACTGTTTGTTTATCCATTTGTGTTTCCGACTGGCATCTGTCAGCTGACGTCTTTTACGTTATGTTAAAGGGACAATAACATCCGCGTGTTCCCCAGGACCCACATGGCAGCCGGCTTTCTGCGGCATGCATCCCCCATAAACGTCTAACCATCCCGGTTTGGTGGGAAGGATGAGGGACAATATATGAAGTTACAGAATTTCTGAATATGTCGGTAAGATTATTGTTTTAAAACTGAATGTCAGTGAATCTTAAAGAATAAAACTGAAATGTCCAAGGAACATTTGGTTTTTATGTTTTTTTTTTTCTAAATAAATATTCAAGCAGTACAGAAGATGAATGAATGAGCAAATCAATGAAAGAATAAAATATTGTGTGCTGGGGGGTAATTAAAAATTCTGGGACCCCTGATAAAATGTCCCTTTGGGCTCCCTGCATGGGTTGGCACTTCCTATTTGAAGAAATACAGGCCCTGACCCCCCAGGGTTGGATTTTGCTGAGCGGGCCCCCACTAGTAGGTGTTGGGGCCCTTGGAAGGTGCTGGGCCCCCTGAATCTGCCAGGGTTTCCATGCCCGTCTGACATCCCTGTCTTATGTGTATGTATGTGTGTATTAGGGAGCAGAGCTGGAGATTTATGAAAACGAGAGTTAAGCTTTTACTAAGAGTCTGATTTTAACTACAATGAACGAGAATACACAGTTAAAGTAATTAATGTACATTTATCTTGGGGGATAAAAGAACATTTAAGGGGGGCTAAAATAGCCCCAGCAGCACTCCTTTGTGTGTGTGTGTGGGGGGGAGAGGGGTTCCTCTGTGTCATCAAATGTCCCCAAAATATTTTGACATTGTGTGGACCATTTTTTCAGTCCCCACAAGGGGAAATTCCATTTTTATAAAAACCTGTGACTGCAATCAAAAAAGTAAAAATGCCAAATTGTATTGTATTTTGTTTGGTTACGTATAGTTAAGGTTAGGGCTGGGTAGGGATTAGGGTTTTGCCCATAGAAATGAATGGACAGTCCCCACAAAGATATACGTACAGGTCTGTGCGTTTGTGTGCCGGTTTGTGTGTGGGCATGCGCGCCCGCCCGCCCTATTCTCTCGTAAGAACTGAGAGTCGTAGTAAAGTGCGTAAGCAGCATTTAAGGTCATGAAAGACTCACCGAGAGCCGTGGTACAGCCCAGCACACTGTAGAGGCAGTACATCATATGTCTGCCGTCTCCCTCTCATTCTCTAGTGGGAGCTGAGCGATCGTTAGTGCTATTATAACGCATTTAAAAATAAAAACTGAGTGTAATGTAACTGCATTCATTTATCCTGTGTATGTTTTGGTGCTCGATTTAATTGATTATCGTGTCCTCCTGTTTCAATCGTTTTTGTTTCTGCGCTTTAACTTGCTGGTCCGACGATAGTTACTTGTTCAGCAGTACGTGGTTCTCCTGTGGAGACCACAGCTCGGTCCGGGAGCCTTATCCAGAAAGGTACGAGGTAAATGCTGAAATGGAAATACATAAAACATTAGAAAGGTCAGCGGCGATCGAAAATGATTTTGGCGCTTTTCAGTCGATGAGTCGCTCCCCCTGCCCTATACTCCGGTTTTGACGGAGGCCATCCCTTTTGCCCGCTAATACTTTCAGCAGACTGAAATATCGTTAAAAGGATCCGAGATACAGATTTGCGCAGAGTCCCGCCGTGATGTCACCCCACACAGTGCCCTGTAGTTACTTGCCTATTAGCGGATGTAGCTGCTGTGGTCTGCTAAACTGCCAGTGTTCGATTGGCGGGGACGACGACCCTGGCAATTTTTGAGCTAGATTTGAAGAATACTTGGTACATAGTATTAATCCTACACAAATCTGAAAATGCATAATGTTGGGCTGCTAAATTTTAAATCATTAAATGGACAGTAATACTGAAGAATCAGTGGCATTATGATAAAATAAAATAAAAAAAAAAACGAAATGGACTTTTTGTATATTTATGTAAATTTGGTTACGGGAAAAATAAAACATCCATTTATTTGATAAATTTCTGTTGGAGTTTGTTCCTTTTGCTATTAAAAGCCTTCTGTTTAAGCAAAATACTTAAGTTAAAATAAAGGGATTTGCCACACGTCTGTGCAGATGTATATTTATGATCGATAGCTGGCTCTTTTCATAAGGGAAGAGCTGTCGCTTGGAATCATGGGAGCATAACAGGGGCACGCGGTCAACCCTCCAATGCCTCAGTTTTACCAACACTTTAAGGTCCAGGTTCCAAGTTCCTCTGCCAGTTTCGCTTGCTATTCTCATGCCAATAGGTCATTTCCCGCTCGCCCCAGACGGTGATGTCAGAGTCTGTGTGCGTGAGGTACTCATGGATTACTAGACTAGTGTGTGCCAAAAACATACCGTACCAATCGCTCTCCTGAAATTAATTACACGCTCTACAAAGCAAAAGATATGCATTCCAAACGATTATTTTTTTCTTCTTTTGCCTAAGGACTTAGTTTTTTTGAAAATGCTTTGCATATGTCAAGGAAGGAAACATGTGGAATTGCAACTATAAACGTGTAGTTTATTCACAGTCTTCACATGCTTCACTAAAAATTTGTTAGCCTGTGGTTTAAACGTGGGCATAATATTGTTTTGCATATACCTGTGTAATGCAAAACATGTGTAATGTCTTCTGCCCAGTGCATTCTGGGATAGGTTCTGTGACCTTGTATCGATAAGCGCTTGTGCCAAATGGATAGGTGGACATGTACTGTATAATGGTGAGTGAGTGTTTAGGTGTTATTTATGCTGAATGGGTTTATGGGAAATTGATTATTAAATAGCATGATATAAATGAGCACTGAGGCGGCCACAGAGCTCTGGTCTGAAATACGACCTGGACGAAGGCTTAATTAAGCTGCCTAAATTTTATCTCCAATGCAATTCCTCGTCTGACTGACCCGGGCCCATACGTCGACCGCTTACCCGGACTTAACTGCTAATGATTCCATATATAAGCACTGCCTGCACGTCAAGGACTCCACTGCAATGCATGTACCATAAATCCAAAAGTCAGTATCCATTACGTGCCTCAGACTGGAGGTGGTTATGCTCAGTTATGTCCAATAGATAAAATACAGCAGGATAAAATTTATGGGGAAAGTTGCAGAAAAGATCAGGATCAGTATCCTTTAATACCTCGTTGTAAGATAATTAGGCATTTAATACCCATAATACTTAGTGGGGACATGGCAGCCCGCTGTTGTAGTGCATAATGGCCGTCCTTGGTATCCGGTGAATGTCCAGAGATTACTACGTCAGCACGCGAAGGTGATCGCGCAAGCCCCTGCTTTTTATTTGGGTCACCGTTCCCGACCGGACTCCTGCATCTAGCTGTAAGTATTTATGGAGGACCCCGAGGCTGGATCCATTCTGTTGCCCCCTC
>JAODJU010000001.1:22201368-22212418 GCA_026776725.1 Gnathonemus echidnorhynchus
CCTGTCCAGGGTTGTTCCCTGCCTCGTGCCCGTTGCTTCCAGGATAGGCTCTGGACCCCCCGCGACCCAGTAGGATACATGGCTTGGAAAATGGATGGATGGATTGATGAATCCCATCTTATTGGTGGATGCTTGCACTCCTGAGCCGCCTTGTTGCCCCCCCCCCAACCATTAAAATCTCCTGTTGTATCATAGTTTCCAAATGTAGGGAAGGTGAACTTGAGGGCCTGTGCACAGTTGCATGGATGACATGCTGAACGTGTTTCCGTGGAGACGTGTTGAGCAGGTCTGCTTTCCAACATCCGAGCCGCTCCTTCACTTTACTGGTTTGCTGTGTTCCAATAGCTCCCTACAGATCCCTGCAGCCGCTTTATAGCTTGAATGTGATACTGAGGCTTCTGGAGCAACAGAGGAACTTACTTGGTCCTTTTACAAGCAGGTGGGGTGGGGGTGGGGGGGGTCCGAACAGTTCTTTGGGAGGAATCTGTTGGATCCAGTATAGGCCCACCAGATGGGACGTGCTAAGACTGTCTTATCTCGGCTCACAAGTCCCCCTGAACCCCTTTGTACTTTTCTGTAGCACACGGGTCTAATAAAATCCCAAGTTTAGTCCTGTGCCATTAATTTAGTCTGGTGGCCGCTACAACAGTGCCTGTAGGATTGCGTCATGAAGCGTGTAAAACCTATTTTCCATGTGTAGGACGAATGAGATTTAGTTATGTTCAGAGTGCTGAGGTTTTATAGAATTCGCATGATTGACACAATTATGGGTTTTATTTCTGAGGGATTAACTTTTTCCTGTGTTTTTTTTTCTGGACTGATGATGTTCTGAGCAGACAATGAACTGTAAAGTTGAATGTTGGACCTTAAATCATTACACTAAAATAAAAACAATTTGATCATGATACGAATTTTGACAGAATATGTTAATGCTTGTAGGTGTATTCTGTGAGGGAAGCATGAGGGTATGCTTGTCCCGCATCTCCTGTAGAACCTTCCTCTACCTCTACGTCTACGTCTACGCAATCCCTTGTAGATGTATAAAGAAATGGGTCTTGTTGAAACGTGGGAAAAAGAGGAAATGAGGTAGAATATCTCCATGAAGTGGGAGGATTCTTTTGGCTCATCTGGTATGTTCTTTGTTTTTTTGAAATGGGGGTGTTGAAGAGTCCCATCACCCTCTGGTTTGGCGCTGTCTATTTGATAGGTTGAGGAGCGGGGGGGGGGTGATGGTGGTCAGGGAGCTTCATCGCAGTCCGACCCGCCCTCATGCACCCACTCTCCTTTTCATCCAGAGTCTCTCAGTGGCCCCCGGCTAATCGGATGGGAGCGGGCCAGGAATAAATCATCTTCCGGGCCTCCCCCATATTGAGCCGCTGCCTTGTAGCGAATCAATTTGGGCAAAAATAAACATCTATCACAGCCCTGGCATGCCGGAGCAGTGGGAGATGGTCGGAGAGGAAGCCCCCCCCCAGCCCTGCCTGGGTTTTGCCTGTGCTCTGTGTTCTCATGTTATGTGACGGGGCTGAGGGACCCCAAATCCTCCCCAGTTACGCCAGACCGTGTCTCGCCTACATCAGAATGGAACATTGTCGCGTTCCTAAAGTGGCTGCTCTTGTTGTCCATTAGAGTTTATCTCAGTGCTTATCCACTGGGTCTGCGTTTCTGAGTTTTAAAAGAAAAAACTCAAACTAAACTGAACTTAGGCCCCAAAGTCATTTAAGAGGTATCTGAAAAGCAAGAGAGATGATTCCTCACTCCCATGATGCTCGGTCACCCCAAAGCCCCACTTGGGTTGGTGTGATATCGAAATAAAAGTTTGCAGACGCTGGCGCTGACCTCAGATTCACACACATTTCTCTGTGGACACTGGTCTGGAATGAGGTCTGCGAATGAGCAGAATGAACACAGGGCTCTCTGTGTTTTCAGTCTGTCTGTTCAAATCCAGACACTGATCGTCATTTATCGATTTGATGCTGGGTGGGTTCCTTTGAACAAATCATTAATGCTCATTAGTATTTTGACTGTACTATACAGACATCAAAGAACTCTTATTTCTCCTTTTTTAAAACAAAAAAAAGTTTTCTGTGTGTGTGTGTGGGCCAGGTATACATGACATTGTGGGGACATTTGATTTTATTAAAATCTGTGCCTGCAATCAAAAAACTAAGAGCGTCAAAAGACTTGCATTTTATTTGGTTACTTATGGTTAAGGTTGTCATAATTGGGATTAGGGTTTTGCCTATAGGAATGAACGGAGAGTCCCTACAAAGATGTGAGTACAAGTCTATGTGTGTGTGTGTGTGTATAATATATACATACATGCAGACAAACTTCAGGAATTTCAGTTTGACATATGTCCTAGTTGCACGATCCAACGTGGGAAGAGTGGGCCGTCTGGGTGGAAAGTGTTGGTTTAACTTCTGGTTGTTGGAAAGAGGCGAAAGAGGAGCCCTTTGAAGTTTCTCAGTCTTCTTGTGGAGGGAGAAGAGAGAATTCTGGAAGCCCACCAACTGAAAGGAGGCCTGGCTTTTGTTGAAGGAGCGGAATACTGCACAAATAAAAACAGGCAGACTTGATGCACCATTTAGAAACATCGGTTTCGCTCCAGGTTGGCAGTAAGTCATTTCCCTGAGAGACATTATATTCCCCATGTAGCTTGTTGATTCTGTTCAGTGAACACACTTGTATAATTTTGGAAATAAGGCTATTTTCATTTGGTTTTACTAACCGAAGTTCGGTAATTTACAGTTAGTCTGTAAAACAGATCTTCTGTGAGGTGAGCGCCTGTAAAATGGTGTCTCTGAAAAGTGCTTCAGTAAGAGGCCTTCCAGACTTCCTGTCAGCGCAGAGCCCTCCATTGTTGTGGGAAATTTACTGCTCTCCGGATGGTCGGCGAGTTAATATTCCTGTGACCATATGCTGGGCTGCAGATGGAAGTGGAACAGACCATATTTCTGAGTCCTGGTTGGAGGAGACGCTCAGGGAGAACCAATCGGCGAAGAGGCCAAGGGTCATCATTCATTTGAACTTATTGTTTAAGTCTTCAGCAGAGAGACTCTTCAGATATTGTCCGCTAAGCCACACGCTGGAGACGTATCCACTTTTGATGTCCCCTGTCCCCCCTCCCCCCTCCCCACCATCTTTTAGTTTAATAGCATCTGGAAAGATGAGAACATAAGGCTGTCAGAGGTCGCCGGGCTGTGTTGGCCATAGGGATGCTCGTGGTGGGACGGTACCATGTCACACAAGCGATGGTCGTTCCTAGGCTGTCTGACAGCCACAGCCAGGGGGCGCAATAGAGACCCTCTGCTGTGTGTTTTCTTACTCCGAGGCCTGTGAGTGCATCTCTGTAAAACCGGGGCTGCGTTCCATGGCTGTTAGGTGGGCGGCGACTCCTGAGAAGGGATCTTTTCTTCCCCTTCGATTCTGGAAACTTCTCTGTGTCCCCCCTCAGCTGCTATTTCCTCGGCGCTGCTACTGCCGTGGAAATGAAGCTCTCTCTGCCAGCAGCTGGTAGCTCAGATATAGCCTCTTTCCTTTATAAACTGACAATATGGAGCCTTAATGCCCACGTTCTGCCTTTTCAGTATATTAAATTATCCTTCCTGTCTGCCGAGTCGACACACCGTTGTGTGCATGCTCTCGTGTGGCAACAGCTGGGCTGCCTCACTTTTGTGGATGACTTATCGCCGTGATAAATCCTTTAACGTGGAGCTCCTCATTGGTGTACTCGCAGCCCCCTGTAGCTAACTGTAAACACAGCTAGCTGAGAACGGCAAACCGGAGAGGACATGACACTATTCACTGTTATACACTGTTCCGTAATATTTCCTCAGGTGGCGCCATGACTGTTGTCAAACTCAATTGAGCTGCCACTCATATGGGACTCGTTAAGTGGCAGACATATCAACTGTGTCACGATTAATTATATTGTTTATTCATTTTATTTATTGTCGTTAGACTAAAAGCACCTGTAGCGGCAGGTATCCTGCTTCTTAGTAACGCGGTCACTACTGGCCCGTGGCGTGTCAACAGCCCCTGGCCTTTGTCGCAAGGACTGCTTATTTGTGCTCCCGGAATGTGGTAGCTAATTAAACTCGTTTCTCATTATTAAAAAGCACCGTCTGAGGCACTGATCATTTTATTAGAGTAATAGGGCAGTCTCACGCCTCATTGCTTTGATAACGGTCTTTACGGACAGCTGAAGCGCTTTATCTCATGCTATGGGTGGGGGGGGGGGGTGCTTTTCCCTCCTGAAGTGTATGCTCTACTGGGAGCTGGGAGGGAGCAAAAACATGGACTGACTTTGGGTTCCCGAGGACCAGATTGCGAAACACTGCTTTCTCTAACGGCCCCCAGAAATATATACAGTACATGCACCTTGCAGCAAAGACAAACTTCAAACCAGGTGCACCTCTTATGAATCTCATCTACGGTTCTGCAAACCCATTTAATTTCCGGGTCAAATTGTGTGGCCTCTGATTGCTCACCCATTCGTCCCTGTCTTCCTCGCCAACTCACACTGACCACCCACACCGTCTCCCAGAGAACCCAGACTCATCTTTATCACGCGACGTCAGAAAAACTGTCAAAATAGATAGTTCCTGAGCGTGATGATTGACTGGAAGTGCTTCGTGAGACAAAACGAGCGGACGAAACGCCGCAGTCAGTCCTGACTCGGCCGGCCGGTCATCAATCTTCATTTAGTGCACTAAAGAGGATGACAGCTTGTCGTCCTTCATACCTTCTCAGCCATGTTAAGGAGCGCCTTACGTCTGCTCCAACATTTTCGGCTGGAGTCTTCCGCGTGGTGTGACTCGTGTTGCTTAGCGGGTTCAGGTTCTGTCTGGCACCTTTTGGATTGTGGATTTTGTCCACTGTGCCAGACAAAAGTCCACCTCCTTTCACTTATTAAGCTACTGTCCTGGGATGGTCAGGAGTGACCGAAAAATAGCTGGATGTGGGCTGGCGGAGAATCATACTTCATAAATATGTTACGTCCATTTAAGTGTATGCATTTTATGTCTTCTTAAATTTTCTGAAAAGCATTTTGAATGTCATTTATGTTTGAAAACGTGCTATACCAATAAGCTAGACAAGTGACCAGTTAGCGATACGGTTACTGCTACAATATCACGCCTGAGACAACGTTAAACGTTGATATGCAGGGAAATTCTTGGGAAGTGAACAGGAATGAAAAACTCGGTGCCAGTTTCGCCATGGTGAATTTGTGAAATGTTTATGCATTGTCATATTTTTCGTCTGTCATATTTATTTTTCTTTTCTCGTTGCTGTGTTCATTAGCATTAGCTTCATGACTGCTGTCAACACAGAGTTATCTGCTTGCATGTTGTTCTGTAGGCTTTAGAGCTCTGTGTTTTTTTCAGTATATGTATTAAAGTTTATTAATTATCCTATTAAGTACACTAAGGAAGACAATTCCTCACATTTATAAGCAATCATTTCCTTGTCAAAACCAAGTTCTTACCATTTGCGCCTCGGAGATTATGTGGAACTGGTTATTAACCTAAGGCTTGGGTATCTCAGTTAATTAGTACTTATTGTTGGGTATAGATCTGGAATAGGGGCAGAGTCAAGGTGGTTGAATCACATTTAAGGGTTTATACTAGGAAAATGAAAGGAAATTTGGGGAGGACATGGCTCAGATTTACACTTTATGTAACGTAGCCCTTGGAACACAACACTGCCCCAAACATTTTTTTTTTTATGGCTCCACAGATGATGAAAATAGCAAGACAGACACTTTTTGCCTAAACGTGGACGGGGCATCTTCCAAATAATTAGCAACAGATGGAGGCAAATTCATTCAGATTAATTTATTCAGCTTTTCACATGGTTTTCACATGCTAACGCTTCCTGCTTCGGCCCCTTTATTCCAGTCAAATTCGAAAATCACACAGGTAACCCTTACACATACATCCTGGAGAGTGTATTCTAAGCAGTATGATTATTTCAATAATTTTATTTTTACTTGTTACAAAATAACCATGGCACAAAAATTGCGCAACTTTCTACAGATATTATCTGAAAGGTTTTTTGTAGTGCAACAAGCCGTTTTTGGTTGATTTGATACATTTGTTTCTTTTATTGAACGTCATTTTTTTCTGCTATTGAAAATTCGGACATATGCGTCCGAACCACTAGGCAGCGAACGCTAAAGAGTTAACAAGTCAGTAAATTGACCAGTTTTCACAAAATAATCCTACAGAATAATCTGCCCATTTTCAGGATGATTCCTCAAAACATTATCACAATAAAATAAAATTAAAAATAGCTACAAAGTGGGGGGAAAAAAGTATTCAGAGGAAGGAAGGGAAAACTTGCTCAGCAAAAGGATAATCTTTCAGAGAACGCTGGGAGACGCCAGACAGGTAGTGGGAGGCTTGGTACAGGAGCAGCGACTGAAGCAGGAGAGAGATGAGAGGAAGCGCTGTGGAATTAGCAGGGTGTAATCACAATGTACACATCAGGTATAACGCTACCTTCTTCAGTGGAAAGGTGGGGACCTTAATTAGATCACCGAGCTGTCCGGGCGTTTGTCATGGCAACACACTTTTTTTTTTTTTTTTAAACCAGAAGTGAGTCACTGAAGCCTGTGCCTTTTTTGGAGATGCACTGAGGCCGTCTTTGTTTGGTGGCGCGCGCCTTTAAAGCGACCGTTTGTTTAACATTGAAAATACACACGACCAAGAGGAACGCGTCGCCACCGTCGAGCACAGGGGCCACACTGTTTCGTCTGTTCCAGGCCGAGGGCCAATTTCTCAGTGTTTTCACAGCGTCGTGTCTTTTATTGCAGCTGCTGGCCCTGGCACCGTGGCCCCGTGGGTCCGGCTGAGTCGGGCATCTCAAAGGCAGCACTGCCAACCCACAGGCCCTTGGTCTTACCAAATCTTGGCACCGCGCCCTCAGGGCGGACTTCACATTCAGAGGATTTGCCCCAAAGCCATTGCCTTGGAAAAAGAATAGAATGAAAGCTAAAAGCTTGCTCTGAGCTGTGTTAATGAGTGCAGCTTAAAGGAAGAGCACCTCTTTGATTACGCCGTCCTGATCAATGGAAATGAGCTGTTAAAACATTAGCCTTGCCGCTAATCTCGTAACATGGGCCCCCTCTGGTCCTTGCTGAATGTGATGTTTAATAGTGACAATAGCGCTCGTGTCTGGGCTTTTGGTGGTTTAACGCAGCCTGGGGGTTCATTTGGGAGTGACGGGCAGGTATGCAGAATCTCCAATCGTCTGCAGCCATCTGTTGCTACTGCTAAAGTTGTTCCTGTGAGTTCTGTATAAGGTTTCTAGGTGTTTCTGGAAGGCTCTCCCAAATATAAAGCAGGGCCAAGAATGGTGAGTCATATTGAGTGTAGAGGCTTTTGGCTTGCCTTGGGGAGGGGGGGGGGGATTGTGTTTTTCTTCTGCTCTTTTTAAGTGGCATTAGATATATCGCGTCTGGTCTTTGGGTGCCCAAATGGCACGTTACTAACATCTTATTAACTATTCCAATGCCTTTCTGTCGGTTCTTATGGTTGTTTTTGGAGGTATCTACCAGTGGTCAGCAGGAATTTGTTTCATATATGCTTTGATCTTTCTCTAGCCTGAGTGCAAAGCGTGGATTTTTATTTGTTTATTTTGTTTGTTTTGATGATCCTCAGTGAAGGTTGAAATGCTTCATTTGTTGTCTTTAAGTGGAATGTGTGAAAGATGCTAATCTGGATTAGGGCAACATGTATTGTGATCCCTGATGATGTACTAAACAATAACCACTTCTTAAGTGTTAAGCGCATCCCTTTTGGTAACAGGAGACTGTAATTTGTGCAGCATTTAGATCTTATCTGTCATAATTTTGTGCATGTCTAACTTTTTAAATTTAACTTAACAGATGCTTTTATTCAAAGTGACGTGTAATTTAAAGCAAGGGTCAGTCATTCCCTGGAGCAACTGGAGTTAAGGGTCTCGGGCGCCCAACTGTGATATAGCTGTGCTGACCATGGGACTTGAACCGGTGACCTTCTGATGACAGGCCTCGAGTCTTTATCCGCACACCAATCCACACTGTACACTGATTGCTTTTTCTCACTGGAGATTGCAGAGGCTCCACTGAGTTTAAACTCAACGTTTGCAGAAATCATTTTTTTTTCTACCAAGACATCTTTAATGTTTAAAGGTTTAATATTGAGGTTTAATATTTTGTTTTAAATTGAGATTGGCATTGAGATTTAGAAATATTGGAATATCTTAAATGTCTAATTTTAAGATGGAAATGGCTCTTTTCCCTTACATTTTCCCTTAGATTCTTGGGATTTTCACCTAAATGACTTCTGGATTACCTTGATACTTCACCCGGTATGTTTAATTACACTAGGGACTGAGTTGACTTGTATTATCAGGCATCTGGCTGTTTGCATTAACTGAGGAATGTTAATTAATGAGAGGTGACCTAGGCTGAAATAAATCATTAGCCTGTGATGTGAGCATCTCAAAAACAGCGGCATTGTAACCATTGGAAACCGCTCAGAAATCCAACACGACGGAAACCTTCCTGAGCTCTGAGTACATGTGACACGTAATGTTTACACGAGCGGTCCATCAGCCCCTGTGCCGTCCTGTCATGCTTGCTTATCAAATCTTCTTGGATGGAAGGAGGAGAAGGGGGCAGTGAAAAACAGCAGGAGAGAGAGTGGGAGGGTGGGAGAGGGGGAAGGTCCTTCAGATGACTGACCCTATGTAGCCACCATCTCCTGGTACTTATAGGAACATCAGAGCAGGTAAATCTGGAGTCCTGACCAAAATCCAAGTCAGATCCTACCAGAAAACCAAGGACTCCATGAAAGGCTGGCCACTAGCATTCAGTGTTGTTATTCATCATTTTATATGCACATACTTTTTATATATGCAGACAATTCTCGAGTGACGTAAGTAATCCATTCCACAAAAATGTAAGTCAAATTTTACACATGAGATTTACCTTCCCATACCATTCAAGATTCCTTTCAGTAAAAAACACAAGCCAGAATTATACTTGTAGTATGTACTTAATAACACATAAAATAAATGAATAAAGGCATAAATTTACTGACAGGCCTGTGTCACCTTTTCACATTAGCTCTGCATAACTCTGGATTTATTTAAGCCGGTTTTACGCAACCCAAGAACTGTCTGTCTGTGTGGGTGTGTATACATAATATATATATATATATATGTGTGTGTGTGTATATATATATATATATATGTATATGTGTGTGTGTATATATGTATATGTGTGTGTGTGTATATATATATGTATATGTGTGTGTGTATATATATGTATATGTGTGTGTGTGTATATATATGTGTGTATATATGTAGTATATATATATATATATATGTATAGTTTTGTGTGTGTGTGTGTGTATGCACAGACACACACACACTCAGACACACAAGTACACAAGTGGCCAAAATTATAGAAACAATTTTTAGAGATTGCAGAACTTTATTCAAGTTTCTCCAGTTACTTATTTAGTCATCCAGTGTATGATATTTGTAGACATTCTTTGATTGTTTATAAATTGTTTATAAATATTACCAGCCAATATTTGTGGTAATTTTTAAAACGGAATGCTAGGTGTTTCCACAATTTTGGCCACTAGTGTGTAATTTTCTTGTTGAAGTACTTATGTTGTACTTTGGGCTCTGGCAGAAATGTTGCACAGATGGAATCAGAATGAACTACTATTAATTGCTAGGATAATGATCTGCACCCCGTTAGAGTGGAAAAGCTTTAATGCCTATGTTATGTCCTTTTTTGAAAACCGTTGAGAGCTTCCAAACCTTGAAGTCTATTAAAAAATAATAATAAAAAAAACATTAAAAAACATTTAGTGCCCTGTGATGGCATCACGTCCAGTGTGTATCCCAGCCTGGGATGGGGTCCAGGCCCACACATAAGCATGCATGGGATTGGTGGTTGGAAGGATGGATGGATTGATTGGAAAAAAAAAACAGTCTCTTGTACTTATTTGACTGATGATTTGTGTGAAATGTACCAAAGGACACTCTGCTCTTTCTTGTCACCAATCTGTTCTTATCCAGTGGCTGATATCTTCAAGGAATCACGAGAAGGTTGCACGAACATAACTCAATGATAATTATAGCTTGAATTGGTTAATGCTGACAAGATGTCACACATACAGATTATATATAATAGTCTGTCATATAATAAATTGAGATCTATGATGTATAAGATCCCATTTATAATTTATATAAGACGAACATTATTAGGATAACTCATGCAGTTAATTTCAGTTGTTGATTGCTGACAGCCCTAATAAATTAATTTGAAGTGGCACCGGTTGAGTCTTCTCCACTGTGTACCAGTTTACAGAAATAAACTGAACCATGAAAGGATTGATCCAGTGAAGTTTCCCGAACACGGGGCTCTATTGTTATGTCGCAATCTGACATGATACGGCTTAGAAACCATGCTAGTGTGATACAGATGAGCGTTAGATGGAGCAAATTAACCATGGAAATCCCACTTTCGGCGTCTATATTTGCTTCACGTCTCCAGTAGATGGATGTGGCGTTTGACAATGATATTGAGATTGACTGTTTAAGTTCTTACCAGAGTTCAAAGCCCCCCGAGTGGATGGTCTGTACGCAGGCAATCTGGGGGCCAGGACAAGCCCTGATAGAACTAGCTGAGCCGGTGGGGGGGGGGGTACTGATAAATAAGAGACATGAGGTTGGACTGAAATGGAATGGGGGGCGGGGGGTCCCAGACGATTTCAGCAGGAAGGATTTTAAGATCAAATTCGGCATGGCGCAGGGCGAGACAGCAGGACATTGGTTTTAAATTAGCAGAGATTGCTTCACGTCCAGTGCCCTTGGGGACTGGTGGAGACGAGACATTTGTTAGGCCGCAAGGAGACTTCGGGGCGGAAGGTGCGGACGGTCTGCGCTCGCGGTCCTCAAGCCTGAGAAGACGCAGCAGGGGTAAGAGTGCTGGTAATTGCTGAATTGGCTTTTGAGGATGGTGGGAGGGGGCGCTGGGGGG
>JAODJU010000001.1:22223165-22241490 GCA_026776725.1 Gnathonemus echidnorhynchus
AGAACTGGTAGACACCCCCCGGGCCGCACCCCAGAGATCTACTGTGAAATCGTAGAGCATTTTTTTTTCTTTTGCATGGAAGGAAACACACCGCAGGGGAGGCTGAAAAGAGAGATGATAGAAAAAAAGTTTCATTAAAATTTAATTAACGTTGTATCAGCTGGGGAAAAAATACACTAGAGTTTATTTTCGAAGAATTATTGTTTTGTGTAAAGCTAGTGATGAAAGCAAAATATTTAAAGAGAGTTTGGATTGAGTTTCGTGTTCGTGGTGTTTGAAAGCTGAAAGCAGTGTTTTTTATTAATCACTGAACTGGGATGAGTGTATCACAGGCAGTAGAGTGAGTAGACACAGAGAGGGATATAGGTTGATTACAGACAGCAGACATATCCACGATTTTTTTTCCAGTGTATAAAATATATAGTCTTTATAATATAAAACGCTTGCTTGTTTAGATCACTGTTAGGGTTCAATGATAAAATCTGAAGTATACACTATTTAGATACACTCCGTGACAAAAAAGTTAAGTATCCAGATGGAGTGGTGGAAATGAAATGACTCTCTACGTGGTGGAAGGTCATGTGACTGTATCGCAATGATTATGATATCAGATCAAACAGACTTGAGTTGGACACACTGCTGGTCCCATGTCAGTAGCGTGTGGCACCCCCCCAATCCCCCCCCCCAGGCCTGGATACATGCTGCGATACAGTGCGGAAGGGAATTGTACAGCCGTTGTATCCTCTGCTGCAAGTCGGCCCACAGCTGTTGTAACTGGCCCTCGAGATTCTGCAGATTGGCACTGGGTCTGAGTTGACACACGGTCGCACACATGTTCGACTGGGGAAAGATCGGAGATGTGACTGGCTATGGGAGGACCTCAGCATGACGCAGGCAGTCCATAGACACATGACAGTCATTCATGGTAATGCAGAAACGAGATTCAACATGCTACGACGCCACTCGTCATCAGTCCATACCTCCCGGATACGGCACCACTCCAAACGCAGCCGTCTCTGGTGTTAATGGTAGCCTATGCATGGGACGGTGAACCCGTAGTCCGGCTGATGCCAGTCGACGAGACACGGTGTGGGGTGACACGGGGTGTCGTAGAGTCCAATACCTTGGGGTTCTGTAATGCTGGCCGATGTGGTCTGTCTAGGGCGACCGTTGCCTTCACGACGTGTGTGGGTGCCCTCACATGCCCCACATGTTGGGCAGTATGGCCAGTATACAGCCACCCAGCCTCATGCAAACCCACAATGCGACCCCTATGAAACTCCGTCAAGTGCTGGTAAAGCTGTCTAATGCTGTCTAATGCATCTAGGAGGCATCTTCAATGTCTACAGACTAGACTTGCCTGCTCCTTGCAAATCGAATCATTTACATACCCACCGCTGGTCTGCATGTGTAACCAATACCACCATTACTTCTGGGTGTTTAACTTTTTTTGTCACTGAGTGTATGTTGATTATACAGGTTTTTTTCTTTTAGCTCTATATATAATTATAGCATTTTGATTACATGCTATTAGAATAACACAATTAAGCAATGTAGAGATTGCGACAGCCAGTCAAAACAGTGTAGATATATATAAAAAAAAAAAGTTAGTCACACAATTTGTGCAAGACACGGTGTTGTTATTTAGCAAATATGTTATGCCCCCTTTTTTTTGGTTCTAAATCTCATTACAGCAGGAATCCACTGTTTTTGCTTGAAGGTTGACTGAGGAGGCCAGTGATGTCACAAAGGGCACTGTGTTGTGATTGGCTCGGTGCGAAAGTGTCACCGTGTGCTGTATGGCCCAGTATTGGCTCAGGCCTGCCTGATGGTAGGGGAGTTTGTTCCCCTCCATAAACCCATGAAAAACAATAATCCGCGTTTAATGCTTTTCCTGAGACTGGGGGAAAAGAACAGCCCCTTTCAGCAGAAATGGCCGCAGCCTTGGCACAAGTATTACCAGCGTTGCCACGGGCGGACTGTCAATAAGCACACGCTGGAGATTAATGCGGAGACACATGCCGTCCACGGGTATTTACAGTTCATTCCAACCATTTTATGCTATTATTTTTGGTTGCGTTTGTGGCCGTATCTGATTCATTGTAATTATGGAAAACAGTTTTAATAGGGCGGCAGGATTAATGTGTAACCGAAACAAGGAGAAGCCCCTCTGTTAATTATTATTACAGAAAAAATGCTGATTTTCTTAGAATTTGTGCAGAATGATTATAGAATACACAATTTTTCTTATATTCAATTACGATTATAAAGCTTTAAAGAATGAATAGCAAATACGTACAGAATTATTATATAAGTAATGTGTGTTTATATCCCAGTTTTTGTGCATAATGTTGAGTTAAAAGGCCAGCTAGCCATTTTGCATAACCATTCATGCGATGCTTATCCCTGAAAGCACAGGGCATGAGGCAGGGGGCATGGAAGGGATGTCAGCCCATCATGGGGGTCACACACACACACACACACACACACACACACACACACACACATGTCGGGTATACCTATCTTTATGCTCATTCACTTCTATGGGCTCATTCACTTCTTTTTGTTGAAAAATGCTAATGCTAACTATGACAACCTTAACCCCTACCCAGCCCTAACCATAACCATAAGTAACCCAGCAAAATACAAGAGTTTTTGCATTTTTAGTTTTTTCATTGCAGTCACAGATTTAAAACGGGTATTCATCACATTGTCGGGACATTGTGTCCCCATAAGGTAAGGTATACCCACTCACACACATACACACACAGTCACACATTCAGGAGCATCGTATAGATACTACTTAGCCAAAATGTCTTTGGACTGTGGGAGGTAACCAGAGTAGTAGGGAAAAAATGCATGTATCATAGGGAGCACATGCAAACTGCACACCCACAATACTGGGGAGGGAATCGAACCCATGTCTCTACTGGTATGAGGCCACAGTGCTATCTACTCACCCAGCTCTAGTTAAGAAGTCAACTTTCAAACTTAATAGCTTTAACAAAGTGATCTTATTTTAGGAATCGCTTGGCAAAATGTTCACCGCAGCATTTAGCAAATAGATATTTGTGCAAGCATTGCTCAGATAGCGAAATATCAGAACCAAGGCTGGATGTGTAATCATCCTTAGCTAGGTATCAAAGCATTACGGTGGTATTTATTAAACTGTTTAATGGTAAGTTTGGTCATTGTGTCGGAGTTTATTAATACATCCCTTGTGCCTCGTTATCAGGGCAAGTGCAGACATTCCTGGTTAATCAGGCTGCAATTTGGCTACATGAGCCATGCGAGGTCATGTGACCATCCAGAGTATCCTGTGAATCAGAAGTGCGGTCAGTCAGACCTTGGCGATGATTTTCTCTTTTTGCATGTTTTGTTTGCAGTGTTGTCAAGGGAACCAAACGAGCAAGAACACAAACCGGACGGGTGCGTCTAACGACGGCAGCATATTTCTCCCCCATCAGGTTTTCCGGTGCCATGGTGCTCTGGTGCTCATCTGTTTTAAACAGACTCTGCTCACTGGCCAGGTGGTTTTGTTGAACCCCCCCCCCCAGCAAGGCTACCATGCACTTGAAAACACTGCTGTTTCTCCAACGGCCCCAAACCAATGGTGGCTAATTGGCTGCATCCATGCTGGTCGACATGCTATCACACCCCCGGCATGGCTTCTGGATGTTCACGGAGGGCGGGGGAAGGAAGCACCTCATTAGAGGTTTTCCCGGGGGTGTGGGTCTGAGTAACAATGTGAGATCTGTTTAGGAGCAAGTGCAGTAATTGTGAGTAGCTCAACTATTACGTTGCATTTGGCCAGGGCAGGGTTCCCCCTACTCGTACATGAACATGCACACACACACAAAGGTGCTTTTCCTTCGCCCATTTGCGGGTCATGGCCTTGTCTCCGTGTGCACACTGTTTTTTTTGTTTTTTTTTACATGGGCGATTCTAGGATTTCACGTGGGGGGAATTAGCGGGACCAGAACTCAAACAGAGGGGCCACCCTTTTCATTAGCCAATGATGTGTTTTGAATTGGTGAGTTACAGGGAAGGGACACTCCGAGGGCCAATCAGCTTTCAGCTTCCTCTTGTGGCCCCGCCGCTGCACATGCATCTGCTTGTTTAGTTTAGCCTGGGCTACAGAGAGGAGGCCTTTCTAACAGTTAATATAGTAAAAACTGAACTCGATTTGAATCAATGTGGCCCAGATCTAATATTTTATCATTACTCTATCAGTTCACTCTGCACCATTAGCTATGTAAGGATAGTGTTTTGATACACGTTAATGTAAACATAAACAGAGCAAATGCCGGCCTGCTTTCCGGCACATTCCACACGCCTGGCCAAATGAAGACGATCGGCACCGTGGGGAGATCACAGCACCTAGGCAGCGATCTCCACAGAAGTGGACAGCAGTGTCGACTGGAGGGGACCATCTGCTTGGCGTCACTGGCTTGCCGAGAGTGGGGCTCGTTTGCCTTAAATCTCCATGAGCGTGGGTGCGAGTGCTGGCCCCCCTCCAGGCAAGCGGGCCAATGGTGTGTGTGTGTGTGTGTGTGTGGCGGGGGTGGGGGTAGACAATTCCACAACGACGTAAATATGCCGTCGCTTGCTAATGCCCTTCCCCAGTGCCCACTGCCTTAATTGCCACCTACCAGAATGAGAATCCTTTGTTTATTCCACTGTCCCCCTCCCCCCGGGCTGATTGCATGCTGCCCGCATGGATGCGAGGCTTAGCGGGTTGGCCAGCCCTGTCTGATGGCTCCGGCCCGCCTTGGTCCGCAGGCAGCCGCCTGTGCTCCCCGTTCCCCTGAGAGTGCGTCCTCGCTCGGCTTGGAGACCCCGCCCACCATCCAGATACTGCACATGATGCTTAAGTGGAACTGAGTCGATTGATCACCTCAGTGCTCCTGGTGTTCTCCTTCTGTTAGGTCTTCATGTGTATCTTATCCACCCACCCAGTCATCCATCAGTGTCCATTCAACTACCTCTCCGTCTCTATCTGTCTGTCTGTCTGTCTGTCTGTCTGTCCGTCTGTCCGTCCGTCCATCCGTCCGTCTGTCAGTCAGTCACCAATTAGGTCATTGTGAACCTGGAACCTCTACTGGGCTCCTAGACTAAACATCACAGGGCTCTCTCTCTCGCTCACACACACACACACACACACACACACACACACACAGAAATTGGTCTTCCTATCTAAATGGGGACTGTCCATTCATTTCTATGGGAAAAACCCTAATCCCAATCACAACACCCTTAACCCCTACCCAGCCCTAACCTTAACCATCAGTAACCAAACAAATACAAGACTTTTGGCATTTTTACTTTTTTGATTGCCTTGACAGGTCGTCGTGGGGACCTAATAAATTGTCCCCACAATGTAAAATAAACCTAATCTACACACACACACACACACCCTCTGGGCCAGTGTTGAGTCCTTGATCCATCCAGCCACATGCTTCCAGAGCAGACACGCTCCATCATGATGAGAACATGCAAACCGCACACGCTCACGACGCGGGGAGCGAGGATCGATCCCAAAAAGCTGCCAGGCGTGAGGTGGCAGCGGTACTGCCCGCTGAGCCTCCGTGCCGCCCGTGATGCCGAGGCAGAGGCGGTAATTACGGACACATTACCGGCACTCCGAAAAGCAACGTGCGCGGCGCTGGAACACAGTCAGACCTGGGAGGACCTGCAGATGTTCACACAAAGAAGTCGAGGGGGTGCCGTCTTCCAGTAGACGGGCCCGGTGGGTGGAGCTTCCGATTACGAGACGCGTCAAAGTTCTGGAAGCGAAGACTGGAGCCCAAGCGCGGGTGCGATTTCCATGACAACAAGCTCAAACCGGCTGCCTGTTGGGGGTGGTGGGGAGTGGAGATTATTTCACACAGCTGCCAAAGGGACCGGCTTTGATTACAGGAGTACCTATCACACCGCATATGCTGCAGTAATTAAAACCATTCCGGCTAATTCCGCACAAACAAACAAGCATGACGGGGCGGGGGCCGCTCTGGGGCCACCACCCCGCATAGCTGCACATTTCAGACTCATCGCCCATTCCTCCTGTCAAATCCAGGTTTTTTTTTATACTTCCATTTTCCCTGCCGTCAGTCAGCATGTGATGTCTCCCACTGTCTTTGTCCTATCAGGCGAGAGTCATGCACCTCGTCCCATACTGCCCCCGTCTGGTTAATGGAAGAAATGTAGCCGGGCAACCAAGTGTTCATTGACAGCAGCTACCTCAAATAAGCATGATCCGCGAGCCAAAGATCTGGTTTGATCTTGGAAGGGGTTGGAAGAAGAGGTGAAGTGAATTTGGGGGCAGACTGTGTGAGACCCACATAAATCTCTGCAGGTCTTTAGTAGGTATTCACAACGATCATTAAGAAAGGGACTCGCATGTGTGTGCGTGTGTCTCTTCCTGTGTGTGTATGTCAGCAATCCGAGTTTTTTCCCTCCTTTTTTTTTTCTTTTAATAAGTTTCCATGGTGGTCCAGTGCTGTGGAGGGCCATAAAAATGAAAGACTGCCGACTGGCCAGTTCCGAATGAACGTGGAGTTATTACAGCAGAAAAGGGGTAATGAGAGACCCCCAGGAGCCCTGGGGGCAGCAGCACAGGCCCCTGCCACATGTTTCTGTTTTGTTTGGGGGCCCCACCTGGTTGAAGGCTGTATGGAAGAGGATTTTTTTTCTTCATGAGTCTTTTGCACTGAATTAATCAGAAGTATGTATGGTTTATGTCCCCATGTCACACTGAGCCTGGAATCCAGGAGACACAAGACAGGCAGGAGACAGTTGTGCATAATTAGCCACAGTTGTGTCTTATGGAAAATACCTCTAATCCAATCGCTCAAGCGAAACATTTAGCACAAGGGCTGACTAGAAAAACATTGGGAATACACTTTCTGTTTTATTTCCCACCCCCCTTGGCTTGCCAGCTACCTTTTTCCCATGCGAGCCCCACCTGCTGGTGCTATCGCCGTGTTAGGGTAGGTATGGTGCGTGGGTTAGTACCTGAAGCAGAGAGCCAGACCAGGGGCCTGGGCAGAGTCACAGTATTTTTACTAAAATACTCATTTATACTGCGGTTGGATGGGCCGTTTGCCCCAGCGGTTACATGCTAGGGACTCAATGAGCTCCTTTTTTGCTCAGGGTTCAGTGACCTGTGGGGAAACTGCAGGATCTGGTTTCATTGCAAGTTTTTTTTTCTGTTTCTGTAACTACATTGTTTAATTTAATAAATGTTGTTACTTGCATAACTTGCATCAGTCATATTCTGCTGCATCGCAGATGATGCAAGTTCCATAGGAATCACAAGGCTCCCACAGACGAAAATCACTGTCTGGGAGGTAGCATCTTGTCCACTAATAGTGAGCAGCCCTTAGCGAATATCCTTTCCAAACTTCTTTAGGTCTCACTCTCCATGACTGGGGGGGGGGGCACAGTTGGTGGCCTAAGATGTGGAGGAGGGGAGCAGTCAGCGGGAGACGGGAATAACAGGAAGGAATGAGGACAATCGGCTTGAACCTGCTGAAAATACTGGACCTCGAGGGTTAGCGGGATGAACAGATGTGGCAGGGAATTCTGCTTACAGATTCCCGTAAGACTGGACAGGAGTAATCGGATTCTGCCACACAAGGACAGGACTACAGCAACGCAGAGCACCACCAAAAAAAAAAAAATCATAATTTAAATGAAATCCCCCCCGAGATGGAATGTCTAGAGGAGCACAGAGCTAAAAGTGGAAATGGAAGCTGATTGTGACCTGGCACATGGGATAACCATCCATATTTTGAGCGGGAATTTCCGGAAGGTGCAGAAATAAGGCTTATGGGATTTTGGGACATATGTGGTCCTTTGGCTTGAGTGTTACGGTTGCCTTAGAGAAGATGCTGGAATTAGCAATGGAAAATGTGCTGCCATCTGGTGCTGGGTGTCCCCAGTCTTGTGACCTGGGCTTCCTGGGACGGTCTTCCATGAGTAGTTATGGAAAGCTTTGGATCTTCATCGTAGCACTAACAGTCCTCGGTTAAATTTAGGTTAAATTGCAGGCACACACACCTACAGCTTGCCTAATCACTGGGGTTAAATAACAGCACTACTCATATGAGTTAGTCAAGCCGTGGAAATTTACCTTTCTCCCTCCCCCACCCTGCAAGCAAGCAGTATCATTCTCATGGTCAACTATTATCTTGTTTCCTCTCTGTATAAACGGCAAAATGCTCTAAGCCAGCTGGAATGTGGGGGTGGGCATAGAAGGGGGGCCAGGAGGAGAAAAGCACCGCCATCCCCGGGCTCTGCTTCCCTGGATCACGGCTGCGTCCCATTGGACACATGGCGGCCGTGTACGGGGAGGGGTCACGCGGGCTCTGACCCGCTGGGTATCACTGTAAACACTTGGCATTACTTGTGAATTACTTGTACTGTGATTATTTTTCACTGCCTTTATTTACTCAGGCGAGTCCTGTAAGACAGGAATAATTTTTAAAGTTTGCCTATATGATGACATTTATGTAAAAATCAGTGGAACTGATTTAGTATGGTACTTTCATTTGCATTTTGATCATACTTAAGGTGTCTGTTTAGCATTTTTGCTTTTCTTTTCCGAAGTCGCCCCCCAAAAAAAAAATCAGGTGACCAGCACATTCATTTAGCCGTACTTAATTGCTGATAATGTAAAATTCCTGTTTTGATTCCTGGCTGTTTATCTGAACCCCTCCCAGGACCTGAGCCCTGATTTGTTTCTCTCTGTCCCCCCCCCCCACTGCTGATCCAAAGCCACTATCCTCTGTTTTCATTTCTCACTATCATTTTCCCAAACTGTGATATGCAGACAGATTTCCCATTCCTGCCTCACAGCCTGTTCTTTGTGTTTCTGTTTGCTTGTCCTGCCCTCAGCGCGTCTCACTTGGAGTAATTCTCCGCGTTTTCCTCTGCTGTTTACATGCACGCTCCAGTCACTTGCCCTTGGAAAAAAAAAGCTTCCTCTGGACAAACGATACCATGTATTTCCGGGTTTTCTCATGGACTAGATTTCGATGTGAAGCGCTTCACAGTAAAATAACAAGAAGATTCAAGATTTTTCTTCATCACCTAGGCTACAGTCATACATCTTGCAATGAAATGAAAATCCTGGTTACTCTTTTGATTGTGCAAAAAAATTTTTAAATAAATTGCAAAAAGGAATATAAGGAGGGATGAGGGTTAGGGTCTGTGGTTTATAATATAAGAATCCTTCCCTCTTTTAGACACCCAAAAGGTCAAGTCAGGCTGTGCTTTAAGATGCAATCAGAAAGTGACCAAACTGTGACCTTGTTTCTCAAGGTTAAGGTGAAGTTCAAGGGTTGAGAATGTCGTCCCCCCCCACTGATTTCCAGGAATGTAAGACATTTCAAAAACCCAGGACCAAAATAAGGTCCTTTTAATGGGCCGCAAAAAAACCCCTAAACATTTCACTAAAAATGGCACCCCTCTGAACTAATTGACTTGACACTTCATAATAAAGCTAAAGATTTTTTTGCCAATAAAAATGTGCTATTTGTTAAATATATGAGGTCAGACATGTTTATTGCATGCATATTAAAAAGTAACGGGTGTCCCGGGAATTGATTGCACTCCACGTCAGCTGCCTTGGAGGAGAATGGCGTGGTATTTCCGCGGTTTCGTCCTGACGCTACGCTATACGCCGTTAAAGTCAAGCCAGTGTATCTTTTACTGTCTGCTTCAGATATGTGATGCATGGAGTCACACATGCTGAGGTGAAATGTCATTCTTGGTCATTGTGTAAAAGAGAAAGTAATAAAGAGAGTATGATTATGGAGACATAAACCTGATATGACATTTTAAAACACAGACATTAGACAAAGATACAGTTAACCACCTGATTGGTTTTGAACGGAAAAAGCAGAATGTGCAACAAACTGATATAAAGCGTGATACAAGACGACAAACCTCCAGGTGCAGGTGCTCGGGATTCAGCACCCCTCTCACACGCTGCCACATTCCCTCCTGTCCCAGTAATTCCCGTTTCTGTGGACTCCGGCTTCTTCCTGACATTGTCCTCATCATGGTCCCATATGCAGCCTCAGGGCAGTGATATCAGAACTCGCCCGTTTTGAATATTATCTGATTATTTAATTTAGTCCACCCTGTAAACAAGCCAAAGGCTAAAATCTGTAACTATGCATAGATCAAGACCGACATGCAATGCCAAATTAGATTTAATCACTAAGGTCTCACTGTCAAACCAAAATTATTGTAGTAAGGGGATCTTTCTCACTTATACAGTTTATCTGTGTTACTTTAAAATCTATGTGAGAATATTAAATATAGCCCTCAGGTCAACTTAAGTTTGGTGTACGTGAAAAATATCACTTTCGATCTTTTTGTCCTCGTAAGATGTTCCGGCACATAAACAGGTGTGTATTTCAGCCACAATCTATGATGTGAGAAGTGTAATTAGCATGTAAAATAAAACCACCCCAAAGATTTGAAGGAAACATGACTTTGTGTCCCTAGAGGGTGATTGTGTAGGAGTGTGTGTCAGCATTGTGTAGGAGTGTGTGTCAGCATTGTGTAGGAGCTGCATGCAATCCAGGGTGTCCGATGTACCAAGCCCTGAGTGTCCTGGGATCCAGCACTGGAGGATGGGTTACAGGATGGATGGATGGATGGATGGATGGATGGACGGACGGACAGACCACACTTTTGTGGCTCTTTGCAGGCACTGCAGAGTTTAGTTTTTATTCCTTTATTGGCCATTTCCTTGTGTTTCTTCCTCTTGGGCTCCTGGCTAGTAACGTTGAAACAATTAAAGTCCAATAAAATGTGGCAAATAGTTTAGTTATTTTATTGCATTAATAATTTCCCTCATTACAACACTCTTCAGAATTACCATTGCCTCACAGTTTAATGGTCATGTTGAATTGCCAGGGACCCTGCCCACGTGATTCAAACTTTGCTTTGGGAGAACGTGCCGGAAAGTGCCGGCTCTCATGCCGCCCATTCCTATAGCCTGCATAGCTGACATATGTCTGATGTTCCTTTGTTGGAGGTTTGCATAGCAGCCCCCATTGCAGCCTCACATCTAGCCATGGGGGGATATCCCAGAATCCCTAGGGGCTTGTGGTAGGTTGTGACACTTGAATGACTGTACTCTAGCCTTTACTGTTGGTTCTGCCACCGTATCACCTAAACTACCATGAACTGGGCTCTGCAGGCATGGGTGCTGTCAACGGAGGGAAAGTTAGGATGATTCCTAGAGTCCCTGAGTAACAGGAGCCCTAAAAAAATGGAACATGGTTGGAATGGTCTGGTTTGAAGGCCTAATATGATATGCTTTCATGGAGCACAAAATCTATAGTGGTGCCCCGGTCCACAGCCATAAGTCTAGGTACCATAACCAAGGCATCACCTTAGAAAGGTTTGGTCTACGTGGAATGTGATGGATGTTATGATTCAGTTATTTTTCCATTTTTGCATAACCACTTGGACCTATCCCAGAATTCACAGTGTAGGGGACGCCCCAGACAGAATTCCAGTCGATCGTGGGGCAAGCAGTCACATTCTGTGGTTGGGGTGGGTGGTACACCAGTACCATAGTCATTACAGGTGTGATTGTGTGCCACATCATGGATTACACTATACCGTTAACACTACGAGAGGTCAACAACCTAATATACAACAGCCAACAGCATTTTTTTTCAAAGCTTCACCTGTAGTCTGAATACTTGTCCTTATATGGTACATGTAACCGGTGTATCTGCGTTGTGTGAATTTTCTGTTAAACACTCTGACGCCACTTAAGCTAGGTAAAGGCTAATGACGTTAAGAAAAGTTGGGAAAGAGAAATAAAAAAATGATGAGTGGAATGTGGGAAGCAGTTGAGGAGAGGAGACTCGCTTTACAAAAAGGGGTCACTTCTGTTATTTGGAGCAGGTTTGGTTTTAAATGATCCGACAAACTTCAGTATTGTGCAAGCCTCGTCGCCGTGTCATGATAGCACTGATGCATTGTTACCTCTGCTCCTTTCCCAGTTACTCTGGATAACATATCATTTATATATTTCACTGTGCAGACATCCCAGCCCTCCCGCAAGTTCCGGGAGTCCCCCGCATGTTGATATTGGCTCCCTGATGCCCACTCTCCTTCTCCAGAGATTCCAGATAAGCTCGAGGGTCTTTGCTTTCTCTCGCTAGCACGCTCTGGCACTAAAAAAACAAACGTCTGCGATATTGTATGTAATTTGCGGGCAGCGTGGAGCTGCTGTCGACATGCAGGAACTTCCGTGAGAGCAGGGATGTCTGCACTGTGTGTTTCAGTATCTGTGTGCCTTGATGCTTTCATTTCTGTGTTTTTCTGTTCCCTGACATAATTTGGCTCGCAGCTACCATGTGAGCACAAGTGTCCTCCTTTTGGTACAGCAGGACTGGTCATTTTAGTTTTGTTGTAGCACGTAACAGTTAATATCAAGATCTTCAGGCTTTTTGCAAAATAAATGCTGTGAATCCTCTCGTATGTCTCCCAAATGAAAACGATGCGTGCACTTAATATGGTATCAAAATACTTTTATTTACATAAAGGGACAGAACATGTGCTACTCCTCTCAAAAACTGGAAAAAATAACGTAATACCGTGGAATATCATCACCGTCCAAAAAGAGAAAAATACTGTGATGGTAATTTTATGTCAGATCGCCCACCCTTACTCTGTGGGCAGGCTTGGAGCCCTGTGTTTTCAGTTTGCATGTGGAAACACAGAAAACGTTAAACCCTACGTGCACAGTGGGAGTTTGACTCAAAACCCGAACCGCTGGAGGTATGAGGCTACAATGCTGCCCCCTGAGTCACTGGACCACATGATGCTGATTATATTTTTTTTCTTACATGTGAACCATTCAGTGCCACTGCCCATAGCCCCTGCCTCCTTAACTTTTTGTCAGGCGTTTTGCTGACGTTGGTTCTTCTGAAACGCGTTCAGCAGGCAGTTAACCGTGAATAAGGGATCGGGCTGGGAGGCTGTCATCGTCACACTTCAGTAATCAGTAAACAGCTCGTCGGCTGCGGACACGGTGGTCTCAGCAGTCCGGTGCCGTGACCCGCTCAAGGTCGATGGGGTCGTGCGGTCCTGGGCCCACGGCCCTGCCTCCCCAGAGTCCCGTAACATCCCGTCCTTGTTTACAAAGGAGCTCTCGATGAGATGTGAAAGATAAACACAAACATCACACCCACGTCCAGGCAAACACTGCACTCCTCTCCCCAGGTGTCCATCTGTGATCCATTGGTCGGTCTGACATCATCCTCTTTCCAACAAACTGTCATCAATTTCCAAAGTACTTTGCAAGCAAAGGTTAATCAATAAGCACCAAAAACACAGCTGGGGGGTGATGCGTGGGGTTAGGCCTCTGTCCGTGGGACCAGAAGATCCCCAGTTCAAATCCTGTGCTCAGAAGAGCCACATAAGGCTTCTAATGTCCAGAAAAATGTCCCTGGGGCACTCTGACCCCAAACATTGCTCTCACCTCCAATGTACCTGTTTTCATGCCTCTACAAATAGCAACTACAGCTTCCTTTTACAATCGGCTTCCAGTTCCTCCAGATTTTCTCTAACCACTCGTATAGTTGTTACAAAGTTACGGTTGACGAACCAGAATGGTTACATGAGTCTGTAACTCAGTGGCTTAGTTTAGTTTAGCTAAAAATCTTGATATAAATACTTGTGGGGACATTTTGAGTAGCGGTCAAGACAATGAGTCGTTTGTATTCGGTTTTTTTAAATATTAAAAAAAGGCCTGAAGGTGGCGCTCTGATAAATGTGCCTCCCTGCCTCTGTCTATCCTGCAATGCATGATTTTCATCTGCCCCCCGCCCCCCCCCCGGCTGGCCAGGGTTCAGGTGGTTTCCCGTTACACCAGTGGCGTGGGAAGGAGCGTGGGAAAGTACACCTGTGCATGGGGGTGGCGGGTGGGGGGGGTTCTGCCCACCGCTGCCCATGATACGGGCGGTTTGATCTACGCCAGCGTCCATCGTGCCACTCCGCAGGTGGTGGAGGCGTGAATGGCAATGCAGGGAAAGATAAACAATTAAAATGGCATATTTTATACTGCCCCCCCCCCCCCCCCCGCCCCCGCCCCCCTTTTCTGAATCAGCATCAATCCTCACAGCAACTTTAAGTTGTCTTAAAGGTACAGTAACAGTTTAGTTTAAGGTCTGTTCCTTAACTAAACGGTTACTAACTATGTAATAATATATTAGTAAATAAAGAGATTCACATACAATCAAGTCTAGATTCTAAATGTATTCTAAAGCTATCTTGCTGCTGTCTCACAAAGCTTTTACTAAAGAGTTTTAAATGACTTACAATCGAAAAAGAACACATTAGTTAGCATACTTAGAAATTGGTGATATCCTAAAGGTCTGCTCCTTTTAGCTAAGAATAAACTGTTACTAATCATTTGATAATATATTAGTAACTAGAAAGATTCATTGAAATCAAATTTAAAAATGTCTCACAAATATATGTTGCTCCAGTCTCACAAAGTATTTATTAATTAAAGAGCTTGTAAATGCTCAACTATAACTCATCTCTGCATTTATTGTTTTATATTTGCAAGTTATTTATAAGGTATTTTGTAAATACCGGGAACACAATATGATTGTAATACATTTCCAAATTTGCTTGTGAATGAAGCTCTTTATCTATTAATACATCATGAAAATTATTAGAAACAGTTTCTTAATAGTTAAGTAGCTAACCCTAAACTAAATAGTTACCAGTTAGTTACACCTTATTGCCCCCAACCCCATGTTCACACAGCTAATGGGTCTGTGGAAGAGGTCCTTCACATTACTCTCAGCATCCTGATATTCCATTCTGGAATGCCTGAATCGCTGCGGTGACGCCATGGTAACGATTGTGCTCACGCTGTGAGGCTGATCCCTGTTATCAATCGCTTTTATGCCTCTTTTTCGGGATTGTTTTGCAGGTTCTACACAAAAATAACATGGCGCGTTTAATTGAAATAAAAATTCATCTTGTCTGTGGAGTGGGGAGATGTCATCCTGCCCTTTTTCTCTTGGTGTGTCATTGTTTAATTTACAGCCATAAGTGTGTTGCCTCACTGAAAACTCGCCTGTACCATCCTTGTTCCTGATCTCCCCCTTTTATTTTTCAGTGCCCTTTACATCCTTCTTTTTGTATTTTGCTGCATTGTGAAAAGGGCCACGTGATTTAAGTGCCACATCCAAGGTCGATGCTCCACCACAATAGGGGCTGGGAATGGCCTTTTCTATGTCCTTACTTTACTTTTTTAATACAAATGGAATCATATAAACTCTATTTTTTTTTTTTGCCAGAGAAGTTTACGTGATCACAAAGCACTGCCCTATGTTAATGGCAATGAGACACTCATCTTAATTGGTGCTGTGTTGTTGTTGGGGGCGAGGGGGGGCGGTGGCATTTTCCATGTGGAGCACTTTGCAATAACCCTAAAACAATCCCATTATAATTTGCTTTTGAAGCCGGACTAATTACTGAGACAGGTTCTGAGGTCACATCCCGCAAGCTGGGGAGCAGTCAGAGGTTTTCTTTCGTTAATAGGAATCAAATATAGGTGGACACGCTGGATGAAACAAAATCCTATATTTAAAAAACTATATTTTTAGAAGTTGGTTCCCTAATATATTTCTTTACTACAAGAAGCAGAGAAGCCTGCTGGTTGAAGTGTTTGAGGTTTTTTTTTTTTAGCAAATGAGAGGGCTGCTTTATGCCTCTGAAGGGGCTCTTTGAGGCACATAACGTAGGGCAAGCTGTGAAGTCGGTTTTCCCTAAAATCCAGGGAGAGTCTGCACCCCCTTAGCAGACGGGGGGGGGAGCTGGTTCTGCAGGCCTGTAATCAGACACCTTTTATTCTCGGCGTTTGTGTTTAGCATTAAAACACCCACTACTCTAAGTCAGACAAAAAAACCCACAAACCACCCACCCTAAATTGTTCAGGGAGTTTCGCTTACACAAAAATATTCTGAGGGCAGAAGGAGAAAATGACTGGTTCAGAGAGATATCCAATCAGATTGTAGTGGAGGTGGGTTCATGCAACTAGAGGAAGCAGGACCAATCAATCAGATGTCTTGGTCCTGTGTCCTCTAGTTGCTTGGACCTACCTCCTCTGCATTCTGATTGGTCATCTCTCTGAACCAATCATTTTTCCTTCCGGCTTCAGAACATTCTTGTGTGAGCAAAACTTTCATGAGAGTCTAAATTTGCTGAAACTTCACCATCGTCTCGTACAGCCAAGAAAGTGCCAATGATCTGTTTTAAAGAAGTTCATTCCCAGTTTTTCTTAATAAAACAAAATGCAATTGAGAATGTAGCTTTACTTTGCACCTGTTAACAATGTGTATTTTTCCTAGTCCTCTGGCTTCCTGTAAAAGCTTCTGAGGATGACACAGTCGGGAGGCCTCAGTGCCGCTGACAGGAGAGGACGGCAGGCGTGTCGAGCTGCTTCGGCACAGCTGCGCCTCGTGATGGACCGTGCCAGCTTAAATGGCGAGCGGCAAGCAGAGTGGGATCTGTGACGAGTGAGAGCCGCTCGCGGTGGACAAGGGGGGGGGGGGGGGCGGCGGGGAATTTGCGACTACACGCGGAACATTTTGGAAATTAGACGTTGCCCTGACTTATACGGACACACTAATTAGGGAGATGTGGAGATTAGAGGCTCGAAGGGGGGGATGTGGGGGGCTGCGAATGTCGGCGGTGTGCTAACCAGTGAGATGTTTAATCATTGTGATTTGTAGCACAGGGAATCTCTTCATGGTGTCATTGTGTCAGTGTGATACGGTGGGAGGGAGTCATTCTATTATTGCCGTCCATCCTGCAGCTAAAGCTTAAGCCCCATGACAGTCACATGACAGCGCTCCAACAAGGCAAATCACCTTTATACCATACCCAAGCTAGGCGGATCATTCACTTGCATCTTATACCTCATTCTGTGATGGACAGCTGCGATATTGGACCAGAACCAGACCTCTGAAGATCACTTACTTATCTACTGATATTTTGACACATAGCTGAACTTGTATGGTTAGCTTGTCCTACAGGAGAGGGCAACCAGATGACCGCTGACCCTCCACAGTTGTTCCCCCTCCAATTTTTGTCCCACTTCTGGCTGTTTCTACTCATAGAGTGTCCTGTGCGTCTATATATATACATGCTAAACACTCTGGGACAGCTTTGTTGGGTTGAGACCCCTCATCGGTGCTGAGAGACGTGTGTCGGGGATTCGGCTGCGTGGAGGTGTACCCGTAGCTGACAAATCGCAAACAGATTGTTCCTCGTATTTCAAGGGCGGGGGGATAAAGGCTGGTTCTGTTAGCATAATGGAATAACAAATTGTCACATGCCAGGTGCGTAATGCACTTTAGATGCCAGCTTTGTCGGATACGGAGGTAATTGCTCTTTATTTAGCCAGTCCAGGCCTTTTTGTTTTTGCCTCCCTTGTTTTGAGCTTCTGGTCCTGGGGGCTTAGCAACGCAGTTTACGTTTCAAGTTCATGCCCAAATTGCAATCCCACGATGACACAGAGGTCATTACGGGGTCATGGGTGCCTAGCTGTTATGGGCCACCTGCAGGAGGCCCCTCCTCTGGTGTGCTTGAGCTTGGTGAAGATGCTTGTGGAGGTTAAAGGTCACTTGATGGGTTAACCAATCAGGCATGTGCACTTTCTGATGTAATTTCCTGTTGAAGAGTGTTTTCAGGAACCTGGGTCAGTATTGCGCCTCACACCTCCAGGGTTGTGGGTGCGATTCCCATTCCTGGGTCTTTGTTTGAGGTCCAAAAACATGGATTTAGATGAATTGATCTCTTTTTGATACCATTTTACTTAACAAGGCAAAAATGCTTAATATTAACTCACTACTGAAATATGAATCATGAACAAATGTAGTTGCTACTTGAGATAAGATGTCACGATTCATTACTTGTTCCTCGACTAGTTCCTTAGTAGTTCTTTCAGTAGTTCACAAAGGTTTACAGAATTAACAGATAAGCAGTTAATATATGTTACTATGAGATAAAACATGCATCATGATTCACTAATGATGAATTAACATGAGATCAGTATGTTAGTGACTTAGTTTGTGGTTAATTAATACATAAGTAATAGTATATATTATTTGTGCCCCATCAAGTGAAGTGTAACCTGACATTTTTTAACCATGACGTGTTAGTGAGTGTTTGCCTGGTATCCATCTAGGGCAGTGGTCCCCAACCTTTATTTCGTCACGGACCGGTTTAATATCAGAAACTATTTTCACGGCCCGGCCTTTAAGGA
>JAODJU010000001.1:22241590-22270005 GCA_026776725.1 Gnathonemus echidnorhynchus
CTGTGCAGCCCGCGGACCGGTACCACATGACCCACGGCCCGGTACCGGTCCGCGGCCCGGGGGTTGGGGGCCACTGATCTAGGGTGTCACCTAACTAGTGCCATAAGCTTCTGGGATGTGCTTCAGGCTCAGTGTGACCCTGTCCTGGATAAACGGGTATGGAAGATGGATGGATAGTTTTTCAGAATGAATGAAGGCATTGTTTGGAAAATGATACCCCAAATACAGAGTTTCAAAGACAGTAAATTACATAAATTATGAAAATACTGTAAAGAAGTAAAAAAAAATGAAAACAGACATACTTGTTTGTGTGCTTAAATATGTAAAAAAAAAAACTGGTGGAAGAAGAGGAGTCTCACAGAGGCAAAGATATAGGGTGGTAGCAGGATCAGCAAGAAGCGGCAAGGTCGTGATTAGCTGGTAACGAGAAACTAAACAGAGACAAATTAATTAACTTAAGCAATGACCAAATACAGCGTCTTAATTCTGATTAAGTCACGTTGAATATGACATGATGAACCTGCAAGCCAATTAGACTCAAATCGGTGGGTAGACTTTTACAGGAAAGGTGTGTTGGAGATGCCCTTGAGAACTAATGATCTCATTTTCAAGATAGGTATGTCAGTCAATTGGAATGAGTCAGACAAACCCCACCCCCAGGGGTGCGGAGAAATCCTTAAATCTCTGGAGACAAAGAGGAATCTCGATGATGTCACTGGTCCTTCCTGATTTCCTTGACAATGGAAGAACCTGCAGGCCGCCCGTGTTGCCGATGAAGGTTTCCTCACACATTGCTGGTGTTTGCTGGAAATTTCTGCCGGGGGAAGGAGCTCCATTAGGGGAAGAGGAGAGTAAACAGAGTGGACAGAAAGCGCGACACATGCACGGTAGCTCTGACAGGACTCGTCACGCAGAGAGCAGGGGAGGCACATTAAGGGATAAAAGGCTGCTCTGTTACAAGCTAATTGGGCAGAAGCAGCCATACCGATGTTCCACTTAGAGTAGCTCTCAGAGATGTTGACTTGATGAGATGTTGAAGCCATTATTTTGGTAGAGCGCCTTCAAGGCTGATTTACATTCAGGGTCACACAACATCAGGTGTTTGCTCTCCTACCCTCATGTCGTAAAAACACGATGATAACGCACTGAGAACAGGGTAAGGGTGTAGCGGTAATAGAGCGGCACTCTACAGCCCGGTTTATTTGTCCGGCGACGCACTTAAATGTTGCGTCACTCACTGTTACAGTACCCATGACTCAATTCACAGACACGTTCATAAGGTTCTTGAATTGATGCTTTGAGGGGGACCACTGAGGAGCAGGACGTGAGCCTGCTTTTAGGATGGCCCACAGGCTGCCCCCTACTGGGTGTATGTTGTTAAGTACCCTCAGTTTCAGCCAGCAGGGGGCGCCCTGGATGGGATGCCCATTTTTAATATTATCATTTTATTCATCAAGAAACAAAATAAGAGGAGGCACCTTGATTCAGACACTAAATCAAAGACCAGCTTTTATTTTTTTTTTAAATATAGTTTGATTTGTAGTTTTGTAACATACAGCGTTATACCGTTGCACATGTTAAGAACCTTTCTTGAGGATGCCAGTAAGAACATACAACCTTCCGGTTATCAACCAGTGTATTTGGCTGCTACCCACCCCTGCTGCCCATAACTGGTGAACAACTGCAGATCTAGAAGGTCTCCTAAATGGATGTCTAGAACAGTGTTTCCCAGCCCAGTCCTTGGGGAACCTCAGACATCCCATATTTTTGCTCCTTTGCTCCCAGCCAATCAAGAACAGTGAATACCTGGTTCAGATGTGTTGGGAGATGGTAGGGAGCAAAAATGTGGACTGTCTGGGGATCCCTGAGGACTGGGTGGAGAAACACTGGTCTGGAAGGATGAGAAGGACCACAGTAAAAAGATTTCCTCAAACTCTGGAGGGGCGATGTTAGCTAGATGGACGTGGCATTGTGGAGCACGTTAGAGGTCCTGGCCCCTCCCATGTGTGGAATCCACCCTCTAAATCGATCCTGGGGTGGCTCTTAAAAAGCATTGTTAGTAATATGGATGATCAAATTAGCGAACAGCGCCAGAGACTAACGGGGATGAGCGAGCTGCTAGCCTGAGATGCAGGGTATGTTAGCAGCTGGCTGTGCGGGTCAGAGGAGGTGCAGGGCAGCCTCGGATCCATCCGGGTGGGAGGTGCCGGGAGGAGACCGCGAGGTGTCGATTTAGTGGAAAATAAAGCTACTTGGCTTGTTTGCCAGGGTCTATGATCCGAGCTGAGATCGGACCATTTATCACAGGCCCATTAGCGCCTGCATGGGCTGGCAGCCCCCCGCACTGCCGCTCCACAAAAGCATCACGGCACCCGTGCCTTGCCGAGGCTGCTTCCGCTACTGCGAGTCGATTGGTCAATACCTGCGACTGCAGAGAACCAATAGGATCGAAGGAGGAATGATTTCTTCATCATCTAACTTTACAGGTTTGTTAGTACTGTGTGAGCTCCTGGTTTTTAGCCACACTCAGGACAGGAATGGGGGGGCGAATAACACACTCTGCGGGGGTCAGTGGGGGCTCGGGGGGGTCACAGGCACAGAGAAAGTTATAAATACTTATTTCTATAGTTATAAATAGTTATAAATATAAAGTTAAATACTTTTTAAGTTCTGTGGGTCATACACTGTACATGTGCGCGATGAGATGCTTTTTCCACATTTACAATAAAAACAAAAAGCATCAGTATCTGTACTATAAAGAGGAAAAATGAAAAGTGTGGAATAATTTAAAATGTGTGAAAGCTGGCGTGGCATGTCAGCTATTAAACCTGCATATCAGCCTTTAAATACGTTTTTAGTGTGTGAATGGAGGATAGACAGAGGGGCCTGAGACGTCCCGTCTGAACAGCTGTCCACTGCCTGTCCAAGCAAACCAGGATGTGGCTTTAATATGCTGACGCCAGAGTCCTTAAACACACTGGCTGTAAGGATCCTGAACAGCACGTCAGGTTTAGGTGTAGAGTAGTTACACAAATCATTGAGAAGTTTTTAATAATCAGAATATTCCGTGTTAAAGTCAGCCTCAGTAGGCCTATTTTATTTTATTTTTTGGTGCTGAAATCCCTGGTCTCCAAGTCTCTTAATTCCTCTGCACTGTTGTGTGTAATATTGCTATTTCTCTGCTTGTTCCACGACTTTATGATCCAATCAAATAATATTTGGAAGCTGTAGTATTAAGAGCAGCTTTGCAGAGGATCGTTACACTGATTTAATGTCCCGTGTCTAACTTCAAGCTAGTGCCTCCTTTGCTGTTGGTTTGTTTCCTGCCCCTGGTTCCCTGCGCATCAGGCTTGGCTGTTCCTGTATGTTTTTTCACTGTAAAGTGTCCCTGTGTGATTGTGTGTGTATGTGCTCTGCTATGGCCTCTTATCCAGGGTGTCTGTGGCCATGTGACCTGCTCTCCCCATGATAGGATCCAGGCTCATGCAGCCCTGTGCTGAATGAAAGGTCATGAATTGAATGATATTTAATTGATCCCAGTGGGGAAATTTTCTTTTCGTGTACCGCTTTCCATGAGACACGCATACCAGCGAGAGCAAGCTTGGGGGGGGGGGTCACAGCACAGGGTCATTCAGCATGCACCGCCTCTGGAGCTGCGGGTTAAGAGCCTTGCCCAGGGGCCCAACTGCAGCATCAGTCTGCTGGTGCCAGGATTCGAACTGGCAACCTTCCAGTTACATACACAGAGTTGTAACCCACTGAGCCACACGCTGCCCTCATTGATGGACATTTGTTTTTTTATTTTAACTAGGCTGAGAAAACGGGCCCAGTATCGAAGCAGAAGCTGTGAGCATGTATGGGGTGGGTTTCACTCCCTGGACTGAGGAGCTTGCTGAGGGGCCTAATCGCTCGTGGCCCTCGCAGCTGTTGAGTGAGCGTCCTCGAGCTGCCGCCCGCTGCCAGCCTGACGGTGCTCCTTCACGCCGCTCCTGGGGGTTGTTCATTAGACCTCTTTACTTATTTTTTTCTGTTTCTCCCCAGTCACTGTTGGTAACCCGGGGGCTTCTTAGCGTGTCGAGCGCTGCGTCATGTGTGTTATAATCAGGCATGTTAACGGGCAGCCTCGTTTTTCTGCTTTGTGTAGAGGAGGCTAAAGAAGTGTGCGTTGACCCTTTCCAAAGTGGAGGACTACTTAAAATGTAGACTTATTATATATTGTAATATAAGTTATGAATAAATATTTTAAAATGTGAAGATAAACTTATCTATCTTCCAACTGCTGACCCTTGTTTGAGCTGCAGGGGGTCTGGATCCGATCCCAGGCAACGCAAGGCTGGGGTCACCCCGGATGGCATGCCAGTCCATCGCCGGGTGCACGCTTAATGGGTGACTTAGTAAACACCAATTAGCCTAACTGTAGGAGGGCACAACATGGTAGCATATGGAGGGCGGGGGAATCAAACCACAACCCAGTCGGTATAAGGAAACACCAACTTAGCCGCCGTCGAAGTTCAGAATGGTCTTCTAGCAAAACCCTTGCATGCTGTTACCGCCGTTTGCACACATACGTAGATCTCGAGGCTGGCTGGATGATCCAGCGGAAAGTACACAGTGTGAATGTGGTACCAGACCCAAACAAATGCAGGGAGGCATAAACGTCCGCCCTAGTCTGGCTTCCAGCTCCAAGGTGTCCATTAGAACTGGTGCCTTATGACCCCAGTGTGGGCCGTGATTCATTTTGAGATTTGATTTTAATGTCGGACTTTTTCATTTTTTTTGCTCTTGGTTCAGATGTTTTTAAAACTCTGGGTTTTGACTTAATGACCAAGGGAAAATGTGAGTCCTGAGGCCAAGCCGGTTGAGGACCACCGGCTAACACCCCCCCCCCCCCCCCCGCTCCCCCCAGGCGCGGCCTTCATGATGGTGAACAGCACAGGCCGTTTCGCAGGCCAGAAGGCCCAGCTCTTCATGCCCCAGCTGAAGGAGAACGACACGCACTGTGTGCTGCTTCAGTACTACGTGTCGGGCCTGGATGCCACCAGCCCCGGGCAGCTCAGCGTCTACGTCAAGGAGAACAGCAGCCCACTGGGGGTCCCGGTATGGAACACCTCCGTGCCCACGGCGCCTGGCTGGAGCCCGCTCGAGCTGGCCATCAGCATCTTCTGGCCCAACTTTTACCAGGTAAGACTGGGTCCAGAGCTGTTCTCCTCTGAGGGATACGCCTGCATTGCTCGTGATCGCCCTTTCCCCCTGGGCGTGGTGAAATGTGGGTGTGGCCAAATCTAAGTGTGACTAGATCTGGCCGTGATCAAATCTGAGTCTGTCCAAATCTCACCCCTCAAATTTTTATTTACCGCCTCACTCTGTGAAAACGGAGGTTTCTCATTGACTCCCTCTTTCCAAAGACTGATGATTAGCCATCCATCGTCTTGATGTGCTCGCAATCATCACAATATGCTGGGATTGTGCCACATCCCTCTTACTGTATATTGCTTCTGAATCATGCCTGTGACTGATACACTCAAAAACAGACCTAAAGAAATGACACCCGCATATTACCTTTTTTGGTTATTTTTGGTTTATTGCTTGCATGAAAATAACTAAATTCATTCGACATAAGTTACAGGTCGCATATGTAATCATACAGGGATCCCAGAAAGAGCATTGCCGTCATCTAACAGCCAGAGTACCTATTGTCAGCTTCAAATATATGATGCATTGAGATAGGGCTGCCACTAATGACTAGTTTTCTACTGATTAATCTATTTTACCAATTGGTCGACAAATTTAAACAATTAATTTTCCTCCAGAAAATCACACTGACCATTTCATTGAAATTAATGTTTTTTGACAACAACAATCCGTATGCCACTGCAGGGCTTTAGATAACAGACGGCTGCTCTTCGGCACTTCTACGTTACTTACGCCCACAATTCGATAAGCAGATTACTAGAATGCTTTTAATAATATATTAATGCGATGGATATTGTGATGCCCAAAAGTTAGTAATCTGCATAAATTCGGCATACCCTTATGCTTATTAGATCCGGTCAGCGGATCACGCCATGCGCCACTGTTTTGGTAAATCATGGAAGCGATGAGCACAGTAAGTTGCTGTGGAGAAAGGGACAGATCAGAAGCCATGGAATCTTTTAAAAGAGGAGATGTTGTGGTTAAACAAGGTAAAAAGAGGGTTCTGGTGTGGCTGGTGCTTTTTGCAGATTAAAGTCCGACCCTTTTTGTGCTAAATATAATTTTCATTTTTATTTCGGTTAATTTTTTTTTTAAACGTACTGTGCGTTTTCCTTTCAGTCTTAGTTTATGATAACAAGACTCATCCCAACATGCCCAACATGCAGAAACGCACACACACACCGACATCGTCAATCAACGTAGAATAAGCCCAGATTTTAGGCTAAACATTTTGTCAAATACTTATTCAATGGAAATTCTAAGGTAGCAGGCCGACAACATTATGGCTTTAATAATGAGGATATTTAGCAGCTACAAGGACACAAGATATTAAAAAGCTCTCCATGCTAATGGAAATAAAATAGACAGAAATAGACAACATTTCCTGGCAGCCCCTCATCCAGAGCTGCGCCTCTGTACGTTTTTCTCGTTCATAGCCCTGGTGCCGCTGTGGTACACCGTCGAACTTTGCACAGTATACAAACCACCTTTTTGTTTAGTGATAATTTGAACTACTCCCATAATTACAGTGATATTGAAAAAAAAAAGCATTTCTTATAATGAATGGAAGCATTTTTGACGTTTTTCTAGAGCTGGTAATTTCATAAAAATAATTCTTAAAAACGATGCATCGATTTAAAATATCAATGTCGACACATTTTCAGTGTCGGCGTCATCGACTACAACGCCTAATCGCAGCAGCCCTACACTGAGGTGAAATTTTGTTCTCATTGGTTGTAGTACAAACGAAAAGCAATTAATAAAACATATATATATATATATACCTCCTGATTGGTGGAAAAAGGTGCTAATTTGGTATGGAAGTTTGGACCGGAAGCAGACTACGCTTTCAAACAACAGCTGAAGATGTATTTGCTTAGCCTAGATGGGTAGCCATGGGCTCTTTCTGTTCTTGTTTCTAGCATTTTCTGTCCATTGGAATGTTTATATTTTTAATCTTTTGTTTGCTGTGTCTGTTTTAATGTTTTCTTTTTTACAGCCCTTCATGAATCTGTCTGCGAAAGGCGCTCTGTGAATAAATTTTTACTTACTTCTTAACCGTACAGTAAATAAATAGATTTAGATACTAAGTTATGAGTCCAGAGTTATTAGTTCGCTTAATAAACCCAGTATTAGGCTGAGAGGAGCTACCTGGCCAATGTCACATGTTGTGAAAAAAAACCGAAACATTTTAACTATGTGATCTCTGTAAGGCGGAGCTTACAGAGGCTTCTCAATGTCCTCCTCTTGCGTTTCGCTCCAGCTGCCAGTTTGACTGACAGACACCCCCCCTCCCCCCATACACTGGCTGCACATACACACGCGAAACTCCCAGAAGACCACGGAAACCAGAGGCTTAAATCGGCCTCGACGGCCCACTTAATGCCGTTGCTCCAGGGATAATTTTCCAAGGCAGCGCTGGTGACTTTTTAACATCTCTGCGATTAACAATAGAAGCCATATCTTCAAAACTACATCTAATTAGCTGTATAGAACTAATTATAGGTGCCTGTAATTGCTCTGTATTCTTAGTGTTTGTCAAAATTAAACCACCTGGCAGTTAGAGATTAGCTTGTCTTTTATTTTGTAATTACAGGGTACTTTCTCTCTTTTCTCTCTCTCTCTTTCTCTCTCTCTCTCACTTTGTCTGGAACTGGAGAATAGGACACCTACAAAACTTTGGTTCTACCTTGTAATTTTAAATGCTGTCATTCTCTATGTTTTGTGGAAGAGTCAACTGGGCATGACACCTTAGCGATACTCATGGTGGCCGTCGTTTGCACCGAAGTTTGTGTTACTCAGACACTGGTCATGTTTTGGGCTGCTGAGGAGTATTTTTGTTTATTATACACTCACTGGCCACTTTATTAAGTATACCTGTTCAAGTGCTCATTGAAGCAAATATTTGATCAGCCAATCATATGTCTGCAGCACAGTGTATAAAATTATGCAGATACAGGTCAGGACCTTCTGTTAATGTTCACATCAAATGCCAGACTGGGGAAGAAAGGCGATCCAAGACACTTTGCACATGGCATGGTTGTCACAGCCAGATCACACCAAGTGCCTCTTCTGCCAGCTAAAAAGGAAGCTGAGGCTACAGTGGGCACAGGCTCACCAATCCTAGATGGTAAAAGATTGGAAAAATGTTGACTGATCTCAATTTATGCTGTAACATTCAGATGTTAGGGTCAGAATTTGGCATGAACAACATGATATCATGGATCCATCCTGTTTTGTATCAACAATTCAGGCTGGTGGTGGTATAATGGTGTGGGGGGTATTTTCTTGGCATATTTTGGGCACCTTAGTACCCACAGAGCATTGTTTAAATGCCACTGTCTACCTGAGTATGGTTGCTGACCATGTCCATCCCTTTATGGCCACACCGTGCCCAGCTTATAATGGCTACTTCCAGCAGGATAACACACAGTGTCACAAAGCTCATATCGTCTCAGTTTGGTTTGTTTAACATGACAGTGAGCTCACTGTACTCAAATAGCTTCCACAGTCATCAGATCTCAATCCAACAGAGCACCTATGGCATGTGGAGGAACGGGAGATTGGCATCATGAAGGTGCAGCGGACAAATCTGCAGCAGCTGTGTGACGCCGTCATGTCAACATGGACCAAAATCTCTGAGGAATGTTTCAAGCACCTTGTTGAATCAATGTCACGAAGAATTAAGGCAGATCTGAAGGCAAAAGGGGAGCCAACCCAGTATTATCGAGGTGTACCTAATAAAGTGGCCAGTGAAAGTATATCATACCTACTGTGCAGAGGTGATTCTGGGATATCAGGCAAGGTTAAGATGGACCATAATTCATACAGAGGGGCCAAGCTCATCATTATCCTTTGAATTAATGAGTGACAGGGGATGGGGTACACCAGGGACCAATCAGCTTTCAGTTGGGGCCAGTGCCTCTCTGACTCCGCCCCTGTATTCGCCCATCACACAGCTGCATGGCCCACCTTCACTATTCCTCATGTTTCTTTTGGGTTCCCATCAGCACGCGGGGCTCCCTGCACAGGTCGCTGTTCTGTGAGGGCACCGCTAAGAAAGACACACGGACAGCAAGCCTATCTAAGAGCGATATAGGCCTCTCAGACAGAGGGCAAGGAGGAGAAAGTAAACAAAAAACCCTCCTCCTTAAGGCATCCTTTCCCTTGTCAGACCAGCTGTGTCGAAGATGCTCAAAATGAAATGGTAGGTTGAGGGAAAAAAAACATAAAATCTGTCAGCGATGGCGGGCAAATTAGAGCGGAGGCTGTGGTTGCTGGACTTGGCCCAACAGCCCGCGCCGGAAACCGCCTCAGTGTCATGCCGCCCGCTTTCCAGGATCGGCACAGAAACGGCAATTAGCGCCCACCGCGTTTGTTTTCTTTTCTCTCTTTTTGAAATGAGTGATTCTGAGCACGTAGCTCAATGCTCTAATTAAGGCGTCTCCATGCAACTGTGCGCCCGCCCCCCTCCACAGTTTTAATGACGAGGGCCACTCTGTGGAAACAGACACGTGGTTGCCACGGCGGCAGAATGAGCAAGCCACAAATGTCTTCGGAGGGCACTTAAATGAGTAAGTGTGAACAGGAAGTGATGTATGAAGGAGGAGCCAAATGGTCGAATCACATTTTACAAGTGGGATGTTAAAGAATTTTTGGTTATGGTTCTTGCGCATGTACCCTTCATAGTTAGCTTGGACTGAATGTATATATTTGTTTGTAATTGCAATGATATTTGAAGAAGGAATTTCCAGAATTCCCTTATTCCATTTTTTGTTGCTGTTGTTGAGATGAGGCAATGGCCTAAGGTCAGACTTCCTCGTCATATGTTACAGTATTTGACACCAACACTCAATCCTCAGGTAAACCAAAAAAGAACTTTTGTGAAATTCCCTGAACTCCACAGAAATTGGACTGAGTGAGTTTTGGAAATTTGCTCTTCATCTGAGTCCATCAACAAGTCTGTGCCTCGACAATCCTCAGCTGGCTGTTTTTGGACAGTGACCCAATGTCATAGAAAGAGAAGAATGTGGAGTTTTGCTGTTTTTTTCTTGCTTTTGGTTTCGCCCTTCCTCCATAACAATAGCTCCATGGCCCCCAGGCAGATGACCCACTGTAACTGCAGCAAATTCATTGTCTTCTGTAGCTAACCTGCGGCTGCCTCACCTCCTGCCGTGAAGCCTGGACGCACCATTCGCTCCGCTAATAGCAGCCTGGGTGGGAAACAGACCCCCGCAGAATAACAGCTGGTTTCCTGATAGTTGAGACAGACAAACGGGCTCCGTGATTCCAGGGAAACTCAGTGTCAGATACCCCTGTCGGGTCAGGAAGTTTAAATAATATCATTATTTTTAAAGAATAATTACACTAAATTTCTCTCTACAACAAATATATCATTGAGATCATTTTCAATGAAAATATATCTAAAATAATTATGAATAATTTATCAAAAAAAGAAAATGGTGCTTCTGTTGATCCAATTAACTCATTATATTATTATAGTTAATAATAATGCCGCCACAAATTTGTTTATATCCTTGTGTCTTTGTTTTGATAACATGAGCTACAGGTTTTGTTTGTCAAGTGTCTGTCTTAATTTAAAAGCCAATGACAATATTGATAACTATGTCTAGAAGTGCCTGGAATTTTGTGGTTTTGTGGTAGTCTATGGTGTTACCAGCATGTGACGCGATCCCACCCCAGCTGATACTGTAATGTAACAGGCCTCCTTCCTCGTTCGAACCCTGATCCAGGGCTCTTTGACTTGAATGGGTAATCTGAAGAGACATCCGGTTTGAGGCCGTGCCTCACCGCCACTCACTCCCCCGACGCCTCTCTGTCCCTCCCAGATCGTGTTCGAGGTCGTGACCTCAGGACAGAGGGGACTGCTGGCGATTAAGGACATCCGCCTCCAGGGACACCAGTGCAGTGAGTCACGCCCACCTGTCCTGTCCCATTCTGTCCTGTCCGTCCCTGAACCCTTCCACTGTGTCTTGCACTGAAGGATCACTACATAAAATGCCAGATGAAATCTGCTCCAGAATCCCATAATAATAATAATTATAATTAATAATACCAACAACAATAATTGATAAAAATGAGTTGAGGAAGAAGCACCATGAGATGATAGATTGATGGCTAGATCAGCGCCGCTCTGTAGTCACCCCGCCGTCATCTGAAGGTGAACATGAATATCACATTCAGCAGGACGTCCGCATGTCACACCTGCTTCATTCAGCACCAATCAATCACCCCCTAAACTGGCCAGTCATGTGTGGAGAAGCCATTTACATGTGATCATTTCAGGTTAGTCTTATACAGGCCAACTGTTTCCTCCAAAATACACCTCGCACACACAAATAAAATGATAAAACCTCATACATTATAACTGAGGATGGTTTCAGTAAGGCTTATTCTGGTTGGGGGGGGGGGGGTGGCTGGGAGCCTGTCTCAGGCAGCACAGGGCCCCCTGAATGGGATGCCAGGACACCACAGGCAACCTTCTCGTTCTTTATTTAAATTTATATTTCGTAAATGCAGTTTTTCTCCCAAAAAAATCCACATCTGTGGCTGAGCCTTTGAGATTTGCTGTAGATCTGATCTCTCATCCCCGCCTGAGCAGAGCATCAGCATAAGCACAACAGTGGCCCCATCTTAATTATACTGTAGATCGGTTTACATTCTTGTAAGTTAATTAAAAGTAGTTCAGCGGAATAAATTTGAAAACAATATAAAGTCCTAGGATACGTTATACAACATAAGAATAATTAAAACTGTATAAATACTGGATTTTAAAATTGAATGTTATACAATATTTAATTGCCTTGTTTGATTACTGTTAGTGTCCAGGTTTAAAGGTAATTACCATTATTTAACATAGTTTTGTATATTTTTTTTCCATCGTAGTTTGTAAGAGTGTAGCAGAAGCTTGCATAATCTTAACTCTCTCCTTAATTAATTTTGCTTTCAGTTATAATGTATCGCTGAAGTAAAAATTAAACTTAACTCACTGACTAATTTGCTGTAATATATAATAATGATTGTTTGCTATAATCGTATGGATATGAACGAAATTTTAAACACACAGACTGTTTAGGTTAGGAGTAGGCTCCCATGATGCACCTGTGTGGTTATGTCACCACCCCCTCTCGCTTCTCTGATGGTGGCCTCCGCTCTGCCTCTGTCGCCTCATTTATTCTGGGCGTTTAATGCAGACGGGGAGCAGAAGGTGAGGAGATGTACAACGGTGAGGGAAGACTGATGCCCCCCCCTGGCAGTAACGAGGGGGATAACTTGTTTTATGGCTCCCCTGCTCCACTATGGCACACCAGCCTAAATCAAATCCTCATTTCTCTCTCATTCTCTCTCTCTCACCCCCTCCCTCCCTCCCCCTGCTTTCCTCTTTTACGGAAGATTCATAGCCTCTTCTTACATGGGAAAGTTCACCAGATATGGTCTTCTCAGACCGAGGCTTTCGTCTGGGCTTCCTGCGGCTGTGGAGAAGAGCGGTCAGGGCCGCGGTCAGGCATCGGGTTGAAATGGGCTTTGGAAAACCCGCCTAGTGTGCAGGCCCACGAGCTATCACGCTCTCTTAGCAGGAACCCAACACACAGAATATCCAGGGAAACATGTAGCACGCAATAGAGGGAAATCAATACCGTGCTAACAGGCAGAACTGGACAATCACACTTTCCACACATCTACAACAAGCAACTAGCATCACTTTATGCAAAATGAACGTAGAAGAGCCTATTTTATAGTCTGCTGGACATGGACACGTGTGGAATTTGAGAATTTAGTTAGCTCAGTAAAAATGTACTCCCAACGAAAATTTTTTTTTTACTAGCCGGTGGCCTAGTGTTCGGTATTTCGTACTCTACCTTCATCTGAATTACTCGCCTCAGGCTAGTGGGCGAGCTTAATTTCCAACGCTGGACGTGAGATTAGATTTAGTTTCATTCTGATGACCGGCAAAGTGTTGATTCGGTGTTACATTGATGGAGTTACATTTAATCAGGCTCAGGACACGGTGCCGGAGTGTCCTAAGTTTGTCTCGGGTATCTGAATCAAGGTCACGACGGCCTCCTTTTTTTGCAGGAGACTCGGAAGCTAATTAAAACACGCTTCCCATAATTCGATTAGCACGGACGTTGATCCCAAGCAGCCGTCGCACCTTCTATTAAAAATGCAGATTGACCTAGATTCATGTCTGGCTTCGCCTTGGCTTCCATTCTGGAGAGACCGGTAGTGGGGCAGCCACTTAGCATAGTGTAACGTAGCATAGCAAGGTAGCGTAGCAATGTAGCATCAGAACATAGTGTAGCAACACAGCGTGTCCTGCTGGTCCTTTGTTGAAATGTCTAATTATTCCTCTTGCTGTGTTTAAAAAGTACAACATTTTGATTTTTAGCTGATTCTTTTACAGTAAAATATACTGCTTAGCCTTTTAATTGCTGGGGGAGTTATGTGGCCCAGCGGGCACTGGGTTAGGCCTGTAAGCAGAAGGTGGCTGGCTAAAATCCCACCCTTGATGGAATATTTACATGGGCCCTTGAGAAAGGCACCCCCCCGAGAAGCTCCAGGGGTTTTGGGTAAATGACCCGGGGCCTAGATGACAAGTTTTGCCAATGTACTTGCTTAAGGACTGTGGCTCATTGCATGTCAGTGGGATGGACATCATCCTTTGAATAATACTTAGTATGAATGTGGGGGAATTCTGCACCCCGATGTATTATGTAGAGTCACTGATGAAGCTCTTGTCGATGTAACAACTTGTCTCATTTCCTGTGGACCTGCAGTGAAAACACCACACTTCCTGCACATCAAGGGCGTGGAGGTGAACGCCAGGCAGACAGCCACCTTCCAGTGCACCTTCAGCGGGCGGCCTGTGGACATCTACAGCATCTGGCTGCAGGTGAGTCCCTCTGTCTCCTGGGCCCTGGTGGGCAGTCCAACCATCACGTCAAGGTTTAGACAGGACTCTCCACCCTTATTTATGACAATATGAAGCAATTGAGTGGGTTGGTGATGGTAAATGTTGTTGAACGGGGGGGGGGGGCTGAATTTTGTAAGATGGTCATTTTACAGGAGATGCCTGTCTCTGGTGTAAATATTGGTTTAGAACCTGAGTCGGGAGAAGAAACGATAGGATAGGCCTTTCCATCTACGGAAGCCTGTGCTCGGGCTGCTGATGGTGTCCAGCGAGGTCACTGCGGCCGCACAGCTCCTCATTCCCGACAACATGTTTCCATTAGCCAGAGGAGATGGAACGTAAACAGTACGCAACATTCCCGATGCCAGTAGGGAAGAAATATTCTTAACGAGCAAATGCAGTTATGGGGATTTGCTGGCTTTTGGACAACAGAACCTGAATATGTACCCCCTTTTCCACTGGTGCAATGCAGTGAGATGCATGAATGCAGTAACCCTGCAGTAAACATGCAGCAAGCAAAGATGACAAACACAGATGTATATATTCCAGAGTTAGAGTTTGCTTTACTTAGGCATAGGTCCTTTTCTCATCTATTGTCTCCATCTAATTGTAACCTTTAAAGGATGACTGCTAATTACTGATTCTCCGCCTACATCTGTTTGTTTTCCTGGTGATAAGAATATTCCGGATTGTTGCTTAGTGAAAATGTAACGTCCCAGAGAGTGTGAGTTTCGGAAAGCCCCCAGGCAGTTTATTATTGCAAGAAATGACAGAGGTGAATGTAGAGCTGCTAACTTTGGTCAGCTGGCTAGAGTGAGATCTTCAATTGAAGTCTGCACGCACATGCACATGTATTTACATGTATGTAACCATTTTATCATCATGTAAATAGTATGTAGGGTTTGCAAACTACCCCAACGATTTCGATGTAGCTAATTTTAGGTTTATAATGAAATAATGCAGATTTGCCGTAAGATTTCTCGTGTGAGTGTGAAAGAGATTCTGAAATCGTGAGTTTCTCGGCAGACACGTGAGAGTTGGCAGCCCTGGTGAATGACATCGTGACCTGCTTTTCCCAACCTCCCCCTCAATAGGGCATCGGAGGACGGGAGGCGCCACGCAGATCCACGCGACCTGTGAACGACAGACGGTTCATCGCGACCTTCGACGTGGAGAACACCACCAAGGGTGACTCGGGACGCTACCGCTGCATAGTCCATTCTGACAAAGGAGTTGGGGTGTCCACGTACGCGGATCTTACCGTTAAACGTAAGTGGGGGGTCTCCAGGAGTCCCAGTGGGTTGTCTTTGACCCAGATTCTGCACAAAATCGACTTCTGTTTTCTATGTTTATATTTCTCAGTTCATATCAGGCTTCTTTCTCTTTTTCAAAATAACATGGATTTAAAATGGCATCCACTAGTCCCAGGTCACATGAATGTGGGTACTGGAGTCCAAATTTGGAGAAGCCGGGTTTTGCTTCCTCTGACCTCTGGGGCCCAAGCTTTTTCCAGTTTGGAGGGGGGGGGGGTCTGCCTTATTTCTGTTGTTCCATTCGCCCACTGTGCTCCAAATTATATTTACTGTACATCTTAGTGTGATTGATAGGTTTAATCCTGTCTTGGCCGATAGAAGCCTGCCAGTCACAGTAATATAAGCTGGCTCTCACCTGCCTGTGGGCATTAACGCTTTCAGGCCCATAATTCCCACTGGCAGTGTCCGCGGTGGGACTGTGATCCGACATACCCCATATTTGCATCGGGCCCTCGTTGACTTCAAACAGCTGAAGCAGCATATTATGCTGAATTGCTAGCTAGCTATGATCTTTTGGCTCTACACGTTAGCTATTTATTTTGGTTTGTGGAGCTTGTCCTGTAAACTGTACAGACAGTGACAGAAAACCCAAAAAGACCCGTTTAGGTGCCTGGGTGCCTGCCTGTAAGTTTAACAGCACTGACCTCTATCCTTCAGAGGAATCATTTGTGGGATGAATCATTTACACCCTCCAGGGCCCTGCCTTTTACACCTTAGTGACTCCTCCCACGCTGCAGGACTCCATTACGGAGCAGCAGAGGTGGACATTTCGGGTCCAGAAAGCAAAAATCCCAACCAGGATTTTGTTTCAACCAACCAGTTCAGTCACAGTCACAGAGTACTTGAAACAAAGTTGGTTGAAACAAAATCTTGGTTTGGATTTTTACTTTCTGGACCTGAAATGTTCACCTCTGCGGAGCAGTGACTGCTGTTTTAGCATTCAGGCTGCAGGTGGTTAGCTGGTCTGACTGTGACTGTGACAGTTCCCGTCCTCAAGGAGGTGCTGTTTTAGTTGTGAGCGGAGAACTTGACAGGAGTAGGAGGAGAAGGCCAGCAGCAGTCTTCCTAAGCCCATAATAGAAGACGAATTTAACAAACATAGCAAGGTTGTTAGCGTAACGCTAATGTAGTTCTGCCTGTTCTAGCATCGGCTTGACAGGATAATGTTTGGACTTTGCCCAAGTTGAGCACTCGATGGTTCTGGGATCCAGTCAGACAGGCTTCGTTCCCAAATTGTTATGGTCAGTGACCACAAGGAGATGAGAAAGCATCCATGAGCCACTGCAATCTGAGAAAAGGACAGGGCAACACAGCGCCAAGCAGAGCTTCCCGAACCTCCTTTTGGTTCCCTCTGTCTGTAGATGGTCTGTCAGTATCGCGGCGTCTCTGTTTAACTTTGCTTTAAATTTTAAATTTGCCGTGTCAGAGATCAGCAGGGCAGGGGAGCTTTGGATGGCTAATTTACACATGAAAAAGGAGATCGAGGTGATGGACGTTTACTTGATATAAAAAAAAGAAGAGAATGGATGGGGCGTCTAAAATAAGGTGAATTTCTGGATGTTTTAAGTCAACAATGTTATGATTCATGATTTGGGTCCTGGGGCCTTTGGATTTAGTCTGTTAATTGTATCTATTTTCTACACTTCTTGTGCAGATATTTTTATGTTTGTTGCAGTGTAGCTCACAACCACTGTGACCACAATTGATGAGGAATTACCCCCAAACTAGTTGAATGAAAGGACTGGTTGTATCAATGCTGAATTCGGTCATTTTTATAAAGATTATACATTTTATGAATTCATTTTCACCCACGCACACACACGGATGTCAGTAAGATGGATATCCCACACTATGCCAGTAATCGCAGGTGCTACCAATGGAATAGTGCTGGCCTGCTGTTCCTGTGATGTAAGGCACTCCTGTTCTCATTGCCCCCTGCTTTCTCATGTGACATTCTTGCAAACAAACTCGATGAACAGGACCATAAAGGTCAAGCTACGTGTTTATCGCATTCATTCAGCAGCTCAGGTCGCCTCTATCCCCATTAATTAAGTTAAGGTCAAGAATGGCGCACAGTGGTTCTTAGCGGGCAGCTAAAATTAGCCACATGGCCTCGTACAGATAAGAGCGGTTTTACCGGCGGCGTTTTCTTAAAATAATACAAATCGTGAATCACCGCTAGTCAGAAAAAGGGCCAGGTGCATGGATTCATAAAGTCAGGCTGAAAAGGTGGAAATTCAAGTGGCATAAACAGAAAGGCTCGCGGGGCCTCGGGTACGAGACGTTTAAGTAACTGGGTGGACGGCCCGCCTACCCCTGATCAGGAGGTGAGCTTCAGTGGACTGAAGGCCACAAAGATGACGAGAGAAAAGGAAGTGTAGGATAATGGATGAAATTACGGCAATGAGTAAGGAGAAAACGTATTAAGCAGTAACATAAATACAGTGAGTTATTTACAACAGTGTGATAATGAGCGTAATAGTACATGGGGTCATGGGGGGGGGGGGGGGGACAGGGCAACTGAGTCAGCTGTTCATAAAAGGACCATGAAGAAGCGGGGTAGTATGAGCGCGGTCAGTCACTGGACCCGCTGCCGACACTGGACCCCATCGCCTACTTAGCTCCTGATCTCTGCCCCGCAGCCCAGCGGAATTCAATTTCACAAATAAAATTCTAAGGTTAAAGGAAGGAAAAAGAGAGAGAGAAAAAAAACTACAAATAAACGATTGAAGTGATCATCTTTTATTTGCAATGGGAAGCAGTACATCTCGTTTGAATGTAATGCACTGCTAGCCCTGAAGAATATTAATCACACATTCCTCCAGACCTCGCTGCTTTGGGACGCTTTAAATGGGACACTGGAGAATTGCAGCAGGACCCAGGAAGCAAGGGGTGTTAATTTCAAAGTGATTTCGCATCAGCGAAGGTCGCCGGGCTAAATTTGTTTAACCGTCGCTATTTAGCACTTAGCATCTGATAAATAAACCCCAGGATTTTTGACACAGAAACCACAGAATTGTTAGTAGTTAATTTACGCATGAGAAACTGTTGGGTGGCGACCGGTAAGACCTATGTGAAGGGGAACCAGACCACCTTGCATGATGTCAGATAGCATAAAGAGCGCAGTTTAATGGACTTTGCTAATCACAAATCGGTAGTGATTAAATTTCACCAAGAGCAAATTTAATGTCTCCACACGCAGATTATACAATGACCCAATTCAGTTAAATAGCTTTGCATTTAAATAAAATATCGACTTTGCTAAATTTTCCCTTGGGTGTTCGCGATGGAATCGTTAACTCTTTCTGCATGGCTGGAACTGCTCGGGAAAGATGGTCCAGCTTTAGACGGCACAGACATCCTGTCACCACTCTATTGGCTAAATAAAAACTGGAGAAAAAGCAATGACATGTAGAAGACCATGCAAAAGGTGTCCAACAAAATGCCTAAAAGAGTTACCAAAAAATACTCCGTTTAATTGGTGCTTTTGTCCAAAGCCACAGAGAATGTACAAGATGGGTCAGCCTGCATCCATGGAGCAACTGGGGTTAAGGGCCTTGCTCAAGGACCAAATGGTGATATGATTACTATGCTAGCTATGGGATTTGAACCCATGACCTTCTGGATAACGGCACAGATCCACAACCCACTGAGCTACTAACTGTCCCAAAAATAGTTATAAATGGTACACATATCAATCATTAGTCATCACAGTTACCCTTAAATATGAATACATATGTTGAAAAAAATGATAGAAAGTCCCTTTAATTTTAGGGTGTTTTAGGACATATCACAGAAATACATGCCTTGCCATGTGTCATCATGAAGAGCATTTCTTTGTACCTCTTGCATCATGTTTTTCCCTTCCCAGAGCCCCCAGTGCCCATCGCACCCCCCCAACTGACAGGGGTTGGTGCCACCTACCTGTGGATCCAGCTGAACGCCAACTCTATCAACGGGGATGGTCCTATCATCGAGCGCGAGGTGGAGTACCGCACCGTGTCCGGAAGTCTCATTGACAACCAGCCCGTGGACAAGACCACGCACAAGATCGGTCATCTGGACCCGGACACCGAGTACGAGATCAGCGTCCTGCTGACGCGGCCCCTGGATGGGGGCACTGGAGCCCCCGGCCCGCCGCTTCGTGCCAAGACCAAGTGTGCCGGTAGGTTCTGAGCTCTGGGCCTCAGGCACTTCAGCATTACATAACCATTTATAGCTCAGATCACTAAAATATGAAATTTCAACATATCAGTCATTGGAAACAAACTTAAAAACACTACAGTCATCTGTTAACGACAGGGATACGTTTTTTTTTTTAATTAGGTGATTTTGTTGTGTGAACATCATAGATGGAGTAATGAATGGAGAAAGCAGACCATATGCAGAGCATGTTGTTCTAGAGTAAACTTTTATAAGTAGGAAGAGTACACTCTAAAATAACGATTAAAAAGTACAGTATAGTAAATACATAAACCAGTAACAGTTGTTTAACATCTTCATCAAGTATTATGTACTGTACATAATTGTATGTGCTACACTTATATGAATGGCCATGCAGTAGGCTTGTTTGCACCAACGTCATCACAAAGGTGAACAATGTGTGAATAACGACGTCATGACGGCTTTCAGCTCCATTATAATGGCACAGGAGCACTGTCTTATATGCGGGGACAAAACGTCATTATGCGCTGCATGACCATACTTGTAATGGCAAGGCAATGAAGTTTTTATTGCATAAAATTTACTATTAAAATCAATAAAAACAGCAACCAGGTGGAACAGAATTGTTTGTTAGCAGGGTAATTCAGTTATAATGCATTTTCCTGTAGAGTATACATGTAAACAGTGGATTTTGTGGTACTATAGTACAATACAGTTTCCCCACAAGAATAATGATATATTTGGTTTAATTTCAAGTGCTGTCATTTAGGAGTAACACTTTGTTAAAGTCTGTCACAAGCACACTACTTAAGAAATAGAGTCTGTATTTTGATCAGCGATCGTCAATTCTATCCGTTGTAAAAAAAAACTATGCAGGTTGCGTTTTTAAATGCCATGTCTGTAATAAAATTTGCATTTTACTCGTAGCATCATCAGAATTTGCCAAAGTGTTGACCCCTGATTTCGATGACACTTTGATAAACTCTGTCACGCACCGCTGGTGAATCATAAATACCAACGGCTGCTCTTTTTGTTTTTAAAGTCAAGCTGCCTTTGAGGTAACCAGTCAGGCATGAGACTGCAGTTGTATGGTGACCAGCTTGTTGTGTCAGGAGGCCCCCCCCCCCCCCCCCCCGTCTCGGACAGCTTACTGTGGTAATTACAGGTTGGTCTGCTTTGTGTACTGGAAAGTCTTGCCAGAATTTAGGTCATTTGGGCCTGAAATTGGAATCCTCTGGTGTTGAAATCACCAGGTACTCTGTATATTTACAACGTTTGACTGATTTGGCATTGGTTCTGGGGGCCCTCTGATGACAATACTGAAAGCCTTCGAGGCTGTGCAGTTTTACAGAGCACAGCCCCTCCATTGAACCCAAAACTTTCGGTTGCTAGGCTCTCTTGGTGTGGCGGACGGGAGAGCATGCAGTGCCTATGCTAGTGGTGGAATGTTCTGACAGTTCAGAGTCGATGTAGTCGGTCCGTATCTCCTGCTTGACATCAGAGCAGGACCCATTCATTGGAGCCGCAGGCCCTTCGAATTTTTTGGGGGAGTGGGTGACCAATGTAACTGGTTTTTTGGGGGCCCCCACCGTCAAGTGGCTTTTGATCTCGAACTGGAGCTTGTTCTGACATCTTCCAAGGTGCTGACGGCAGCTTCAAGAAAAGGGGGTAACAGATCACATTTCTAAGTACTCAGTACTCACCCTGGGTCTGTAACGTACAATCCACAGGGGATGTCACTGCTAATCGGAAATCCATTTCTGTTTATCTGCAAGGCCTGTGATCAGACACAACCAAGAACACTGTTATTTAGCCAGAAAGTGCTCAGGTACACAGGGTACAGTAGTGGGGAGCACCCTAGAAAGGAAGAATAGATGTCTGCCATGATAATCTGAGAGCAGTATACCCTGTGTCTGATGACAGTAAGGATACGATCTTAAGAGCTGTTTAACCAGACATTAACCGTGATTTTTATCATGGAAGCTTGAGTTTCATACGACAGTGGATGTAATAAACGGTAACTGTGCCTGCTCCTTTGTCTCAGAAACTATTTAGCTATTTAAATCTTGCTCTGTAGACCACAGAGTGACTGAAAGCTTCTCCCTAAGGGTTCCACAGCGAAGCTGACTGTCTGGGCTCCTCCATTAAATGCTGCTGGCTTTTTATTAGACGGACCTATTGTTCCGCCCTGTTATTAATTAGCAATTAGTGGGCTAGTTCATTTGAACATATTTCTTTGTTTTTTTTTTTTTTTTGTGCGGCGCAGTCTGGTAATTACATTCCGTAGCCTAAATTCTGAAAATTGATTGATCCTGAGTCAAGGAAATACATTAAGCCGACAATAGCAGGCCGACTTGGTTATTATGAAGGGTTCTGTCATTATTTCTGGGGTCGGCTTTTTCAGAGTTTTCATATTTTTCAGTGCTGAATTTTGAAATTACGGACTACTCTATTTTCAAGTATTCAGCGCAGAAAATGTATAGTGTATTTAAAATTTGACAGTATTAATATAACATCTCCGAAATGCGACCCATCCGATATAAAAGACGCCGTATTATGTGTAATTGGGGCCTTTAGCGATTTGCTGATTGATTTATTGCACCTTTGAGTTGGATGGTCAAGGGCCCTTACGATCAGTAACCCGTCCTGCAAGGCATTAAATTAAAATGTAAGAAAAGGTCCAGCAGCAAAGAGCTGCCTATTTCCACAATGAGATGGTGGAAGTTGAAGACGCTTTTCATGGAAAAGTGCCGGATTTGTGCGTGGGGCTCTTTGGGTAGCTGAACAGGACGAGGCTCTCATGTTGTTTACGCCAGGAACCCAGAGGGGTGTGGGGGGTGGGGGGGGGACACCTGACAGACGCTGTAGTGGACACCACCCAAGGGGAAGAATGTGTCTTCCTAATGGCGATGAGAGGCATTACCGTTATTGCAGGCTTCTGTCGCTCTCAGCACACTGCTGGACCCCTGGGCCGTAAACAAACAGGCCGCAATTATCGCAGTAATTAAACAGGTGCAATAATTTTTCTTTTAAATGACGGTTGTTATTACGCGCGCCCGGTGCCGCCGAGCACGGCCTCCACACGCTTCCCACACTGCCTAATTGCCTCACCACCAGGCTGCCGGTGTCCCCCGTCGTGCCAATCCGGTCATTAGCACGGTGTGTGATGCTGCCGGGCCGTCACGTGACTGCGGCCTGGCCAATCAGCAGCGCCGGCCTGCGTTTTACTGCTACTGCTCCGCGCTGTCTTTCCTGTATCCAGTCACGGCCGGTGGGCATTATTGTTTTTCTTTCTTGCCACATAAAGGGGTAATTTCGGTGGATTTTGCCAGCGTCAGCTTTTGAAATATTGCCGTGGGTGTCGATTTTTTTTTTGCAAAAAATTAACGTGGATGGAAGAAGGCGTTCTCTGTCTCTCTTTTAATTAGAAAATGTTCCGTACATATCTGTGTGCTCATGTACATAGACATTTTCTATGTATACATCTTTGTTCCGTACATACAAACATGTTCAATGTATACCTGTCTTCTATTTACACAACCGTGTTCCGTGTATACAGACACAGTCCATGCCTGTGAGTTCTTTGTATATAAACGAGTTCCGTGCATTTCTGCGAGTTCTGTGCCTGTCAGTGTATTCAGTATATACAGACACATTCCACGCATATGCACATTCCTCTCATATCTGCATGTTCTGTGTCTATATCTATTTTGCTTTGTCCAGCCTGGGGGCCACGAGTCTCCTTGGTGAATGCCAGACGCTCCTTCATGTGTGTGGGAATAGCGACTCCCCACCCCCCAAAGTCAATTTCCTGCTCATCTGTCCCTGAACCAAGGATCTGTAGAATGAAAGCCCTGCTGATCCCCAGCCGAATTCCCATGCTGTGTGGGTCTGTCTGCCATGCCAGCCTGCCAAAGGCCTCTCCCCCAGGGCCACGACCGCAGATCGCGGACGCGCGGGATCACCCAGGGTATATACGTCTTCCTCAGTACTGGCACTGGCAGACTGATCACTATCCTGAGTGGGAATCATGGGAACGGCATGAGCAGGTGCGTGCGGATGGAGAGCGCCAGATCCAGTGGGAGGTGACGTGAAAGAGATGCAAATTCCCAAATCTCTTCTCCAGAGCTTTCCGGGGGAGACAACTTTTTTTTTTCCCCTGCAAAAACAAGCAGTGCAACCAGATGCTTTTGTAGAATGTCATTCATACACGAAAAACAGAGAATGGAGCTGTGGCTGGCAGGTATTAAACTGTGCCACGGTAAAGGGATGTTTATCTTTAAATTAACATGCACAACCACAGCTATGGCTCTGGGTTTGCGGTATTTAACAAACAAACATGCTTTCTTTACCATTTGCACAAGTACAGATATATGGAAATGTTTCTCTTCACTGACCCCATCTTGCTCTCCTTAGCTTGGGGGTCACAGCACAGTGCAGTGCCCCTGGAGCTGGGCATTAAGGGCCCACAGACAGATGTGACAGTTCTGTCAAGGTCAGGGTTGGATCTGGTGACCATCTGATCACAGGCACAGAGCCTTAGCCCACTGAGCCACTCACCCCCCCGTCCACATTCCTCTAGATTAGTGAACAGTGCAGGCAGTCTGATGTTCTCACACAACACATAAAGGTGACGTATTTTTGAAACATGAACTGGTGACTTCCCCGGACATGCTTGTATTTATGTCATTACCTTCCAAATGCCTTCATTTTTTCCTCATTCTTACATTTTGTGTGAATAGGTCCTAAGTATTTTTATTATATATGTATTTGATATTGTGACGCAAATTACCAGCATAAAAGCTTTGAAAAGATATGTCATTGAAGTCTGATGGGAAAGCACTGCATTTGGGAGGTTAACCAGCCTGCCTCTTAGCAGTTTAATATATGTGCTATATAGCAGCTTCATATTTATTTTATTTCAACCACTGAATAATAATAGGCCTGTCTTGAATATTACGTCTCCCCTTAGCACTTATAATACGTCAGACTTTTTAATCTTTTTTTTTTTTTTTTTTAAACCTTAATCTCTTGCCGCCTATGTGGGGATTAATGAGCCTTAATATTTTTGTGTTTGGGTTCATGCTGCTGTATGATTAATTACAGCATTTTTAATTTGCCAGTATATTGGGCAATAACAGCATCCCCCTTCACCCCGTCCCCCTCCCCCCATGTCCCTCTTTCCCACCCCGGCCCTCCCACTCTCCTAAGTGCACCTTAATGAGAAAGACACACGTGGCCTGTAGGGGGCGCTATTGGTCGAAATGAGCTTTTGCTCTGGATCCACCGTTCCCGACCCTTGTCTGCAAAGTGTTAAGCGCAGGTGTGACTGTGGTGGTAATTACGCCCCCGCTCGCTCACCACGGCCCGGTGTCCGTAATGAAATGCAGGTACCTAATTACGCAAGCCTTGCTCCTTTGGGTGGCCGGGTTATCGCCTGCGAACAGCTGTTCCGCTTCGGCCCCGGGTCTCAAACGTGTCAAACTGAACGGCCTCTTTCCGTGCTCTGCTAATTAGGCCGTGCCCTCGTGCCACCCACCACCACAAGTGTTTGGCCCACCCCCTTCCTGGCACCACGGAAAGCGTGGCGAACGAGTGAGGTAATGACACATTGTGTTTAACGAAGCAAAGCGCCCTTTAATTGTCGGATTTGATGAGGCGGGTCCGTGTCTTGATACTTGTGTGTCCGTGCTTGTCTCCTTTAAAAAATTGTGTTGGAAAAAAAAAAATCTTTTCACTTGGTGGAGAAAGATCAATCTGAAAAAAATTGGAGTGCTGTCAGACATGGTTCTGTACTCCTTTCCTCAGACATCTTGTCAAGTCCAACAAAATAACAAAGCTTAAAAAGGTGTTGAAGATATACCCATCCAGTGTTTATTGACAAATTTGAATTGGGATTTTGTGGAGGATGCTGTCTCAGATATAGTTTCAACACCATAATGCTAATGATAGAAGCTGCAGAGAGGGACATATCTTTGGGAGATAACAATAAGAGAGGGACATATTGTTCATATGTTTGCATAGCCAAGGAGCGGCTCAGGTTACATTTCACTGTGTGTTGTACTTGTATGACTACGCATGTGACAAATAAAGATCTTGAATCTTGAATATCTTAACCATCGAGGAGGACCACAAGGGGGCGTAGCGGTTCTGCAACTGAAGCAAATTGACTGAAACTGGTGCAGAGGTTTTGGGATTGGCCGTAACCCAAAAGGACCCAAAGGAAGAGTACCAGTTCCAGAACTGGTCAGGACCGACCACGAGGAGATGTAATCAGAACAGATCTAAAGGGGGAGTAGAAGTTCTAGAACCTTCTGAGAGCTGACCAAGCAAAGGTGGGTGGAAGACCAAACTTTTTTTCCAGGCCTGTGAATGGATGAAGTGTAAAAGTTTAATCTGGATAAGAGCTCTTAAGTGACTTGTAATCTAATCATATGGCTCCGTGCCTCAGGAGACACATCTCGATTTGAGTCCGGGGCCCAGAGAGCTGGAGGAATCGACGCCAGACTGTACGAGCAGGAAGGTCTCTCAACAAAAGGAGTCAGGCCACAGCGCCCTGGGAAAGATAAGGGCTGAGTGGGGGGGGCAGGGCCCCATTGTCTACTGCCCTCTCTCGTGCCGGCCCAAATTGAATGCAAGCGCCACCCCCCACCCCCACCCCAAGGCCCCCAAAGGGCGTCGGTGCACCTCGTCCCCCCCCAAGGCTGAGCCATAGAGGCTTTGCTCTCGAGTGGGAGCCCCGGTGTACCGCACCTCTGCTGGTTTTCCAATTAGCGCCGTTGTCGTTCCCATATCAGGACCGAGAGGCCTGGCCATTTCAATGACATCCCGCTGGTTTTTTGTGTTCTCTTTCTGCTGATGGCATTAGCAGAGTAGCAAAGTAGCATGGCTCTGAATGAGCGGAGGCCTCCATTGTGTTTGAAGGTTACGTGGAGCCATGTTTGAGCCCCGACTGGAACGGGGTATTGTTTGTCCCACGAAGGCCGTCTGTCTGCCGAGCGAAGAGTATGAGTCTGTGTGTGTTTTATGAGCCTCAGTGACACTTGGTTCAGTCTCTGATGAAACAGAGAGGACGAGATCGAACGGCAGATCGGAAGAAGGTTCCGGAGTTCTCCTAAAATGCTTTAAAAACGCAGCACGTGCTCGCTGTTTCCCAACGTTTATTTCAGAAGCGGTGTTAAGCAGCATAAAAACGAGCCTCTTTCGCTTCGTCCGAATGGGGCAGCACAGAAACCCCGCGCTGATCAGCGAGGAGCCGCCTTATTTTTTGCGTTTACTTCCTGGAATTCCCATTTCCTTTTGATTAATTATTCATGGATTATTTGCTGCGCTCCTGTCGCTTCCGAATACGTTCAGCCTGCCGAATGCGGTAAATGTTCTAGACCCGCTCCGCACCAGAGTCGTGTCCGGCATCCCGATCGCCTGGCGGATTGCAGATGGGGGGCGGAGCTTGGGAAAAGTGGAAGAGTGTGCTTTTTGGTGGGGGGTCCGTCAGTGACGCTCTGGGGTCAAACAACTTATTCCTTCAGCAGAGGCACCGTGCCCCAGCGTATCTGTCTGTCCGTCCGTCTCTCTGTCCGCCCACCCGCTACGGTGGGACCCAGCACTGATATCTGGGAGTTTTTAAAATGCTTGCATCTAATTTGAACATGAGCACATTGCAGTACATGTTAAACGGTTTGGGTTTTTTAATCACATATTTGGCGCCATTTTCCTGCGGATGTTTTAGTCAGTATGCATGCAGGCTTTGGTGCTGCATTATGGCCACAGTGGCGGACTGATCTGCCACATCCTCCAGGTGAATTTTTAGGGGTGTGGTGCACAGAGGGGACACCCTTATCATTAGCTAATGATATGTTTTGCATCAGTGAGTGACAGGTGAGGGGGGACTCCAGGAGCCAATCAGCTTTAAGCTGGGGCCAGTACCCCTGTGGCCCCACCCCTACATATTCCCCTGTCCGAATGGCAGGTGTATGGTGGAAAAGCCTGGAAATCCCAGCATTTCTGTGGTCCCTGTCCCTAGCCTTATTCATATTCCTCTCATTGCCGCCAGAAAGGATTGTGGCGCTTGCAGGAAAGTCACCAGAAAATCTGAGGGATCCAAAATGTTCCAGGCACTGGGCTGCGAGCGTTTGAGAATTAAATGCTCCCTTTTGCGCATTTAACGCCTCCCCGCATTTGCGTGTCCTTGCCGGATGGAGCCCAACGGACTGGAATTGGCGTGAATGCTGGCCAGTTCCGTCTAAGCTGACTGCCCCTTCGTGAAATTCTTAATCAGACAGACAATCCTTCTTCTCAGCCGCAGTGTTTACCACCTCTGAAGCCATGCATTTGCGAGGGCACCCCAAGGTTTGCCCCCCTGGTGGCCACAAACAGTCACTACACTGGGGAGTGCAGGAAGGGGGGGGTGAGGTGACTTTCTGAGTGTGGCCCCAAGAACGACAAAAAGACTTTAGCTCTGCCCTTAGAAAGTCACGATTTAATGGCTACCAAAATAAAATCACAAAAATGAAAGGAAAACACAGAAGCAGATATTCTGAGCTGTACCTCAGTACTTTCTGCGTCCTCTTGGGCTTCTTAACTGCTAATGTATCCCCTCTCGCTGCTCTCTTCCCTGCCCTTCCGCAGTTCTGCAGTTATTCTTCTTTTTCCTCACTGCATTTGTCCTTTTCCTGTCATCCCTCATGCCCTCTTAACTTTGCACATCTGATTTTTTTTTTCATTTCTACCATCCTCCACTCTTTCTCTTTTATTTGCCATCTTCCCTCCTCAAACCCGTCGGAGGGAAGCACCCCCCCCCCTCCCCCCGAGGG
>JAODJU010000001.1:22282223-22297732 GCA_026776725.1 Gnathonemus echidnorhynchus
AGTGGGGGGGGGGGGATGCTACTCTCCCTCAGCAGGTAAACCGTCTCCCTGGCCTTTCGAACCCTTTGCCACCGTCTCGCCATTTAATCATCTCCGCTACAGCTCAGGGGAGATTAAATGTGGCATTTCTGCGCCCCTCAGCTGTAACTGAGCATTTTCCAGGGCTGTTAGAGAGATGTTAGAAATGGTAGTATTCTCTCTTTCCTCTCAGAGATAAAGAAATCCTCCGGGATAGTGAGGGACCATCTCAAACACAAAGGAGTTACTGCATATGTATGTTGGCAATGATGAGATGCATCCTCTGCTTTTCTGAATTGCTGGTCTCATCAGTTTGGGATTCCGGTTAAGCGACACATGACTGGTGATAGATTTTCCAGTTGGGCTGTGATTTCCTTTGTTTCCTAACTGGAGGTTGCGGGAATTCTGCTGCAGTACCGTCCATGATTATTCCTGGGCCAAGGTGTCCCTGCTGTCACAGATGGACCAGGGCCTATAGCTGATCAGTGGAATTGGGCTGGTTCTGGGTCTGGTGGACATGATGACAGGGCAGCATCTCCTGGTTGAGTAGCTGGGCTAACAGGGTTTTTAAAGTAACACGACCCAGTCCTGTGCCCTAAGACTGGGACGGTAAATGCGGCAATATCAATGAGTAAATGATAAACAAGTATAACTGTGGGTTTAAGTAGGGAGGCTGTTTCTAAGGAGGAAAGTGGCTTTGAGGCTGTTCTGCCCTGGGAGAGATGGGGACAGTATACCTTCTCCAGGTCTCCTGCATGTTCTCCCTGTTCATGAAGTCCAGAAGGAGTTTCCTGCGGCCTGCAGCAACAGACAGGTGCCTGTTCTTCAGTGCAGTTTGGCTGAAGACAAACACAAGCTCAGAGTAATCATCATCCATCCATCCATCCATCCATCCATCCATCAATCCATCCATCCATCCATCCATCCATCCATCAATCCATCCATCCATCCATCCATAAAGATTTAATTTTTGGTTTTAGCCCACGTTTAAGGTCCAATGTGTTGATCGGGGGGCGGGGGGTAAAGGGGCAGAGACAGGTGTCTGTTGTTTATCCACCGGGGGGGACAGAAGAGCCAGGTGCATCTGGAGTAAATCCTGTTGGTTTCAGACACCAGTCCCCCCACAGCCAAATTGGAGATACATTGTGGCATCAAAGGGACAGGTAACAAAAAGGCCATTGTTTGCTCTCGCCTCACACATCTGCTTTATGTTTTGTCCACGTTTGCCAGTGGAGGCGAGGAACAAGCCAGGGGTATCGTTTCATGAATGTTTTTTTTCACCAGATATCAGAGTGTAACACTGTAATCCTACAGTGACACTCTCTAGATTGCACTCTCCAATAGCTGTTATATATACTTACAAATAAGCATGCATTAATTCTTCAATAACAGTTTCCCATTATTGCCTTAAGCCAAACATATGCAAAAAGATGCTTTTTAAAAGTATCGTTTAATTGAGTTTTTAAAGTCATTTTACTGGTTAAGTTGCGCCTACTTGCAAAGCAACCACAGGATGAGTGTAATGCGATATCCTTCTCTCCTAATAAACATGAATTGTTTCCAGGAGTTGCCAAAGAAATATACATGATGACTGAACCTTGATTGTCCTTGACAAAATGTAAACACAACGCTTGTGTGTAATTATACATGCAGGCGAGTCAGGGGAGGCGAGTAAACGTCAAAATGTATCGCGGTTTATTTATCCAGTGAGGTTAACACGTATCCCATTTTCCATGGAAAGCGATGGGGAGGAATCTTACTCACATATTATTCCAAATAATATTCAAATCACTCAATGGCAAAACATTGTTTTCATGGTTTGGATTTCACGGCGAGGTTGTTTAAAAAAAGAGAGACGGAATCCATAAAATAATGTTTAATTTTATCCAGCTGACAGTTCAGTGTGTTCGATATCCTGACACTTTTCTTTGCAGTGTTTTGCATTGTTTATGTGGTAATGATGAGTGACAGTAAATAAGGCCATTGGATGTGGAATTATCTTAGAGTGAAAGAACAATGGTAGTGTATGTTTGAAACATGGCAGACCACCTTGGCCATCTATGCGACAAGTAGGCACTGGCCCCAGCTGAAAGCTGATTGGTCCCCAGAGTGCCCCACACCCTGTCACTCACCGATTCAAGACATATCATTGGTTAATGAAAAGGCTGACTCCTCTGTATAAACTGTCTCCTCTAATGCACTCCACCTTAAAATAATCCCAGAGTTGCTTCTGGCAACAGGGTCAGATATATTTCCTGTGGAAGATGGCCGCTGAGTAGCATGTGACTTTTAGTGGTTGAAAAGTCTAACACTTTTGTAATATAAGAGTAATACCTGTTCAGCATCTTCAGTTCTGCTCTGCGTTGGGGATGGGGTGCTTTGTGCTGGATGAGAAAAACACTCACATCTCATTCATACCCATAATTATTCACACCTGTCCCTCATTTTCTGGGTTTTTTCATGGAGTGCTGGTGAGCCAATCAGCTCAGACACCTTCCTGCTGACTTGCCCAGCGAGAGCGGGATGAGATGAGGACTGAATTATCACAGCCTTGTGGTTCAGGGTTATGAAGATGCCTGATGGGCTTTCATTTGGATCAATGTTCCACAACACCCTAGTCAACATGTACATGTCCAGCTCAATATGTGCTCCCACCATAGAGCTCATATATCATTGCTCTACGATGGAAAACACGTATCTCCAAAAATCCATTATTTCAGGAGCATGAAAAAAAATAATTTTCTCAGAAACCACTACACAAAATAACCTTAAAACAACATAATGAGACACCCTTAGCACCACAAATACAAATCTATCTTTACACAGCTGTTGCTGAGCGGTATAATATTTTAAATGGATTTTGTTGTCATTGTTGTCAGTGAGGCAAGTATGTCAGTGTCAACAAGATACAAACTAATCTTACTTTATATTCACAATTAACAATGCTGTTAGTTAGCAAGCTATCTAGCTATTAATTTTAAGGTGTCAAAATTAGTGATATAAAGCAATGCTTCAGGTTGGGAAAAACAGGTGCTGGTATTCACCTTGTTATTCAGTACCAGCATAAAGGTACCAGTGCTCTACAGAGAAAAACAAAGAGGTGCTGGTACTCACTTTGTTATTCAGTACCACCATAGAGGTGCTAATACTCTACAGAGAAAAACAAAGAGGTGCTGGTACTCACTTTGTTATTCAGTACCACCATAGAGGTGCTAATACTCTACAGAGAAAAACAAAGAGGTGCTGGTACTCGCTTTGTTATTCAGTACCAACATAGAGATGTCAGTTCTCTATAGAGAAAAACAAAGAGGTGCTGGTACTCGCTTTGTTATTCGGTACCAGCATAGAGGTGCTAATACTCTACAGAGAAAAACAGAGGTGCTGGTACTGGATAATGATGAGTACCGGCCCACTTCAAACACTCATATAAAGTAATTCATGCAAATGACTATTATGAATAAAAATATTAACTAACATTAATATAAATACCAGTTAAATAGATGAGTTCATAAAACATCTTTTCATTGGACAGTTAAAAACACTATCAGTAGAGTGGAATGGGTGTATTCCATCTACAGTAAAAAGTCACAATCAACCGAGAGTGGACATAGGCTCTTTTCATCCAACAGCAAGAACATGTAAATACTGTCTTATCATTAGACTCATTGCACCACACCTGTCACTTTGTACCCAGCTGAATGCTATTTGTGGCTATTTATGATTATTGTTAAATGTTATGTCTCTTTATACTTGTATAGGGATATATATGTCCCCTTTCATGGAGTTAGATCACAGAGCATTTTACTGCACAGTTTACTGCATATTTATGTGAGTTATGACTGAACTGGGGTATCTTAGGCTCTTACCTTGTGATGAAATGTCTTTGTTTCAGTGTCAGTAAAGTTACTGAGTTTTGCCTGTGTAGGGCAGAATAATTGTGTTTGTGACAAATAAAACCTTGAATGACTGATTCTCTTCAACCAACTCCGAGCCAAAGACAATCTTATGCTCCAGAATGCTCATGATGTTTATGAATTCTAATGAATGTTTATGAATGTTTGCATATTTTTTTATGAATTCTCTTGAATGCTTATGGATGTTATTGATTTCTCATGAATGCTTACGAATGTGTATGTTTTTATGAATTCTCTTGAATGCTTATGAATGTTTACTTATGTTTATGAAGTCTCATGAACACATGTGAATGCTAGTGAACACTTATGAACACATGTGAATGCTCAGGAATGCTTATACACGCTGATGAACGCTAATGAACGTGCTCACTCTCATCTCTTTCCAGACCCCATGCATGGGCCCAGGAACCTGGAGGTGGTGGACATCAACTCCAGGCAGATCACCGTGCGCTGGGAGCCCTTCGGCTACAACGTCACACGTTGCCACAGCTACAACCTGACTGTGCAGTACCGCTACCGGGCCAGCAGCAAGGAAGAGACACGTGAGGAGGTGTGCCACGACACAGCCGGCATCGCGCCACAGCATGTCATCCGGAACCTTCCTCCCTACACCAATGTCAGTGTCCGACTGGTGCTGCGAAACCCCGAGGGCGTCCAAGAGAGCCAGGAGGTGGATGTGCTGACTGATGAAGATGGTGAGCGCTTGCACGGGCATCGTGTCACGTGAAACGGTTCATGAATTACCAGAGCCTTGAAACCACACCCTAATGCACCCTCTAGTGTTAGGTGATCGTGGAAAACAGGACTTGATATCACAAGGCATTATGAAGTGAAGCTTTGTTTGTCATTTTCACAAGTATGAGTACATGTACATAGGAATGCTTATTTTCACATATCCTGTCTTACTGTCCTTTGAGGTACACAAATGCAATTTAGAGCAAAACCTTGGATCTGAACGCAGGGTCAAGCACTTTATCTGGTGCCCCTGGAGCTTTGTTTATGGGGAGGGGGATATGGAGGGGGGGCTTTGCTCAAGGGCCCATCGTCAGTGTGACTATTCTGCCAGTGTGACTGATCACAGAGGCCTAACCCACTGAACTGCACACTTCATCATTTCATCAATAACCTGAAGCCAGACCTCTTCATTGTCATCGTTAAGGAGACACGGGCCTATATTAGCCTCTGCAGTTTTCCTAAGCTTATTGGCTGCACTCCTTACATTACTCCCTGGTAGTTCTAGGTGAGGTGTTCACAGCGGTACCCTAGAGATCTCGGAGCAGACAGACGGAGGGGATTTTGATGGGGAACGCTGAAAGAAGCCAAGATGCGGAATGTGTGATTTAAAATCCCGGGAGGAGGAAGAGTGGGGAGCCGCATTGGTTCAAATATTCTCTTTGTCCGACCTATGTTCAGGTTTTTCCGCATTAAAACAGCAGAATGAAAGCGACTCACATCCACCGTGTACGGCAATTTGTTTTTCAGAAACCAAGATGATGTAAACATTGACTTGGGGAAGAAAAGTGCAGCATTTTAAATGCTTCTGAGTATTCAGATAAGAAAACATATTGTACAAATTCTCCATTCTGGCCTTGGAGGAAGTGTTTCTCTCTTAATTTACTTGGCTTTCAACTGCGGCATTCAAGTTTGCGGCATTGTGCTCCCGTCGTTTTTAGAACCAGTGTGCACTGGCAGGTGCTCTTGGGAAGAGGAATAGTCTTTGTGATGGGAGGACGGCTTTTTTTTAAGTCTCCCTGGGATTTGCTGTTGTACCCTTGAATCAAGGTTTTAGTTTCCTAAGCAGAAGAGCATCCACGCCTCCATACCGCACAGACGAAACGGAGATGGATTTAGGCCAGTACTATCAGCTGCGCAAGTTTGCATAAAAAGCAGCTGAATTAAAAAGCAATAAAATCCCATGCTCTTTTTTCCATTTTTGGGCTTAAAAAGGTGTAATACTTTCTCCCTCCAGTGCCAGGTGCTGTTCCAGTGGAGTCCATTCAGGGAAGCACCTATGAGGAAAAAATCTCCCTTAAATGGAGGGAGCCGGCCCAGACATATGGCATAATTACACTGTATGAGGTAAGTGATGGCACTGTACCACTCACTAAATGTCCGTCACTAAGTGACTTCGAAGCCTCATATTCATAGTTCATAATTCATTTAATTTTCATTTTGTTTTTCTGCTTTGTCCCTGCTGCCCGTTTCATAAATGTCGTACATAAGTAGCATTGCCATGGGTATGATATCAGATAAAAGGAATAAGGATATTCTGACAGTAGCAGGGGCTCGTGAAATGAAGGTGACCTCGCCTGACACAAGTTTTATAGATTACCAGTGAACCACATAAACGGGAAGTGATTTCGAGTAGTCGGTGGTCGTAGACCTCGGCAAAGATAAGAACTTTACAGAAGTGCACAGTTACAGAATGTGTTTGCATGGATCCTAGTATAGCTAATATGTAAATATAGTCAAAGAATAATATGGCAGTTACAGGTGCCTTGGTGGGACAAACTGAACCGTTTTTTTCCCCCTACAGAAACTAATGGGTTTTTGTTCTGCGACACAGAGCAAATTTTCTAAGCAGGGCCCAGAATTAACAATCAAAAAGTGAATATAAGCCAAGATGAAGCACATATGTATGACATTGTGATTTGTCACATTATTTGTTTAATTAAGGAGTGATTATGGATTTTACTCTACATATTACTTTTATATGACCCAGATAACGTTCCCACAGAACTCAAGGCTGGACATGAACGTTATGTGTTCCATTACACCGAGTAGCATCAAAGTCTGGCTTTAATTTGGTTGACAAATTAAATAGAGTAGGTACCTTTTCAGTGAAATATAACAATTTGACTCGGTAACAAATCGCTGGTTTATCAGAGGATTTGATGCTATTCGACGTTCTGACAATGAGGGTCAGCTGCAGTGGATCCAGAGTTCCGTACAGACAGTAATTCATTAAAAACTTCACCAATTAAGCTGTCACAGAGTCGTATTGTGAAATTACATTCTGTCATCGTGTAGCCCCTTTGAAATCCCATTGAGCTGTCTCTCAGAGAATGGACAAATCAAAGATTTTCTGCCTCGTTAGGCTGCCGCAGAGCGACTCCAGCTATTGTTTTCCTAGCGTGTTCGTGTCGGCCCCATGACACGCTTCCCCGAGACACGCCTCTTGCTGAAAATTTCTCGATCTTTACTCATTTGTGTGCTTCTGTATAAACCGTTTGAACAGTTTGGCAGCTTGTCTTTTTCCGGCGACGTCGGATAACGCCCGACTGCTGCTGTTATTTAGCCCCTTTTTTGGCACCTGATGAAATTTAGGTGAAAGGATGGTTCACGTACAGGAACATCTGACAAATTTCAAGCTACTGGAATGAGTTGATATTGTAGATCATGTGACTTGATCATGTGACAATTAGACAGAACTAATATTAGCTATAATGGAAAAGAACTGCAGGGTGGCAAACAGATATGCAGGACACAGGCACTGGAAGATTAAACAGAGAAATCTTATTGCACCCTTGGGATCTAAAGGGTAGGGAAATCAAACAATATGTACAGAATGACCGTTTTGCTCACTAACTTAAAAATGAGCAAACTGGAAACCCAAGAGAATTGACCCATTGCTCTCAGTCTACATGGGTGTTCAGCTTTATTCAATTACCTCGTTGTGGGTGAGCTGAGATCCACCCCTGCCCCAAAACATCCCTTCCTTCCAGCATCTGCGGCCATCTGCCAGATTCACTGCATCTTCCCAGCCTTCATGATGACAAATCGCCAGACAAGTCAGAAACATCCCAGGTCCCGCCCTTGAAAGATCGCCCTATGACATTTTGTAAATCTCGGAGATGGGGAAGGCCTTTCACACCTGTTGGGCATTGGGGTTCGCAGTAAGAGGCACATTAATTAGACTATGGGCAAAGTAATGAGGAATCCTTTCCATAGTGTGACACTTGGTGTATTTAAATTAATCTTCCTCGAGAGCAGATACAGGTGCGCCTTCTGCTTTCACGATTCCACACCTCCGATCTTGCACTCGAGCGACGTGGGGAAGGTGTGAAACAAAGCAGCTAGAGGAGGAGCCCCTGGCGGACTGAGGACAGCATGGGCTAGGAGCCTTTTAGCCTTTATCTCGACAGGCACTTAAAGTGTTATTTTATCACTGTTATTATCTCCCTGTTTTCTGACCGCTTATGCTGGTCAGGGTCAAGGAGGAGGGGGCCTGGAGTTTATCCCAGGCAGCATAGGGCATGAGGCAGTCCGTGAGATAGATGGGATATCGGTCCATCGCACCTTGCTATCCTACTGCTATTATTATTATTATTATTTTATTTTAAGGTGTGTAGTTTTAGCTAATACAGCTACACCTTAGCTACTGGGAATGTACTCAGCTGGAACTAAATTACCTTTTAAAAGAGCTCATATCTACTATGGGACTACCAGTGACTTTTTGCTGGATGTAAAAACTAAAGGATATACATAGGCTCTATCTTCAGCATATTTTAAATAACGTATTATAGATTTATGTGAACTTTGACAACCACTCCCCTTTGGCAGATTTCATACAAGGCCGTTAGCTCTTTCGACCCTGAGTTTGACCTGTCAAACCAGAGCGGGAAGGTTTTCAAGCACAGCAACGAGACCTCGCACCTGTTCGTGGGGCTCTACCCTGGCTCTACGTACACCTTCACTATCAGGGCGAGCACCGTCAAAGGTTTCGGCCCGCCTGCCATCACACAGTTCACCACCAAGATCTCAGGTGAGGAGCATGAGATGGTTCTTGGCAGAAATGTTCATGCACGTACATCTTCATAGGCGCGTGTATGAAGACTGCCATAGTACTCAAATCACAAGAAATGATGAAACCTAGGAGAATGTGATCCCTTCAATGAGGGTAAAGGGTAAATCTATGCATTTACAGCTTGTAGGCAACAAGGTTTGATTGGGTTTTAGCTTATGAGTATAGCCTTTTAGCCATTAGCAGTAATAGCTCATTTGCCATTAGCAAAGTCTACCTGCTAAGCCGTCAGTGTTTGACCATGGTGAATCTGCCTGTGGTCTGTGTGCCCTCCACAGCGCCCCACATGCCCGGGTATGACCACGAGACACCTCTCAACCAGACTGACAGCACGGTGACAGTGATGCTGAAGCCGGCACAGAGTCGGGGGGCGCCTGTCAGGTAGGGGTCTGGGCGCCTGTTGGTGTACCTATGCCCTCTACTACCTCTCTCTTTCCACCAGCTTCCAGCCAGAACCCCGATAAACCTGCTTCCACATTAGTTATAATTACGATGTAATATTGGCGGGAAGCAGCACCCGGTTTTGATCTGTTGAGCGTTTGTATTCCCCCTGATTTTATTGTTTGCACATTTGATCCTGGAGAAGGTGAGACTTGGCCTTTGAAGATGAGAAGATAGCCGAGAGGTGCCCAAGCTCACGTCTAGAGCTCTTCATCTCCGGTCCCTTTTATCTCCTAGGTAGTCCACGCACTGGCAGCCATTGTCACCAACCAGAATCACCACTGATTATTCCAAATCTGAGTGGGCCACGTGTCTAACAAAATGTAATCCTGACCTCCATTTTCTCTGCAAATCTACTGCCCCTTGTGTCAGAAGCAGTAACCACTGGCCTGGCTTTCCAAAACCACCTGGATTTTTTAGATCTCAGGCTTGCCAGCTCAGAATATTGGCGTCCCCCTTCACACATTGGAGTCATGTGACACAGATTTATCACTACTGACAGTCTAAGCCATGTTGGTGTTCAACACAGATGTCCTGGACAGACACTAGATAGACTGCTAACAACAGCAGACTCCTTTCTGAGATGCCACCACTCTGTTGTTCCCTTTGTTCCAGTGTCATGAAAGCACTGCATTGAAGTGACAGTTAAACAATCATAGGGCTATTGGTTGTTTAATCATTTATAAAGCTCCTTTTGCTCTAAGGGGACTGGCAAACAGTAAGTACTGATTAAGCCTATTAATGATTTAGTGGAAATCTAGCCATCCCTGATAAAGCACTGTCACTAATAGCTACCACCACTTAGTACACAGATTACAGACACACAGAATTAGCCAATAAAACAACAATCAATGATTAATATTCATGAGTTCCACATGCAAAGTAGTGGGCGTTGTAGACATGCATACAGTTCAGGGGGACTGCTGAACTTTTTGCAAGGTGTGAAGGGTAATAAACAGTCAATGAAATATAATCGCAACAACTATACCACAGACACATAGAAGTGCAGAGTGAGCAGGCCACTCCACCTGATCTGTGGTCAATAGGTTTGAAAGACACTTTATTTCTGAATTGTTTCCAAGCATAATCCATATGTATAAATAGCTGTGAATTTTTACTCTGGATAATGACGCTTGCTTGGAAGTTCTACCTGCCGCATGCAGGTAATCCACTGCGATTATGTATTTCTGGCCGAACCATTCTAAAGGAGTTCATTGGGGTTCCCTTCTATTGTGTGCTCTTCTGTTTGGATGGCACAGGACTGCAGAAACCGACAGTCTGTGGGAACGGGCTCTGGGTACATTTTTTGGCCCATGGGTCAGAAAGTGTGATCTTCTGCTCAATGAAAACATGCACACCTCGGACACAAAGGTTTTCCTTCCCGTAGCTGGGAAGCAGCACCATAGAGATGCAGGTGACCCTAGGCTGGGCTACTGCGTTGATGTCACTGGACCTTGAGTGTCTGCTCACTGTTACCCTTCAGTGAAGATGTCTTCCCTTTCCTTGAGTTGACATGACCCTAGTACTGTAATTGTTAGCTACACATCAGCTCCACAGATATACACAGCTCTAAACAAGCACATACCAACCATCTAAAGCAAAGTCCTCTCTTGCCTTCTTACTTGGATGGTTATGCTGCACAGGCTTCAAACAACTGCTGGCATGAAGATATTCAAAGTTCCTAAAGTTTTATTTTATGATTCACATCATGTGGTTAGGGTTTTGTTTCTTGACAATCCAGCGTCACTATAATTAATGTGTCAGATTCTCCTTTCTGTTACAGAATTCTGAATGTTTTCTTGTGATTCATTTCTTTCACGTGTCAGATCTTCTCTAACCTTCAGCGATTATAGTTCACTAGTCGTAATATACATGGTGTAATTTTTTTTAATGTAGCAGGATAATTGAAGCCTTAAATAAATTAACTGAACAGGTACGAATCAGCCACCCTTTAATTACCGTATAAGTCAGCCTTTTGTTTACAGTTGGGAGGCATGTTCGTTGCATTGCAGATTAGACGAGGGATCTAGTTTTTGTGGTATTAGCTCCGGTTCAGCCTGGTTCACCCCATTTAAAAATCAGCTGTATAATGGAATTATCACCTTTTAATTTAAAGCTGTACCCGACAAATTAGAATATCATTAAACCAGCCCTTTAAATAAATCATGAATATTTATTCATTTTGTTTTAACGGGTTCCAGAAAAGGGAATTATTTAGGTGTATTAGATTATAAAACACGGTCTAAATATGCAAAATAAATTACTTCAGGTACCAAACCGTGACTCGTAATGAAAATAATTTGCTGTCTTCCACCTGAACTCGACCTGAGCGTGCAGAAAGCAGGAGACCTGAATGTTGGCAGTCGTGCAGGTTCAGGAGACTAAAATTACGCTTCTCGTTCATAAGCGGGGTAAGCGAGGCGGAGATGCTGCACCTGGGAAGGTGAGAAAAAAGAGATGGCAGGGGGAGCTGGGGAACAGAAAGGGAGAGGAACAATCTGACGGGAAGCTTTTTGAAGCCCCTCGTCTTTCCCCTCAAGCTACAAATGACAGCATGACAGTTAAGCAAAGGCAGCACGGGGTGCCTCAGTATTTAAAAAAAGAAGGGTTTCAGAAACCCGTTCGGTATGCACCCATTCTGCCTCCTGTGTGACTTGTTTCCCGTAACCGCGGTGCCGACTGACAAGCCACTTGAAGCATTCCGGAATTTTTCGGGGCTCTCACTAAATTCCATGGTGAGTTTTCCTCACGCGTGCCGATTCCCCATGTAGGCTAAAGTACTCACCTCCACTGCTGCTTAATTTCAAATCCAGGGACTCGATTTTTGGCACCGCACTGAATGCTGTCGATCTGTTGGCTGGCAGTGAACGTAATATTGGACTAAGAACAATGCGTGCGGTCCGATTAAAAAATTGAACATGCGACATGTGTCGCAATGGATTTGTGGGGGAATGCGGCCTCTAGATTCAGAATGTGAAATAACAGATGTTTTTCTGCGATACATCAGCGGGACTGGAGACATTAAAATGATTGGATCGGCGCGTGGAAATTTCATCTGCCTCTAATTTAGGAAATGTAGGAACAAAAAGGCTCAGAATCGTCGGAAAACGTTTCCCAGGCTGCCAAGTATCCTCGACACGAAACGCAGCTTTTCGTGTTTGCACTGAGCTGCTCTGGGAAATTGCGTAACAGAGCGCGTGTCTTGTCTGGCAGGACAAACACACGCTTCGATGGGCAGGAGGGACATTGTAGCTTTAACAGGATTACCGTTCCGTCTGTCAGCCACGCTGCAGCGCACTAACGTTTGAACCCCCCCTTCCCCCACCCCAAGCTCGTCCTGTCTTTGCGCTGTATGTTGAGACGACTGTTTGTAAGCAGCTCTGGGCTAAGAATGTCCGAGACACTCAGTGTACCGTACCCTCTTCCCGGCCAGTGAATCGAGTGAGTCTCTTTCTGCATTATCACCTGTGAAGAGAGTCAGGTCTGCTCTAGAGAAGCAGCCATACACTCCCCTCCTGCTTCTGGCAAAGATGTCCACTGGCAAATAACTTCCTCTTCATCTACCAGACTTTGCTTTCTGCATTTGGCTGCAAGCTGGCAATGGATGGTGGCTTCATGCCCGCCTCTGGATGCCCTCTGGCTGGGACCGTAGCTAGAAATTAGAAATTATATTGTATAATTTTGCATATTCAAGGGCCCCTGTAGAGCGCTGGGCCCTCTGAAGTTGCTATGGTATCGATGCCCCTGCTGCGCTCTTGCCTATAAGTAGGAGGACAAAGTCTGGGGTCACAGGAGCCACATGGCAACGTGTCTGTGGCGACGGCTTCAGCTCATGACCATCCGCCTGGAGTCAACCACAGAACCATTATCAGAATGGGCTGGGAGTCGCTGTCAGCTGAGGTCTGTGTGGAAAAAAAAACACAAACAAAACAATTATTTCAAATTATCCACCTTTAATTTCGGGACCGAATCCTGTGCTGAAGGTTTTCCTTCGCATGTGAATTTTCGTCACTTGGAAATGGGATGAAACAAGGAGCTTCGTCAAGATCTTTGCACTCAAAATGGGGGTTAATTAAAAAAAGGGGGGGGGGTGGTTTATCTGGGTTTTCCAGAACGCCCCTGAAACTACAAACACACAGAGGCAAATCCTTTTTGATGTTGTCCCCCGCTGAAGATGAGTGGAATTGCAACAGTCATGGGAGACGATAAATGAGAATGCTGGAAATGCAATTATGGTAATTGGGGACCTCGGGTTGGCCCTAATACCTGGCCCACAGGTTCTCATCTGAATGTAGGAAATTAAATGAAAATGCCACCAGACTGAATTGAGGACCCCTCCCCCCGCTCCCCCGACCTTCCATACAAGGTGACATCACAATCCACCCGAAACAGTCGCTGGTCATCGGCATGCAACCTTGAGCCAGCAGAGAAGCAGTTTATCATAACATACTTTTTTTGGGATAAACTCAGAAGCGTGCGGCTGGCTCTCGTTGGCGGAGTGCACTCAGGCTTCACCCATGACTGCACAAGGTCATATCAGCGCCTGGAGAGTTGGCCAGCTGCGGGTGACTTCCTGCTTCTCTGATGGTTTGGGGGCAGATGGTTCATAAATATAAGGCCAAAGAGCGAAAAAGAGGCTCCCTGGTGATGGGGGCTCCCCACAATTGATGGCCCCACACCTTTCCGATGAGAAGATGAACATGGGAAGATGTTGAAGTTAGCCTTCTGTGGATCTTCTTGGCTGGTCTCCATTCCATTCATATGAAGATGAACATTGGTAACTGGCTGCTGTCATGTGACCTCTGTGCTGATGTCTGTCTGCGATGACTCTTGATTGGTTACGTGGGAGCAGCATGACCATGTCCATAGTTTATCATTTATCCAAAGCAACTTATAGTGAAGTGAAGGGTTACAATTTGCAATAACAGTAATAGAAGCTTTATTGATCCCCATGGGGAAATTCTCTTTACACCTCACCAAACTTGCTCTCTGTAGGTATTTAAAAAAGTCTCCAACTTGCTCTCTGTGAACAAGCTGTCCGTGAAGAGTGACCACCACAGCAGCACCCAGGGAGGTAGGGGTTAAGTGCCTTGCTCAAGGACCCGCAGTATATACTGCAGCCAGGCTGGACCCAGTGACCTTCTGATCTCAGGCAGAGAGGCTTAGCCCACTGAGCCCTCTTGGGAGCATCCTGGGCTTTGAACCCACAACCTTTGCATTGTTAGTGTGATCCTCTACTTGTTGAGCTCCGGGACATTAAGTTGATGGCAACTTCTGGCAATGCTATAGACAAAATTCCACAGTTTTAAATCAATTTGTAAAGCAACAGGAGGACTACTTTGAATCCTATTCAGGATGTACCACTCCCTTGTACCATTGAGTGCCTGAGATAGGGTGGATGGATGGATGGATGGATGGATGGAGGGTAGAAAAGATTCAGCAGTTCATAAAAAGTTGGGGTCTCACTGACGGACTTCGTGGGGAGTAAAATAATGAATTCTTCCATGAATAATATGAGAGCTTGCACAGCTGTCTGTCTAGGAAGCAGCACGTGTGAAATGAAATGCAAGTCTAATCCGCTATTTTCTGCTGGTCTTCCACCTGACATTGGGGCTGCTGGTGTACACAGCACCTTCTGTCAGTGTTTACCCACCTGCCGGAAGAGACGAAAATGGAACAAGAAGCGTGGCTTGGATTTCATAGACCTGTTTGTGCTTTATTTCCCCAAACATTGGACCTCATAGACTTGTGTTTGTGTTTGATTTCCTCAAACACTGATCAGACTCTGGTTTGTTCAGAGGGTAATAATTATAATGAAATATTGTCTATATCTTTTCCATAACCTTTATATCATGACAACATGTAAACTTGAGATGGTGGTCTTGTTATGCTTATAAAGAAGACACCGGCAAAGACAAACATCATTGTCCATTCAGGGCTCTCATGCCATATTGGTTGGGTGGTGAAATGACTGTTTAGGGCAGTAGAGGATGGATTTGGTGTCATTAGACAAGATGTTATAGTGTACAGGGAAGGGAAGACACGGTCTTTTTAAATTTATTTTGTATTGACATCTTACTGTTTACCTGTTAATATAACTGGATACTCACTGCACCAGTTCAGTACAGTGTTACCTCAGTACTCAAACTCATTAGAACTCGAATTTCTTAAAAGTCAAACCAACCAGTTTGAAATAAAATGACCTAGAACTCGATCTGAATCTCAGAAGTCGAACCATGAACGCCGACCTAAGATAACTTGTACGCCCGGGCAGGGACGGATTATGGGTTGTGTGGGCCCCTGGGCAAAACGTTCGCGAGGGCCCCCCCCCC
>JAODJU010000001.1:22297832-22311202 GCA_026776725.1 Gnathonemus echidnorhynchus
GGGGCCCCATGGGCCCCCTGCACCCCAAGGGCCCCTGGGCAGCGGCCCCGCTGGCCCGGTCCGTAATCCGTCCCTGCGCACGGGGAAATGTCACGCGGCACGTCTCTCAGCGGAAACAAAGGGTAACGCTTCAGTCTCAGCCTCGCATTCGCTGTGATAGTATCATTTGTTGGTGATAGTGCTTTTTTATTGAAAATATCAGGTAATACACTGTACTTTATATTATTTTGGTAGCCATTGCTCACCAAAAAGTTACCCAATGGTTGTACAAATGTTACAACCTAAAAGTTAGCGATTTACGAACAAATTAACGAATACTGAGTAATAATAAAAATAAACAATGGACCACATGGCATAGTCTAGTGTTGGCGCAGTGTTGGGGCATGGCTTGGGGTAGTGTTGGGGTACATTCTTCATCGTTTTAGAAGCAGTTAAGAAAAAAATGTTAAGCACAGCGTACAGTATTGGCGCAGTGTTCGCGAAAAATGAAGATTGCTTTTTTTTTTAACTTTACACATTGTTTGGATACATTTATTTTCTTACTTTACAAATTACTGTTTTGATAAATGTGCTTAGATATGTTTAGTACACTATATGCTCTTCTTGTTTTATCCTCTTCATTTTGTGTTTAAATGCTTAAAAAAACATATTTAAATGTAATTTTTTGGGTCCAGGAATCAATTAATTGGTTTTCCATTATTTCTTATGGGGAAAATTTGATCAGAACTCGAACTTTTTAGGATTCAAACAGTTCTGGACAGATTAAGTTCGAGTTCTGAGGTACCACTGTAAATGGATAGAGATAACAGTTCCTACTGAAACTGGAAAACCTTCTGGGGGATGTCTTAGCAATCTCACTGGTGTTATTCTTCTTGCTTTTCAACCCATTTTATACAAAAAAAAATAAGTTGGCATCAGCTTCTAAGTTAAGTGTACCGATGTGTTGTTCTCACATGCAATGATTTTATTTGACGACGTGTTGAAAGTTAGTGTTACTTTCACGTAATGCACAAGTGTTTCACTCATTAAAAAGGGGGATCAGGTTTGTGGCAAATTATTCTCAAAAATGCCTTATTCGTCTGCTGGGTCTTCCTTTAATGCCAGAAGGGAAAATAAGAGTTGTTTTTATAATGCTAATTTTTTATTAAATAATGTAAATGTAAGGAGAAAGGACTGTTTAATATTAAGCTCAAAGACAGGAAATTGAATAATTTATAGGTATTTTTATGCTTTTTTGTTTCTTTTTAGAGTAGATTTAATTAAAGAGTGATTCCATTCCTGCCAGCTTTATCGCAGACCTTCTATTCTCCAGGACATCAGCCCCCGTCTTTAGGCGCTCGGAAAAAGGAGTTTATTTAATTAAATCAGGTTTTGATGATTTATTGGTTCTGCGGTCTTTACTGGCACCTGAACAGAAGTCATCAGAGGTTGGCTTGTATTATTTATTGAAGGGAAAGAAATAGTTCTGAAGTAAATCCTGCGGCTAAATATGGTTTAATTACTGCCACGAGTTTTTCTTTTCTTTATTCAGCCTCAGAACTTTAGCCTATAACTGGAAAAAAGGCTGTTGAAAAAAGACCTGTATGTACTTTAATCCATCTATTCATCCAACCATCATCCAACCACCTCCCCTGGACTGGGATATATATGTGCTAATGAATGCGTTCATCAGTTCTGTCGCCTCAGATCTCCGGGGATGATTCTGCTCTATGTGTAGAGTTTGCATGCCTTTCTCCTGCAACAACAGCTACCTGCAGCTACCTCAGGTTCCTCCCACAGTCCAAAAACAAGCATCTAGGTGAATCTGCATCCCTAAGTTGCTCATGGTGTTGGCGTCCTGTCCTGGATCATTCCCCGCCATGCACCCCTAACTTCCGGAAAAGACTCCTGATCCTTGAGTCCCTGCATGAGACAGTCTTCCCATTCATTTATTTTAAGCTTGGAGTGAAACTGTCCAAAATGTTGGCATTTATAGGGATTTATTCCCTTTTCACCTTCGCCTCTTCCATCTGTCTTGTCTGACGTGCCTAAGCAGGACTGAGAGCCAGGCTGCCTCAGGCCCCCCGTGACCCCCGACGAACGGGGCGGTCGTAAGTCGGCTTGCTGACGGGTCCTTAAAGTTATGGGCGGCCTTTAAATAGGCGCTAAATCTAGCGGAAATGCCCCGCCCCCGTCTCCGTGTCTGCGTGGCGGGGGCTCTCTCGCATCGGCACGCTTTCTGCCATGCCCTTTCATTCCGGCGCAGGACCGTGATTAACTCCATCCTTCGCGCCGGCCCCTCCATGCTAATTAATATTTTATTATGTCCGATTTTATCGCTAAATAGCGCCGTGGCGTGATATTGAGCTGCGCCGAAAGGGCAGAAGGGACTTATTGGTACCAGGGAAGTGACTCGTAATGAGTTATGGCTGAGGGAGTGCAATATGTATTCATGAAAGCAGCCTGATATCCTATAATGGCTTATGACAGATGTAATCTGGAAAGAAAGGGAAAAGAAAAGAATTCATTTAACAAACTTCACAGATTGTACATATAATATTCTTCATATAGCTTGGGTGGTACATCTCCTCATTCAAGAACTACAACAACAACAATAATAATAATAATAATAATAATAATAATAATAATAATAATACTGCTTGGTTGTCTAACTCCAAGATTCATGTAAGAAACAACAAGAGGATATCATTTCAATAATAAAAACATACCTTTCAATTTCGTTTTTAAGGAATTCATATTAATACATTACATTTCCCCCCTTGTCTTCGGGGTTGTATCTTAAGTTAACGTCATCATAACTTGGCCTAAATAAGATGCAGTCTGTGGTGAGTTAAGTAGCTGCACAGGTAGCCCTCCTGTCCTTGCTCCCGTGCAGCGTAACCCGGTCATGGTTAAAGTTCTGGCCTCTCGCAGCCCCATTACCACTGCGGTGCAAATGCATCTCATTAATATAGCAGCTAATGCTAATGCCTCTCAGATAGCGGACAAAGAATAATGACGCCAAATCTCAAATAAGTAAAGGACCAATAAATGTGTTAACATACATTGAAATATTATTGTTAATATTTTCTACTGAGTCACATGTAATGGATGATTTGCTATTTTTGTATACAAAATCATTACCTGTTAATAAGTGAATTAACAAATTAGCTTTACGTAGTACTGATAGATCCTATTAATATTATACTGTTAATTCATGCATGACTGTTAGACATAAAATCTCAATTAAATAAAGGATAATGTGGAACTAATTACTGCAATTATGCTCCCTAAATGGGATGTCAGTAACAGAATATTGGGGCCGTAATGCTGGTCTCCTTTTACGGCGGTAATAACTTCACCCTTAGCATTTCGTCCTAAATAAATACCTGGAATTACAGTGTTAGTGACTGAAGTCTTCAGTGTGCTGGTGATGAATGGGTATGGGGGGGGGGGGGGGGGGGGGGGGGGGGGGGGGCGTCGCTCAGTTACACTTGAAGGACATGCCTCGTGTGTTGTGGGGGTGGGGTGTTTATACCCATTCTCATGAAACATTAATGCACTAATTTCACTTGACAGATGAATTTTCAATCATGTATTTTATGAATCATTTCATTCAGTTGAAGAAACATTCATTCAAGAAAACATTTAACTCTTACCTCCACCCAAGGACCTGGATGGTGTGGTGGCTCTGAAACTAGGGCTTTGTGCCAGCAACTGGAAGGTTGCTGGTTCAAATCTTGTGAATACCCAGACTGATTCTACTCCGTTGGGCCTTTGATCGAGGCCCTTAACCTGCAACTGCTTCATCTTGGGTATGATGTCAAGCTACATCCAGCCCTATAAGGAGATCCTCCAACTTACAGGGAATAGCTTGGTGGCAGGATTGGCTCTCCAGCCACCAGAAAAAACCTCACACTGGTCCATTCGGACTGGTGTGGTGCTGAGGTATCAGCCGCCACATGGCTGCACTCAGGTCTCACCCCTGAGGTGGTTTGTCATGTGGCAATGTGCTGTAGTCAGTCTGTGCTCCTTACCTCCTCAGGACCTGGGAACCAAACTTTACATTTCAGTTCATTTTACCGCTAAACTAAACAACAGTACAGCTGTATCTGCCTGTATTTTTCATTTTACTACATTTATTTAGCAGATGCTTTTACCAAAAGCGACACATTTTTGAGAAAACAGACAGTCCCTGGAGTAAATGGGGAGAGAGCTCTTGCTCAAGGGCACAGCGGTGACATCACTCTGCTGACCCTGGGCTTTGAACCAGCAACCTTCTGATCACATTCACAGTGTCCTAAGCTGGAAAGCCACACACCACACCTGTTTTTCTTTAAAAGGGGATGGAAAGCAGCTGTTTGACCATTAGGAGTTTAAATTATGTAACTAGTGCGTAACACTGAAGCCTGAATGCTACTTCCGCTAATTCTTCTAGCGCTGCCCTGATGGAGGTCTGCTGATTCTCTCACAATTTACCCCGCCTTTCATTTTAAGTAATATCCCCCTGCTATTTAAGATAGAAGTTTTTCTTTCCTTCTGGTGGAATGGACCTGTCGTTGTAATGGGGATTCAACTCGAACGCGATCCGTCACGCACCCTAACTTCCTAATAAGAACCAGCTAGCAGGTTTCTTTTTTCCCATTCAACTTAATTTCGCCACGCTGAGAACGCAGGGCATTTTTTATTCTCCCTGTTATTATATTTGTCGCACACATACAAATGCGTGTTCTCCGGAGGGCTGGGGGTTCATAGTCCTAATATCCTGGAATGGAGAGAAAAGCCCTGGAATTTCATAAGACAGCCGCCGCCTCATAGCATTTAAATCCCAGATAGATGGGATATTACTCGCCCACTATCTTGCAATAAATTAGATAGCAGCCTGCTTGTTGGGGCTCTGCTCAGAACCTGGCCGTGGGCTTTGCCAAGTTAATTAAACCTGTCTCTTCCCAGGCAGTGGAGACCTTTCCCTGATGCTTGTTAAGATGCTGTCCTTTTCACCCAGGTGCAAATTGACTCGGGGGGTTGGACCCTTCTGGCTTGAGTCCCACCCCGGGTCCATTTTGTAGGTCCCGTTTACATGCGAGAGATGCACGTTAGCATGCGTGTGGGCTGCCGCTAAATGTTACGTTGCATGATACAGCACCGAAAGAAACCGAACACGGTTGCTTATTAGGTTAAAGTTAAGAGATTTTCTTTTTGTCTTGTTTCGGAATATTTAGACTTGCTTTTTCTTCTCTCTCTGGCAACCCGATCCTGCTCCAGAATTCCTGACTGTGTTGTTTTCCTGGGATTGCAGTGACAGAGGCCCATGCAGCTCCATTAAAATGAAATGTTAAAATGAAATCTGCACTCTTGTTTTTAGGAATCCAAGTATTTCATGTTTCTCTCATTTGATTGTTGGGTTTTGCTGATATGCGTGATTATATCTGTGTGTTTTTGACACTGTTGTTAAAGGGATTTGACAGAGGGTGGCATCTTGGATGGACTGCTATTCAGTCCGGCAAGGAGATGCCTGTTTTTCAAGTGACATTACACATTCAAGAAGAATGTTATAGTATATCGCTACTCCAGACAAATGAGGTAGAAGGATAACAAAATAAAAGTAATATAAAGTAGCAAAATGTGTACAAAAATATTGAAATATATAAAAAGATAATAAGGTTATGAGAAAAAACTTCCGAAAAATATTTTAAATGCCATGGGAAGTGATTTGTCTTGTATTTTTATGTCCTGTATTTCTTAAGATTGAAAATGGGAACCCTATGTAAAGACCCCCCCTCCCCCTTGCCTTTCAGTGTGTACCAGGTGGTGGTAGAAGAAGAGCGCCCCCGTCGGGCCAGGGGGACAGCGGAGATCCTGCGTTGCTATCCCGTGCCCATCCACTTCCAGAACGCCACCCTGCTCAACTCGCCTTACTACTTCACTGCGGAGTTCCCCGCCACCGGCATTCAGACCCCCCAGCGCTTCAGCATCGGTGACAACAGGACGTACAGCGGCTACTGGAATGCACCCTTGCTGCCCCACAAGAGCTACAGCATCTACTACCAGGCCGTCAGCACCGCCAACTGGGTGGGTATTCTCGGAACAGCCCGGAACGGCCGTTAGCTATTATTAGCATTAGCGTCACGCTAAAAACACGTCAAGGGTTTCTGTGAGTCTATTACCTTTTATGGAACGCTACCACTTAAGAAATACACCGATGGCAGTTTTAATATTCCTTAGAAATGTACCGAAAACGTATTTCAAAGTCATTTACCCCTCCTTTGATCAAGACAAACCACCACTTAGCGTTAGAGAAGTGAGCCACTTTTGCTGTTAATTGATGGAAGGATTTCCTCCCCCCCCCCCAAAATGATACTCATTGTTAAACAACAGTCATGCTTTTAAACTACTGCAAGAAAGGACCCTCTGAAACATCCTGAGCACTTACAACCAAAAGGAACGAACGAGCCAGAGCAGCTGGCGAATGCATTGTTCCAGACGTTAGCTATTCACATTCAGGATCTGAGAATGGAGCTTAACAACAGCAAATACAAAGTCAGAAATAATTATCGAAACCTGAAATTACTCTGTCCGTGGGCCTGGAATGCAAATTAGGTGTCAAAATGAGAATTGTTTTAATGTGATACAGAATTTGATTGAAGGTTGCAGACAGGGGCATTGTCGTTCATGACTCCTCCATTTGTAAATGGCAACAGGAGTTTTCGGAATTGACCAGATAGTGCTGAGAAGGGGGCAGGTTCTATCTTTTCAGGGGCCCTAGACAAAGCTTTCTTTGGAAGCCCTACACACACACACCCCGCCCCCCCCCAAGCAATAAATTTACTTTTGCTTTGGACGAGAAGCTCTAGCTCTCTGTAAGCCTATCGGATCTCTTACATCACATGGATGGGGAGGGGTTCCTTGAATTGTGGTCACTGATTGGATTCTGAATAGCGATACTGAAAACCAATGTATCCTATAAGAAAACTGACAATCATTTCGCTTCCTCGGCAACACAGATAATTCAGGGGCCCTGTTCTGTCTATAGCTAGAGCCAGCTCAGCCAGGCCCTGAAAATTCATGACCCACCTTCTTCAGTGACTGAAATGGTGCTTTGCCTCGCCTTGGACTTCAACCAGGGACCTCACCAGGAGCGCAGAGGTTCACACGCTGGTCAGAGGCACGTCAGTGCACTAATGCATTATTAAAAGTTAGATTAATTGGAAAGTGGGAATATCGCTAATCTCCTCTTTTAAATGCAAATTGGCCTTAATGAAAAGCACGTCAACTTATTTTCTTCAGGACGACAGTTCAAAAGATTGTGTAATGCGGTGTGACTAATTGGACTGCCCAGCCTTAGGGGAGTTCTATCAGAAGCCACGGGCCTAGAACCCAATCCTTTGTGGCCAAACCCTCGGAGCTCAATCCATTGCAGTTTCACGCTGAACGACATGTCTCAGATCTATAAACACATTCAAAAATATGGCATGTGAGGCAATAAAAAAAACCCAATTGGCTGCATGCATGCGGTGTTTTAAACGGAGACGGTTCCTGTCGCTTACTGAGTAGATTCATGTCAAAAGCACTTAGCAAGTGTGTCTCGGGAAATCGGAAGCTGCTCCGGACCCGAGGTCTTTAAGAAAGGCTGCCTCTTTGAATCACGGTCGGCCCTTAATGGACTGGATGCATTGTAATTACAGTAATGAATTAGAGAAACTGTAAAGGTGGTCACCTTGCGTGGTGGAAAATGACAGGGTGTTCTGAAAAGGAATAAAATTATACGTCAGAAAGGTCAGACATATTTTATTTTATCAGAGGAATAAAAAGACGAACAGGCCCAAAATTAGAATGTAATAATGCACAAGCGTCCCACGGTGACTGGACCTCGTGTAAATGCGTCCTAGAAATCTGACGATCGCTGTGTCATATTTTGCAATTATTTTGTGGCCTTGCTTTTAATTATTTTACAGGTCTGTATCTTTTTTTCACTTGGATCTCTCATTAAACACTGCACAGATGTTAATTATTTTAAAATATAAATTAAAGTGACTGTGTGAGGATATCCACAACTAATTAAGGTTTTACATCTGTCTTTTTTTAACTATTTGCTAGCTACTATAGTAGTTATATGTTAGCTATTGCGCTAACACTTTTAGCTGGTGTGTATATGGTCCCTGTCCACCTCTTGGCCTTCTCACCAACTATCTGTAGACGTTTTATTTGTTGCTTTTTGCACATGTGCTAATGTACACGGAAACCTCAGCATTTTATTTTCGGCTGGGGATCGAGAGCCACTCTTTACCCTCAGGTACGCCACCGTGTTTAACGTTAATAATTCACTAGGCTCGTATGTTAATTGGTTTACATTTTAAATAATGCAGAGTAGGGAAGGATTGCATTTACTATGATAAAAGCACAAGGATTTCAGCTCTTCTTGTGTGGGTTCAGTAAGCTGTCATCTTGCATTTGCAACATCCATCCATTTTCTGTAACTGCCTGTCCTATTCACGGTCATGGGGGTATGGAGCCTATGGGCACAAGGCAGGGAACAACCCCGGATGGGGCACCAACCCATCACAGGGCACACTCACCATTCACTCACATATGCACATCTACAGGCAATTTGAAGGGGGGAGACCTGAGTATCTGCAGGAAACCCTACAAAGACATGGGGAGAACATACAAACATACAAACTGCACACATACAGTTCACTTCAACAGACACTTCAGCCCTGTTCCCAGAGGTGTGAGACCACAGTGCTACTCACTGCGCCACCAGGCCGCCCCCACATTTGTGACTTCCTAGCATTTTTTCTACCCTTGTGAATGATTCTCTTTATAAGGAAAAAGGAATTGGTGCAGAAGTGGCTCAGTAGGTAGCTTGGAAGCTTATAGGTTGTGGGTTCAAATCCCACCCCATTGCCTAATTTACATGGATTTCTTGCGATTACCTTCCATAGATCTAAAGGTATGCTATTCAGGCTAATTGGCATCACTAAATGACTGTTAGCTCACACTCATATGTACATGCCCTCTACTAGTGCCATTCAAGACTGTTAACCCTTTTGCCCACACAGCATAGTGATCAGTAAGTATAACGCATGCATAAAACCATCACATTCATGCTATGCTTAATGCTGCATAATGCTAAGAGTGAACTATTAAAAAGATTAGCTAACTATATATGTTTAAGGGATGATAAATATTCACCCAGCTATTGAACTCCTTATAAAATATTAAATGCTGAATATAAATGCTTTGTTCAGCAAATGATTTTAAGCATATATTAATAAAAATATCTATTTTTGCTGATAATTGCCTAGCTAATTATGCGGACAGCATAAAAACATAATCAAACATGTGGACAGAATGTCTCTCGCTGACTGCTTCAATGGTTTTATTTGCGTTTCCTCTATGGCGGGAGCAGGGGGCTCCATTCCATCTCATCCTCCTCTCCCGCTGGCTCCCGCTGGCTCCCCCGGCAAGTCGCGGCACACGGCACGACTCTGCCAGCAGCTATTACAGGCTGGATACCACAGCGACCCATCTGTGCCAAGTCCAAATGCGCTGTGGCCGCTTTAGAAATGCCCAACACAGCAGAGAGGGCAATCAGCTATCGCGCTTCTGCAATTGGGCTGTCGCGGAGGAGATCGGAGGCTGGTGGTGACAGGGAGGGACATTTGGGGACGCTGATACTCAAGGTCGTCATGCTTTCCCTTCAGTTAGAGGCTGGGTGCCGGCATTTCAGACACCCCCTCTGTCAACTGGAAGGCAAATGGTCACCCAGGGTTCTGTGTCTGTTACATTTTTGCAGCTCCCGTTTTGGGAGGGAAGGGCTGGTCCTAACCAGGAAGTTGCAGTTTCCATGATGTCTCCGCCCCTTTCAGTGCTGCTGTATTCGTTGACTCCATAGTGATGTTCTCCCCCCCCCCCCCCGTTCTTTCCCCTTTTGTGTCTTTTGACGCAGGAGACAAAAATCGATTGCGTGCGAGTCGCCACCAAAGGTAGGACTTGACGCCGCCGTGAATCGAGAGTCGAGTGTCCCCGTCGGAGTGCTGTCTGAAATGCAGTCTGTTGCCGAGTGTTTATTTGGCATCTGTCCAGCACACGCTTCACAAAACTACTAATGTTTCGGCATGTCTGTTTATCTATCTTCCTGACGCTCTGCCTGCATTTTTCCCTCCAAGTTCTTCTGCCCAAATCCACTTGGTTATTTCTCGAGTGTCAGCTCCATGTTTCCTCCAGCTCAACCGAGCTCAGAAATTAAAGTGGACCTTCTTTGAAATGGGATATCTGTTACAGCAATGTCATATTTAGTCAGGAAGTACAAACCAGAGTCCCCGCATACCAATGTGTGTCCGTCCCCCACGGTTCGCTGTAGTCTGGCCTGCATCTGCATGTCAAACCAGCACCGTCCAGTATCACTGCCAATACAATTGTTCCGTAGGATTTGATCCTCAAGTCTCCCATCCGAATTATGGGGGATGTCAAGCGTGCCGTCAAACAGGCTGACAGAGAGGAGTTGTGGGAGGTGTTCAGTTAGTTGGTCCAGGTTACACATCTGGGCAGACGCCAATTGCAACGGACTTGCTTCAGGGTGACAGGGGGGCATCACGTTTCCATGGGTGACCCTCAACTCCACGTGGTCCCTCTCCCAGATAGCACGCAGCGCTGGTTTTGAATTTAATTGTGTGCAGATGGTACGTAATCTATTTTCCTTACTGCGTGCCATCTTTCTAATGGGACCCAGGCTGTTCTATGCAAATGAGATATTTTTTATTCCAACCGTTTCGTTTTTTTCCCTCCTTTTTCGTGGTATTTGCTGCTAATCTCTGCAAGCTAACAGCCGAGTCACTAAAATAATCTGTTTATTTTAACCTGGACTTTAACCTGTGATACCCATTTTAGAATTATGGCAGACTTTTGTTGGAGCGTCTGTTAAACTCAATGCCGAGTGTCGAAAAGTCCGCCGATCATGAAATGACCCACAAATATGGCCAAAATGACAATGATAATTTGTGATTCTGCTCCAGTTCCCAAAGAGAGCTAAAGAATAATGCTCCCACACTGCGATACACAAGACCTTCCCCGCACTGTCAGTGCCCTGCTGCTTGACGAGTAGCGGTACAGCTGCTATGAAGCGCTAACACTATCACCCACACACAGAGGTCTTCCAGCACCTGCCCTAATGTTGGTTTGCGCTGTGACTAATGATCCTGTGTTTCTACGCCCAAACCTCTGGCTTCAGTCTGTCCTTTTTCTTCTCTTCTCCTTCTGCATGCCGGACCGGGAACTCTCCCTTTGCCATTAGCTGCCATAATCGCGACTCAGCTCACCACACCCTACATACGCATCGCTCCGGCGGCCGGCGACAACCAGCTCACAGGTCAGACCCTCCGCCCTTCCCCCACGCCCCCCCGCCTCATGCCGCATTCCCCCCTGGCCACGAGTCTCTGTGTTGGGGAGGCTGCTTCCTTTGGATGGCGCTGCAGAGCGTGTGTGTGACCTGTTGTGAGTCTGATTTGTTTGCGGCTCTATGCTACTTATATCTGTGAGTGAATCTATGTGCTCTTATGTGTAACTGTTTTTATCTGTGTCTGTGTATAGGTATGTCAACTGTGTGCCTGGCTCACGTTTCCTCACTGTATTTCTGTTACAGTTAATTATAACTATATGCTATGTACCTCTGTGAGTTCATTACTGTGTTTAAATATGCATATCTGCTTTCGTGTCCCTGTGAGTGTGTTTGTAGTGTCTTTCTGACTGTGCTTGAATTTATGGGAACTGACTTACTGTGCCATGAAAATACGTGTAGCCAATTGAAGGCTAAGCGTTCATTCATGTTTGCTGGTAGTGAAATTTTTGCGTTCACTTACTAAACATACACGCCATCACAGATCCACAGGAAATTGCATGTAATGGTGGACACTTGCCGGTGGTTGTCTAAGATGGCCCTTCTTGATGGCCCTTCTTGATGGCCCTTGCTATCAACAGCTAAAGCTGACCATCTGAGTGCGATTTGGGCTTCTTCATAAAGATACCAGGGTGTCCCAACCTCCCTGTGATTTCATCCAGGCTTAGCGTGACCCTGCACCGGAGGAGCATTTAGAAGATAGGTGAATGTGCTTGACGGATGAATGAATAAGACACTGAAGATCACAGGATGACGATAACAAGTTAAACCTACTGCAAGTCGCTGTGCTCCTTTTCAACGAGCTGTCGCCGCTCCTTGTGCCCATCAACCAGTTACCGCCTTTGGACAACTATGAAAGTCAGCCGGCTATCAGCGCACGTTCTCCTGACATGCACCGAATGAATACAAATGAAAGCCCACACACTTGTAATGAATGCTTTCATCAGTACACAAGCTTGCCAGGCCCTGACAGTCTCTCCATTCATTTTGAATTGAAAGGTTGCCCGAGGCTGAATTTTACTGGCTGGGGCAGCTGGGCACCCGTTAACGTAAAGCTCTGATAGATACCTAAAGCCGTGTGAGAGTCCCACCTTCATTTTGACACGATCGTAATCCCACCTTGCAACCGTTTATGATTAAACATTATGTCTCAGCTGAGATCTGTACCTACATTATATCCCAGGCAAAATTCCTGCCTTGTTCAGGTTTGTTTGGGCATTTTGATGTATCTCAGTCCTACAGTAGTGGCCAAAATCGTGGAAACACCCAGCATTTTTGGCATTACGCTTTAAAAATACACAAACATTAACAGTAATGTTTATAAACAATCAAATAATGTTACAAATATCATACATTGGACGATTAAATAACTAACAGTTGAATAAAGTTGCAGCATCTCTAAAAATTGGAAGTGTTTTGGCCACTAGTGTACCTGGAGTTCCGCACAAACTTTTGGGTGAAGTTTCAAGCTCCCACCTCTCAAGCTAAATGCAGCTACTAACCTTTATTTGTCATGTGATTTGTCATGTGATTTTTGTCATGTGATTTATCATGTGATTTTTGTCATGTGATTTGTCACCTGTCCTTCTTTGCTGAATGTGAGACATTTGTCATTTGGCTATTGGCAGTCCCATCCATAATGCTGTACAGAGTGGAAATATTAGGTGCATCATATGTTCAGGGTGGTGGGTTGTGGCAGGGGGGTGGGGGGGGAATTCTTTATATTTCAGTGTGACAGGAATTCAGAATGAAACTCATGACGACCTCAGATTTATTTCCTAATTCCTCGCCTCTCCTTGAATGACCTGTACCAACCATAAGGAAATGAGCAGACGACTGCAGCCTCTGAAGCCAGTTCTGTCTGCCTTTCCTTATACCTCCAGGCATGTTTGGGGGTTGTTATTTAAATAAAGAGCTGAATGCCGTCTCACGGACCCTGTGTCTGGCTCTTGGTGGTCTCTTTCAGAGCTTGGCCTGCGCAGGGTAATCAAAC
>JAODJU010000001.1:22322010-22343989 GCA_026776725.1 Gnathonemus echidnorhynchus
AGACCAGCCTCAGTCAGCTCCCGAAAGAAAAGCTTTGTCTTCTCCCTCTCCCTCACAAACTCAAGGGAAGGCTCTTCCCCCCTTACAGGATAAGCAGTTGGAAGATGGATGTTTGTTTAGCCATTAGCTGTGAAGTTTGCAAATTATATAGCCCAAGTCACTGTCACAGGCTCCACCTTTTCACAGAAGCTTTACTCGGGAGGGCCCCCCAACCAAGAAAATTGGTGATTCTTTCACTTCCTCCCCAATTCAGATAATTTGAGAGCCCTGGGCAGCTGCCTACTGCTAGAGCCATTCACAGGGCACAGAGATGTTGAACTGGAGTGTGATGATTCTTCTCTCTGCCTCTGACCTGTCCTCCAATGTGACCAGCGCCTCCCCGCCAGGCTCCCAAACCTTCAGTCAAGACAGTTCAGAACCTGCCAGGTCTGGCAGACTTATTTAGTTATTAGATACATCATTTGATATGCATGAGTCTCTTGAAGCCAATTTAAAGGACAGAAGCTTACATACCCAGTTTAGATGAAATATTTATATCCAATATTTTAGAATTCCAGATGGGCCAATGTGATGTGTACAGGCAGGTAGGAGAGCTCCTGATCATCTTTGGGACCAACCTGTGGAGAAGAGATCTTTTAAAAATGTCTACAGTAACGTTTTCCTATGGGGGAATCAATGATTCATGACACAAAGGACGGTGTCAGACTATCACGCTCTCTATAGATTTAATAGAAAGACAACACCCGGTAACAAGTGTTATTATACTCTTGTGTAAATAATCCAGTACCAGTGTTTGCTGGATCTGCCTCTGCTTAAGCCTTCCCAGTTTTTTTGAGGGTAACATCATTGCCAGGACGACATTGCGAGTCTATGGGCCCCTGTACTCAGGTGGCTTAATCGTGCGGTAAAATCTCCCCAGCACACAGGTGTGCATGTTCTGTATTTCATATCAATGCTGCTCCTTTGGGGGGCAAGACCGTATTAATCAGGGGCGGCATGGGGTTCAGCATGTGCGTCTGTGCTCCAACAAAAGCGGCTTAATATCTCTGCATGCTCTAGGGTCGTCGTCACTCGGATACTTTGACCCCATGTCTCTCATAACTTTTTGTTCCTGTCTTTTCATGTTTGTTCTGGGCTTTTATGGATGAGAAGCCTTCCGTTTAATGACCCACTGAAAGCAACATGACTTGTATTTTTCCACTTCCTTTTCAGGTCTTAAAAGCAAAGGCTAACTTGTCTAATTCAATGACAAAAGAGATGCATTTGTATAGAAAATATTTCACTTCATATGTCAGTGTGAAGTGAGTTAATGTATTTCATATTTAAAAGGAGATTAAAAGTGATTACATGCACTTATAATGTGTTTTAATTAGGAGATTGAGTTGGAATCTTGATACTCTATTTTATATAGTGCATTTTCACAATATTACATTGTCTCAAAGCATGTTGATATTAGAGATTAACGGGGCATGTTCACTTTAAGGATGATTGATTGTTTCATATTGGTTCATATTGTGAACTGGAGCTTTTTAGCATTTGCCCGCCTCTGTGGAGATCAGCTGTATCAAACCAGCCAGTCATGCTCATCGATGCCAGTCACTCATTTCCAGCTGACTGATCTCACAGTTATGTGCATTCAGTGGTCACGATTTCCACAGGAAGTGGTGCGTGTGGTATGGGCCAGTTAGTTATTTGCAGGCCTGGTTTCTGCTGGCAGATGATTTCTCCAAAGTTTCCTTTCTGTGCTTCAGTATTTCACCAGAGATGTTTTTGCAGGAACAGCAGGGGGCGTAATGTTGAGTAAGGTTGGGATAGGTCTCAGGGAGTGGTGCTGTGCAACTACCGTTGAGTTTTAACTTATTCCTCATTGGGATTCTGATCCAAACACATTTCGGGGAATTGAATGTTCATTTGTGTGAATGTTTGCTCCATGATGATCAGGCTACAATCCAGGGCGTCCCCTGCCGATGCAGAATGAATGCCACAAAGAAAGTTATAAAACAGTATTTTGCCACAGTTTGTAATCATTTTGTTGAGACATGCCTTCAATCCAGTGATGGTTGCTTAAGATGGGAGATGTTCTCCAATGTCACCAACCTATGGATGTTCTCCCTGGTCCATTTGTTAAGTCTGGATCTCTACCCTAGAGGCTGTCAGATGTAAAGGTCAGGTGTTACCTTTCTTTCCAAAGAGGGTAAAACATTTCTGCAATCTTGTTTTTTTTTCATTATTATTATTAAACTGTCGAGCTTAGCCCCCTAGCCCCAGGTAACTGGGAAAAGGCTCCTGCAAAGCATCAAGATTTATATGGGAAATAATAAATAAAGTAGGGTTATGTGGCAGCCGTCTGGACAGGGAGCTACAGTCTCGGGCACTTTAATGGTGCCTGTCTCTGGATGGTCCGTCGGCCATACAGTAGCTCCCAGCGGCTTGGTATATACACCCCCAGCCGTTATTTATGTGTGTCTGCCAGCCGGGGGGGAAACTTTCTCTCTGGACTTTTCGGGCTGAGTTTGCTGCTTTTTCAGGGGTCTGGTGAAAATATTAACTGAAAAAAAATGAACGTTGAAGGATAGGATGGAGGAGTGTAACTTGAGCAGGTTAAGAGAGAAAGTTCTGGAAGAGTTCTTCTGAGAACCCTAGCTAGAGTCCCAGGGTAGCATGTGTTTATGTGAAGGAGGCGTCTTCCAAGCCGCGATACGATCGACCTCCTGTGAGTTATCTTTAACAAAAACTACAAAAAAGTATTTTTATAAATTATGATATAAAGATATGAAAATGAAATTTAAAAATTACAGCTAATGAAATAAAAAAAACTTACAGCTTAATTAAAACTATGAATATTACTTCCAAAAACACTGAAAATAAGAATAAATACCAAATACTTTCCGTTACCAGTTTTAGTATTTGACTACATTTTTTTGTTACTGGTGTCTTACAATGTTACTTTTAAACCATGTTGAATACCTGGAGCATGATTTACCCATTTTGAGGACATTAGTACATAATTTGCACCATGTCTTAATGTGGGATTCTCTAAAAATCAGAGACATATCAGACAAATATCTCTATAAAATTAAGAAAACTTGTAAAACTGAAATATATAAAAACTAAACAAAAATATATCTTTGAAATGCTAATGAATAAAAATTAACTGAAGCTAAACTAAAATTCAAACTCAAACTAAACTGGATTTCAGATGCAAATTTAATGTAATATAAAAAATAAAAACTAAATGTCACTGCTATGCGGTTTGGATCGACCTTCCTGGTAACTCTTCTCAAGGTGAGGCAAGGCTGAGGTATAAATAATCTAAATGTTTCCGAGCCTAATCCCCGAGTTCTGCTTTGTGTCTAAATTTGACCCGAGTCGGTGGAATGATGCGGATTAAAGCAGGAAGGTTATTTTTTCAGGGAAACTGCCTCAGATAAAACTGCAGCCCCAAGCTGTTGCATACAGCAAGCAGTCGACAAATGGCTTGAAAGCTTGGACCAGCACGTTAACCACTGAGCCTCCAGTCAAGGGATTTTTAAACATAATTGTGAGCTTTTCTGGACCGTGGCTCGCACCACCAAAGCTGCACAAAGCACAAATATCATGCGGATGGTGTCGCTCGTTTGAACATCCCCTGGCATCAGTGCACAGCAAATACAGATGGTGAAGTCCATCCACATTGCCTCATGTCATTCCCCCCCCCGCCCAATGTAACAGAAAAGCACAGAGGGGTTCTGCTTTGCCGTGTTTTGTGTCCCTCTGGCTCCTGTTAAGTCTTTAACCAGGAATCGCTCTCATTTCGGATTCCACTAGACTCCCATGTCTGCCAATAGCTATTGGATAGTAAACAGAGGCGTCGTTAGGGATTTATGAAAAGCGGGGATGAACCTTTTTTGGGGGAGGTGGGGGTGATTTTAATGAAAATAGCAAAGAACATTTTCTAAAGCCCCGTAAAAAAGCCCCAGCAACACCCCCCGGCAGTAAAATATGTCAGCACATAATGCAATACTTGTTCTCAAACCAATTCCTGGATTGGACCTCACATGGTCTCCAGTAGAAGTGCTGAGTGGAGGTGATTCACACAACTAAATTAGAATCAGCTAATCATTATTTCTATAATCAATGATAGAATGACTCTAGGTGGACTTCCTGTGAGTTATGCTTGTAGTATTTTATTTTATTTATCTTGTAGTTATTGCCCTTTAAAGAAACCACAGTTATTTAAAGCACAGACGTTTACGGTCTCAGCACCTCAGAGCTCATCCTGCAGACACAGGAATGTGTGCTGTTCTCTCTGCCGATGGCTCCGGCGCTCTCCCCTTTTGTGACTTTTTCTTCCCTTCCTTCACCGGGAAGCAATAAAAAATGCTTTCACATTTATTTTTCCATTTGCTTTGTGCCCGTACCCCCGCTGCACTTAGAAACTGACCGAGTCTTGACATTTTCGAGGAAATAGCCTGGCCGCGGCTTTTAGAAATCCTCCTCGCCGCCGCGTCAGGAAGGGTCTCGGTCACTGCGCTCCCCGGTGGATACAGCAGAGCCGAGATGCGGTTTGAAAGGGGGGAAAAAAACTGTGCAAATGAAAAGAGGCGATGGCTCGGCGGCGAGCGTGGCCTTTGGAAAGTGAAACGGTAGAAAGAAAAGATCCCTAAAAAAAATGCTCCTAGCTTTTAAAGTTATCGCAAAGGCTTTCAGTATATAAGGTGGATATGTGGATTTGGATTGCATTGGAAGTTTGTTTTAAACGGTCAAATGAATTCAGCGAGGGGGTGAAAATGTGGTAACAGTAAATGAGAAGAGATTGTGCTTTGCGATTTAAATAACGTACTATGCTGATTTAGCATTAATAATATATTTTATTTGCAGCCTGCCGACTGTTGACGGGGAGCATCGATCCTGCTAACAGAATGATAGGCACTGGGAGGACAGACAGGAAGTGATGCTTACTGGGCGTGTTCTAAGGGCCGTTCTACCTCACAGTTCTTTTGTCACTGACAGTCTAGGACGTTTCACAAGTTACTATGGATTTCTGTGAACGTTTTAAACGCGTATGGGGGAAAACAAATAAACCCTTATTAAGTTAAGCCATGCTACATGGCTTAAGGCCAATAGGATGTTGGGTTACATCTTTAGGTGTGTGGAGGTGATGCTAAGATTATACAATTCCTTGGTAAGACCCCACCAAGAATATTGTGTGCAGGTTTGGTCACCTTAACTTAAAAATGGCATTGCTGACTTAGAGAGGATTCAACGTAGGGGTACAAGAATGATTCCTGGTCTTAGAGGAATGTCTTATGAGGAGAGGTTAGCTGAGCTGAATCTGTTCAAAAGGAGACTAAGAGGGGATATGATCCAGGTATATAAGATTCTATTCCAAATGCTGTTCAGCCAAATACTTACTTCAGTAATAGTTCAAATACAAGAACTTGTGGCTATAGGTGGAAATTACTGGGAGAACATTTTAAACTAGATTTGAGACAGCACTTCTTTATGCAGTGTATACTTAGATAATGGAATAGTGTAGCACAAGCTAAAACCTTGGGTTCCTTTAAATCAGAGCTAGATAAGATTTTAAACATCTCTAAGCTATTAGGTGAGTTCTCCCCAATTGAGCTTGATGAGCTGAATGGCCTACTCTCGTTTCTAAATTTCTTATCTTCTTATGTTCTTACATTAGTGAAAGAATTAATAAATTAATAAAGTTTAAAAAATGAATGTTTCCGGGGAGAGCTGTTATAGAGCTGACGTGATAAATGAGATTTCCATTTGCAATGACAAGCTAACTGGCTTGCTTCTCCTACTCCTTGATGGGCCTTGTGAGAAATGCCCACTGTGGAAGGAGAGTCCAGCTGACTAATCTGTGATGGAACAAAGACTCATCAGACATCGGCATCACTCTGTTGAACCCCACAGTCACAAACATAAATAACTGGATCTGCATTTTCCAAATCATTGTTTACGTCTGGGATAAGTACCCGGAAAGAACCAGAAAAAAAGATAGTATTACACTCATGTACTTTCTCCTCAGATCTCCAGTTTTTGAGATCACCCAACATTCATGATTGGCCCATGATGTTCAGCATGATCTAAAACAGCAGGGGGCAGCATCCTGGTTCCTTGTCATTCGCCCTGCTGCCAGTCCTGACTGCAGATTTCTTGTAATATGACGGACTGTGTTAAATATCGCTTTTGTCAACAAATTTGCAGTAGCAGCTAAACTATTAGCTCCCTGTCGGGCCGCCTGAGTAAATGGCTGCTGGGAGTGGGCAGGATCCTGTGGCCATATGGCAGTGAGGCTCCGCACAGTTTAATAAAGAAGATTGATTTGGGAAAGTCAACAAACAGAGAACTTCGTTAGCTTAGGACCTTACAGCAGCATGCGTTCAGATGATTCTTGGGGTGGGGGGGCTCCATAAATTCAGTCCATTTCTGGTTGTTCTGAACCAGCAAGAATCCATAGAAACGATTTCTTTAATTGTATTTATAGGCCGTTATGGGTAAAGTGGAGTTTAAAGTAGTCTTGAGCTCTGGATAAAGAGCTTTAAGGTTGCTTTGTTGTCATTATTGTCAAGTTTTGTGTCCAGCTTCTCAAAATCTCAATGTGAATAGATGTATAGTGCGATGCTGATCACGAGCTGTGGTTTTTAAAAGGCCTTGTCCGACACTTTAATTTGCGTTTTAATGCGAATGGCGGGAGCAATTCAGCTGGCAAATCCTGAGCGGATGCTTGTATGAGGATTAAAACAAATAACAGATTCCGGAGATGACAAGTGGTTACAAACTTAAGCCGGTATTTGCAAATGCCAAGATTAGGCTCTGTTGCGTTTGAAGGGGGACACTGTCGCTTTGAAGTTTTAATACCTTGGCAATCCCTTTTAGTAATCTGATTTTATTAATTGCAAACGGCAGGCTGTTTGCCTGAAAAACGGTGCATCTCCGATGCAAAGACCCACGTGATTTATCTCGTGTGGAGCGGCCGCTCTGTTGTTCTGCATTCAGTTAAATACTGGAGTGTCACGCCTTGTCATCCGCGTTTTCTTGAATCTGTTCTTCCCCACTAATTCTGCACCATGTCCCAGGAACACAAGTACCCCTGCTCTTCCAGCTGCAATGAAAGGACACTTCATTTTCTCTGAGCCGATGTCATGTTTTACCTCATTCCAGATTCCTGGCTGAATCATAATTATGGTGTAGCTATTTACTGGTTGACAGAACTCAGAAGACTTTGTTGCCAGTGTGGCAAATATACCAGAACTGGTTGTGATTAGGTGCTGAACATGAAGTACAGAACAAAATTGCAAGACACGTAGGAGACACAGTACAATACATGCAAAAACTAAACAATACAATAGAAATTAACAAATTTACAGAAAGGATGTCTGTGTATATGTGTTGACATTTTATTTAGCTTCTGGGCAGTAGACTTGCTAATAAAAACAATAAAAATAAAGCATGTTTAGAAGGTGGAGCAATCTAGTTTAGAATCTTTAAATGTACACTAGTGCCCAAAATTGTGAAAACACTTCCAAATTTTAGAGATTGCAGAACTTTGTTCAGCTGTTACTCCAATTACTTATTTAATCATCCAATGTATGATATTTGTAACATTCTTCGATTATTTATAAACATTATTGCCAATATTTGTGTGGCAATTTTTAAAGTGTAAAAATGCTACGTGTTTTCACAATTCTGGCGACTAGTGTACATGTACACGCCATGAACTGTTGGGTCAGTTCACCTAGACAGAGTTTCTTGGCGTTTAATAGCAGAAGTATCATATATGGAGGCTGCTGGCCTGCGATGAGGATCTCGACCAATACAGACAGGGAGCATAATAGAGGACTTTCAACGCGGGACGTTCGTAAATCTGCTGTGTGCGTCTGAGCCAGCAGTCGCTGGTCTGCCTCTCCACAAGTGAGACAATTGCTGCTGTGAATCTCCATTACTTAGGAAACTCGTTTTAGGGAACGGATTAGATTAGCTGTTGATATGTCAAGGGGGAAGGGACCTTTTACGCCCAGCCTTCACTACTCTTGTGAACACATGGCCATTAAAAAGGCCGTACACACAGAAGACATCGTGCAAAATCATGCCAAATGGAGAATGATTCCTGGTAAACATCTGGCTAGATATTTGCAACTCCAGTCCTGTTTTTTGTTCCGGCCTGGGGAGCTCGGTCGACTTTGATCTTTAAGTGCCAAAATGATGATGGAAGAGGATAGATTTTGGAGATGATTCTGGTTTATTTATGTTTAATGCTCGGTCTGTGTGGCCGCTTGTACAGTCTGAATGTGTGCCTTTAAATCACTTTGTGCTACGGGGAATAGATTGGAGCAGGAGCCAAGGAGGGTTACATTAGGAGGAGCATCTTCTTGTACTCTCTGTCCCTTCTCTTCTGCCCCAAGGCGATTCGGAGGGAGGAAAGGGGGAAGGAGGTAAGATGTCATTAGGCCTTGCTGATGTGTGGCTATTCAGGGACAAACAGGACTGAGCTGCTGTGCACAAGGTGGATGCTGTTACCCGCATGTTAATCTAGAACGTTTTCTTTTCCTGTTCAATGACAGTGTTTATTTTTTCTCTTCACGTGGCTGTTGAAAGGGCTTTATGTTTGAAACAGGCAGAGCTGGTGGGCTGCTGGCAGGGCTGGTGGGGGGGGGGGGCGCAGGAGTCCATTTTGGGTCCGGTTTTGGGGAAGAGGAAGGTGTCATGGAGAGGTGTTAGGGGTGGCACCTTTGGAACAAAGGGTCCTGTACACACCTCCCATCAGCTCCAGTCCAGGAAAGGCTAATTGGGAGAATTCCCGGGGGCCTCCTTGGTTTTTCTGCTGACGGGGGTTGTGGTAGCACTAAAATTTACTGTGCCACCTGTGTGAAGTTTCAGTTCTGAAACTCCAGGCCCTGAGACACAGTCCCATTGGCAGCTACATTAATGGTCAGATCGACTGGGAATACATTTAATAACCATCAGTAATTGAGATTAGCATCCATAAAGAGAGTGAAATAACAATTGACACAGTGAACTGAAATGAAGGCTGACCTGGATATTTTGAGATCCAGTTGTAAATTTTACAGCCCTTGAATGATCATGCTGCACATTCTGGTCTTTGGATGGTCTTATTAGCTTCTTGCTTTGTTTGAACTTGCTGTGTAGCTCCCACTGCAGCACTGCTTACAGTGGAACCTGGGCATTCACTGGAAGCTTAGCCTAGCTGCACTTATGCCTAACTGACTCCTTGACAGCTGTATGTTTGTAACATTCTGTTTGCCTCACTTGTATGTAGATTTGGACAAAAGCGTCAGTGAAATAAAAGTAAATTAAATTAACGTATTAGGATTATAAAAGGCCCCTCCTAACTTCGGGAATGTAATATTGCAACCCCTGTAGACGTACTACACAAACACGACAAAGATCTTCAGTGGAAAATGGGACTCGGAAGAGACGAGAGGTTGGGCTTGGCGTGCTTGCTGGGATGCTCGCAATGTCTTGTCGCTACAGGCGGAAAATTTTTATATAGAGCCTTTTTTTGCTTCATCAGTCTTACCCCCCCACACCCTCACCCACCAGCCACCAGGGGGGAAGTGGGTAGTGACTTCTCTTCCTCCCCTTGACACGTCGCCCCAGGAGAGCACATTAGTCGGGCCTGAAGCCGTCATTCCGATTCACGGATTGTCTTTATCCCTTGACATTGTTCCTGCTCTCAGCTTAATCATGCTGCTTCTGATGATCACATGCTGAATCCCTGCAACCCTAACGACAAACAAGAGTTTGTTATATATATATAGACACTATATATCTATATATATCTATATATATATATACTTTACTGCTATGTTAGCATAAGCATAATCTCTACTGCTATTGAGTAATGTGCTGCTGTTTAGCTTTCCTTCGTCAAAAATTAGTTTAGCGACAAATGCAAGATACGGTTGAATTTTATTGGTCAGTGGGTGCGTCCATCTGGGAATGACGTTCCTCTACTGCCTTGTCTTTGTGTGGCGACCAAAGGAAACTGGCGAAGAAGCGGAAGGAGACGCTGAGCAGCACACGGCAGGAGATGACGGTGATGGTGAACTCCATGGACAAGAGCTACACAGAGCAGGGCACCAACTGTGACGAGGCCATCTCCTTCATGGACACGCACAACCTCAACGGCAGATGTGAGTGTCTGCTGCTCTCAGATGGGCGGTTGGTGCTGGTGGTGACGTTTGGGTCACGGGGGAAGAGGCCGGCGTCTTTATGGTGGAATGCCGTACAGAAGCAGCCGTCGCGCCGTGGCGGTTTTTTCGACGCTCATGATGCAACAAAGATGGAGGCGAAAGCCACTGTCGCTGTAATCCGAACTCAGCCTGGCAGCCTGCTCCGGATCCCGGCTCACGGCTGTCAAAAGTGCCACATTTCAAGTAGCTGAGTTAACCGTTTGGGGGGGGGGATTGGGGGGGGGGGGTGTCTTTGGCCTTTCTGTGACTTGAAGCCGTCTCACAGGAAGTCTTTCATCATCTGGAAATTCGCCTCATTTCTGAGCTCCATGTCGGCGACGGAGCTCGGACTGAAAGGATCGTCCATTTAGCATTTTAACATGTAGCCACTGGTATAACGGTTTAAAAGCCCTTCTGAGGTGATACTCCTTAGATGTGTCCAGTGATGTTGGGCTCTCTTCCTGCTTTGCATCCGCTAGACGGAGATCAGCCACTCTAGGAGGGCTCACCTCTGATCTGCCGTGAATCTTTTATCCCCAGAACAGTGGCGCAGGACAAAGGCTAACCCACGTTTCAGAGTTTTCGGAAAAAGGCACCGTGACCTGGAGTGCGCCGGCGTCCTCGGATAGCAGGACCTGCCCTCATTTGGTTTTAGGGGCGGGAGAACGGGCCGTCTCCAAGCGCATGAAATATTAACACGGCCAGCCGCTAGACATTAACATCGCCACGAGTCGCGGAGGAATACTCTAAAAGTCCTGCCTTTTTTTCACCTTCCCTTTTTTTTTTTTCTTTTTGCTTGACTTTTGAAAACAAACAGGATTCAGTGGCAGTCACTGAATTTTGTGGAAAAAAATGAAAAACATCATAATGTTCAGTTCAGTGCTTATCACTGGAAAGTTTATTTAAAGGAATTAAGAACTGCAATTTGTCTGGTTTTAAAAATATTATTAGGAAACAGGTGAGAAAATATCCATAAATTTTGCATTCATAATTTCTCAAATAGAAGGCAGGTTTTTTGAAACTGTATTCTAAACTGATTTTTGAAAGTTGTTTTTTAAAACTCATGGTCTTTTTTCACATTTGTTTTATTTTTTACATTTTATCATTAATAAGTGAAAAGGGCTGCGCAGATTTTACCGTAGACACTGTGGAGACCAAACAGCCTACTTTATGAACCATAAATATTAGAGGTGCATGGTTGACGAAGCTGATTTTTTTTTTCCCCGTGTAGCCAAGTCGCCCCCCGTCGAATGAATAAATCAAGACGCCTTCAGACGTACAGACAGAACGCTAGCTGGTGACAGGCGGGTTTCATACGTGACCTTATCCCTCTGTCTCGCGGAATGATTTCTGAGACTGACAGTCGGGTCGTATCAGAGGTATAGCGCCTCTGGGACTCGTATCCTCTACGACAGCCCTAACCCGCATTTTAAAATCTGTCTCATGCTTCATTGTTAGATTCCAATAAATGTGACAAACAGCATACATTTATTTACATTATTGTTGTTGTATTGTTCATATTATGGTATCGTTGCTGAATGCATTAGTCTGTAGTGACAGTGAGCTTCAGTGTTAAGAATAACTGAGCTCTATTGTACTGGTGAGTATAAAAATCAGTTTTAATATTTAATCTAATTGCAGTATGTGAGCAACAGCAGTGACAAATATGACAACTCAGTCTTTAGATATTCTAGTCATTCTTAGTTTTGGAATATTACATACTGTAGTGAAAGAACTTTAAAATGTTAGACATGTTTTTGATATGGTACAAGCGCTAATTAATATTTTCATCAGTTTAGAAATTTCAAGACTATAAAATTATCGGGTGAAATTTTAGCATCAGTGCTGTTTTTGGATTAAGGTAACGAGACGTGTCCCTTTATTCAGAGGCTGGTTTTTTTAAGGCTTCAGAGGGGCCCCCGGGGCCCCGTGGGGAGCCGCACGTTCTTGACACGTTTCAGTAAGCTGATCTGAGACTGTCGGTCCCCTCCATCTCTGCTCTGTGTTGTTTCTTGAAATAATGCGCTAATCAGTTAATTGTGGCTAAACAGTCTCTTGCTGCAGAAAGCACTGTTTACGAAAATCCCGGAATTTGGCTGTTAACTGGCTTTTGAAAAGGAAAGAAGCAGATTTAAATAAATTTTAGAAATCAAGAGGCACGTAACGACTGGAAGAGAATCATTTAAGAAAGAGGAATGAGATGAACTGTCTTTGCTGGCTTTCTTATTAATGGTTTTCTGCCTACCGTGTTTCTGCACAAAGCTGTCTCTTCACCCTCGTCGTTCACCATGAAGACTAACACCCTCAGCACCTCCGTTCCTACCTCCTACTACCCAGGTACTGACCTTGTCTCTTCTCTCTGCACTGGGGTGTAACGTGATCACAGTTCACAGATGGATTAATCAAAACTTTGACCCGTGGTGATGAGATTGGCCACTTCCACCCCCCCTCCCCGCCAATCCTGCCTGCCTGCCACTGCTGCTCTAGTTGGTGGTTTGGGAATTAAGCAGGTACAATGAGCCTCATTCCTCAGTTTCTTGTCGGGTCAAAATTTTGACTTTAATCGAAAAATTTCTGAACTGTGTCTCATGTCTTTTGAGTTCCTCCAATATGAGTCCTCCCCCCCAATTAACCCCACATTTCTGAGTCATATTGAAATGTTCCCCAAACTGTAGTTACCCACCCTATCTTTTCTCTGTCCTATATGCCCCCCCCCCCCCACCAAAGCCCCTCCCTTGTGTATGCTTTGACCTCATTCAGCCTGTTAATTACAGTGTAAAGTGTAAGGTGTATCGATGTCGATCGGCATTTCATGGAATGAAATCCGATGCACTTTCTCGAAATGAAATTCTGAAAATCATTCCGCCATAAGTGATTTAATTGTGTCTTTATTTTGGGATTTAATCCTGATTTGCCTGCTTCTTTAACAGCTTTCTTATTACTAACTGGCATACCTAGTACCTACTAATTACTGCACTGCTCTGATGTTGTTCTTACTTGGGGGGGGATGCGTCCACTTATTTACTGCTATGTTCTTTTCCTTTATAAACTTCCCACTCGTCACTCGTTTATGGTGTGGGCAGACCCCTTTGTGCCAACCGCGATATTAGGTGAGGACAACCGTCTTCTTTTCACACTTCCTACTCGCGCGAGCCGGACTTGAGCGTGTGTGTCTCCTGTGGCTAATAGCTATCTGTCGGATTGTGAGCGGGCTGGGGGGTGGGTGGCTTTCTGGTTCAGTTTGGCTGGTTTTGGATGGCTTCTTCACCTCCATACCTGCCTGCTTTTTTTTTTTTTTTTTCCTGTGAGTTTAGGAGTCTACCAAGCGCAGGCTGGCTTCACTCCATCACATCCACATTTCCGTGTCGACATCACGTATGTCTCTGACCTCTCATGTGCATGGACAGGCGATGTGGACTGGATGATGGGGAGTGATCGAGTGCCGAAGCAGCTTCCCCACTGCTGCCCCCTCCACCCGCCCCCTCTCCCCCTCCCCCTTCTACCCCTCCCCTGTGACCGTTAGCGCATTAGCATGTTAGCGTGTTAGCATTAGCGCACACCCAACAAACAAATACAAAAACTGAAGGCTGGGCTGTCATACAAGGGCTTTGCCCCATTAGTCCGCCGCGTACTACGAGGGACACGGTCTGTTCGGTTTTTGTTTGAACTTTTGCAGTTTTTACGTTTAGTTTTTTGCCAACGAGGGACTTTTGGGGGTTTTTGTTTTGTATAGCACATTAGAAATAGCATCTGTTTTCCAAATGATCACCACTGTATGCTTATGCAAACATTAGATTTTTTTTTCCAAAATAACGAGACTTATTACTAAGCTAATTGTAAAATGACTTGTGTGCTGGATAGATAGCTGAAGGTCTGTGGTAGCTGCCCTTGTCATGCCGTGTAGCCGTGAGTGGAGAGTACATTTAACAGACAGACAGTTAGCGCAGGAGTGGAAAATTATGATCCAGGTAGTCTGTGGGGCCCCGCGTTTTGGTTACGTCCCAGTACTCAATTAAATAAATATCATATTATTGTTTTTATTTTTAAAAAAGCAGGTAGAAATTACTTCCTGCCTGAAGAGTGGCTGAAATTCAAGATTATTAGTTAAACCAGTAAAATTTGTTTAAGCCTGCACATACCAGGTGATGTTTTCAACTTAATTATTAAATAATTTAACTGAGTGCTGAGATGTAATGAAAACTGACAGATACCAACTATGACAGAGCTATCAAATTTAATTAAAAATTGTTTTCATTTAGTTTCTTCATTTGATAATTAATACTTTTCTTAATTAACAATTGTAATACTTTTAAATAAATTGATAATTTGGCAAATTTCATTTGGGAATTTTCAGGTTCTGGCATGCAAAATAATGATTGAAAGATGTTTTAATTCGTCGACAAATTAGACTATTTGGGCGACCATTTGAAAGGTCTCTTGAGCAAACAAGCAGCCCGGATTAATTAATCGGTTTATTCAGACGGGCTTTTCTGCTAGGCGGGCCTATCACAGAATTGAGTTTGCTCTCCCAGAAGGAGAACGAGCTGCCCTGGATTCATTCAGGACGACTGTACAGGTGCTCATGCTATATTGTTGCTTATATCCTTCTTCTCCCTTTTCTCTCCTCCTTTTTTCTTCACATTTAACCTGTTATGTATCTCCTTGTAAAGTTCCGATTAATGGTAAGTCTCCAGTGGGCCCTTTTTGGGGAAGAAAGGTTGTGTGTTATCATGGACGGAGCCTCTTCTGGTGTGTGCTGACTTGCATGGCAACATCCCTCCACCCCCTCTGCCTTGCCCCGCCCACTCTTTGTGTTTCCCGTGACGCAGTTGGCTGGCATGGCAAAGCGAATGACCCATCAGAACACCGTTTGTCGTCTTCCGAGCACCCGTCCTTCTCCGGCTAGCATTTTTTTTTTTCCTGGTTTTTAGCTTTGGTTTTTTTTTTTTCTTCTTTTTATTTCTTAAGCCATGTTCCTCATCAGACGTCGTGAACGGTCCCTACGGTGACTTGCACGTTTTCCGAGCACCTCCATCGTCCGTGGTCATCGCCGCATTCCGACATCCCCATCTCGCTGTCGTTCAGGATTTAGTAATGACATTTGGCACAATTTAACGAGTATAATCAGTATATTAAATGGTAATATGCTGGAAACATATAATTGTGTGCTATATCTCCAACAGGCATAAAACGTATGTTTTATACACCACTGTCAACAAAACTCTAATGAGTTTGGATGCTTTTTAACAAATATGTAATGAAATGTTTTATTTTTGATTGGTTTTATAAAATTTATAATAAATAGGTTAAAATTCATAGATAGATAGACAGATAGATAGATGATAGATAGATAGATAGATAGATAGATAGATAGATAGATATAGACAGATAGATAGATAGATAGATAGATAGATAGATAGATAGATAGATAGATAGATAGATGGATATAGACAGATATCTAGATAGATAGATAGATAGATAGATGTTTCCTCATGTTTTAAAATGACGCTGTTGTCTCATGTCCATTCGTCAGTAATGAGCCGTTGCCCCCGGCAGCTGTAGTGTCCATCCAGGCCTCGCTGAGCTCCACGGGCAGCTTGGCCCTGACCGAGCCACGCCTCCCTCTCACTATCACTGCAGACGAGAGCCACGCCGCGGCCAGCGACACCGGCAGCCTGGTGCAGTCCCACGGGCACACGTACAAGACGCGGGAGTCGGCGGACGTGCCGTACCAGACCGGCCAGCTGCACCCAGCCATCCGCGTGGCCGACCTGCTGCAGCACATCACGCAGATGAAGTGCGCCGAGGGCTACGGCTTCAAGGAGGAGTACGAGGTGGGTGCCGGCAGGATTCAGGAAGTACTCAAGCGTGACCTCTGACCCCTGTGTCGTAACAGATTACAGACCCTCCTTACCATATTATCTACCCATTCCGTTCACTACCTGACTTTAATTTCCTGTTCCCTGTTTTATTTCATCCTATCATTCAATATTATGTTACATTATTCGGTATTATATGTGGAATTAACAAGCTAGAATGATTTTCAAACATTTATTCTGAGGTGCTCATCAGATAATGAAGAAATTAGCATCAGAATTAGCATTAGCATCCAAACCGCTACTTGATACGACTATCAAGTAGCTGCTCAGATTTGCTCTGTGCTCCTGCACCCCCCTTGCGGTTTGCTTGCAGTGTTGTGCTCCGTTTAGAATGTAATGACCCCCTACTGTATCTCGTGACTGTGTGTTTAACTAGCAGGCAGCCATAAAATGTTCTAAGCAAATGGGGCCTCTTGATCCTGCGGATGCTGGGAGCCCTAGAGAGAGCCTCGCTTCCTCGAAGAGAGTGTCTTTGCTGTTTATAAGCGGGACAGTGTTTTTTGAGACAGCATTTTAAATGCGGGCACAGGGGTGTCCCAAACTGTGTGCCCTTTGCCTCCTGCAGTGGGCTCCAGGATAGATGGATGAGAGAAATGGGACACTTTAACACCGCTGAGTACAACTCAGTATGAACGGAAAATGAAGATAAAGAATTCCAGCAATCGCTTCCACCACACTTTTGCTTGGCTTGTTGGATATCAGTAAGAGCTGCTAATGTCTGTATGCACGGCGAGGGATTGGGGGAGTGGGGGGGTGTAGCTGGAATTAAAAAAAACAACCTCCCAGAATCCTCTGCTCAGGCTCACAGTTTGGGGCTTCCCCGAGGGCTTCATTCATTATGGATAAAGATTTTTAAGCTTCTGCTAACTGCAGTGCAATATTATCACCACTTAAAAAATACATTGATGCCCCTTTTCAAAGTATGAAGTTTTTTAGAAAAATATTATTTTAAGCCGCGAGATGTAGATGTGGTGTCTGCGTATGAGTGCCCAGCGTGGCCGGCTCCCTCCCGCATGGAGCGCCGCTTTGCTAAGCTCCGTAACGCCACCTTCAGGGTTTACTGCCTTGTCTGTCTGCTGGTCGCTCGGCCTTCATGTATCTTTTTATATTGACAGCAGAAACAATATGTTTTCTGCTTGGAAGCTTCAGTTTCACCTGGGCTTTCTGTGCCTCTGCATTGCGTGTGGTGTGTGGCTGTGTGTTTGTCATGCTAACAGCACACAGAAAGGGTCACGGTGGAGGTATAAAATCTGATTACGACCGTATTGTTTGTTCAGTGTCTGTCCTGCTAGTATCTTTCAGAGAATATTTTGTGGAGTAAAGTAATTTTTTTTTTAATTTAAAGCATCATACAATTGAGAAAGTCACTTTAAATAGTCCCCGGAGCAGGTGGGGGGGTTAAGGGCCGACCCTGGGATTTGAACTGGCAACCTTCTGATCACAGTCAACACAGTGACCCCCTGAGCTATACACCACTCCAACACACCAATGTCATCTTTTGGCGAATATTGCTTACAATTGAGTCAAATATTATGTCTGTGATGTCTAACAGTGGTCCAGAGGACATCTCCACATGTTGGTGTGGTACCAAAACGAACATCTGCATCAGCCTGCTGTCAGCCTACCCCCACCCCCCGACCCTCAATTCCAGGCACTGGCTTCCATCATTTTATATACTGAATACAATTGCATTCTCTCTCTGTGCCTTTATAGAGACTATTTTCTGGGACTATTACTTGATTGCCTTGTTGAGGGAGCTTTGCAATCATTTTCTGTTTGGAGTTTGTACCAATTTTCTAGAAAAAAAAACATTACTGCAAATTATTCCACAGTGCTTTGTGACTGTGACATTTCTCCAAATGCACAATACTGCTTTTTATCGATTGATAAAAAGGCCAGATGTATAAAGTAGTATTATTCACTGCTTCCTTAATGAGATTAGAAGGTACTCCTGCCTGGATAGTGTCACCGGTGGTCCGGGCTGATCCATATCCGATCATATGTGAGATGAAGCCCCATCTTTCAGGAAGGGATTCAGCCCCCGTTATACCAGCTTGAAGCAAATCTGCTTTTCCCATTTTGCGGAAGCTGACAGCACTTGCCACAGTCCTCTCTGTCAGCTTATCAGTGGTACATATTCTGTGAAATGTAACAACCTAAAAAAAATTACGTAAAATAATTACAGCAGATACATCATTCTCCCACACCCTCTCAGCCTTTAATCTCAGCCCTTTAATATTATTTTTTAACACAATAAACCTCTACTTCAATTTGCCAGCATGCCTCCATTTGTGAATTTAAAAAAAGCAAATCATGTTCTAGATTTTCTGTGTTTTCTCTCGCCCTGTATCACCGTGCAGAACTGTGACAGAGTAGCCCAAGGCTATCATGGCCATAATGTCTGCAGCACTCGGATAATTAAGCGCGATGTGATGTTACCGCACGTCTTTCACAATCACTCTGTCGTTGGCACCTTTCCTGGCATGCCGTGCGGCCTGACAGATGCAAGGCGCAGACATTAAGAGTCATTTACACGTGCGAGTTGTAAAGATTTCAGCTGTCTGCCCAACTTTCCCGTCACTGAGATGACGCCCGATTGCGACTGAGTAGCTAATATCCCACCACGAGTTCCACTTTTTGGAATCTCAGGCGCCACTGCTGGATATTTTCCGTTAAGCATGGCTACTTGATGTGGGGTTCCTCCCACATCTAGCTTTGACACCAAGTTGGGTTTGCTTGGGTCTCATCACGGTTCTGTGTCCCTGTTCCTCTTCTGCGGTCCTTCTGAGGTATGTCCTTTGCTGGGACGCGATGACGAGGGCAGAGATGCTTCCGGAAGACGAGCTAATGGATGCCTGGGATCTTCAACATGTCTCTTCTTCCGGATATGAAAGCTCTATCAGTTTGTTTTTGGTGTCATAACACTCACCCCGTGCTCAGATCAGTTACCCTACATGTCAGTAATTGCAAGAACAAGCTTTTTGAGTGTTACTCGGAGAGTAACCTTTTTGAGTAAGCTCTGGCCCTTTCAGAAGGGCCAGAGGACGACGGACGGGGTTAGCATGGCAACGCCGGCTATTCAGCTCCACTGGGCTGGGGTTGAACATGTGAAAGCACATTCTTAAGTTCCGCCAGTTCTGTTTTCCTTCTTCCTGCCATTTTGAAGGCAAAGTCACATGGGTTTAGACTGAAAGGCAGCCGCGCTACAGCCGAGCTGAGCTCATCAGGAGTGGCAGCGGGCTGTCAGGAAGGCGGCGTCCGCTTGCGTTTGCATCTGTTTTGACTCGTGCATCTGAAGCGTCCCGCTTGGCAGTTTCTGTGAAAAGCTAGAAATAGTCTGCGTTCCCTTTCTGTTCAGTGGAACAACAAACAAATGAATATGACTTTAAGTAGACCTTATGTAGATTTCTGGGGGCTTTGTCAGAGTGTGCACCCTGGCCTCTGCTGCTGTAGGTTCTCCTGCCAGTGGGAGGACAGAGGAAGATCTTGCTGTTCTTCACCGAGTTAAGTTCCTCTCTCGGGGTCCCAGAGCGGCCACATCCCACCCAGAAACTCATTACAGGTGTCAAGCTGCAGCCCTAGTAAATGCCTCAAGCATCCTTTTAGCTATATAGCATTTTTTAGCTATGTACTGTAGCATCTACTCCCCTCCTCCTGCTACCTCAGGAGCGACTCCCATATTTACGCTGCCATGTTGTTTAAAGCTAATGCAGAGACAACCGAAATTTCACGTATCTTCACTTGATGGCTAATGGTTCTTTGCATCATACCTGAGATATTAACGTAAGATTTACCTGCAGAACCAGAATAAGGTATATTTGCTAATGTAGCTGTTGGACTGTTTAGTGCTGTGTTGAGAAGGTGCAGCAGAGTGCCACAGAGAGTGCGTCATCATGACGGGAACTGGAAACGGCAAAATCCTGACTAGATGAAGTCAGTTGATTGGGATCATCCTCTGCACTGCCGACACGCTCTGACTGCTCTGTCGCTCTTGCCTGTGCGCTGTCACCCACAAACGTGAAAAGTCTGCATTTCGCCAAGGCAAATAACTCCATATATGGCTTCAACCCCTTCATCACGAGTGAAGGATGTCAGCGATTACGGCATCAATAAAACAGCACACAGGGGAGAATAACCGGCTGCCTGTTTTTCTAAATGTTTTTCATCATCGTTGCGGAGGCCTGTAAATATTTACTGTTATTTATTCAAAGTGGTACCAGCATATGTCCATGTGGGGTAAAGTGGAGTATGGAAGGAGTGCGTTTATACGCAGGTCCAGTCTAATCTGAGAGCTTTTAAGAAACATGTAAGATACGCAGGGTGAGAAGAGCCAATGGCATTTCCTCTCCGCTTTTGCATTCATCTCATTGCCTTGGTGGCCTATGAAATTAGCAAACTTAAAATTCGTGCTTGGCTCCAGATAGGAGTTAGATACAAAAAGAGAATCGAATCACAGAAAAACAGTCAGAATATTGTGCTTGTTGTATCATGCAAATAAGAGCAGGATATTAATTTAAGAGGAAGTCAGATCTAATTTAGACCTGACAAGAAAATCTGTTTCACAAAACATTCGGAGTATTGACTCTATATGCTAATTCCCAGTCTCGCTTTATTTTTTTTGTGTGTGTACACACAATTAGCTGATGTCAGAAAGAAACGCATGAGGAGTTGTGGGCTGTCACATGTGGTCCTGCTGCAGTTCGCAGGTCATATGAGGAGAACCGCCATTTCGTTGCGAAGCACGGGAACTGGCGGGAGTGGTACCCTCAGTACGCTTCACTAGCAAGTCGGAACGCTCCCCGTTCAGCTTCAGGCATGCCGCAAGGCAGAGGCGTCGAAGAACACGAACGCCATTCAGAGTTCACAGCAATCCCTTTCTGTGCCACAGTGGGCCCATGAATTATGGTGGGTGTGGAGAAGGTCATGTGAGGAGGTCATCTAGTGTTTTGTAATCTGTCTGCGTGGTGCATTCGTATCCTCTCCCAGAAAGGGTGACGGATTCTTGTTATAAAGACTGATTCTCAATATCTCCAGGATAAAAAGATTCTTCAATACATTAAAGATCCACGCTTGCACTCCTAAAGGCCTCCTCTTCAGGGATAATCTTTGTGTTATTTTTTTTTTATTTTGTACGCCCCCCAGTTATGTCTGTTATCCAGAGTCCTGGAAAGTTCTGTTCCCTTCTTTTGAGTCGGTGCTGTTGCAGCATGCAATGCTGACGTCCCAGAGTACCATGTCTCTCAAAGACCCTTCAGCAAGAAGCCAGCTGATTGACATGGTCTGTGAGTTTTTCTGAGGCCCAAATTAGCTCCTAGTCTGTTCCTTCAGCTGAAGAAGAGGTACAGTTCAGAAAAAGAGACTCTGATTTAGCGATGCCATAGATCAGTGTTTCCCAATCCGGTCCTCAGGGACCCACAGCCGACCCGTGTTTTTGCTCCCTCTAAGCTCCCCGCCAGACAGTCCACATTTTTGCACCCTCCTAGCTCCTGGTAGGAGCAAAAACGTGGGCTGTCTGTGGGTCTCTGAGGACCGGTTCGGGAAATATTACCATAGACAACGTCGACTTTCTGAGGAAACAGCAGGAGATGCTGCCTGAACTCTGTAAGGTGGTTTGATGCTTCATTATCTGATAAGCACAGCGAGTGGCTGCATACAGAGACCCCGCCTGCTGCATCTCCGCTTCCGGAGAATCGCTAAACCACCAAATCCTCAGTAGCTTCCCCGGTTGAGGTTTATTTTCATAATTAGCGCTAATTGAGCTCTGTTTGAGGGATAACGGGCAAAGTCGGCACGCGTGATTAATATTGTATGAGGGTGTAGGAAACGGTTTGATCTGTCCACAGATGGAATATATTTTCCTTGTGTCATGGGGTGAGTTGTGGAGGGAGGTATATGGGGGGGGGGGGGGGG
>JAODJU010000001.1:22381953-22396826 GCA_026776725.1 Gnathonemus echidnorhynchus
TTACTCATGATAATTTTCCCCAAATATCAGATTTTTCCTGTTACTAAAACTTAATTTGAGCCTGAAAGGGTTAATCTATTAATATATGGCCACTGCCCTCCAGTGTCTGAAATGCGTGATACAGCCCCGAAATCACCACAGGACCGCGTGGTGACAGACGGGATGCGCCGAGGTGGGCGTCTCTCCGGTCTACGTAGGCGTGATACTCACCAGTCGACTCAGAGGAGGTGCTCGGCTCTTCGGAGAGGGAGGATGGCGTGGAGGGGGACAGCTGACCAGGGGCCACTGCGCCGCTGTCAGCCAGCAGGAGCTCGGAGGCCCGCTGGATGTCACCCTGCGCCTGTCTGAGGGCGTCCTCCACCTGTTCCCGCTCAAATCCCAGGTAGATCAGCTGTAGGGGGGGGGAGAACACAAGGGGTGACCTCTAGTGGCTGGGAGGTGCTGTTGCACAGGTTGGACCATTCAGAAATGAAACAAAACTGGGTCGCAGCATGACGGTATTCTGGTTTACCTTCTGGACCTTGGCCTCTGAATCCTCCTCTCCAGCGTTATTATTGGCCTCCTCCAGGATCTGCACACAGGATGGAGACGTACTCAAAGCCCAGTTACAGCTGCCCAGTGCTCACATTAAAAGCCATGTCCACATCCCTCCACCCAGGTGCGGCCCAGTGATCACATTAAAAGCCATGTCCACATCCCTCCACCCAGGTGTGGCCCAGTGCTCACATTAAAGGTCATGTCCACATCCCTCCACCCAGGTGTGGCCCAGTGCTCACATTAAAGGTCATGTCCACATCCCTCCACCCAGGTGCGGCCCAGTGCTCACATTAAAGGTCATGTCCACATCCCTCCACCCAGGTGCGGCCCAGTGCTCACATTAAAAGCAATGTCCACATCCCTCCACCCAGGTGCGGCCCAGTGCTCACATTAAAAGCCCTGTCCACATCCCCCTCGGCTTGATGGAGCGCCCTGGCTGCCTCCTTCCTGGAGTAGCCCAACTCCTGCAGGGTGTTGATGGCCTCCAGGCGACGCCTCCTCTTCTGCCTCTCTTCCGCCTTCATCTTCTGCTTCTCCTGCATGATGAGGTATACCTCAGCATCCCCGGCCCCTCCCCGATTGACCATCACAATACAACTTTTGCTTACTTAAAAACAACCATTTTCTAGAATGCAAAGACACTCATCCACCTACAAAAGTGACACCTTGTGTTTAAACAGATGAAGTTTTAGCTTAAGTTGCATTTTCTGGCTTTGGCTCTGAACTTGTACCTCTAATATAACCTTAATTTTTAAATCTAGCCGACTGATTGGATGTTAATAAATATCAACTGGCAGATGGATAAACTGACTGAGATGTGATTATTGCTTTTCTACCTGGGTTATTATTATTATTATTATTATTATTGTTTACTGTCCATGAACGTAAAAGGAGAGGTCAAAGATCAAACCTCCTTCCTGTCGGTGAGGTAGGTGGCAGCCACACTGACGTCCCCGTTGCAGGCCCTCAGGCCCAGGCGAGCCTCCTGGGTGGTGAAGCCTAACTCGGTCACCCTCGAGATCTTATTTGGGTCCATGTGCAGCTCCTTGTACAGCTTCTCCACCTGCAACGGGACCAGCTGCCATAGGTGGGGGTAGCGCGAGGGAGGCGGGGAGGGAGTCGAGCTTGGCAGGGTTCCAGATGAATCACCTTGGCCAGTTGCTTTGTGGCGTGCCGCTCGTTCCCGCTCAGCCATGCCACCAGGCACTGCAGCAGGTGCATCCTCAGGAACAGAACCTCCTCCCGCCCAGTGTTGCCCTGGCGACGACACAGCACCCTTCAAATTAGCGTGCGGAAAGCCAGGTGCTCCGAAAAGCCCCTAAATCCCAGCCCCGCCATTCAACCATCTAATGTGGCATAAAAAACGGTGTCACTTTGTCAGTGACAGTTATACTGAAACTGACATTTAGAAAAAGGTTAAGGACATGAACTCATGACTCCACAGGGGTCTTCCATTAAATTAACCAGCTACACTGCCCTACAAAGGCACAACACAGTAACTACACTGACACTGCAACAGAAAATGGGCTTCAAATTGATGGCTTGTCCACCATACAGGGTGGGTACATGAACTTACATGTAAATCTAAACAGAGCTAACAGAATAAATCTAAAAGCAAATAACAGATCCTAGGAGACCCAATTTCACTCAAATTCTAAATTTGATAAACTATTGAGTTCTAGTGTTTTGGCTTGGTACAGCAGTACAGTAAATTATAAAGCTCTATAAACAGGTAAACTTAGTCACTTCAAATACTGAGATGATCTAGCATATCAAACATAAACCATGGTAAGAAGTGCATAGGCTGTAATAAACTGTAGTAAACAACTATAAGGGACAAAGAGGGAACACAGAAAGAAGCCCCATGTGCGGCAGGCGAGATGTTCTCAAGCGCACCTTAATCTGGAGGAGCCTCTCCTTCTGCTCCCCGTAGCACTTCAGGAAGTACTCCTCAGCCTTCTCCAGCCTCCTCTTCGCCTCGTCCAGACAGGTGAGCATCTCCAGCATACGGTAGCACCACACAATGTCCAGCTGGAGGACGGCGTAGTTGTCCACGGTGTTCAACAGCGCAGAGCGGCACTTACTGTACGGGGGAGGAGCACGAAGACAGAGGAGACAACAGTGAGGTCGTCTGGAGCACAGCGGATCGGCCGTATCACAGACAGACACCCATCTTCTGTAACCGAATACCCAGTATAGAGTTATTCAGCGGTACAAAGCAGGGTATTACAGTCCACCATTGTACTTATGCAAACACTCCTGCACTGTGGGAAATTCAGACACAGTGATACTTTTGCACATTGGACGGAAAGCTTCACAAATGAGAAGAACATGCAAACCCAATATACTTCCTTTACAATTATAATATAAATAAGGTAACGAAATATTTACATAGCAGATGCTCTTGTCCAAAGTGACATATGAGTGAGGCAAATGGCATATTTCAAACACACATCGGTCAAGGAGTCAGCTGGACATGTGACTAGGCTGAGCTTCCAATCAATGCCCAGGGGCCTGTATCACAAAGCAAGATCTGTTGGTTAGCTAGATAACTCAGATTTAAGATACCCAACTTTAAATGCACTTCATCTTCGTTGACTCACATTTACCTCAAACTAACTTAGATCCGACAAGTTGTTCTGCCAACCCAAAAATCCAGCTTCATGATACAGGACCCAAGTACAGGTGTAAGCAGCACTGAAGCAGGAGCTACACGATGAGCCACAACAAAGCAAGAAGCCAGTAAGTCTTAATTCTCACTTAAAGTTACTGTCTGCCTCCAGCAAATGATACAGCGCCATCTCATGATTCTTCTTCTTGCATAATGCCCGGCCTTTCTCATGGAAGCCCATGGCCAGGATGAGAGCCTGAAGAAACAGTTCAGGGACAAGCGCCATGTCAGTCAGCGATAAGAGTAGCTGCCTACAGAGTCCAAGGCTTCCTCCATTACCTTCTTCTCGTCGGGTGGAATTCTCAGGGGATTTCCTTTCTGGTCTGCAATCTCTAAATATGGCGTCGTCTCTGGGTCTTCGCTGCCATCTAAGGACAAGAAAAACACAGGTAAGAAACACATCGGACATGCGTGGGATGCCAACGGGAACATGAAATCCACCATTGTTCTCCAAGGGCCAGAGATATAAAGATGTCACACTGTAGGGAAAGCTTCCCCAAGTCATACAACGACCCCAAAAGAAAGGGTCTAGGGCCAAAGTCATTACCTCTGGCAGACAGGATCTCAAAGCCCTTCTGAGTTCTCTTCAGGCTTTCATCATGAGACCTGACCTTCTGTTCTTCTTGCACCACTTCTTGTTGCTTCTCCGGCTCACTCTTCTGTAGAATCATGACCTTGGAGTTGTGCTTGATGTTTTGCTCATTCAGTTTCTTATCTGTGGTGATGCGGGGAGAATAGTGATTCACCACAATTATCATTTAGAGCACTTTTCCACGGCACCTGGTACCGTGCTTTTGGTATTTTTTTGATGTACCAACTTCTTTGTGTTGGTTTTCCACTGACATAAAAACTGGTACCAGTGCTGAATGATACAAAATAAAACAAACCACATTGTGACCACTACCGTGCTTCCCTAGTACATTATATAAAATATGTTTTTTATTTCTTGTCATGTCATCCTAATTTTGTTGTATTTGTTCTAGTGGCCAGATCGCAATTAAATCTTCAATCTCTTCATTTGTCCACGCATCCAGTATTATTACTTTGTTTATCATTGTTTTCTGAGTTTGTGACTTTTTTTAAATGACTGTTTGTATTGCTTCAGAGGCAGGGTATTTGCATAACCAATAGACAAAGGACCACTGTACCCCAAAGTACCAAAAAAGTACCACAGCTGGTTTGGTACTTTAGGTACTAGAACATTTGGTACTGGTTCTCAGCCAGAAGTCAATGTAAAAACTGAAAGTACCCTACCAAAGGTATGGTACCTGGTGCAGGGGAATAGTACCCTCACTTCTCATAATAATGGCAAACAGATACATACCTGGATTCAATATGTTTCCACGAAAAACCAAGGAGATGTACTTGATTTCATACTTTTCAGATATCCTAAGAAATAAAAACCAAAATGTGGACATGATTATGATTTTACCTTTATAGGTCATTTTTCTTCTCAAGCAGGAATCCAACATTTGCTTCCACAGTATCAAATGGCTTTAAATTTGTGATTGCAAAATGTATAAAATCCTCACAATACAGGCTTTCACTTACTTATTCATGACCTCTTGAGCTGTAACATCCAGTTTTGTTTCAAAAAAAGTCCTTTTCCCAGGTTCCTTGATGTATTTAACAAGAAAACAAAACATGCCAATATAGTTATCACTATACAAATAAAAGCAGGAAAATGTAACATCGATTCAGAAATATATCAGCATACTACTCTGACTCTGTACACTAAATGAATCATTTTCTATCACACTAATTTAGTATGAAACCCGTCGAGGGCTGCCACTAATAACTATATTTCAATGGATTAATATATTGACTATTTTACTGATTGGTTGATTAATCTAAACAATTGACCATTTCATTTAAGTTAATTTTATTTGACAACAACAAACTGCATCATTGCAGGGCTTTACATAATGGACTATAGGAACATCATTTTCATGTTTGATAAGCAGATTAATAGTATGTCTAAAATATTAATTAGATGTGTATTGTGATGCCCAAAAGTTAGCAATCTGTATAAATTTGATGTATATTTATGCTTATTAAATTCGGTTAGCAGAGCATCACATGCTATTGTTTTGGTAAATCAAGGAAGCAGTAAGTACTAATCTGGAGGTGAAAGGGACGGCTTGCAACTACAACATCTTTTAAAAGAGGAGATACTGAGGTTAAACTAAGTAAAAAGATGTTGGCAGGGTGGCGGTACTTTTTGCTGATTAAAATCCAACCAGTTTTTTTGGTAAATACAGTTTTCATTTTCATGTCAGTTACCGATTTTTTTAATTAGTTTCTGTTATCCTTTCAGTTTTATTTTATAACAACACTAGTCCCAGCAAGCCTGCTGCACACGTACACTGGTACTGTCAATCAACATAGAATAAGCCCAGATTGTAGCCTAAATATTTTCTCAAACACTTACTCAGTGGAGATTCTAAGGTAGCAGGCAGAAAACATCATGGCTTTAATAATGAGTGTATTTAGCAACTATAAGGACAAAAGTTATTAAAAAGCTCTCCATACTAATGGCAATTGAATAAACATGAATGGGTACTTATGCCTATTCTGGCGATCCATCATCAGTGTGTTTTCTCTTTAGACGCTCGTGAATCGCTATAGTCCCCCATTTGTTATATTGGATTGAACCATTTCATAAATCATAAAGGTAATTTAATTAAAATAATTATTAAAAAAAAACAACGCACCAAGTTAAAATATTGATGACTATACATTTTCTACGTCAGACTACATCGACTAATCGCAGCAGCCCTAATTCTGTCGTATTATAATAACTTAGTATGAATCCTGATCTATTAGTAATTTAGTATGAATCCTGTACTGTATAAATCATTTAGTACGAATCCTGTCCCATCACAGTCATTTAGTACGAATCCAGTCCCATCACAGTCATTTAGTACCTTCTTCAGAGTCTTAGGCAGGATGAGCTCCAGCGTAGCGACACAGGTCTCCTTGTACATGCTGTTCCCACTGAGCCTTTTCACCGCCTGGCGTCTGATGGACTCCAGCGCTGCTTCGACCTCAGACTCGGGGAATCCCAAGGCGGAGGCGCACTGAGTAGCAAGTTCCTGCAGCAAAGTGCCAGACTTCATGATATTTACTGACGCACATAATAACGTTAATATTCCAGTCATTTGGTTTACTTTCCAGTGAATTTTCAAGGTAATTCAATGCCTAACAAGGAGATCTGAGGGCATCGATCACCGTATTTTTTTTATGTACTGGATTTTTGACATATACTGGACTAGCGGTCCAGCCACCTTACACGGTACCTTTATTGCCTGAGGTCCGGATTCTTTGTCTTTACTTGTATATGGAGACTCCCAAAGCTTAATGTCCTTCTTTTTCAGATACTCCCTCAGCTTGGACTGCATATATTCTTCTGCCATTTTCGTTGCTGTGGTTGCTGTGGGAAATGGAGAAAGAAATGAAGGAAAAGCGAAACTATCACGCCAGCAAGGGGAAACCCATCTGTCATAACAACAAACGGCTATCTGAATAGCTGAAGCCACGTCCGTTTCACATAACAGCTGCCAAAATGACGTTTTACCAAAAAAAAAAAAACAAAGCACACACAAAACAACTTTTGTTAGTGATTTACCTTTAAGTGCTAACAAAAAATAAATTAATCATAAAGTGCTGACAGTCCCATCTACTGAGGGCTCACGGCTGCGTAGTGCGCTGTTGTTACCTTGCTAGACTTCCTGACTACGGAAAGCCATTAGGGTCAATGTAACCATATGAAGTTAGATCGAATGAGTTGTTTTCTCGAAGTCAATGTTTTGGGTCTAATGTTAAAAGTTAAAAACCATTGGCACTGGTGTGCTGCAGGTTACGACGTCAAGTCTCACAGTGGACAAACCGATTGTACCAGGAATTATTTATAACGACGTCTATGCTTCTTGTACGTTTTTTTTTTTTTTTTTAAATGGCACAGTACATTAACAGTATGTTTTATATGCAGTTACGTTTAAAGGCGATCAGTAAGTAGTTGGATCCCTACATATTAGAATTTTAGTTTTGATGTCATTGGACTACATGACATTACTTACAGCGAATGAAATCAGTGGTATATAACAGTGATTGGTTAATCTATTAAAGAACACACCCAAAGTTAAATATGAGCAGTGTTCAATAATATATTAACTAAGTTGGCCGGACCCTGGGCTTTGACTTCCTGATAGAAAAACACAACCAAAGGCCTTGCAACGAACTGGCATCCTGCATAAGGATTACCTGTCTGTGCTTACAGGGATAGGCTCCAGGCACATTATAACCCTGCACTAAACAAGCAGCTGGAAGATGGATGGATATTTCCACAATGAAGAATACGATGACAATGAAGGCATTGTAACTGCATTACTTTATTACAGGATGGTAATGTTTGACACAAGCTGATAAATATTATCATAATCATCTTATGAGGAATTATTACCAAAAATACAAATCTAACAAAAGTCAAGTGACCAACAGCCTATTCTTACATGAATAGATTTTTTTTCAGCTAAAGGCTAGCAATACTATTACAACAAACCTCATTAATTTTGATATTTTCCTCATCAGTTAATTTTCTCATAACAGAAGACTTTCATAATTCTTCTGCATCATCTGGAAATAGTTCAATGGAGTTGCTATTCTTCAAGGTTTGCCAACATCAATCTCAAAGGTTACATGAACAGTGCAAAATCTGTCAATATGAACTACTGAATAATATGTACTTCCTATCATTGTATTTTGCAAGGTGATTTACTGGATACAGAAACTTTTTTTTGGCTTCTTAGGTAGAGTTATCTTGGGCTGTCCTCTATGTCCATTTAGAAGGATGAATACATCCCAAGTCTCCTGGCCGCCTCAGACTTCCTCGGACATTTACGCTGAGGGAAGGGGTAGTGCTGGGAGCTCTGGGAAGCCATGGAAGGTTGGTAAACAGCAACACTTAGCTGTCTTGACAGGACAGCTGGGGCAGAGAACTTTCTGGAACTTTCTTTTATAGCCTCTCCACCACTGAACTCAACGTCGAGGATCGCAGGTGACTTTTCAGCCACTGTTTCTGAAGAAACGGATTCAGAGTGCGTTTCAGTAGGAGCAGGCTTCCCGGGATATTCCGAGTGGTCCATTCTTACTTCACCGGTGGCTTTGGTTCTGTTTTGCACATGGGTCATCCGGTGCATTCCCAGGTGGGCGTGCCACGGGGTTTTGTCGCTGTCAAGGTCACCGGGCAAATTAAACTGTATCTCCCGAACGGTCATCTGCTCATCAAACGCTTTGGAGCTGTTCACTTCCTGGCTGACTGGAACCACACTGATGAGGGATTTACCACAGATCTCTCTATCATTTGCTACAGGGAATAAAAAAGAAAACAACTTTTAAAGACCATCTTAAAATGTCCAATGTGCCTCCAGAAACAATATTTAACTACTGCTAAGAACAATAATTATGGTTGCTAAGTAACTATCGAATACTTGGGTGGCTCAGCGGGCTTTGGGTTGGGGGTTCAAAAAACATTCCTGACTGTGTGGAGTTTGCATATTCGAATCGCAAATACACTGGATTGCTCCCCCAGTGCAAAAAAATACATTTATTTGAAATGCTATCTTTAAATACCCAGAATGGTAAGTATATAGGCCTTTCAACGGATAGACTCTAGGATCAGATGACTAGGCACTAGATACGTGGTTTAGGACAGTGGCGCTGAGGGAGCTTTAGCACCCCCTCCGGCTGTTGGTGGTAATGACGTGTCAGAAAACTATATGGCAGTTTTCATCAAACGAAAACAAACTCTTCTGTTAATTATCTGGCAGTGGCTCAGAGGCGACTTTACGATTATTTCTCCAGAAAGACTACTGTTAGCTGTTGATGGCTACCGATGATACAGGAGAACTTCAGTAAGATCTCTGGGTCTTTCCTTCTTTTAGCAACCTGAACTCAAAACGTCATTCCGTTCCCAAGATTAGGGAATATGGATGAGTATAATTAATAAAGTTTAGGAGATTACATATGACCTATTTGATTTGTTGAGAGTTTGCGTTTTATTAATGGTTCCAGTATGAAAATATAAAAGAAAATACTAAAGAAACTACAAAGTTCTAAATGGGAAAGTTTTAGGAAATCATTGTCTATGAGACTGCTTACTATAATAAATTATATACGATTTCATATAAGAAGGTAAATTAACGAAGTGTCAAAGCTGGGCTTTACATGAAGGAACACTTGTCATTATGATCCAAATTAAAAACTGTTCATCTGCAAAGCTCAGATAAAAGTAAGATCGCAACATTCAGCTTCTGGCACCAGCAACGTAATGTTCAATCAAAATAACGATTTTTAAATTAAAGTAAATGCTAACTACATCATCCATACATATATCCTAAAACGTCTTATTACAATTACTGTCAAATGATTGTTAGTCGGCTGTTACTGCCTGCTTCGCTTATACTTAACTGTCCTAGCTACAGAAGTAGCTATAATCGGCGCTCTGTTTCAGTACCAAAACCAAAATCCTTCCTGTGGCCAGTTTAAAAACGAAGACATCGAGGAAAATAACATCCAGGCCAAACATTTTAAAATCCGCACCAGATTAAAACCAAGTAAAATTAAAAAAATAAAAAACTGTTCTGCGCAGACAAAAAAAGACACGATCGAATTATAGTAATAGGAAATCATTAATAACGTCGTGCACGTTACCTCTACGTGCAATATACTTACCTTTTCTGAATAAGACAACATGCGTCTGTAGCTTTTGCTTCTCTTTGATCCAGTTGTATTGCTTTTCTAAAACCGCGATGTCCATCATGGTCAGGTAGGCAATGACCTCCGTTTGGTGACTACGATCTGCTGTTTCCTCATTTAATTTCCAAGATGTTATCACCTGTTCACGCAGACACGTCACGCTTAAACAGCAGCCTTTTAACATCCTGCTCGCTCTGATGGCTGTTGTATTGCTAGAACGAGCGGCAAAATTACAAGATGCGATTTACTATTTCCTTAAAGTTGACTGACTGCGACTCTGCAGTTTTGCAAGTCACACGGAATCTTGCAATCCTGCGCAAACAGACTCACAGACTTTCTGGACGCTTGAAGCCTGTGGTTTTCGTGGCCATTAACCAAACATGATATTGACAAGGTATTATGTCCACTGTTTTTGAAGGAAAATTAATTACCAGTAGGCCTAACAACTGATGTAGGGGCGATTCTAGGATGACTCTTACGGAGGTTTCAGCCCACTGAAGATATGCGGTCCCCGGGTCCCCCACACTGAAACGGGCGAGCTTTGTTTTGGTGGGGGGTCCGCACGATAAAATTTGCCGAACGGGTTACGAAATGTATACGAAAATGCAGGACAAATCACTAAATTGTTTTAGAATAATTGTTTTTTCAGGTACGCATCAGCCCATCTTAATAGGGTTTCGAACCGCCTACAGTATGTTCTGATCGATGCAATAAAAACTGGAAGTATATTAAACACCGGTACACTATAATATACAGAGAAGGTGTATGATTTAGTGCACTTCGTTTAATAAGCTTTACCTGAAGATAGTTTGCATTTTCGCACTTAACAGTATAGACTTGGCCCAATTTCCTGAACTGTAATATATTGACTAGAAAATCAGCCAAGAGTAACACTGTGCACTCACATCACCTTTTTGTCCATTGTGTTTAAGCTGTAGATTATTGACACAGTGCTGTTGGTGAAATGGGCGAGTCACGGCTTATGGTCAGTTAATGACGTCACCCAGGAATAGAACAGCGCTGTACGGACTGAGCTGCACTGCGCCGATTTAAACATCGACCTTTGTTTCTATAACAATCACAGCTTCAGTGCGGTTAACGTTAAATTTGCTGTGCTGTGGAAAAGTGCATTTTTTCTCGCTGAACAGGAAACCTTTTTCTGAAATATGAATAGATTGAATAGTTTGGGGTGGCGCTGTGGGTTCGTTCCCGCTGCCCCTGTGTATGGATTGTCTGTTTTCCCTGTTTATACAAGTTTGATTCAGGTACATTGGTTTGCTCCCAGTCCAAAACACACATTTAGGTAAATCGGTGTCTGAATGACCCTTTGATTGACCTGAATCCCAAACAGGATGTCCTTACCTTGTTCTCTAGCTGTGCTTCTTGGGATCGGCTCTCCAGATTTAACATAACCTTCAGGCGGATATATGCAGTTATAGGCCGGATGGCAGATATAGAAATTTTCCATGTGATGATTTAAAACAACAGACTCTGGGTTTCATTGTACTGTTTATTAACTTATATACTTCTCTTGTCGTGCTGGTTGTTTGCATAATTGCAGAAAAAAATAAATTTTGTTTTACATGGGTAGAACTAGTTAACTTGGTGGCACCTTAGCTAAATAGGTAGAGCTCACATAACCATAATCGTATTTCTGTGTTTTTTTTTTACCAGATTATTACACTTCCAAATCATGGGAATGTTTCGTGATACACAGAACAGTCCCGGATGTCTGTTGTTCCTGGGCTTCAGCACTGCTGCTTCCTGCCTTTTGTTTCATTAGTATTTACATTTCCTTGACGATTAGAACAGGCACTGAGCATTTTACCCGAGCAGACAGTGTAATATAACCTTTGAAATCATGGCTGCGATTACTCTTATTTGTTACATTATATATAAGGCAAGTGGAAAACATCAGATCACGTGCCTTCAGCTAAAGTTGAGAGTGAGTGCGAGAGAGAGGAGAAGGAGGAGGGAGATTTCCTGACATACGGGTCCTTCCTCTCGGAGCAGTGGCCAGAAGCAGCGCGTTTGACCAAAGTCCCGGGTGAAGATGTCCGCACCGGGTCGGCCTTTTTACCTGGGGCTAGATTTCAGCACCCAGCAGGTAGGGCTCAGCTGGCGTGCACGCTGCGCGCTCCCGTGTAAACGGAGCGCGCTGCGAGAAAAAGCTGAGCGCGCAATCAATGCGACGAAAACTTTATGGCGCTCGATCGCGGATTTGGCAATCTTTTAAAATCCATATAAAATATAGTGTGACCCACAATATATACATATTAAACGTATTCTTTGACCGGTAAGATCTTCGATGTGTGAAAGCAGTACCGTGGGCGTTGCTATTTAATAAAGATATTTAATGACATAAGACACAATTGCATAAACTGCAAACTACCCAGCGCGGAGACGTTACTTTATTACGTAAACGAGATATAAAGTAAAAGTGCATGAATACCGTGGTAATGGTCCCTTTAATTACCCGGTGTACTTAAATCCTGTAACAAGTGGGGCGTATTGTAATGCTTAAACCGAAGTGTGACTTATCTCTTTCTGCTACCGGCTGACCGATTTCAGTCAAAGCCTCACCAAGCTAAACTGTTATGTAAATAAAGCAATAACACCCCACACTCCATAAACATCCGGCACCCCCTTTTCCCATGTGAGCTCCTCTATCGCTTTCGAACTGCTTCTATATTCTTTGCTGATCACGCAAGGTATTCATTTAAGTTTTCCCATTTAAGCTCAAGGTGGTAGCAGTGGACGAGACCCTGAACCCGGTCCACGAGTGCAATGTACACTTTGACAGTGAACTTCCAGAGTATGGGTAAGGAAGTGTAATCCATCTTACACCGTGGCCTTGTACATATAATTTATTTTTATTTGGGCACATAACTAATACCACTTAAAACTGATACTCATTGAACATGCAGTTTCCATTCATGTGGTAATAAAGTGAATTCATAATTATCTAGGACTAAGGATGGTGTCCACATTCACAGTGACGGCCTGAGAGTTACATCCCCAGTGCTGATGTGGGTCAAGGTAGTCATGAAGATTTTATTTTCATTTATATTTTGCCATCAAACACACTCTTATCACCCTGTACTTGATAAATGGCTGGGAGATGGATGGATGGATGGATGGATGGATATAATGCATCCGTATACTGTGATCACATAAGGCATATAGAAGATTGGTTCTTTATAATTATATAACAATGAAAATGAATGAGGGCCTAATGATATTGGCCAATGATGTATATAGATAAACTTTTATTCATCTCTGAGGGGAAATTAAGGGGTGAACAGCAGCATCACCAAACATGCAGCGGTGCAATAAGAAGATGAATAGTGTAATTATGGGATGGAGGACAAGCAACTTAGAGTCAGAGAGGGAAAGTTACATAAAATGTACATATGAGAATGTATGATCCAGTAATGCTGGGGAGTGGAGTAAAGGAGGATGGATGGTACATATAATGCAGGGGTGTGGAGGAGGTGCAGTCACTGCTCAGAGTCATTGCTGATGGCTGGGGACATGGGAGGTGCACTGGGAGGTGCACTGGGAGGACGCGGCACTGGAGCATGAGTATAGGTGTTGTGTAGTCTGTTGTATTAATGTGGAAATTGATGTGATTGCTGTCAGAGTTGAAAATATCCACTTATCTCCATCTTCCAGCAGCTTATCCAGGACAGGTCTGTGAGAAGAATTATACAGTTTATAAAATGTATCCTTTTTGTCTGCTAGGCCTTGGACATTGTCCTTGAGAAGATGAGAAGCAATGGGTTTGATTTTTCCTGTGTGAAAGCTCTATCAGGAAGTGGACAGGTAGAGGATCAGAAGCGGGCTGGACCTATTCATCAGTTTAAGGAAAGAGAAATCCAGAAATTTGGAATTTGAGCTCTGTTCCTGTCCTCCAGCAACATGGCAGTGTGTACTGGAAGAGGGGAGCCAGTCTGGTTCTGGAAGGTCTTGATGGAGGAAAGCCCTTGCACAAGCTTCTGGAGGTGAGGCTCACAAACTCACGTGGAGCAATGGGGGGCTTTGCGGTCGACAGACTGTACCTATGTCAAACTTATGATGAACCTTGTTTACCACAAGTATGGTCAACTCCACTCAATGTCTTCATGTCTCTGTGGAGATATACTAAGTGAGATGCACCAGGTCAAGGTTTAGACTAAGTAGGCATAACGGTATGGTTCAAATCACGTGGTCAGTAATTTTACCATTGGGCCCAGAGCAAGGTCTTAAAACCCAGTCACTCTGGGGACTGTCTGACCCTGTTCTCTCAAGTTTATGTCTGTTTAGATAAAAGTGTTTGCTAAATAATTAAGTAAATGTAATAGACAGAGAAAGTCAGCAGTTGTGTTTTATTTGTGTGTGTGGATTGATTTTTATTATTGATTCAATACAAAAGAACATAAGAAATTTACAAACGAGAGGAGGCCGTTCGGCCCATCCAGCTCCTTTGGGGAGAACTTAACTAATAGTTGTTAAAATCTTATCTAGCTCTGATTTAAAGGAACCCAAGCTTTTAGCTGACGCTACACTAACAAGAAGATTATTCCATACTCTGACTACACGCTATGTAAAGAAGTGCTTTCTCAAATCTTTCCACCTATGGCCACAAGTTCTAGTATTTAAATTAATATTGAAGTAACTATTTGGCTGAACAGCATCCAGACCTATTAGAATTTTATATATGGATCATGTCCCCCCTTACTCTCCATTGCTCAAGGCTGAACAGATAATAAAGGCTTTCCAAGGCATGTCCTTTTTAAGGTTTGGTGACCAAACCTGCACACAATATTCTAGATGGGGTCTTACCAAGGAACTATATAATCATAGCATCACCTCCCTTGACTTAAACTCCACACACCTAGAGATGTAACCCAACATCCTATTGGCCTTT
>JAODJU010000001.1:22410988-22425362 GCA_026776725.1 Gnathonemus echidnorhynchus
TGTCATAGTTAGCATTAGCATTTTTCCCATTGAAATGAATGAGCGGTCCCCATAAGGATATGTTTACCCTACATGAGCGTGCGTGTGTGTGTGTGTGTGTGTGTGTCTCCATTCCCTAATGTGCTGGCATCTCATACAAGGTCTCTCCTGCCCAGCAGTCTCCAGGCTGCCCGCAATCCGTGTTTTTTTTTTTTTTGCAAAATGGCTGGATGGACATTTCACTTTCACATGAAGTCGCAGTGATTGAACTCTCTGCTCCTGGAAGCCTTGAAACAGATGTGTGGAGAGAGTTGTAATTATTATGTGTTTCCTTATAATGGCTAATATGCATTACAAAGGTTCTATCTGCGTTAGCATGTTCTGAAGAGCCCCCATCGCAGCCCCCCCGGACTCATTCCAGCCTCCCTACCCACCCACCTCACAGGTCCTTGCTGACGTGTTCAGCGCTCCCGTGTACACCATCGACACGGCCAACTCCGCCTGCCTCGGCTCCGCCTACAGAGCAAAACACGGTAAGCTGTGGTGTTCCAGCCCTTCGGGGGCGGAGTGTGGCTCTGTACCTGTGATCAGAAGGTCGCCAGTTTAAATCCTAGGGTTGGTAAAGTGATCTTGCCATTGGGCCCTTGAGGGAGGCCCTTAACCCCCGAATGCTCCAGGGATTGGCTGACCCTGCTCTCTCAACTGGACGTTGCTTTGCATTAGAGCGTCTATCGTATTCTTAGCTATTACTTAAAGGGACCCAAGAGGTGAAATCTAAACATGAAATGAGTTTAATATGCTAGCAGAATTGTATTATGGTCACAAAAAGTGATCAGAATGCAGTTTTCAGGAGGTGTGTACTGATTCATTTGTTTAGCACATTTAACCATTTTTGTTTATTGCAACAATTAATTTTAATTTAGCCAATTTATTAAACATACAATAGCTAGTCCATTTTTTATTCCCGTATTTTGAGATACAGAATTATTAGAAATGATCAGAAGGTTAAAAATGTTGTCTGTTTTTTTATTTTTTGTGGTTTCGATCAAAGCATACGTCGAACAAACCAAGCAAACGGGTTCCCCACCGACAGTTTCACGCACACTGGGTTCAATTGTACAATAATCTTCAAATGTGTCTTTGGCAGTCGGTGGGAGGTGTGGAAACGGCAGATGTGTGCTGTAAGTGTTTCTTCAGGCAACAGAGGTCTGTCTCCCTATGAAGTCAGTGAGCGGTTTCTAAAGCACAGCCAATTAAGCTGGCAAGAGCTGAAACCGGTGACCAACCAGTGTTGTTAAATCGCAGTGTAATGCAGTGACCTTGCGACTGGCTTGCTGGTTATGGTTTCTATATTATGTACTTGGTTGTTTCTTCTTCAAGTAAAATACAGAATGCATAGGGCTGTCAGAGTGTTTTTATGTAACAACCTTTTTCTGAATAAATTATGAAAATGCCTCAAGTAACATGCTTTCCTTATAGCCAGCAGCAAGGTTCCTGACCAGCCAAAATAGATAAAGTGCTCGTTTTAACTGTGTGCGCTTGGGTCAAATACACATTACATTGTGGGAACCAAATGTCCCCACAGTGTGATAAAAACCTGCTATTTTGAGGTTGTGGGGACCTTTTTGTTCACTCCCCACTGGGGGAAATTCAATTTTGTAAATATCTGTGACTGCAATCAAAAAACTAAAAACCAAAAGAATTTTGTTTGTTTACTTTTGATTCATGTTAGGGCTGGGTGGGGGTTTTGGTTGTCATTGTTGTGATTAGGGTATTGCCAATAGAGTCCCCACAAAGATAGGAGTACAGGTCTGTGTGTGCATGCGTGTGTGTGTGTATGTGTGCACCCTGGATGGATTGGCATCCCATCCACAGGTTGGGGGCCGTCTGTTGGTCACAAACTGTCACTACATTAGGAGGGGCAGGGGCGCCCAAAGTGACCTTCTGAGCAGGGCCCCTGAAACAACACCTGCCCCATACTTACAGCCCACCTGAAGCAGGGCTTCATAGACCTGAGGTCAGCTTCAGTGGAAATCAGCCTCCCACCTGCAACTTTTACCTTTTTTTCAGAACTGATTTTAGCTGTCAATAAATGTTAATAATTTTATCAAAAGATTTTTTATAATATAAATACTGAGTAGTATTTATTCACCTATTTGGTTCTTTTAAATTCACCTGATAAATTAGCAATAAACGTGCTTTCTGAGTATCCTTAAACCTGATTCAATACAAAAGTATTGTGCTTAAACAGAGATTTTACGTGAAGGTGGGGTTTCTTTGCAAGGCTATTCTAAATCCATTTATGGTAAAATACCATCACGCGTATTTTGCTTCATTGGTATGGCATCCTAAATCAAATTAAAATAAATCTTAAGGTTTTTTTTTCCCTTGCATATTCAATTGTCAGATACAGGCAATAAAAGCGAGGTGATTGTGATGTGTCGTTTCGTTAAGGCTTTCGGGAGTAGGTTATTGCGCTCTATGCATCTGGAGTTATCACTATGGCAACAGGAGCGGCCGCAGTGCCCATAGGCAGTGAGTGGAGGTCCACAGAGTGGGATTGGGCGGCAGCCTGTGAGGCGGATTGGGGAGGGAGGGACTGGCTTTTACAGGGACCCTCACCCCACTGATCCTGTTTAGCATGTAGCGGTGAGCTACAGTCCCGGATGGTAGAAAAGGCGTTTGAAGGTGATGCCACTCGCATTAATACACGCTGCTCATTCCTTTGTGTGAGGCTGCTTACACATGTTATAGGGCTAGTGTGACATCCTGGGTAAGGGAACGTCCCTAGTCAGTGATGGGTGTTAGTGACAGTGCGTGACAGTGCGTGGCTCAGCAGGTCAGGACATTCGCCAGTGTTGGTTCAAATCCCAAGGTTTCTCCAGTGGGCACTTGGGCACGGCTCTTCACCCCTAATTGCAACAGTGACCGGATGACCCTGCATTCTCAACTGTATGTTGCTTTAGGTAAAAGTTCCTGCTGAATAATTATGTAAGAGCCCTTTTCTGTGTTTGTGTGTATGTTATGTGAAATTTGCGTTGTGTAGTGTCTGTTTTCGTTAATAGATTATTTTTTTTTTGTGAATGAAATGACGTCTCTGTCACGCCCTCCTTGTAGTAAACATGATGGTATCAAATGGCAGGCCAGATTATTATACCTGCATGGCCTTCGAACCACGTATCCAAGCTGGGGAAAAAGCTTATTTTCGATACAATTGATAAAACAACAAAGAGAACTTTAAATCCAACTGCATGCATTTGGCGATGTTTCCAGGCCAGGCCGTAGTGGAAGCCTTACATTTTGGATGCTATTAGCCACTATAGTCATGTAATGAAACAGGGTTCTGTTTTGTGGAGTCCATGCTTGGAGTCCCCCCTTATGTCTGTATGTCATGTGATCAGTTCTCAGACTTACCTGGAACACACGCCACACTTACAGGTGTGTGCATTCGACCTGGTCCCAAGTCTGTGCTTGCTTGTTTTTCAGTTTCTTTTTGGTAAATGATCCAGTTTCCTCACCTATCTGAACTCATGCTTCTAGTGAATCTGTGACTCTGATTTGCCCTCTTAGATGGATAGGTGGATGGATGTATGTATGGATCAATAGCAGTGAACAGCCTTGGGTGCACAGGTGTAATTTCTTACTAATATTGGAATTCTGGATTTTTTTTCTTTTTGGCCAAAAAAAAATTAGTCTGACCTTTAGATGCACTGCCCTCCCCCACTGCCCGTTGTGGTTGAGCTAGCTAGCACTTATAATCAAACACCAATGTAACGATCCATCCTGCCTCTGAAAACACCGCTAAACAAATTGGAAATGCAATTAGTGAACGAGTGCAGCTCTGTGCCCGATGAAACGACCCAGTGGAAACGGCTATAATTACGTCCTTTATAATGATTTGACATTAAACCTCAGACAACAATTTAGGAATTAACTGGCTGCCGATCTCACTTGCTATACGGACCGAATATAAAGTTATGCAAGTAAAACCGTACTTTTTTGGGGGCCGGATGTTGGGCTTTGTTCGCCATGCCATTATTGAGCTTTCTGATAAACCGTTAAGCAAAATGAAAATGTTGATTAGTTATTAATGAGACCCTCAGACTGCGAGACAATTGCAGCGTGAATTATTAATGCAAATCCTTGGATGTTTGGCATGTGTCATATTGATCATTGTTTTGCTCTTCCTTGGTGCTCATTACGCCTCTTTGGATCTTGTCCTAAGTCCTTGGGAAAAGGCCGCACCGGGGGGGTGTTGCCAAGAGCCCATTTAATCCCGTAAATGAGAAAGTAAGCCACCGTTTCGTCTTGCCGCAGAAGGTCCGCGTGCCGCTAACTCGTCGACAGCGTGCTTGAGCGTCGCCGTCTCCGTTTTCATTACGTTTTATCATTTGGTTTTAATTGCTAGTCAAAATATAAAGTAATCCGCCGAGGGATTTGGAAGCCGAGACCAAAGGCCCTCAGCCTGTGGCATGGCCGCCCTTGTCCGCTGCATCCGGCGCAAATGTGATATTGATGCGTTTTATTGTCGAAGGAATGAAGATTTCAGTCGTGTCCCGGTTGATTAAAGAGGACAAGCCCAGCCAGAACTGATGGACAGTTTCCAGAAGCCTGTTGGCCTCAATTTCTGGAACCTGCAAAGCAACATGGTCCCTCTTTGCAGTGGAAAGACAAAAACAAAACAAAAGAATCAAAAGGGCGTCACCTCAGGTCCTGATTTTTAGATGGAATCAGACTTTGTTTATTGTGAAGATGCTGCAGGGACTCGCCTCCTGTACAAATGATGACTCCAGCTTAAAACAAACACACAGAAATGGTTTGGTTGTTTGTCTGCGGGAATCATTTCTTTTGAGTAAATTAAGTACTAGGCAAAGGAAACAGCGCCATGCCCTTTGGAAATCGTTTCAGAATGAAGGATTTAGCATCTTTGCATGATCTGTGATGCAGTGTGCCTAAAAACTAGGTCTCTGTTGAATTTGTTTCTGTTGAGATTTAGGTGCTTTGGATCGGTGTGTTCCAGAATATAAGCTCTTATGTGTCATAAGACAAAGAGCCTGTCTGCAGTCTTGTAAAAGTATGTTATGTTCATGTGTGTAAGTAATTACTCTTTTTATATTTTTTTGGGGCATTATCTTGTAATCAGGATTATGGGAGTTTGCATGTTCTCCTCATGTGCACAAACATTGTAGGTGTTTGTGTGTCTGTGTGTGTGTGTGTGTGTGTGTGTGAGCTCCTCAGACAGCAGGAATTATTAGCAGAGTGAATTATTATTAGCGCTCAGTAAAATTGAGCATATGTCTGTAAGACTTGCTCTGAGAAGGGATGGGAACTGAGTCATGTGTCTGGGTGGGATGGCACCTGGTCATGTGACTGGGGGGTTTAAAACCAAGTCATGTGACCTGGGCATGAGAGGTAGGAATGAGGTTTTTAAGGAATGTGAACAGGTGGAATGGTTGGGGGGGGGGCACACAGGTAACCGGGTACATGTGTAGAGTCTGGTAGGGGCTAGAAGTGTGTCCAGGGTTGGGCTTTGGGACCTGAGTGCATCTACTGACATGCAGAGGAGGGTCACCCGACTTCCAGGATGGATGGATTGTATTGCATGCATGCTGGGGGATCGCCGGCTGGGATACTGAGGAGTTTTGCTGTGTGGTGGGTTCATCAGCGCATGCTCCCCAACCTGAACTGACCTGACCTGGGGTACATAAGAGGGAGCATAATTCATACAGATGGGCCAACCTTATTATTAGCTAATGATATATTTAGAATTGGTGAGTGACAGCGGATGGGAACTTCAGGGGCCAATCAGCTTTCAGCTGAGGTCAGTGCCTCTGTGATCCCACCCCTGTATACGCCCCTGATATACAGCTTACACTACTGTTGCATTTATAAATTGACTGAATGTCACCTGTTTGTTTTCTGCACAAAGCCTCCCCAAGGAGCCACTTGGGGTCCTATTTACCCTCCCGGCCCAGAGGCAGCCAGTTCTGCCATGCCAGGTGTGATCTGAGCCACCGACGCGTATTCCTGCACCTCTCAATGAGCACTATACCCCCTTAACGACAGGCTCGAAGTGCAGGCCGTCACCCAGGTTCCTGTGTTGGAAAGTGACCTGCTGCTTGGTTGTTGGGACGTTCCATTATCGGCAGAATGCGGGGGGAGATATCAGCCTTGGCGTTTGGATGCTTTGATGCAGGAGGAGATCTCTGTGATCTCAAAGCGTCCTCTGTCCAATAAAAGCCTAGTTTATTAACCCAGTGTCAAAACCAGTTGTTTTTTTTCCATGGTATATCTATTTTCTTTCATGGTTTAGCCTAAAGTAGAAGTAAATGCTGAGGAGAAATCCCAGTTCTTTGTGATGCTGGCTGGCAGGCTGGGTCGCGCATTTCCAGTCCTGCTGTGTTTAAATGCCAGGTGCATTCCTACGAAGACTAATCTGACAGCCTGGCCAACTCAAAGGTCAATGTCTCTGTAATATGTTATGTAAGCAACGCTGTGGCCCCTGGGAATCATTCCAGGTGAAGTGTTTTTCATCTGTTTATTGGATCATCATTTTTATTTTATATATCACAGCACTGCATGCTTTAGCACTGTGGTCCTGGCCTTTGTGTAATTAATGTGAACCATAGTATATGTATTTAATAGTACTCTACTTATTTGCATTTCTGTCTGCATGCCAGTTGTTTCTAGGTATGTCTTATTTTTTATGCATTTGGGGTTGGGCTATTGGGATATTGTTTGATATTGTATGATTTTTTAAAATTATCAGTCAATTAAAGTGGTCCCTCACTGGCTCTACAGTTGACTGTCTCTGTAACCTTATTGGCTCCCCTGCTGACTGTCTCTGAAACCTCCCTGACTCTACAGTTGACTCTCTCTGTAACCTTATTGGCTCCCCTGCTGACTGTCTATGAAACCTCCCTGACTCTACAGCTGACTGTCTCTGAAACCTCCCTGACTCTACAGTTGACTCTCTCTGTAACCTTATTGGCTCCCCTGCTGACTGTCTATGAAACCTCCCTGACTCTACAGTTGACTGTCTCTGTAACCTTATTGGCTCCCCTGCTGACTGTCTTGTCAGCGCACTTGATAGGGCGCTGCAGTTGGTTTTTAGAGAATGTTTTGTTAATTTTGCTTTTGTGTTTGGCAGGAATTGATGCCGAATGGGGTGTGTCTTTTGCCGACGCTGTTCGACATGCACAAGAACCGAAGCTGGTTGCAACGCCTGGCCCGGGAGCGGAACAGGTTTGAATTTCGATTTTACTTTCACATTTGTTTCGCAGATCGTAAGTAATTGTTCCTGTCCATCTAGAAGTGGGTGATGAAGACGCAAGTCATGTGGTGTGCTCATGAAGGTGTGGGAGCGTGTGGGAGGAGCAGTGAGCTTGCCATCCTGTTGTGAAGTGCTGTACTTCTGCACAAAGCTGCTTAGAAGAGCCGAGGTTGACAGTGCCTCCGTTGACGGTGTTAAATGTTCCTTTTTTCCTGATAAGTCGTTGTTCGCCAACGCTGCAGCACAGCACTGAATAGCCACCTATGTAAGAATGTCTATAGAGTTGAACAGAAAGCTGTCTGAATTATAATTAGTCTGGCCTTTACTGAGCTATAGGCGCAAGTCACATGGATGACGCAGTTCTGCTCCTTCCCTCCCCCCCCCCCCCCCCAACTCACACACACACATAAAGGCCTCTTTAGTGCTTCAGCAACTTGAATCTTTAGATCGAGGCTGACTCAAAGTAAAACGGGCCACTTTACCGAGTCGACGGCCCTTCGTTAAGCACTCCGCCCCCGCCAGTGTGAACTCGAGCCTCTCTCCAGCTCTTGGTCTATTTACGGGCGGGGGGGGGAACATGCAGTCAGAAAGCAGAATTCATGCTGCTATTTGGAGAGCAGGGGGTTGGAGGGTGGTCATGTGATCAAAGGGAATCAGCTGTGTGGTTGGCGTATCCTGATAGGATGCTGCGGTTGGGGCTTTGTGTGCAATTGCCTTATTGGTAGTTTTGGTTGCTGGTGATTGGTTTAGAAGGTTGCTCGGAAACGTGGTGTGTAATTGCATTTCTTATGTGGGAATCAATGTTCTCTGTTGGATATTACTTTAGGTAAATTGGCACTAGTGGATAAGTGTGTGTCCTGCGACAGAGTGGCATCCCATTCATTGTGCCCCCTGACCTTGCAGTTCAGGCTTCCCACGCCCGTGTGGGATAATGATTTTGCCGATGGATGGGTTGACCAAGGCATGGCTGAGACTGAGCCAAATCAGAGCCAGGCGTTTGAAGTATTTCGGCTTCTTATGATGTTTACTGTACCTGGCTCACTATTTCATTAATCTTTTGGCAGAGAAGTGAGTTCTGTTTTACTACAAACTGACAGGTTTATACATAGTCAATATAGGATACCAGGACACTTCTGTCAGAGAACAGACCTGACTGTTAGGCTGGTTTCCTACCAGGTGAGAGTCACTCTTCCGAGCCAAGAGAGATCCATGGTCTTAAAATATGCTCCTCTGGTTTTTGGTGGCTTGAGGACAAATTCTCCATTCCTTAAGGACGACTGTGCTCAGGCCAGTCATTGATCCCTGTGTTTTCATGTGGCCTTTCGATGGACTGCCATCCTGTCCCAGGCACCTCCCCCCCCCTTGGGCTTTGTGCTTCACCCTGTACTGCAAAAGGACATGAATAATGCAGCTGTCACTCTTTAATTCTTAGAGGGGAAAAAGTAACTAATATCTCTTATTTAGTCTTACTATTAAACTGGAACCGTAACATAAAACTGATGTAGTGCATACTTGGTTTCATATATAAAATTTAATTAACTTGAACAAAACTGCAGGTGTGAGTAATTTGAATGTGCAGTTGAAATGTGTTTTTACTGCTCTATTCAGGTCTTTTTGTCTTCCTTCTCAGCTTTTTAGGCCTCTGCTGAAGAGATATGCGGAATTGGAGGAGAAGATACTTGAAGAAGCAAGAAAATAAGCAGTCAATTTGTCCAGTGAATTAATATGAATTTCACAAATTAAAGCATGAAAATGACCCACCACCTCTGGTATTAATACTGAGTTGAAACTGTTCACAAAAGAAACAAATGTCACCAATTATTAATAAGTGTTTACCACGGTGAAGGTGGAAAAATGAGCCTTGGAAAAAATGTGAATAAATGATCTTTGCGATAATTATAAAATCCTGTATATGTAGTCGCCTTTCTGCTGTCCCACGTATGTTCACACGCAAATTATCTGCTGTTTGCTGTTGTGTGAATTGCTGTTTAATTTTGGGTTTGTATTGACTCTGGAACTTTCTGCATGCCCCTTATCAGCATTTCATGGCCGGTCACAGTATTCACACAAAAATCTGATAGAAACACTTTCCTGGAAAGAAATGACAATATTCAATGAACTGGTTACCCCAGGAGGAAAGGGATATGCACTGTTAGTTAATCATTTGGCATATTTATAAACTCAGCCAATTAGGATTCAGTGGGCGGGACATCCTGTATAATCGACTTCATTTAGGAAACCAGATAACAATGAGGTTGTACTGTAAGCTTGAAAATAATGATAAAATCTGGTTTTGTCCTCTTTTGGAACATGGGTTTTGTCCTTCAAAAATGACTAATGCCATTTGTCATCACAGTGTCCACACATGTGAAACTGGAGGCGTGATACTTAATACAGTCACATTCCTACTGAATTTAAACATGATGGATCTCATCAGTGTGTTCCAAGTGAGACGTTTTACATAATCGTATTTGCCGGGTAACGTTTTGCCATTTTTAAATTTAATTTGACACATCTGTGTCTATTATGTATGCCGTTTTAACAAGATTAGAACTGGCAAAGCGATAGATGTCTGGCATAGCGTTAAGCGCTGGCAGTGTCTTGCATTACCTCAGGCTCCCAGGTTGGCGTTTGGTATTCACTGCGCCCAATGCCACACACAACATGCAAATTAAACACCTGCAGTGCTGACTACAGAGAATCTGCACCCAACCTGATGGGAATTCCAGTGTCTTCATTAGCCTGGGTGTGTAGCTACATAAGGTGGGTGCGCTAATCTCAGTTAGCAAATGGATCCGTGCCACGTCATGGGGTTTGCCTGAGTTTCTGTGGTGGGATTTTTACAAAAAACTAGAAAACACTAGAAATCCGTGTCGGTCATCCCATTAAGCGACATAGGCGGCCACTTACGGTGCCATCCTGTGAGGGGCACCGGCTCAGCAAGCCAATCTCACATGGGGCACCCCATGGGCGCCATATGACCTTCGACTGGCACTGCCAGAGAGAGAATATGAAATGCAACAAACCATCTTTTGTGGGCAGTTTTACGATGTTAAATTATGTTTGCTATAAGGATTAAAACTATATATGACCACAGCATTCTTTCCCAAAAAAAGCACCTTTTGCCAAAAAAAAAAAAAAAAAACATCGATAACATTTAGCTGGATGTGTTTTATGTGTTTACATGAGTAAGGTACTTTTCTAGAGTAGCAGCTGTGCAGGATCATTCTGTACTTTATACACAAAATCCTACCGCTGTTGGTTGATGTGCTGAACATGATGTTTTTTTGAAGAATATAGATGTTTACACAGTGTTATCACAGTATACTAGAGCAAAGGATTAGTGTCAAAAGACAGTGAGTCATTCTTCAAAGAATCCTTGTTTGTTACAAATATTGGTCCAGCCTATCTTGCTTCTTTCTATATTTAATTTGATAAAATTTTATCAAGAGATGACTTGACTCTAAGGACTAAACTTCCGCTACACTTACAAGTAGGTTATCCTAGACTTCCCACCTCTCTTGGAGGTTCCGGGAATCTCCTGCAAATTGACAGCAGCTCTCTGACACCCGCAAATGATATGCAATGTCTCAGAAATCTGTCGTTCCGCTATTCAGGGGTGGTAAAAATAGCCAGCAAGAGGTCTTACCGTTCAACCAAGCCCGAAATTTTACCACCACTCTCAGGTCCAGGTCAACAAATTTTACCCCCCTCCCCCACCTCAGTTGGAAATATATATACGCTATTACTGTAATACCAGTCAATTGGCCAGCCCCCCTTCCCTCCCAGATGCCCCTCATCTGCCTCCCAGAAATCAATAGGGGATAGCTGGGATCCTCAACCAGTATTTCTCAACCAAGTCCAGACAGTCCACATTTTTGCTGCCTCCCACCTCTTAGCACACCTGTACTAGGTATTCAGTGTTCTTGATTGGCAAGGGTATAGGTTTGTGTATAGATTATAGGGACAGTGTTGAACTACCATGTGAAACTAGGGGGGTGGGGGGACTGGGGCTGATTTGGTCCCTACCAATGTTCAAACCAAACATACACCCTTGGGTTCAAGGTGTATTGGATGCTGGAATGGACACATAGGTAATTCATACACCAGTCAACTGTGCCTGTTGTTGCATTTAAGTCAAGCCAGGAGGAAGTTACCAAGCCAGGATTGGCCTGAATTACTGGAAGCGACAGAATTGTGAGGCATAGACAGATTCCTGCAGCACTCTGGCACGAACTGTCCCTGTATGTCAATGGTGAGAGTCTCATACAGAATAAGATCCATTTTCTAACAGGCAATAAGAACTGGTGTCTTCCTTGAAATGAACCTTCTGATACTGAGGTAATTTCTCAGGTCTAGGGCACTGGCGATCAGGTAAAATCATTCCCCTATAAAAATACCTGGCTCTCTGTTATTTCATGCAGTACTGTGACCTTTGTTTACTTTGTCACAAGGGTGACTCATTTTTCATTGCGGTAAGTGGAGTTCCGTGCCCTCGTGGCTATGTTGGTCAAGCACGACCGCTGGAGGAGTCTCCAGATGCAGTTTTCTAAGGTGTATTTTTTCATGCATGATGTATTAAAGATGTATTCTAAGGAGCCGTGGTTGGCGCTGGATGCCTGAGGTGTTGTTCTTGTCGCACCATGCTGCAGTGGTCAGCAACTCAAAACACTTTTCCTGTATAACTCTCAGCAGAAAATTTTTGCCCCAACCAGATTTTTTGGAGTCGAGTTTAAAGGTGACTTTATTTTAATGCAGAGCGTTTGTGAAACTGTTTAAACTCTGTATACAGCTTGTTACTAAAAAAGCCACTTAAGCAGTAAATTATGAGAATTTTATCTTTATGATACTCGTACAATGTCCAAAATTTGACAATATAAATGATTATCACTTTGACTAAATTAAAAATGAAAAAATAAAAAACTGTCTAATGATGCCGGTTATATTTAGTATCATCTTAATTGCTCCCTAAGAAATTACTTTATTGACGGGAGCTAATCTGTATTTAGCTAAAATGGTAGCAGCTATGTATTTGTCACTCATGGAAGTTTTACTTACATAAGAATTTTCTGAGGGCAGAACGAAAAATGATTGGTGCGGAGGGATAACCAATCAGATTGTAGAGGAGATGGATCCACGCAACTAGAGGAGGCAGAACCAGCCAATCAGATATTTTGGTCCTGCCTCTTATAGTTGCTTGGACCCACCTCCTTTACAATCTGATTGGTTATCTCTCTGAATCAATAATTTTTTCATTATGCCCTCAGAACATTTACATGTAAGTAAAACTCCTACAATCATGTTTGTCCTTTTACCATTCCTCATTAGCATTACTAAATGTTGATCACCAGTACTGGTTGAAGCCTATGTGAAGCTTCATATAAACTTCACCGGCAACATCCCCCATCCAAGAAGAAGTGAAATTGGCTAAAGTAGTCGCCCCCCTCAGATGATGGCACCCTAGGCAGCTGCCGATGTCACCTAATGGGTTGACCAGCCCTGCTGAAAACTCATTTTAGCTCCATAGTGTATTTTGTGTTTGCACACAGCTATAATAACACATTGTGAAAGCAGACATCATCAATTTCATTGTGTCAGTTGTACTGAAGGGTTTTCAATGAAGTACCCGGCGAGTGGCATGGGTTTGTGTGACTCAATTACCCTAACTTAATTTGGGATTATTGATGTCCACGTGAATGTCGATCATTACATTTTAACTAAACATTTCTAGTGTGGTCTCATCGACATTTTGATTTGACTTTAACCTACACAAAATTGCTGCACTGACTTTTTGTCCACACCAGCACCAAAAAAATCAAACATGAATGTTATCCGCACACATTTTAGTCACGCTAGCTTTTATTGTGCAAAAAATCCGAAATCGCTGAGGGAAACTATACAAACATATCTACAGACAGACGACATAAACAGCTCCTGAACCAATTTATTTTTTTGTAGAATGACAAGATAAAACAGGCTTAAGGCTATCAAGGGTGGTAGGATATTTTCATGACAAGTGGATACATTTCTGACAGTGATACCTTGGAGACTATATGGACAGTATAGAGGCATTCACCTCACTGCTCATTTTCCCAAGAGTTATTTTGCTTATTTACTGCAGCTTTGAGGTGTTATTTTCTCACAGAGGTACACTGTGTAAGGTACACCCTGTGCTTCATGTTAGGCTTTGTTCTCTTCTAAATGACAATCAATTTTTTAAAAAAGCACCATGGTGAGACTGGACCAACTTCTGGTGTAATTTATTACTCAGTAAAATTCCGGAATTGCATAATTCAGCATCCAAGATTAAGTCACATGATTCGAGGGCCACTGTGGATTGGAGGAGCTCAGATTACTCACCTGACTCCCAGTAGACTGGGTCTTCTAACAAATCAGTTTTGCTGTTTTCAGTTCTGCTGCTTTGTGGGAGAATCTCCCATTAAAAATAAATGTAAAACAAGTATTGTTACTGAACCTACATGAAGCTACAATTGTTAGCACTTCCTTCTTTATTGACTTATAACAGTTATCTCCAAATGGTGCAGAATACTCTAAAACAATATTTATTGTTTCCTGTTGTCTGTTTCTTGGACATTTATTCAAACCAAAACATTTATACAAAGACAAAAAGGCGTGAAGGTAAAAATGACCACCAACAGTCTCCTGTGCGTGATGAGATCCTCTTTCCATGAGATGCCGAGATAGTTAGCAAGACTTATTAAGAAATGCTATAGTCTGACTGCCTTTATATGCCTAATAAATCACGTTACATGCTTGGCCTTCCATGAGAGAACTAGCGGTACCTCATGGTGTTCATCTAGTAGAGGTTTTGGAAATGTGGGCATTAAGAAAAAGGCTGGTTGCAATGTCTGATTCTTTCGTTGGACACCTCTGAATATTCAGCATAGTGTTATTAATGTTGGGCTCATCTGGAATATACTAGAATAGCAACAATATTACCATTACTCTGGACCAAAAAGACTTCTGCAAGTCAGAACAGAAGAACCTCGATCCACAGAATGGGACGAAAGGTGGTTGGTAATCGAAGAGCAAACTTCCAGAACTCACTCAGTTTCTTGTGGTTTGTCATATGAGACTACCAGTCATGTACCCACATAGTGC
>JAODJU010000001.1:22439633-22456174 GCA_026776725.1 Gnathonemus echidnorhynchus
ATGACAGTATCACAGCCATATGAGACTGAAAAGCCCGTGTCCAATCACATGACAGTATCACAGCCATATGAGACTGACAAGCCCGTGTCCAATCACATGACAGTGTCACAGCCATATGAGACTGAAAAGCCCGTGTCCAATCACATGACAGTGTCACAGCCATATGAGACTGACAAGCCCGTGTCCAATCACATGACAGTGTCACAGTCATATGAGACTGACAAGCCCGTGTCCAATCACATGACAGTATCACAGTCATATGAGACTGACAAGCCCGTGTCCAATCACATGACAGTATCACAGCCATATGAGACTGACAAGCCCGTGTCCAATCACATGACAGTATCACAGCCATATGAGACTGACAAGCCCGTGTCCAATCCCATGACAGTATCACAGTCATATGAAATCCAACTTCTCATTCTTTCTCTACAAAAAACTATAAGAGGAAAACACTTGGCTGATATCTGTGGCACCCTGGTGGATAAAAAGGCAGTGATTAGGGGGATCTATAGCCCAGATTCCTCTCTGAAACATCACCCATTCAGCTCTTTTTGCAGAAGAGAGCAGACATGACTGTAAATGAACACACTCAGCACATTCTCGGGCCACAAAAACGTTGGCTTTCCCTCCAGGGCCTGTTCATTTGCAAATTAGTACAATATGTTATAATATATGCAGTATATATGTGTCTGTATGGGTAATTGTGTATGTATACAGCAGCGACCCACCAGCTGAAACAATGGTGCAGAGAAAGAACCACTGAAAAAAGCAGAAACCTAACTTGGCCTCCATCTGTTTTCAGTCATTCCGCTTCCCAGCTTCCTGTTTCTAACTGCAGTTTTTCCCCCAGAATTTTTCCAGGCCTTTGATGCACAGAGTGGTTGGAATCCTCTCACGCCTCAACATCAATTAAAGTGTTGATGTATTGTTATTGGAATAAATCACAGTAGTCTCTCCGTTCCTTTATGGCAGTTTTGACAATAAGTATAAATCATGGATATTTCAATAGCTGAATGGAGATTGTTGTGGTGTCACATTCCGGAATGAAGGAGTGCAGGAATCCATTTTTATCCCCGTTCTGTTGGAGAGAGCTTGAGGTGTACAGATTTAATGAAAGCGGGTTCAGCCATCTGAAACTGTAGATAACTCAAAGACAGAACTTTGGATTCTAGGAAACAGATTTGTTAGATATAGCTATTGGTTTGTGTAGTCTTTTCTAAAACAGGTTGTGGTGGTTCAGTGGATCGTGCTGTAACCTCACACCTGCAGGGTTGTGGATTCAGGCATCAGCCTGCCTATGCATGTGTCAAGCTTGCATCTTCTGCTGACATTTGCGTGGTTGCTCTTGTGGTAGATGGATTTGTGTGTTTGTGACTGTGGTATTCTGTCCAGCGAAAACAAAATTATTTACAACTGACAGGGGTAACTGTCTAAAGTGAGGCTAAACAGGAAATCAGTAACAACAAAAGACAGTGAGACCGCGTGCAACCCAACAAAAGCTAAGTAGCCCAGCTGGCCTTTAATCACTTGTACCTTGTTAACGAAATGCAGGCCAGCAGGCCCACCTCTCTGCAAGCACTCCACTCCGATACACAAGGCATATAATATGCATACACAGGATGGTCGATACAGATTCTGTTGCTTTGGGTTACGAGGTTAAAAAGTCAACAAAAGGTGAATGATACATAATTACATTATAATAAACACTGTAAAAAATGTGAAAAAAATATGGAATGACTGTTAAAGCAACAATTACAATGTCATTGAATGCTATGACTACCTACTGTGAAGTGCTACTTCATTATCTTCAGATTACCTTTGTTCATTTTCAGTTTATCCATCTTACAACCACTTATCAAGTATATGGTGGCGGTGGGGCTGGAGCCTATCGCAGACAGCACAAGGTGAGGAAACACCCCGAATGGGATATCCGTCCCCTTCATGGTGTACACACACAGACTACAGGCAATCTACAGACACTGGTTTATATATCAGCTATCAGTATGTTTCTTTAATGCAAGTGTACCCAATACAGCACAGGGCGATATGAATGTCATACACAAGCCTGGGGAAGGAATCAAACCCCCAGCCCTCCCAGAATTCCCAATACTGTCCTCTGAGGCACTATGTCACTCCTACATTGCAGGATCCACTAGGCCACCTCACCCAGCATCTCTCTAGTCATCTGGCATTGACTTCCCAAACCCCCTTCATTCTCTAGCATTGTCCTCCAATAGCAAAACTGCTTAATTCTTTACATTAGATTCTACTTCAACACTTCAAATTAGCCTGCAAATTTCAAGACATGCACTAATTGCTTGAATGAGAATACCGATTACATTAGCTTTGGATCATTTTCAATTTGTGAGGGGCTCTGGGTTCGAGTGTCTATATGACGCCTAAATAAAATGCTAATGTAAAAAGATAAAATATATCAGGTTTGCCTTCTCAGATGCGATCTGTCCCCCGAGTTTCCATGTATCCATAAATTTATGTGTGGTGCTCAATTCCTGGGGGGTTGTGCATATGGCGGAATTTTATACCGACATCCTCGAAAAGGACAGAAAACACGCGTTCCATTGGACGAGCAGCAGATGTAGTGTTAGCGGGTGATTCGCCAAAGGTAATTATGCAAATGACACCGGCGGTAAACAACTTAACATATGGGCTGATTTGTTGAAGAAAGATCTCGTTCGGGGGTCCTGCAATTGCTCAGCTACGGAGGATGCCCGGGACCAGGCGGTGGCACTCCAGTGATCCGGGGGGATAGTCATCCATTCCTGCATGATTCCCATCTGCTATTCCATATCGGGTGAGAATTACCAGCTGTGGATGGAGAAAGCCTCATATTTTATTTTGTATCAGCCACTGCATTTCTCCTGGTGAGGGTTTTTTAATGTCAACAGCTGGGTCACATGCTTGATGGGTTTTCATTTTTTTTTCCATATTAGGGAATTTACTTCTAGATTGTACAACACTAGAGTCAGTATGTTAGTTGAGTAGGCAGCCATGATTTCATGGATCACAAATTACCTCAATAGCCAGCCACAGTTCATCAGTAATTGCATACCTGATGTGGTACAGGGACACCCCATGGGACAGCATTGTCACCATTCCTGTTTACCTTCTATATGACAGGCTTCAGGTATGAAGTGATGCTTTATTTATCATGTGCCAAAATGCAGGTACATTGGAATTCTTTTGCATATCCCATCATGCTCTCCTTTCAGGCATAAACACACACATGTATACAGTTGACATCGAAGCTCAGGGTTGGAGCACAAAGTCAGGCCAGGCTCAGAGTCTGGAGCCCCTCAAGCATTTCAGGCCCAATGGAGATGTGGTTGCACTACCTAGGATGGGAATTTAACCAGCAACCTTCCAGTCAGGGATACAGAGGTCTAACCCACTGAGCCAGACACCGGCCCTCAGTGCTGGCTCATGTTCTTCTGCAATAGTGGGATCTGTGGGCGAAGGAGGAGAAGACAAAAGAGTAGTGGTGTTTAGTTGGGCAGCAGAAGAACTACCTGCAGATCAATGTCAGACAGACAAAGAGGCTGGTTTTGGACTTTAGGTGGACCAGAGGGAAGTCAATAAGAGCTATCAGCATTGGGAGAGCATGTGGAAACGGCACAGTGCAGGAATTACCTTCACCAATGACAGTCTAAACTGGCATGACAACACAGAGGGAGACTACAGGAAAGCGGCAAGTAGACTGCTTTTCTAGAGGAGAATGAAGAAGGCTGGTAGACTGAACAAACTTCTGAGGAAAGCTATGAATGTCAGAGACCTGAGTCTGGACTCCTTGGAGGTGGTGGTAGAAGGAAGAAGGGTGTTCAAACTGTACTTCATTCCAAAGAACGAGGCCCATCCTGTCAACAAAGAGCTGGTACAGTAGGGGGGCACCGTCAGTCACACACCTTTGTGGTTGAAGCCATTCGATCGCTCAGTGCTTCCAGTCTCCAGGTCCCCGTCCAAGTCAAAGGACATCAACCCAACTCTCCTTGACCAATCACCATACTATTCCACCTTATGTTTACAAGGCATGCTTCTGCTTCACTTGTACCACCTGCACTGTACTGTAAAATGTACACGTCGTCATTTATTTATTTATTTGGGGGGATGGGGGCGCTGTTGTGCTGAGTGCTATTTTTGTAACGCTGCAGCACAGCAAAAAAAAAATTCCCCTTGGGGGCTCAGCAGAGTCCTGTCTCATCACCTTCAGGGTTGTGGGGTAAATCTCTTCCCAGGTTCCTTCTGTTTATGTGGGTTTCCCCATGTGGGTTACAAGGCACCAAAATCATTTCGGTGAATCAATGTCTCTGAATTGTCCATAGTGTGTGTGTGTGCATGTGTGTGTGTGTGTGTGAGCATGTGTGTGCGTGTGTGTGGATTATGTTTATATTACATTGTGGGGAGCAGATGTTCCCCACAATGTAATAAAAACCTGATATTTTGACTTTGTGGGGACCATTTTTCAGGTCCCCAGAAAGATCTGTGAAAGCAATCAAGAAAACTAAAAATACTAAAAGTCTCATATCTTGTTTAGTTACATGTGTGTAAGGTTAGGGCTGGGTAGGGGTTCAGGGTGTTGTGTTGGGATTAGAGTTTTCCCCATAGAAATGAATGGAGGGTCCTCACAAAGATATGATTCCAAACCAGTATGTGTGTGTGTGTGTCGGGACATGGACTGGTATTCCATCGAGGGTGTTTCCCGGCCTTGTGCTAGGTGTTTCCTGGGATAGCCACCAGACCAGTCTAGACCCTGTACTGGGAATGCAGCTATAGAAACTGGGTAATTTTAACATGGTTATGTTTGTTTTTTGGAACACATCACCTGAGATTACAATTGTAGGTTACGCCAAAGAAGCCCCATTGTTAAAAATGTATGTTCCTCTGTAATCACTTTTCCTCCCAGGCATTAAATGTCACATGTGCTACACTTGTTAATTACCTCAATAAACTGGGGTGTTGTTGCCAAAATCATCTCCCAGGACTCCCTCTGACAGTCAAGGCGCACGTTTTAATGAAGGTGCCCATTCTGTTGAATGGTGAGTTCTCTATTTGCCATTTTATTCCTGTATTTGAATATTTTTCGGTTCTTGGGTAATAGGTTGCTTGTCTCTCCCGTTCAAAGTAAATCAGCGTCTCCCCCATGAAAATTCCATTGTTGCCGTTTCTATGTTCAGCTCATATATTTGCATACAGTAACCGTGGAGCTTCTCTGGTCCTCATGGGAACAGCTCGATTTGCATATTCATTAATCTGGATGCAGAAGCGAAGCACACCTCTCACATTTCACGATTGCAAATTCAATTATGCCATGTTAAGTCAATCAGAATGCTAACCGTATTGTACGTTCTGCCAGTCTTACACGTTCGAAGCCAGCAGGAGGTAGAGTAATGACCTGGGTCTCGTTTTCTGATCTGTTGCTACTGTTGACGTTGCCAGGGTGTTTGATCACCAGACCCCTGTGCTCACAGGTCTGCCCTTTGATAAAAACTGGCTGGTCCTGGATAGTCTAATTGTCTTTTTGGGATGTTTTTTGTAGGGTCACTGGTGGATCTTTTTCATTAGACGCAATCTGCGAAAGGTTGGCTGTACGTGGTGTAGTGTTAGCTTGTTTATTTTGTATTACTTTGTGTTTCTATAGTCACATTAAAGCTCTTATATCAAACACATCTGCTCTCTAACGGTCATATCCTCCGCTTGACGTTCTCCTCTGGCGACTAAATCTAATTACAGTGTGTTATCACTGCTGTGCGCCTGCAGTAAATTAGTCTTAAACTGTTTTTACATTTTGGTAGATACTTTTATCCAAGGCAATATACATTTTCCAGTATGGGTTGACAGTTCCTAGAACATTTCGGGGGGGGTTAGAGCCTTTCTCAAGGACCCAATGGTGAAATCATTCAGCCATTAGAACCTGTGACCTTCTGATCTGAACAGCATCCAAACCCACCAACCCACACACAATCCCCTATGTGCTTAATATGTATAATTAATTGTGATTTATTTATTTTTTTTAAATATCATTTAAAGCTCCATTTATTTTTCTCAGATGTAGTATCTGTCTTAATACTTGTGAGAAGTGAAATGGTCAACTAATAAGTTAATTATGCCATTTATGGAGGAGGCTAAAACAGTGTGTGCTAAGCTAAGCTTCACATGTATGTATAGAGATTCTCAAAAAGCAAGTCTGCTGTGCCCTAGTTACACGCCTAATAATTTGGGAAGTAGTGGGTTCAGGTGCATCGCAATATGGGTGTTAGTTAAGCTCATACACCAAGAGTTACTTTGACCCAACAGTTTGTGACTATTGATTTGTTTAATAGTACAATATTGAAACCAGACTCCATACAAGTGCGAGACAATAAAACTGTTACAGATATTTTTGATCTTTGGCCCGTTCACGTTCCGTGATGATGCTGTACAGTTTTGATACCAGAAGCACGTTGCGCTGACTCAGACCACCACACGCATCTTAGACATTTATCATCGCTGTTTGATATTTTTGAAGCTTTGCGGGAATGTGCGAGGCCTGGATTGAATTCCCCACTCAGCAAGCTGTCAGTGGAAATGCACATTAATTGTTTTTTAAGAGCGCTTTCCTTGACAGGCCATTTGATGGCCCGTGGGGGGAATTGCACCCTTGTGCTTCCATGGTTGTGGGTTCGATTCCTGCCCTCAGTCCCAGTGTACATGGTTTCCGCGTGTTTTTTTTTTTGCTGTGGTTTTCTTGCAATGATTATGATTTCCCCACAAGGACCTCAGATGCTGAAAGCTGTTTAATAGATTCTAAGCAACCCAAGTAGTAAAATCAAAACGTTTTAAGTTAACATTGCCTCATACGCAAGAGACTGTGAGACTGATGCATCAATCATAGCACAAATCACACTCTCATGTTCTCTCACACGCCAAGGTCATAAAATCTCACACCATTCAGCAGAATCTCCTGGGAGACAGGCTCCTGTGGTAGAAATGAATTACGACAGCTCTGGTACCTGTTCATAATAACTTATCAACCCCTCTGCCCCTTATTCCTCATACTGAATTGAGATGTCCACCAGCATCTTTCTGTCATGATGGTAGCATCTAATTATGATGGCAGACCTTTGTCTGCTGAGGCACTGTCGTATATGCAGGGTATGTAACTACTCAGATGAATGCGGATTGTGTGGACCTGGCTACCATCTCAGACACAGATCCAGGTTGTGTTTGGTCTGCTGATATGCTGTTGAAATGGGTGGTGCTGATCGTGTTGGAAGCAGCTGACCTGTGGATTTTAGAGTAGCTACACTGAGGAATTGGACCAGAGTCATTGTGATCCATCCATCTGTCCATCCATCTCTTTATCCATCTTCCAGCTGCATCTCCTGGTCACGCTCGCAGGGACGGCCTGCAGCCAATTCCAGGCAGCGCACAAAGCAAGGCTATGCCCTGGATGGCATTCAGAAAATTTTGATTGAAATTCTGTTTTCACATCCTGTAAATAATGGTCCCTTTCTTATGTTACACTGTATCACTCTGTAAGGTGTCAGTCATTTACACACAGGATGGGAATCATCCTGCACACCTAAATATTGCATGTGAGGGTCGGTGCCCAGTTTTGGGTTATTACCTGCCTTGCACCCGTAGCTTCTGGGATAGGGTCCTCCTTTAAGAAAATAAATCCTTGGTGCACCGAGAGGATCGCTCTCCCTGAACGGGGCCATCAGTCAGCCCCCGGTGCCCTGACACCCCCCTGGGAGAATTTCACCACTTCCCGTAATGCTTCCCTGGAAAATAGCCCCGATTCTAAACATGGGAGTCCATTCACATTCCTGACAAACAGCGCTGCTGCTCAGCAACAGTTTTATTGCCCAGCTTTAAAAGAATACACTTGCTATAATAACACTTTTCTATCACCCACGGAATGGCCGTGCATCTCGGGACACTACACAGAACTGCACGTGTAAAACTCTACAGTTCCCACTGAGCCGGTTTCATTAGAAAGGCTTTTCGGTGAGAAACGGTGCTCTGGCTCTGCGAGTTGAAGGTGGGCTGAAGTCGGGCCGCAGGACACATATTTCCTTACCTTTTAAGCAGGTATGATTTCAAAGGTTCCCCTATTCTTACACAAACTGCACAGGCTGCCTGAAATCCAATGACTGTGAAAAGGCAAAATATATCATACAGAGCCGGGATTAAATCATCCTGACAATGTAGAAGTGAGCACCCGTGATATTGACTGCAGGTAGATATAGGGGGCAATTTTTTAAAGTCTCTATTGGATTTCTTGTTATGTACTAAGCAATATTTAATCTTTAAGTAGCTAAACATTCTAGTACACTGATCAAACATTTGAAAATGTCAGCTTAAGGAAATGCAAAGATGGGCTTGAACTATATATCTATATGGTACTACATATATTGAACTACATGCCTTTATATGAAATCACTAGTATATTAACAGAAAAGGCCACCTTTTCCTGATAAGTTTCGGAATTCATTACTGTCAACTAAATGCGGAATGAATATGAGGGAATCTTTGAGATTTCCATCGGAATGGGGACCTTGCCGCCTGTTGCCTCGGCAACCATGTTGCCTAATTCAATTAGAATCTTTGCATTCATGGTGGACGCTACCCATCACCAGCCCGCTGTTCTGTGAAATCCCAATATGGCGTCACATGAACTTCCCGCCGAGGTATTTAAGCCCTGGCAGCCTAATCATTAGCCGGCTTGACAGCTCGCCAATGCATCTTCCGATGAATATATAACAACAGCAGTGACACGGGCTGCGGTTTTACTGAGAGACGCTTGCTGGGTTCATCTCCCCGAAGTTTCAGGGGGAAAATCCCATTTAAATGTTCCTTTTATGCATTTTTCAAGGGTAGCTACTCCAAGAGGTCTGTATGAGGCACAGCATCTACAACACGGAGGCCATCAAGCAAATGCTCATAAAGGAGGTCTTTGTCTAGCAATGTTACACCTATAGGAGGGCCCAATCAAACACCTCTTCAATCATCCAGTCAAGTGTTGCACATGTTGCGTCCTTGAGAAAAGTGGCTAGTATAGCAACTGTGTACTTGATCATGAAGGGTTCTGGGTTCAAGTCCCAACAGGTGCTTGTTGTTGTCGCACCTTTTATTATTTATAGAATTATAGAATTTTCCAGCTTGTCTGTGGATTCTAGGGGTGTACAAGCCAACGCCTTTAACAAGGAAAACACAGGAAGCTCTGGACCCCAGGCTGGGTGGTATTACCATGTTCTGTCAGTTGCTGTTTGGCTAAATTTGTCAGTTGTTAATCAGTTACAGCAAGTGGTTGACAAGTCTTAACTCTCCCATTACATGCGAGGCTGAAACCATTTCATATATATAATTTTAGGTAATTTTTTTGGTAAATTGCACCATTGAAACCAACATTTGACATTGGCATGAATGACCAAAGGTATGACTATGGCATCCCCACCAGAGGTGGAAATTTCAAGTCCAGAAAGTACAAATCCAGACCAAGATTTTGTTTCAACCAACCAGTTGAGTACCCTGTGATTGTGACTCTTTATGCTGAACTGGTTGGTTGAAAGTAAATCATGGTCTGGATTTTTACTTTCTGGACATGAAATTGCTACCTCTGATCCCCACCAATAATACTGACCCTGTGGAGCATCTGACAAACAGTTTTGGAGGAAGCAGGAGAGTTCACATTTAATTCTGCAGTGAGTTGGCAGCTGTGGTTTTATATTTTTTGGATACAGTCCAGATTAGTACCTGGATATCATATTCAGACAGCTACCTCTTGCATGCGCAGTTACTCCTGTTGGATGTGGTCCTGCCGACATTACCCTGGATACCATGGCTCTCAATACACCACAAAGATTTGCTGTCCTGGTCACAGATGTGCCAGTGAGATGTGCACCACCAACTTGTCCTCTTCAACTCTGTCTCCCATTATGCTGTGTGGATCACAATATTTAATGTACAGTTGTGCTATTGCTCTGGTAAATCAACCTTTACACCCAGCTCTTACTGACGGAATGTGCAATCAGTGAAGACTGGCCACCAGGTGTTTCAGTTTCATTGTCTAACCCAGGGTTATTCAAATCACGGTCCTCAAGGGCCAAACACTGCTGATTTTCCAGTCTTCCTTTACCTGTGAGCTAGGTGTGAAGCCTCTGCAGTCAATCAGAATCAGTGATCATTAAACTGACTACCCAGGAGAACTGAAAACAAGGCCTGGATTTGGATTTCGAGGTCTAGATTTGAAGAGCCCTGGTCAAATTCCTGCAATTTCTGTTCACAGTGAGCTATAGGGAGTTTAAAACTATATATTACATTCAACAATTCTAGCTGAGTTTTGGTGTAAAGGTAACTAAATAAATTTCACTTTTAGTTAAAAGATATTAATAAATTCTTATCCCAAATGAAGACATTTTACGGGAAATAAATATATATTTTTTCAACAACTCATGTGGAGTATGCCATCTCATAAACCCAGTTGCGACCTTTATTACTTGGAAAGTTTTCCCGGCTGCGTGAGGTGAAGGTAGTTTCATATCCATCCCTGACTTTTAATGGCATGGCAGACGCATGGTAATGAGCGGCTCTAAATCCTGCAGCGGCGCAGCCTCTTAATGCGGCCGCAATTTAGAATGCATGACAGATCGCTCCGTCATGATATCAGCCATAATAGCCCAGTAGGAAGAGATGCCTTCCACTCTCACGTAACCTCACATCGGCACACTTAATTAAACACCTCCCTTGACCTCATAGTCCGCTTCCCAGTCGGCATTCAATCGTTCCTGTCATTGTCAGAACATGGTTGAGAGGTGGGAAGCTCCCAGGGAAGAGTGGGGCTCTTACTGCGGTATGGAATCTATACGGCGTATTGCCGTACACGGTGACTGCCGACGGGAGCAGACGTATACGCCGTGGCATGTGGAATATTCTCCTGCTGCGCTCGGATCGGGAAGCAGAACCCTCGATCTGACTGCCAGCGAAGAAGAGAAAATGGGATTCCTTCCTCTGACTTTTTAGCACCAATTTAGAGTCTTATGGATGATATAATGGGTGAGATGAGGGAAATAGTTTAATCATTTTCCTTTTAATGTATAAAACCTGAGGAGATTCTATGATTTTTTTTTAAGGTGGATGGGGGGCATAAGAGGTTAATTCACACAGAAGGGCCAACTTTACCATTAGCCAATAATATGTTTGGAATTGTTGAGTGACAGGGGAGGGGCACCCAGGGGCCAATCAGCTTTCAGCTGGGGCCTGTGTCCTTGTGGGCCCACCCCTGTGTATGCCCCTGATTTAATTCCTATACTACATTACAACTTTGGAGGAAATGCTGTTTGGATAGTTCATGGTTCCTGGTGGGCGTTTGTATGTCAGAGTGCTGCCTGATTTAATGAATGCAGCCTTAGACTTACTCACAGATGATCTTTTTCCTGCCATTGTCTTCTGGATTCTATACTGTGTAGGTGCAGGGAGGCCGTGGATCTCCTAGGGGGTGGGGGTGAACTTGAAGGATATGCCCCCCTGCTCACCTGTATTCACTTGTTAGAGGTATAAAGTAAATCTTTGTCTAGAGGGAGANNNGGGGGGGGTGGAGGGATAGAGGTGGGTGGGAGCCACCAGCATAATTTCATTTTTCATTTTTTCATTTAATCATTTCATTTTACTTTATTCTATCATGTCATTTCATGTATTCAATTTAGTATTTACCAACACTCAAACCAAGTATTTCTATGGGGGACCCAAAGTATGGGAGCCCCCTGTTGGTCACAAACAGTCACTACACTAGGAAAGGCAAGGCAGGGGGCCCACAAGTAACCTTTTGAGCAGGACCCCAGAAACCATAATACCGCCCTTGGGAGCAACATCCTTGCTCTCTATGGGGGTCCGGTTTGTTTGTGATTAGGAAAAGAGCAAAATAGCTATTCTATATGTTAGCTTAGATCACCTACCATTTCTCCAAAGACAACCAAAAAAGTCCCCCGATTGTTCCATCATAAATTGCCCATGTCTTTTGACTGTGTTATCCATCACTAAGAATGAGTTTTCCATAAGCAGATTAAACAGTAACATTGACTCACTCAAATGCACTGCTGTTGTTAGCTTCAGATCCACTCGTAACATCGTCTTGCCAAATTGGTGCAAAGTGCTTTCAAGAGGCACGTTTGGGGCTCCACATAAAGATTAATCGAACTGAACTCAGCATGTGAATTGATCAAAGAAGCATGTGGAATGTGTCTTTTTTTGTAGCGCCTGCGGCATGTGAAAGCTCAGCTCTCTCGCTTCGCGAGTCCTACACCTGCTCATAATGATGGCAAATGACGGCGCTCCGATGGGACTGGCCCTGTTGCATTTGCCCGTAATCGGCTTCCCAGAATTCCAGAGCTTCTTCCATGCATCTCATTATTGACCGTTATTTTAGTGCCTGTGTTTGAAATGTGATTGGCTAACCATGGCTGTTAGCATGTGTCTCCTGGAAATTATGCAAACCTGACAATTATTTTCCCAGATTCTTGGAGAAAAAAAGCTATACATATTTGTAATAGGTCTGTGTTAGTAATTATATGCTATTCACTTTCATGCATCGACATTAGTGGGTGGTTCGCATCTCTGTCCTGGCTCAGTGTGTGGACTTAGCATGCCCTCCCAGTGTTTCCTCCACTTTCCTCCCTCAGTCCAAAAACATGCTAAGGTGAATTGGGGTTGCCAAACTGTCCATAGGTTCCTGTGTGTGTGAAGGGTGTGTTTGTCGGTGTGTGTGTTTTAGCTTTAATTTTATATTTGTAGAATGAAAAACAAAGGAGTATGACTATGTAAGAGACCCAGAGGGTTAAGCATAAAAGTGGAAGAGGGCAAGTTTGGAGTGATGCGTTAAATGTTGTTGCGGAGACTCTGTCATGTAGGCTATGAGGTAGCTTGTTCCAGAGTGACACTCCAAAGTCTCCCAACCCAGGAGTGATGCCTAAAGGGAGGGATGCACAGCAGATGATTAGCAGCAAAACGAGGAGAGAGGGAAGCTGAGAACATCTGGAGGGGTGATTATGATGGTGAGCTAAAGTTGACTCACAGGTATTTGGAGATAAAATAAACCTTGACCAAGACCAAACCCATGTAAATGTTGAAGGATTTAGGTGATGCATTATCGACATTTAGCTAGCTGAGAACTCCAGAAGTATGGTTTAGAAGTGCTGTAATCTGCTTGACCTCTGAGCAGACTCTGCAAAAAGAGTCTCATTACTGTAACCCAATGTGAATCCAGCAAAGACTACATTATGCTTATTTATTGAGCAGAAGCTTTTGTCCAAATGACGTAGACATGAGGCAAATAGCACTTTGTGAACACGCATGCCGTTTAGAAGTCAACAATGCGTAATTGCAGCTAGGATGAGCTTCCGGTGAATGCTCAGTTGTAAGTATAAGAAGTATTTGAGAATGAGCTACACAATACATTTCAAATATAGCAGGAACTTAATGGGGGTCTTCAATCAACAGACAAAGTGCAACACTAAGAGCATTCAGGGAGCATAAGAGACCAACAAGGGAACACAGAGTGGCATTGGATAGCGGAGGTGTTTCCGAAAGAGATGGGTCTCGTACAAGGTGCCCTGTAAATGTGTTCATCGACAGGAAGAACATCCTGCCTCGTTCTCACTTGAATGAGTGTTGTCCTGTGGTATGTTTCATGCGTGATGCATCTGAGGAAAATCAAGGACAACACCAAGAGTACGTTAGCAGCGAGAGCTCTGATGAAACCAATATGGATCTCAGATTTATTGGCCCAATTATGGTTGCCCCAGTTTTGTCACCATTAGAGTGATTGGTAGCCATCCTGGGCTATGAAAGATGTCGCCTGTCATTCTACCATAAGTCTTGGAATATCAGATATTACATTTTTAAATTTGATCTCGCTGTGTGTAGATTTTGCTATTTTTTCATTTATCGATGAACTTCTAGCCTTCGAGCTGCTCTCACACCTAGACACTGAGATAGCAGCCGCTTAGTGCTTCTGGCTCCATAACCATGGATGAGGAGCTTTTAATAACGTGATAGATTCATGTTCCTTAGCGAATTGTACCTAAGATAATTATCCTTAAGCTGTGCAGTGCTATGAATTAATAATAAAGGAAAGGTATTGAACTGTGGGCTACGAAAAGACCATGTGATCCCCCTCTCCCTCATCTCTTTGGAAATTATCCTTGCTGGACGTCAGAGGACAGTGGAATGAAAATTCTTTTCCAAGTGGTCCCCCCCGCACACACATAAAGCTTCATCTCTATCCCGCACGTACCTGCACTACACGTGAGGTAGAGGCATGTGGTTGATTTCACATTTCTATGGCAATTAATCACCCGCCCAGTGTCAATACCTGCTTCAGTTAATGGAGCCCAGCTGGCACTAATGAGAGTAATTGCCTGTTAAGGATAAAGAAGAGTCAGCTGGACAGACTCAAGGGAGACTTGGGCAGTCTGGGGTGTTCTGCTGTTTGTGGGCTTTTAAATTGCTGCCCTTCTTCTCAGTGAAGGTTTGCAGGTTTAATAGCTGTTCCTTTTTGGGTGCTGCCTTTAATCTCATTTTAAAGGGGCCCTGACCTCATTTTTGAGTTATGGTTAATATCTTTCAGGATATTTTTTTTTGGGGGGGGGGCATTATTTCCTGATCATGTGGAAAACCTGCTCTGAACCTAAACCTACGTCACGATACTGACGTGCTGCTTACAGAATCCCGACTCCTATCCTGTACCCATTCGCTGTCCCATCATTAAGCCAGAAATGTCACTGGAAAATCTGGGCCCCTGGACAAAATTTCGTCCTTGGGTCCCCCCCCCCCCCTCCACCAAATATTACACATAATTTAACATATACAAGAACCCCTGTCAAGTGCTGGGACCCCAGGCCCCCTGAATCTGCCGGGGTGTCCATGCCCCTCAGACACCCCTGCCTGTTGCAGTTCTTTATATGTCTCTGTACGGAAGTATAATCAAGACAAAATCACTCATAAATCACAGTTTCAACTATTCCGTTTATTTGTTTAGTAGACAAAGCAGCGTACATTTTTTGAGATTACATGGTCAGATGATGCAGGAAACAATGGTGGTGGAATAAAGACCCAACTGGTAAATCAGTCTGCCTGGGATTTAAACCAGTGACCTTCTGAACCAAGCCACAGTGTACCCACCTGCTGAGGCACATCAAATAGTTATGGTCAGCAACAATTCTGACAAATTAAAAATACTATAATAAACCTTCCGTACATATTCTATAACTACAGTTGTGATTTCTAGTTACTTTTTTGTGTGTTTTATGCATCAGTGTAATGTATAACCAAACAGATAACCTGCACAGTGTTTGCACAGACAATTATTCATGCTTCTTTGAACTCTGCTGCCTTTATAAACACTATATAAAATAATGGTTCGATTTTCCATTGACTGAAGCCTGAAAAACTGCTCTTCAGGTGCATTAAGTTCCCCTGGAGGTTTGTTTATCGACGGCCTGGTATTGAGTATCAGTTAATGGACACTGAATCCTTTTGTGTGTGATTCAGACAAAAGGACACGGATTAGGAATGATTCAGGAGGAGAGTCTGCCCAGGGTTTAGCAGTACCTGTTTGGAAAAGTGTTCTCACAGCCCTACATTTATATACTTTAATATACTGTATGTGTGTGCAAGTCTCATACTTAAACGCATACAAAATGTTTGTGTCATTTAGGGAATTTCTTGTTTTTTCTTTCAGATTATATAGTAGTGGCTCTGAATTGCATATATTTCAGTTGTAAAATGCATACTGCTGACTCTCATTTCTGATGTCATACTGAATAAAGCATAATTTTTGCTGGGTGCAAGATTTTAAGGGCAGTCACGCACCATGCCCGTGACTGATTTTGCACAAGGTGCGTACGTAAATTTAACTACCCGTGAGACGCGTCATGGCAGAACGCAGGAACTGCTCGTAAACTGTAAGGCTGTAAATGCTATGGCGAGTGTCGCTTCAAGGGCAATGCAGATACAGGACTGGAATGCATGCTAGCCTTCTACCAATACATATATAATACAGATATTAATGTTTTGGCATTAAACGACCTACATTAGTGGATTCGGTAACACTGTACCTGAGGGCTTACAAATAACATAGTAGTACACTCTTAATGTACTAATTAACCAAAAACTAAGCTAGTTATGTATTGATCCCATGTTCATTCATCATTAATCAATCATAACAGTTCTTCATGTATTTCATGCAGTTCATGATTAGTACTTGAGTATTAACTGAATAACCTGCGGACTTGTGCTGCCTCTGGTACAGTGGTACTGTGTATTCTATAGGGGAGCACTGCTCACCTGTATATGGATGGCATGACAAAACAGTCCACTTGACTTGACCTGACTTCTACTGCTGATCATGATTACTGATCACTGCTAAAGAGGCTCACAGAAAAGGAGTTGCCTGGCGATTGGAAGGAGTGTCGGCACCAGCTTGTCATCTCCCCCCTGCTCCCCCCCCCCCCCCGGTTGTGTCTCAAATTTTATGATTTGGACAG